>CM027122.1:12189493-12789493 GCA_015476505.1 Urochloa ruziziensis | reverse complement strand
TCACGTTACAATGGTCAAGGTGCATTAAGGGCGCATGTTAATAACATGGTCTACATAGCTGAAAAGCTAGAAGTGCTTGGGATTCATACCTCGAGTTCAATGCTTTCGCATTTGATCAGTGCGTCCCTCCCTGAGAATTATGCCCTAGGCGTATGCAACTTTTGTAAGGAACCCGGACACATGCAAAGTTGGTGCCCCGGATTAGCTACATGGCTTCAGAAGAGAGGTAATTAAATTGTCTCATAAGTTTTATTAAGTTTATTTGTTCCCACCCATTTTGGTGGAATAACTCAGGTGTCTCTACACATATTAAACCTCCTTCAGGTATTCATCGACCTTAAAGGAAGGGATATTCAGGGGAGCAAATTCTACAAGACTTCATCAAAGTCAAAGACTCTGGAGCTTCGCATTAGCATTAAGTCATTAGTTTTAGATTTATTTCTAGCTGATGGTGTACTTTAGATTAAGAATGAACATATTTGGTTTCTGCGATGAGAAATTCTGGATATTTGTGTTCTCAATAAGTAATAATTATACATCATCAAGTTCTTTTAAGTGCTTATTTTTCATCGCAATTGTCTTTGACTGTTATTTAAGTTAAATGAGTTAAGAAGTGATGAGACCTTGTCGAATATGTGGCACACTCACGTTTAGACCACAAATTCGAAGGGAAGAATGGAATGTCTCATCAGTTTTGAGATGCTCCTGCTAACAATACTAGTTAAGAATTTGCTCTCATCTAGTAGAGTTATAATTTCCTCTCCCATAATATTTTATTGTCCATAAGTTTTAAGGGCAAAATTAAGAATAAGTTTTATAATACTCGCTACATCTCATTGCTTCAATTAAGAATAAGTTTATAATGCGAGATATAATACCATCGTAATAGGAGTCATACTCCACAATTACCAACTGCCTCAAATAAGTCAGTGTGATTTTATTCTTTATTCTGGCCACCGCTGGGTACGGGATAATTTTCACCGGTTCTATTGTTCTATCCATTTTCTGGCCACCGCTGTTGTGGATTAGTTCAATTTTGAATCAGAGACGGTTGAAGTATGATTTATGTTCATGATTCTGGCCACCGCTGTTTTATGAACATTTAATCATAGCTTTGCTTCTCTAGTTCATCTTCTGGCCACCGCTGATGTGGGCTAGATTAGCAAGGGAAGTTCATCAGTGGTATCTAAGAAAGATATAGTAAATGTCGTGCCAAAGATAAATAAGTTAAAGAGCATCCATTGTAAATTACTTTAGATAAGTTTATGGTTCGACACAATTAATATTCTGGTTATTCAGAATTCAATGGAAGCTCACTAAGAAATAAGGAAATGGGGGAGAAGAAAAATCTTAATGAGATATAGGATAAGTTTTCTCTATATTGATGATTTAAGATAAGATATATATACATATATGATTTTCTCATATATATTTATATTGTGCCACAAGTGTCTCCTCCACTCTCTATTTAACTTTGTTGAGGATATACATTAGTTGTCTAACCATAACAGAGATAAGTAATGTTTTATGATAAGTTAAGTATTGGGCACAAAAGTGAGAGCCTCAATTATTTTAAGTTTATAATAAAGAGGTCATAAAGGAGTCTGTGAACTTTAACATAAGTATAATTATTTTTCATAGCAATTTTCTAATGGAGTCAAAGCAGTAGGCTATGATGGGTCTACAGGTTTGAAAGTGATTCCAAAAAGAAACTAAGATGCTAAGTTCATAGCTCATAATAAGTTTGGGCAACCATGGTTCATTTGTAAAGCTAAGGTGGATTAATTATTATCCTGATACTCTAACGTGAATGTTTTCTCTATAAGCTAACAGAATTAAGTTTGCATTCCGAGAAAGGAGAAAGTTTTCATCGTATCATAAGATGCATCTTAATGAAGCTCTCTATTTAAGTTCTGGGGAGCATAACACTGAGATGGGACCAAAATGAGTATTAGGATTGTCACTAAAGGGAAAATGTTAAGAGTAGCTCTGAAGTGATAAAATGTGAATGCGTACACAGCTATGCCTGTTTTCTTTGCGTAATGTAGCAAATTTTATCATAAGTATAAAGGTTAAGTCTAATTAAATGGGAAGACGTTCCTAATGCTTCAATTAGAAGCAATGTGCTAAGATCTATAAGTGATTGACTTAGCATGACAAGCCGGAATGCTTGACAAATTTTATTAGTCTTAGTCCAGGGGAGGTCCACTGGAAAAGGTGTATAAAAGATTATTGCACCATATATCATGCTTATTTAATTAAGTACTATTCAGATAAAGTTTTGTAAAAGTGTATGGATGTAATTGTGCACATTAAGTTTACGTCTTTCACTCTTACAGATCTGAGCGATTCTGCAAAAAAGCTCTAAAACAAGATTAGCATAATTAAGGCTAATTTTGTATGGCATGGTTTAGACAGGCATATAAGATATATTCCGGTATTATTAATGTGTTAACATTGATTCCAAATCAATGTTGATGTATTTGATTACAGTATTCCTTTCAAGTAATGACATATAGTTGATGGTGTTGAGTACATTGACAAATATATTGTTATGAAAGAAGGGTCCCAGAATCAAGTCAATTTAGTGCTTTAAGTAAGTTGCTAGCAACATGACTAATTGAAGGTTTTGTATCTTATCCTATTTTCGCGAAATTAGTATGGATTTGATGATTAACCTCAAATATGATTCTGGATGAGGCCGAATTAATAAACTCCCAAATAAGTTAGTAAGTGTTCTATCAAGGTACTATAGTGGACTTTGGTTAATGACGTCCCGGTATGTCTGTCATGTCTGCCAATGACTCATTCGCTGGGTTTTGCTATTATACTGAGTGTGAACATAAGACGAACACAAGTAAGTTTTAAGATTAAGATTGTTCGATTAAGCGGGAGATTATTGATCCGTGTAAATCCACCTTCACGTGATCAATAAAGTTTGAATATTATAAGAATAAGTTATTGACCATCGGTCAAGGGGGAGAATGTTGGATTTGACCTCGGTCAGTCTATTTGGGCCTTCGGGCCCAAGCCTAATCCTAGGCTAATCCCTGTTAGTTGCCTTTGATTGGAAGGCAAACTCAGCCCATTTAAGGGCCCGGCCCCACGTCTACAGCACTATATAACTAAGGGGAAACCCCCTGGTTTCCCTAATCCGTGAGTTAATCACGAGTTAGCCTTTAGGGTTCTAGTAAACCCTAATCCTATCAATCACTAAGGTGCTGGAAGGCGTGGAAGCTCGGTGTCCGTTCTTCTACATCTACGTCAAGTTCGTCATCATCTACTTCATCAACACTCAAGCATGAACAGAGCAAATACTGGTAAGTGTTAAGATCTAAGATTCCGCATTAATCAGTGAGTTAGGCGTGATCTAGATCTAGACTAGAGACCCTGTGGTTAAGCTATTGTTAATCATGTTCATCCTAAACTAACAGTTTTGACTCGTGCACACAAAAATAATAAAGAGAGGAAGAAACTAAAGCAAAAAATTTAGCCAAACGACACACATCTCGTCAATTTCTTTGATCGACCTCAGCGAAAGGCAGAGAACACACACGCGCAGGTGAAATAGAGCAAGAATCAATATCTCAAAGAAAACCCTAAAAATGTCAAGGAAACAAAGACACGATCGATTAAAGCGAAGAACTTTAGCGATTTCTTTATTTGATCAATCTCAACGAAACAAAGACAGAGAACAAGCAGGCAGGTGAAATAGAGCATAATATCTCAATCAAATAACAAAAATCATGGACACATTCATCGCCAAGCAAATGATGCTACACCACAACATTATTTGAGGATCCGGCACCGCTTGGCCTACAATATATGTTCAGCACATGGGGGGTTTACAGAGGGCGCAGCCAGCCCTACAGTCGCTATACGTCAAGAAGCAATACTCCTTGCGACTAGTCCCCGTGCAGCAGAAGCAGTCGCCATTAGGACTGAAGTAATTGCATTTGAACTCCATGCACAGAACAAAGTCCCCGTTCTTCTTCTGGTACAATTCCGTAGAGTTGCCCAATAGCTGAGGGCGACCTGCGAATCGGAATTTCAGTGCTCATGCATCAATACTCACTCGATCTGACAAATACTCCCGTACGAATTCAGAGTTAAGATGATTATCACATACTGCGGCTGCTGTACTTACATTGCGCTTGCATTGACAGAAGAAGCACCGCGCACAAGAATATGGCCATCATCCCGCCGTTGCGCCTCATGTTGGATCTTTGCAACAGATCACTGTGTCTCGATAGCCACTGGCAGGCCGGAAGTGAGCAAAGGCCAAAGGGGAGGGAGGATCAGGACTTGAGCAAGGAGGAGGAATTCCTCGCCCTTGGCTTATATAGAGGCAGAGAACATGTCTGGCATGCAGGGCAGGCCGCCGCTGATTGATCGATGAGCGTCTGACAGCTACAGTGAGTGAGCGGCAGCTATTGGTAACTGACAACTGTCTGGCATGTCTGGCATGCAGGGCAGGCCGCCGCTGATTGATCGATGAGCGTCTGACAGCTACAGTGAGTGAGCGGCAGCTATTGGTAACTGACAACTGTTTGAATGCATTCCGATTCTCGGTGATCTGTGCCGATGAACGCGCATCGTATCTCTGATTTTGTAGCGCTAGAATAGAAGCCCTGCCACGATTTCCTTTTATGCTACCGTGATCAAGCTTTACACTCCATATATCTTATAATAACTAAACTTTTATACCAGAAGAATTTGGAGCGCCGGGAGAAGCTCTGCCGTTATGAGCGTATCATTTCACGACACGTATATTTTTACAGCTGCTTCACGTCTCTTCGTGGGCTGTTGCCTTGCATTTCACGCGGTGTGAACTGACGTCGGTTATGGGCCTCGCCTTGTGTCTCAAAGAAATCGAGCCAACGTCATGCATCAAAGCCCAGTTCATCGTCACTATGCGTCAAAGCCCAGTTCATCGTTTTCTCCTCCGCTCGAGTCGTCGCGAGGTCGTCGCCGACGCCGCCTCCAAGTCCTCGTGCCTCCCCGGCCCCTCTTCTCCAGTCGAGCACAACCCTGAGCGAGCTCCGCAGTAGAACTCAGAGGGACGGCGCACGGGAGCGGCGGCGCAACGCGAGGCGGAGGCACTCGGGACGGGCAGCGTACGGCCAGGCGGGAGGGGCGGCGTGGGAGGGGCGGCGCAGAGCCGCAGAGAGCGGCGGACGGCCGGGCGCTGAAGGCTGCAGTCTTTCTGCCCTCAACGAACTCACTTGCCGCTACAGTGGCCTTAAGCATCGACCAGGCATCATCTACAGCAAGAGTACATGAGCACAATAAAGTTAGAGTAAATTTTATCGGGATCCATTAACTTTCGCGTCCTATCTAGGTCCATTAACTAAAAATCGGTCATCTGGGTCCGCAAACTATTAAATCGTCCCATCTAGATCCAAATCTGTCCACTAATAAGTACATTTTACAAAAAGCACCCTAATCTCTTGGTTCTTCTCCAATGGATGCCCTTCACATTCACTCTCTCCTTCCTCCCTCCCCTTCCTCCTTCTCTCTCCATAGTCCCCATCCAGATAGACATGGGCGCCGTCCTCTCCTCTCCTCTCCCTCCGGTCGAATGCCCCTCACCCGGCCGCGTTGCTAGCCGGTGTGCAGCTCACCGGCCCCACGCCCTTGCTTGGAGCTCCAGGGGATCGCCGGCCGCCTTCGCGCCGGGTCACTGACCGCCCGCGCTCCCAGGCCGTCGTCGCCCCCCTGCACTGGGAGAGCTCGCCACTACACGAGCTGCGTGGCCGCTGCTGCTCGCCTCGCCCCAGCGCGGCCGTTGCCACTCTCCTCGCTGGGGGGCTCCTGCTCTTCCCTTGCGCGGATCCACACGACCACCCGCTGCTGCCCAAGATCTCGTGCCCGCTTGACGATGCGGAGGAGGCGGAGCGCGGGGAGGAGGAGCTGCCGGTTGAGGAGGGGCCCCTACTCGTCGCGCTCGCTGGTGGAGGAGGTAGGCGGCGTGCACATGTGGGGCCAGCGGAAGGAGTGAGGCGGCGAAGGAAGGGAGCAAGGGAGGCTGGCCGAAGAGGAAGGGGTGCGCGGTGGATCTTGGCCGGCGAAGACGAGGGACGGCGGCGCCGGCGTTGTGGGACTGCTATGGGGCGCCGGGGGAGGGAGCGAGGAGGGGGCAGTGCGCTAGAGGACAGGAGAGAGAGTGTGTGTGAATGTGAAGGGCATCCAATGGAGAAGAACCAAGAGATGAGGGTGCTTTTTGTAAAATGAACTGATTAGTGGACAGATTTGGACCTAGGTGGGACGATTTAATAGTTTGCGGATCCAGATGACCAGTTTTTTAGTTAACAGACCTAAATGGTATCAGGGTAAAGTTAGTGGACCCCTGGTGAAATTTATTCATAAAGTTATCCTAGGCGAGCCGACGGCAGTAGTGCACGTGTGCCCTCCACCACCCCTTCACTTCATTGCTTGAGGAGTACAATATTACAATACGAATTTTTATGTCAATGTTTTCATCTGAACAACTATTTATTCGATTCCGCACTTACAGATTTCCTTGCCTTACATTATCAAATGGAATTGACATGATATTTCCTCGGTAGCTCTTCACACTTCTTCCTGTCTTCTATTCTATTTGGAATTGACAAGTCATGAAATCGACAAAAGTTGCAGCCGCTGAACTATATGTAGTACATAGCTATTTGTGTTTTTTAACTTTGCAATTGCTAACCTCTCAGCAATAAGTGTCCACCATTTGTACGCCTAGCGACAACGCTGTCCCAAAATTCCTAAATTTACTGAAGTTTATCTTAGTATTTGCCAGGTGCATATTGCTCCACTCTAAACAATATATTTTAGCAGCTATAGAACTTAAAATGGCAACTTAAAATTGCACGGGCATCAGAACTTCCATCATTGATATGATATTCTTTTTCCTTTTCATCATAGTTGCTAATCACATACATGTTCTGTGTCCATTTATCAGATATTCCCCTGTTTCAAAAAATGTGTTCCTATTATAACCTTTCATTTTTCATGTTTCCCTCAGGTTTGTCAGCTTTTTGAGCTCAAGATAGTACTATTGAAAGATAGAGAATGATGCGAGGCTTAGTCCTTGTGCTGCCATGGCACTGCCACAGATGGTGCCCACATTGAGCTCACCTGGCCTCACTGCACTCGATCGTGGTTCGTAGAGCGGTGAGCTCTCTTATGGTGCTATAATGCTATCTGCACCTATTCATGCTTTCCTAACAGGGCACCACCTTCACCAGGCCCAGTATGTACCGTGTTCTCTCTTTCCCTTCATTATTTGCACAAAATTTGGATATTTCTTTGTGCTGCTCCAGTTGCTTGGCTCCAGTTCTTCTTAGATATGTTAGTTTATACTTGCAGTTTGCAGTGTTCAAAATACTAGGATCACCATTCAATGACAGCATCTACAACAAAAAAGGCTACCATGTAAAAATCCAACTTAGAGTTTACATAGCCTTGTGGATTATTCAATATCAGTTCAGTACTTCAGCGGTTACATTAAAATAAAGCAAGGCATTTCGATAGAGACTAAAGTTCAATTGACCATTTTGATTTTCATGGATTGTGCCTAAATGAGCTAGAGGTGCATGAATCATGTTATTGCACTCCAGAGATTTCTTTGTCAAACAGTGATTTGAATGTCTATTCAAATTGCTTATGGACTTTGTGATACCTTCAAATTTGGATCGATTTGGATCATGCCAGTTGCTTATTATTTCCTCTAGATGATAATCTTGGTAATTTTTTAGGTACAAAATTTTAATCCACCAGTTTCAACAACTATAGCCGATGTTGATCGTTTCCTCTATATTTGCATGACATGTACGGTACATTTATATGTGGTAATATTTGGATCATTTGAGCTACTGCTTGATATGTTGACAATTTCGAAATGAAACATTTTAATATCCACAAAACTTCCTTAAATTGACCATAATTTTTCTTTGAGATTGCCAGAAACAGTTTCTGGCATGACATAATGGCATTTTTTAGGTTCTTAGAAGTTGGTGGCTGGTTCATGTTCCACTCAGAGTCGATCATTAGGCCCATGCCTATTCATGTCGGTTGTCAATGTCGAAGCCATGTTTCCATTTTAAAGTCTAATAGATCCCATCTACGACTGACAAAATGGTTGTACTGCTTCCCGGAGGACAATGGTTCCATGTCTTTATTTGGACCTCAAAGCAATGCCAACAAAAGCTATTCATTTACGCTGGTGAGAGATTCACTGTAACCCTTTATTTGCTCAATTTTTGAGCGAGTTATGTAATATTTTTTTTTGTTTCCTGTATGTCTACACATCTGTAATCAACCTAACAGAGATTGTGAGAGTCCGAAGAGAGGCCTTCATGAATATATATAATTGTGTTATTTTTTCCCTGCATCACATATATTTTACTCATTACTCTTCTATAATGGAACGATTAGCATAGGAGCAAATGCTCATTTCTATTTTAAGTTAAACCATTCTTACAACAAAACGATAAAATTTGACAGAACAACGATTGGTCATCAATGTATAGATACGGCGCGGCGGAGCGCGCCAATCATACTAGTATAGTATAGCTAGCCAGGTGTTGCATGCGATTGGCGGCAGTTCGGCAGTCCCTTGGCAGACCAATGTCCCTACTGGCCGACGAAGTGACAAGCAAGAAGAAGCCTCTTGAATGGGAAGGTCCGGCGGTGGCCACGGCGGCAGCGGCCGGCCGACCTGGCGGTGCAGGCGTGGGGAGCGTACAGGCACGCGCCACCCACCCCCCTCCGGCCAACCGTCGCTTCCGGCGCACTTCGCGTGTAACCTCCTCTACCACTGCACCACTAGAGCTTTTGTGTCCATATCTCATTTTGATTCTCCTCATATTAATGTTTTTCGAGTGTAAATTGCTTATTTGAGGCCCCAAATGACTTTAGATAAAAAAAGTTATGAACTACAAAATTTTATAACTTTTCAAGATATACAACTTTCATTTTGGTCAAAAGTTCATCCGAGGTCGTTTATAAAATTTAAATTTTTAAATTTGAAAAATTCAAACTTAGTTTTCGTTGATAAGATGACTTCAAACAAAAAAGTGGTCAACTACAGAGTTTCATAACTTGTCGATCTAGACAACTTTCATTTTGGTCAAAAGTTCATCCGAAGTTGTTTACAAAATTTGAATTTCAAATTTGAGAAATACAAACTTAGTTTTTCGTTGACAAGATGATTTCAAATAAAAAAGTTGTGAACTACAAAGTTTCATAACTTTTCAATCTAAACAACTTTCATCTTGGTTAAAAGTTCATACAACATACCGATAGTAAGATTGTTCACAAATCTTATACATGTGTCTTCTTGTTTAAGGAAACTATATGAGAGGTGTATGATTTGTAAACACTTTTAGTACCACTTTGTTATATAAACAAATGATCAAAGTAAAAGTTATAGATCTTTAAAAGTTATACAACTTTGTAGTTGAACACTTTTTAATTTAATTTTGTTTAGGGCTTCAAAACGTGTTTTAAAAATTTTCTTTGCTGAGTGTTTTTTAAAAAACACACGGCAAAGCTGTGTGTCAACCTTTGACACACGGCAAAGAACTCTTTGCCGTGTGTTTTTTTTTCAATTGTTTTTTCTCTTTGCCGAGTGTTTTTTCTTTGCCGAGTGTTTTTTAAAAAAACATTCGGCAAAGAATTTTTGTCGTGTGTCCCGAAAAACACATGGCAAAGAGCTTGACACACGGCAAAGACCAGATTTTCGGTAGTGCCTCAGCTGGGGGAGCTGCCTCCTCAGCCAGAGGCACCGCTACGGAGGTGCTTCCCAAGGTGTTCGATGGGCGATGCTTAAACTGCCTCTCGTTCAAGCATCAGGTTGCTTCATGTCGTCAGCCATCGTGGTGCCTGCGCTGCCATGGCCTTCGGCACCGCGCCAAGGACTGCACACGGCCTCGTCACCCGCCGCCTCGCTCGGGCCAACCTCGGTTGGACGGCCGTGACACTCCTACTAGGAATGGGCATGGCCGTGCTCACCCTCCGGTCTCGGACGAGCGTGTGTTGCCTGCTGCAGACTGTGACCTCGCCCTCACGCTCTCCGCCACCGATGCTTTGGCCATGGTCGCTCTGGCCGCAGCCAAGTCCGCCATCATGGTCGCGCTCAACATCGAAGACAACAACTTCATCCTCGGGCCTGCCTTCCCAGAGTTTTTTGTGGGCACCTTCCGGACATAGGAGATTCGGGATCGGGCTTCAACGGGTGTTTCGCTGGAGATGTCTTCGGATGCCAGTGGTGACACTGACACTCTCTGGCGGCCTGCTCGGACACAATGCTATCGAGCAGGCTGCCATCTCGGAGGTTGATCTAAGCGTGGTTGAGGTTGCTGCCACCCCATGCCCACCGTGGATGCACTACTTGACTGCCCATTGGTGCCACCATTGGTCGAGGTCGTGGTGCCAGCTTCTGCAGAGGCAACCGCCACAGTCGTGGCGTCGGAGATTGACACCTCCACGGCTTTGGAGGACTTCATCAACAAAGTTACGAAGAGCATTCCGGCGTCTTTCTTGGACAAGCCGGTCCGTCGTCGTTGTGTTGACCCTGTCCTTGTTGACGTGCCTGCTCAGCTACCTTCATCTGAGGCATTCAGCCTTAGGCGAAGCCATCGCTAAGCCACCGACCCCCTCTCGGGTCGTCAAGCCGGCAAGGCGAGGGGAGGTCATCCTAATGCGCCGGCTTGGTGAGGTTGGTGTGCCTTTGCCTTTGGCGCCTTTGGCATATCAAATGGTGAAGCAATTCTTTCTTGAAGGGTCTCCGCCGTGCTACATGGACGCACTGCTGGACATATACCCGATGTTGAAGAATAAGAGTAAGACATCTCCCTCAGTGGAATTGTGATGAGGACATCATCAGCTCCAATATGACCATATTAATGGTTTATAAACCAAAGATGAATCGATCCTATATCATGATAATCTTAGTTACATTCGATGAATTGATGCTGCCCCATGATATGTGTTCTTTCTCATTTTTAGAAATAAATGCATGGATTAAAAAGAGTATCAAACATACATAGAAATGGAAGGCATGGAGGACCTAAATATGGTGACGCAGCACCAGTGGGCAGAAAAGGTCTCTGTAGTAAATCGATGATTGCGGCCGTCTCGGAGAAGATATGGACATGATTCCGGATCCATATGAAAGTAGACTTGATAAGATTTTCATCAAGTACTTGACCGCCCAAAACAGAGTTCGGATGAAGTCGTGGCGGCCGTCGCAAGTCAAAACTTTCCTGCATTCTGAATCCAGCTTTCCAAAACGTGTTGGACTTGATCTCTTTCCTTCCCTTGGCCAATGTGACGTGGTGTCCTGGTGGTGGACGTGAGAATACTTGGACTTGGTCCCCAATCAACTTCTTTGGTCCTCCATGCCTTCCATGTATGTTTGATACTCTTTTTAATCCATGCATTTATTTCTGAAAATGAGAAAGAACACATATCATGGCGCATCATCAATTCATCGAATGCAACTAAGATTATCACGATATAAAATCGATTCACCTTTGGTTTATAAACCATTAATATGGTCATATTGGAGCTGGTGATGTCCTCATCAGATTGAGTGTAAACTGAGGGCTCTACGTTGAGCCAGTCGTCTAGGTTGTCTTGGATGTGAGTAGTTAATGTGGGAGTTTTTCTTTCAGGTTTGTGTTCAGCTGGCTCGCCGGCTTGTGTCCAATTGAAGTCTGTTCCATTTGGGTTGTAACCAAACACTATCAATTTCTTCTTCGTCTTAATATAATGATACGCGTCGCGCGTATTCTAGAAAAAAAGCGCTCACTTCAGTATTTTGTGAGTTCACTTTATAGTGTTTTGCAGAGAGATTCTCACGTTTTACCTTTCAGATTGTTGTTCAACTCTGCCAGCGGCCGGCCGACCTGGCGGCGCAGGCGTGGGCAGCGTACAGGCACGCGTCGCGGATGTGATCCACGAGGCGTCTTGTGGGATAGTATATGATCCCAAGGCAACCTCTACCTATGCTGTCAAGAGCGCCGGTGGTGTCCTCCCATCGGCGGCGACACCATGGTGTCATGATTGTCCTCCGCCGTCTTGGGAGGGCCCCGTCGGCGGCGATGCCGTCGGCCTTCTCCATCTGTCAATGTGTACTCTCTCCGTATAGGAAATAGATGATGTTTTGGACAAGGTTTTAGTCAATCATTGGGAATATAAATCACGAATAACTTTTTAAGTCATTGAGTTTAGAAATGTAAAAACCATATGAATAAATTTGTCTTGGCAAGTATTTTTAGAAAAGTATACATATATTATTTTTTATTAAATATTTTTGTAAAAATAAGAAGTCAAAGTTACGTTTTGGAGACCGTGTCGTTGTCCTAAACATCATCTAATATCAGTATGGAGGGAGTATGCATAATTTTGCTGATACATATGCAAAAAAAAAAACTATTTGTGGAACCTTTCTTTGCCTCCGAACCCTTGCTTCGTTAATAAATCATGAAAATGATTTATTCCTAGCGTGCGATTGGTTGCGATTTGGGGCTTGTTTGTTTGCAGTCCTCTAAAACCTGCCTGAGCTAGGCAGCCATCCCAGACGTTGGATTTTGAGCACCTGAGGTCTGATGATGACGCATGGGCGGCAAGCCGCCTGGCAGGCCGTACCCAAACAAGCCCTTGCAAGAAAAAGAGGCGTGCAAGTGAAAGAGGGTAACGAAGCATAGGAGCGGCAAAATCAGCACAGTTACAAGGGCCGCGAGCCACAGGAGAGCTGCGATGGCGAGCGTGCGGCGCTAGGCAAATATGCCGAGGGGCGGCTGGAGTATAGCGAGCGCGGATGGATGACGAGCTAGTTCAATGGCGATTCTATTGGATGCAATTTTTTGTTTGCGTTTTTTATATTTAGCCAACACACACTAGATACAAAGTGTCTTGGAGTTGCTCTTACATCAGCAAATCGATAGCGGCAGGACGGCAGCTTCAGGCGACAAGATATCCGAGTGTCGCCTAAAGGCATTGCCACTGAGGCTGTCAACCTTCACCGCCGCCATAGCCGACGGCGACCTTGCTGCTGGCTGCACCGCCCACCTGCTGCCCAGTCCGCTCCACCCCCACATCAGCCCACGTCACGTCGATGTCCGGCACCCAATCGCCCCAGCACGAATCTTAAAGCAAGTTCTAATAGCTACAAAGTAGGAGTCACGTAACGTGTGACTGCATAGAACATACGGCATGCAAAGAACAATCATTGATCGCATCGCATGTAAATGCTACATCACAGCATTATTTGCAACGCTTCGCCGCTTGGCCCATGGTTAAAAATTTCGACGAAATTTCAGCAAAATTTCAGGTATTTCGTATTTTTCGTTAGTGACCGAAATAACCGAATTTCAGCTAAAAATTTCGGTAACTCTAAATTTTATTTTTGTTTGTATAGCATCTATAGCCTCTAATAATTAAGGTGTACCCTATAGCTTGGTGGAACGAACTCATCTTGACATAAAAACGTCATGGGTTCGAATAAGCGTCATTTGTGCCAATGACATATGGGTCCATGCAAATATAAAAATAAAAATAAATACAAAGCATGTCCCAGCCTCAAACAGGGCACCTCCTAGCACACATATTTTTATAACATGATTATTATTTTAAAAAAATCTTGTTTGACCAACCTTTGACCGAAATTTTTTACCGAAATTATCGAATTTCGGTAATTTCGTTGCTGACCGAAATTTTACCGAAAACGAAATTAAAAACCTTGGCTTGGCCTACAATTCCATCGGGCACCCGAATAGACAGATGGCTATGGTAAAAGATGGCAGTTATCCAAACACTCTCTATATGTCAAGTGACAGTCCTCCTTCCGACTTATGTCCGGGCAGCAAAAACAAGTGTCATTGGGACCGAAGAAATTGCATTTGTGACCGATGCATAACATAATGTTCTCGTTCTTTCCCACGTAGAGTTGGCAGTACCGTCGTCGATGGACCCCCTGGCGGAATCCAACAGCTGAGCACGACCTGCAGATTGCAATTGATCCCAGTGCTCATGATCAATAGTCACTCTGACAAGTAGTATAGATTCAGAATTAACATGGTCACATATATAAACAAATAGCTGATCGAGTACTTACATTGTGCCTGCATTGACAGGAATCCAAGAAGCGCCGCGCACAAGAACATGGCCATCATGCTGGTGCGCCTCATGTAACATGTTGGATATTTGCAACTGATGAACTGTGTCTCTGTGAGCAGGGGGGAGGCCGGGAGAATGGACGACTTGTAGCGAGGAAGAGGATTGGTGGGATTCCTCTCCCTTGGGTTGGGCCTTGGCTTATATAGAGGTAGAAAATGCCCGGCAGCTGGCCACTGATTGCTTGATAGCTAGAGATGGATACGAGAGACAGGTACTGACAACTGTTTGATTGCTTTCTGATTTTCGTTGATTGGAGATTGGTGCTGATGAACGCATCGTATCTGGACTGATTTTGCCGCGCTAGAATAGAAATTAGGAACTTGCCACGATTTCTTTTTATGGTACCGTGATCGAAGCTTTACGGCGGTCCATATCTGATAGCACCACAGCAGTGTTAGATAATCTTGTTGTTTACATTAGAAACATGTTTAGTTTTTGTGCATGTCAGTTTGTAATAGGCTAGTCCATGTGAGAAGAGAGCGTGCTACATGGCGTTGTGGCAAATCAGGAGTGAGTAGTGAGCTGATTGCCGGCCATGAGGTGAGTGCATGCAGGTTTTCATGGAGTCAGCCATGCAGGGATTTGCGGCTAGGAATTTGGCCAAGTCATGGAGCATATCCAGGAGGAGGTGGCCTACATTCCTGGAGAGGTGGCCGCGTTGATTAAGTGTCATGCATGTAGTTAGGGTAGGGGCTAAGCTAGTTGTGATCCGATTCTTGCGGCAAGTTGAGCACGTCGCATGAAACGGCCACGCTGGTTTGTTTAGCTAGTGTGTGTCTTTAAATACTACTCCATGTAATCATTTTCAGTTGACGAGAAAGAAAGAGAAAAGGCATAGTTGTGTGTTGCCGCAAGAGCTCTTGTGTGTTTCTCTTCCTACCTGTGTTGTATCAAGCTAGCTTTCTGAATTGCATCTCCATCTCGCGTAAGTATTTCTAACAAGCAGGAAGATACAGTCTGATACTCCGTAGCTAGCTAGGTGTTGCATGCATCGCCTTACCGCCGAGCTGTTCGGTGAGCTTAGCTAAAAGGAGGTCTCCTATCGCCGCTCAAGAAGCTGTGTACTTTTCTTCTTCCCAATCAGTCCGTTCCTCCATTCAGGAGAGGAGGTTTGCCCTCCTCATCAGCCGCACCTGGCAGCAACGTGCTTCCCTGATTCCATTACCTTCACCAATCTCCAAGCAGGGGAACGTTCACTTCAGTATTCAGTGAGTTCCAAGAGAGGAAGACATTAAAGGAAAAAAAACTTTAGCCAAATGGCACATTCTAATCAATTTTCTTCGATCAATCTCAGCGAAACGAAAGTCAGAGAACACGCCCGCAGGTGAAATAGAGCAAGAATCGATATCTCAAAGAAAAAACCCTTAAAATGTCAAGGAACCGCATCTAGATCATAATGTGTAGATAAAGAGACGATCGATTAAAGCGAAGAACTTTAGCGATTTCTTTGATCAATCTCAACGAAACAAAGACAGAACAAGCAGGCAGGTGAAATAGAGCATAATTAATATCTCAAATAACAAAAATCATGGACACATTCATCGCCAAAGCAAATGATGCTGCATCACAACATTATTTGAGGATCCGGACACTGCTTTAGCATGCATCCACCGCTTGGCCTACAATATATGGTCAGCACTTGAGGGGTTTAGTATGTTTACAGAGGGCGCAGGCGGCAAGACACTCGCTATACGTCAAGAAGCAATCCTCCTTGGGACTAGGCCCCGTGCAGCAGAAGCAGTCACCATTAGGACTGAAGTAATCGCATTTGAACTGCCCGCACACTTGAAGATCCTCGTTCTTCCTCTGGTATAATGCCGTAGAGTTGGCCAATAGCTGAGGACGACCTGCGAATCGGAATTTCAGTGCTCATCAATACTCACTCGATCTGACAAATCTGACAAATACTCCCACGTAGTATATAACTGCATATGAATTCAGAGTTAAGATGATTATTATCACAAACTTATACGATATTTACATTGAGCTTGCATTGACAGAAGAAGCACCGCGCACAAGAATATGACCGTCATCCCGCCGTTGCACCTCATGTTGGATCTTTGCAACAGATCACTGTATCTCGATAGCCACAGGCAGGCCGGAAGTGAGCAAAGGGGAGGGAGGATAGACTTGAGCAAGGAGGAGAGGAATTCCTCGCCCTTGGCTTATACTATAGAGAGTAAAGTGCACCCAAGGTCTCTAAACTTGTCGCGTTGTGTCAATTAGGCCCCCAAACTCTCAAACTGCCTACCCGCGGTCCCTAAACTTACTAATTGATTTACCTGAGGTCCAAATCATTGTTTCTTATGTTAAAGTACACACATGGTTGCTGATTATGCACCTAATGTGCCCATGTAGGAGCTCAGCTCAGCTCTCCCTCTCTCTCTCACCAGCATCACACGACAGAGCTCCAGACGGGATCCCAGAGTAGAAGAGAAGGGGGTCAAGGTAGCTGGGTGACTTGTCAGCCCGCTCCAGCCATCGCGACTAAGCATTGCCACTACAGCTGCTCTGTGCCGTCCAGCCAAGCATCGCCGATGTAGGTCGTGAGTCGCACGCATGCGGCCGCGGAGATCCGTCACCGCCGCAGGCCACGGAGTGCCACCGCTGCCCGTCGTGCGTCACGCGCGTGGCCGTGTAGAGTCGTTGCTGCCGATCGCAATGCCGCTTGCCGCGAGTCTTCTCGCTCGAAGGCGTGGAGAACCGCTGCCGTCCGCCAAAGATCCACCCACCCTCTGCCCCTGCTTGTCGTCTGCCGGCCTTTCCCCGGCTGCATGCGCATGAGCGTCGGCCACAATGAGGAGGAGCTCTTGGATTTGGCAGGGACAGCACAGAGGAGCACTGCCTCCACCGGATTGAGCACACCATCAACAAAATCGGGCACGAAGGAGCTCCCATATCCTCAAATCTGTCACACGCAAGAGGATAGGGCCCAGGGAGGAGGGGTCGTGGACGACGGCATCGAGGAGGCAGCCAGACTGCCAGACGAGGACTTCTGGGATGGCGCCTCCAGGTCCACCTTTGCTGCCACATCCAGGGCCGTCCGCGTGCCCCACTCGCTGGGCATGGAGCAGAGGATGGCTGGAGTAGAGGAGGGATATAGCAGTTCGTTGAGCTGCCCCTTGCCGCCACCCGCCAATGGGGGAGGAGAGGGGCGGCGCTCTGCAGGGAGGAAGAGATGGAGGGTGAGAGATAAGTGGGCCCACACATCAAGTGCACAGTCAGCAGTCACATAGGCAGTTTAACACAAGCATTGGTGATTTGGACCTCACGTGAACCGATTAACAAGTTTAGGGACTGCAGGTAGGGAGTTTGAGAGTTTGGGGACCTAATTGACACAACGCGATAAGTTTAGGGACATGGAGTGCACTTTACTCTACTATAGAGGTAG
Source organism: Urochloa ruziziensis (assembly GCA_015476505.1). Classification (NCBI taxonomy): domain Eukaryota; kingdom Viridiplantae; phylum Streptophyta; class Magnoliopsida; order Poales; family Poaceae; genus Urochloa; species Urochloa ruziziensis. The sequence goes on along the minus strand of CM027122.1, from coordinate 12,771,927 downwards.
AGAACATGTCTGGCATGCATGCAGGGCATGCCGCCGCTGGTTGATCGATGAGCGTCTGACAGCTACACTGAGTGAGCGGCAGCTATTGGTAACTATGACAACTGTTTGAATGCATTCCGATTCTCGGTGATCTGTGCTGATGAACGCGCATCGTATCTCTGATTTTGTAGCGCTAGAATAGAATCCTGCCACGATTTCCTTTTATGCTACCGTGATCCAAGCTTTACACTTCATATATCTTATAAAAACAAAACGATGGCATGTCGCCTTACAAGTTACAGCGGCACTAAAATATAGTCTGACGTGTCGCCCTTTAGAGCATCTCCAACCGCCTCTCTGTTGAAGCTATGACGCCGCTGGACTTGGATAGTTGGATGCTCGGCGACGCCTGGAGGCCGTGCCCGCTGCTCGGCAAACTCCGTGCTGTCACCGCTTCTTGCCTCCGGATTCTGAAATCCTTGCGGAACCTGCCGGGCAGGAGATGATCACGCATCATCATCGTGGCAAAACACAGATTCTCCGGTCGGCGCAGCACGGGGACGCGGCGATGGGACATGGCGAGTACAGCGGCGCCGAGACTTGAACGAGGCAGCACAGAGTATGTAGGGCCTATGCGATTGGCGGCAATTCGGTCCCTCGGTAGAGCAGCGTCCCTACTGGCCAACGAAGTGACAGCAAGAAGAAGCCTCAAATGGGAAGGTCTGGCGGTGGCTGCGGCGGCGGCGGCCGACCGGCCTAGCGGCGCAGCCGTGGGCGGCGCACAGGCACGTGCCGCGGATGTGATCCACGAGGCGTCTTGTGGGATACCATGTGATTCCGAGGCGGCCTCTACATGTGCTGTCACGGCGTCCTGACTGTCCTCCGCCATCTCGGGAGGCGCCTCGTCGCGATGATGCCGTCGGCCTCCTCCATCCTTACGAGAGAAACGAGCAACAATCCCCAGCCTTTACTACCGGCTGGGCGGAGCCGGTACTAAAAGGGGCATTTAGTACCGGCTCCATGTAACAGTTGCCAAAAAGTCATGTCTAAAGTGCACCTCGAAACTCGGGCGAGGCCATTTAGTGCCGGTTAGAGTTGTTGAACAATTTAGTACCGGACAAAACAATCAGCCGGTACAAAACGCCATATGTTAGTACCGACCTCACCCTTAAGCCGGTACTATTCAGCTCACGGAGAAAAATCTCAACCGAGGATGCCTCTTTATCTTCTTCTCTCCCTCCCTCTCTTCTCCTCCTTATCTCTTTACTGTGTTCTTCTTTCAACCCTTCCCCTTTCTCATCTCTCATCTCTCTCTGATCTGCAGGCGGCGGGCGGAGCCGCGCCGGCCAGCGAGCGCACGGCCAGGCCGCGGGGTCCACCGTCGGTGCGCGCGAGGCCAGGCCGCGGGCGGGTGCCGCTCCGGCGGGCGCGGGGCCGGGCGCGCGGTGCCGGGCAGTGGGCGGGCGGAGCCGCGCCGCGGCGAGCGCGCGATCAGGCTGCGGCCGTGCGGGCATCCCCTGCCGCGGGGTCCACCGTCGGCGCGTGCGGGGCTAAGCCGCGCCAGCGAGCGCGCGACCAGGCCGCGCCGGCGCCGGCCAGGCGCGGGCCGGGCGCGCGGTGCCGGGCCACGGGCGGGCGGTGCCACGCCGGCGAGCGCGCGGCGTACGCGGAGCCAAGCTGCAGGTGGGCGGCTCTAGCCATGGGCACGGGGGCACCTCCGATGAGCTGCTGAGGAGGCGTACCGCGCAGGCAGGAGATGTTGTGAGATGTGACCTTGTATTGCTGTGAATTTTTTGAATGATTCTGTGAAATATCATACATTCTTGTGAGATGTATTGCTGTGATTCTTGTAAAATTTGTGGGGATGTTTATTGTGATTTTGTCAGATGTAAAATGTGTGATGATACATTCTTGCGCAGGACAGGAGATGTTGTGAGATGTGACCTTGTAAAATGGGAAAAGAAAATTTAAAAAAAAAAGAGAGAAAAAACCTATGTTTGGGGCAAAGCACGTTAGTACTGGTCCCTTGTGATCGGTACTAACGTTCGACACGTTAGTACCGGACCTTTAGTACCGGCCACAACGATCGGTACTAACCCGTCCTATGACCGGTACTAAGGCTAATTTTCTTGTAGTGATATGTCGATTTGTATGCATGATTTTGCTGATGCATATGCAAAAAATACTTTCTGTGGAACCTTTCTTTGCTTCCGATCCCTTGCTTCGTTAATAACATGAAAAGGATTTATTGCGAGCCTGTGTGGGATTGGTTGCGATTTGGTGCGAGAAAAAGAGGCACGCAAGTGAAAGAGGGTACCGAAGCGTGGGAATCCATATTGCCTAGCGGCTAGCGCCGCGTGCTCGCCATCGCAGCCCTCCCGCGCCCACGCTTCGGTCTCTCGTTGTACATACTATGAATTTTCTACTGAATCCGGTGGAACCGAAGCCTAATAGGGATTCCATCGATTGGGCCTTCTGGTCCGAAACACGGGAGTACTCCGTAGGCCTGAAGGCCGATTGGGCCCGGCAGCAAAGGAGAAAAGCGGGAATGGCAAATATTTGGCCCAAAATCGATGTGGATAAAAAAAATGATTTACCATTCGATTTGGATTTTATAAATCCAAACCTGATTGAGATTCATTGAAACTTGATATAAAAAAATCATGGAAATGTCCAAGACGCAAGAGGCTTGGTAATTTTTTGTACTCTACCATTTTTAAGGGGGTGATATGAATTCAATATTATGCATGAAATGCCCGAAGATGTAGCAATTCGTATATCACGTACGCACGCAACCTACTCGTCCATTCCACAGCAGCAGACACCCCCTGCACCGCCACCGTGCATCAAGACGGGCCGCTGTACGTTTCCTCCACCTCCAGCACCGGCAACTCTTTTGGGGCTGAATATCCGCGGCTGGACTCTGATGATCTGTTGGCAGTTCAGGGATGTGTTGGATCAGGCAGTCGTGGCCGAGTAGACTAGACAGACAATCAGCTAGCAGCCTGCTGGTTTTACACCAAGGATTCAGAGCACTCATCACTAGACACTAGCGATGACCGGGTGGCATGGTGATGGAGACTGCAAGCCGGAGAGCCGCCTCAACACTGATTGGCGGTGACGGCATGCAGCAACATTTATCTGATTGACCCTCAGCACGCTAACGTATCCAGGTCACGGGATAGCGCGGCGTGCAGCATCGACGCATGGCTGCCTGCTTTAGCTGAAGCTGACGGCCCAAAAATATGCGTGGAATTCCCGGTGTCACTACACGTCATCCTTACAGTGCGAACGCAAATCATTGGTGAACCCCTGTTTTTTTTTTATTTTGTTTCTGTTTCGGTCTAGTGCTAGCGTGCAGCTGCCACAGCCAAAGGCAGAAACGTTGATGCGCTCATCCCAGGATGGTTCGATTCCGCGTTTGCAGGTTAATTAGGTGCCATTAGTCAAGACAAGGATTGCATAAGATGCCATGATTAGACTACTGTGCGGTGGTTCAAGCGGCCAAACCAAGGCCGCCTTGTCCCCAAAGACAAGTCACGGCTGCGATTGCGAGCCCTCTCAAGTGCATGCTAGTCTTCACGCGACCCCACTCCCCATCCTGCGAATAACAAAACCTACAGTGCGAACGCAAATCACTGGGAGGTAGAGAGCATGGCGATTGGCCGCTCAAACATACAAGTCCTACATCGCACAAGTGGGCAATGCTTCTATACGAACACGCTAGCTGATTGAAATGAGAATAACCTGCTGCTGGATGGCTGGCGGTTGGTCTGATTTTTATTTTTTGACTCGAGTATAAGATTGTGCTTGTTTCATTGATAAGGATCGAAAAGGAGATCATGTACGTCTTTTTATGGAGTCGCGCGCTGTCATGCATGTAAGTATGTCACTCTATCTGTGGCTAATTAACTATATACTGTATGTATGTTTGAGAACCTTATCTCATCAGACTGCCGTTTGATGATGATACTACTACTGTACAATATTTCCCAACGGAAAAGGCAAGTCTTCGATCAGTGCCACTTTTTCGTCAGTCGGTCTTCACCTCTTTTTGTCGAGTGGCTCGGAGTGGAGTACCGTATTCGTTACTGCAATAAGAGGGCCACTAATATTTCTAAAAAAAGAGAGAGGGCCACTAATAACTAACAAAGTGGAAAGCAAGGTTTGCTAACTCTGACGATGTAGGCCGACCCGGTGCCTAAACAAATGGAAACCAGGGTTTCTATTAGCCTCGTGTAGACCCCGGCCCCATGTTGTTTCTAAAGCTGGTTAGTGCAAAGGAGAATGATCCCAGGCCCGGTCCCAGCAAAGGCAACGTTTGTGGTGCAAGTTTACTACTGGAGTAGCTAGCAGCTGCTTCTGCAACTTGGGCATTGGTTGGGACCATCTCCAGCTTCGGCTGCAACCGACGAGCAGAGATATAATTGGCCTCCCTTCTCGCTGCTTCACGGGTCACCACCATGCTATGCCTTCATCTGCTTGCCAATATAATGGGGTTTTCTGCTTCCTGAGCAGCGATTTAGTAAACTACTAATGCTAATACTGTCCCAGTGATTGGCTCCAGCATGTGGTCGCGTCGGAGCTGACATTTGCTTGACCGCCCTAGATTACAGACTGAGGCGACCAATATGCATATGCATGTGACTGACCACTCCTCGTGCATGTTTCTCACATCAAGATCTCCTCGATCTCTACTCCTGTACTGCACCCTGCCAATCTAGTCCTACACTAAATCTGATTCTCTCGCCCAGCTGTCATCTGCTCGAGATGCATGCATGTTCAATCTTTTTAAAATCCTTGCAGCAGCTGACGATTGCACGCTCAAGTACCAGTAGGAACGTGGAAAAGGGCGGGAACAGTGAAGGACAGAAAGCCGAGCTCTTTCCAATGATAAAGCAGAGAGATCTCCATCCATGAAAGGATCAAAGAAAGGAATCTCCACACGCACACCCTTTTGCCGGACAGCCAAGAAAAAAAGGCAAGGAATGAAGTAGTAGTGCCCGGCTGCCGAATAACTTGTGGAAGGGTGTAAACATTCTGCCCCGCCCTGCACGCCCGGTTATACCATTCCATTTTTTCTCGACGCCCTCCTTTTTTTTCTTCTCCTTCCCTTTTGGTGGGCGTCGTGGACAGGTTCCGCCCGGAGGCAAAGAATCTCAAGAGGGAGGATTGGTTGCCGCACGCGTCAATGGACACATCTTCTTCTTCTTCTTTGATTGAGCGAGGTCGCAAGACATTGTCTTATCTCGGTCGCAAAACATTGTCTTATCTCGGTCGCACACAACACAAACGCGTCCCTGTCTGGACTCCGGAGTCCAAATCAGGTCTACCGCCGGAGTCGCTTGCCGCCACACGAAACGGACCCGCAGTAAAGCGGCTGCCGAACCCAATCAATCGCGCGCCACACCACTATCCGCTAGCCCGGCCGTTCAGGTTTTCAGGCAGTTGAGGCTGCCGCCGTACTCGTCATGAAGAACCAGCCGGCGCCATATGCTCCGACGACGGCTCCAGGCGACGCCGCCGGGGGGACAGCAGGAGGAGCGCATGAGCAGCCCGCCGCGCTTCTGCCAAGGTTTGTTTGGATTCTGGTCAGTCTATAGATACGGTTCGGTTCGTTCACCCATGACCCATGCACGGATAGATGATGCACCGAAAGGAAATCAATCAGTGGTGAATCAATTAGTAGTAGGAAATCAAGCCATCAATGATCAGTTAATCTACTGCTATCACCAGCCAGCTATATCATGCTATATCTCTTGGGCGGGCCTACGACGCAGGCAGCAGGCGGCGGATCCAGCCAAAGCCATGCGATCCGTCGGCCCATGGCACAAGGGCAGTAGCCGCCCGCCCACCATTAAAAGAAGGAAGCAGAGCAGCGGGAGAAACCGCATGAGACACAGCCAGGCAGAGGCAGGGCTTCTACAAATACCAGGCCCCGCGCCGCGCCCTCACAACATTTGCTGCCAATCCTTCCCATCAGCCCCCATCACACACATCAACCCTTCTTCCCCTCGCACCTACCGGCCGGCCGGCCGGCGGCGCGCTCACGCCCGTACGTGCTCTGTTTTGCGAGGAACAAACAACAGGGCGGGGATGATGAGGCGGCGTCCGGGCTTGGTGTGGGCGGGCGCGCTGCTGGCCGTGCTGGTGCTCCTCGCGGCGTGCACGGCGGCGGCGGCGGTGAGCATCTCCCGGCGGCAGCAGCACCGGCACGGCGGCGCGCCGGCGGCGTCGGCGGCGCGTGGCGGCTGCGACGCGTTCGCGGCGGGGCGGTGGGTGGTGGACGAGTCCTACCCGCTGTACGACTCGGCGCGGTGCCCCTTCATCCGCGACGAGTTCGCGTGCGCTCGCTTCGGCCGCCCCGACACCGCCTACCTCAAGTACCGCTGGCAGCTCGACCCGCCCTGCGCGCAGCCAAGGTAATGGACTAATGGTCGAATAATTTGTGTGTTAGTTTTCGATCGGAATTCACTTTGATGGTGAATGCGAAACGTACGTGTTAGTAAAGTAGTGATTGCGATTGCGACGGCGACTGATTGCTTTGGATGATGATAGGTTCGACGGGCTGGCGCTGCTCCGGATGTGGCGGGGGAAGACGGTGATGTTCGTGGGCGACTCGCTGGCGCTGAACCAGTACGAGTCGCTGCTGTGCATGCTCCACGCCGCCGCGCCGGGGGCACGGACCACCGTGTCGCCGGCGTCCGGGAAGATCGACCCATCCTACACGGTCCGCTTCGAGGTACGTACGTCCTGTGCCTGTCCATACATACATGCCCATCGTGTGCCTGCCGACCGATCCGATTCCATATGTCTCTCTGCTTTCCTTGTTTGTTTATTTCTCCCTACCCGACGCGCCGCGCCCACGCCACGGTGCAGAAAGGTTGTTAGATCCTGGTCTGGTAAAAAGCTTGGCGGTTGAGGTTGGGTCCTCTGCTTGGGGCCTTGAGGCATCATGAGGTGATCACTGGGACGCGACGTTAAGGGATGGATTGGTGGCCGGTTGGTTACACAAACAAACCATGGCCGCGGGCGAGGAGGTCGACGGGAGAGGCTGGTGGTCGGACAGGCCGCGGCGCGTGCGCCAGGCTGGAGGTGTCGGGCGATGGCGCGCGCGGTGACCGCCGGTGCGACGGGACCCGGCTCGGCGGGTGAGCGTGCGCGCCAGCAAATTCCCTTGGTGCGCGGGCAGGGGTTTGCTGGCACGAGCGGCCGGCGGTGGCGATCTCGTTCGACTCGGGTGATCTGGACGGAACCCGCCCTCGTTCGCGTGCCTTTGGACTCTGGTCTGAGTGCCAGCTGATTTGGTCTCGTTTCAGAGTAGCGTACGGTAGTTACCTACTATGCATGCACGCGTGCGTACTTCAGTACCGGTACAGGTACAGTTAGAAATCCTTCCGAAATTGGGAACGGTGGATGGAGTCATGGGGCAGAGCAAGCGGCCAAACTCAGCTTAGCTGGGGCTGCAAATGGCGCCATCTCCCGCTCGCTCGCTAGATCTAGCGTGACATGTTGGTGGTTGGTGAGAAGAGTGTAGCTAGTGTATATATATTGGCACGGCCTCTAGCAGTTCTTCCTTGTCCGCCTCGGGCTCGTTGGTTTCATCGGAAAGTTACCTACCCTCCGTGGTTGTTTGTGTCAGTCTGTCAGGTGGGCAGAGCCTCAGGGCCGCAAAAATTGGCCTGACACTGACTGACAGGTTCAGGGGGGAGTGGGCGCGCTTGGCCGTTTGCTGGCGGCCAGCTCGCCGTGGCAGCAGCTCTGCCTCTGCTTGGTGTACATGGACGAGTAGGCAGGCACGCTGCCTTTTGAGCTCTTGCAGTGCGCCCATGGCGTGTTCCTTGGCGCCATTGAGCGCCGCCGACACGCCCGCGCGCACGGACATGCGCACGTTTCATTCCAGCGGCTGCCGCTTTGCCTTTTTGTTGCCACCGACTAGACTGTTTCGGTTGGTGATTATTGAGGTACTCCATCAGATATTCAGATCTCATCAGTGTCCCTGAAAAAGCGAAACGGGAGCAGAGATTGCTGTAGCTGTACCATCTGGTTTGCATTTCGGTGCAGGACTACAACGTGACGCTGGTGTACTACCTGACGCACTACCTGGTGGACCTGGTGGCCGAGAGGTCCGGGCGCGTCCTCAAGCTGGACACCATCGAGCAGGCCAGCAACTGGCTCGCCGCCGACGTGCTCGTCTTCGACTCGTGGCACTGGTGGCCGCGCGCCGGACCCACGCAGCCCTGGGACTTCATCCAGGAGGGCAACACCGTGGTCAGGGACATGGACCGCACCAGGGCCTTCACCAAGGCGCTGCACACCTGGGCCAACTGGGTCGACGCTAACCTCCTCCACACCGACACCAAGGTCTTCTTCCAGGGCATCTCGCCATCGCACTACAGGTAACAACCTTTCTCGTTGTTCTTCTTCTTCTTCTACCACCGACTTCAATTCCATCCAGCTCACAAGAAAGGGACAACGACCCTGCTAGTCTGCTACATCACATTTATAAGAGAATTCAGAGGCCCCCATTCATGCATGTCGTTGCCCTCCTCTTGAGCTGTGTAACGAACTAACGATGGTGTACTTGCAGGGGCGAGGACTGGGGCGCGTCGGCGAAGAAGACGTGCATGGGGGAGACGCAGCCGCTCAACGGCACGGGGCCGTACCCGGGCGGCCCGATCCCGCAGCAGGCGATCCTGCGCAGCGTGCTGGCCGGGATGGCCAAGCCCGTGTACCTGCTCGACTTCACCTACCTCTCCCAGCTCAGGAAGGACGCGCACCCCACCAAGTACGACGGCGGCATCTTCGCCGGGGACTGCACGCACTGGTGCGTCGCGGGGCTCCCGGACACCTGGAACGTCCTCTTCTACGGCGCACTCACCGGGCAGTTCTGATCACACATGCATCTTTTACTAGATATATATACTGGTATTGGTTCTGTAGCTAAGATAGGGTGTAGCTCATCAATAAGGAAAGGAAAAGAAGATAGCAGATTGCACGATTTATTGTTATATAGGGGGGCAAAAGATTTTCAAATAGAAAGGAATAGAAAGAGTATCAATTCAAAGGAAAACTTGCTGATTCTTGCGAAATGTTTTGGTTGCCAATGTGTGGTGGATGAGGGCGTGATTATTGTCAAATTCTACGTCATTTCTACGGCTCCGGCGCGTTCTCGCTGCGGTGCGTGGTGCCGGAGAGCAACTACGCCGTCGAGGACTCCATGTTCTGCCTGGACGAGCGGCTGGGGTTCGGCGCCGAGCCGTTCCGGCTCCAGGACCAGGTCGCGCGGGGAGACTATGGGTCCATGCTACGGAACCCGCACGCCGGCCTCAACGTCAACTCGTTCCTCGCGTTCAGCGACGAGCCCCTGAGATCCATGTGGAAGATATGATTAGGCGGCGTGTTTGTGCATGATGTGCCCGTGTAATTATAGGACTCTCAAACATGTGGCTTTGTAAAAATGACCCTCCCCAGTGAATGACATATGGGACCATCTGAAGTCAATGACATGCGGGCCTGAGTGTCATTTTTACAAAGCCACATGTCTGCACTGTCATGTTTGCAAATATCCCGCCGGTGACCAAACCGCTAATCAAAGTCTGTTGTGTGTCTGGGCAGGCATAGTTTGCTAGTGCTGGGCGGATGGCCTGCTGGGGTGTTGTTGAGCAATCTGTCCGAATCCCGTTCTACCGTCATGTGATAGGAGATGAAGTCTCAATAAGGTGTTGGACTCGAGTTCAGCAACTAATAAAGTGATGGAGTATTTTCGGTTTTCCTAGTAATAATGTTTATCTTGTTGAATTACTATTTGCTTTAGATATCTGTAATGTAACGGATACCTTAATCTAGCTGACAGGTATCGTGTCCTTTATCTCTGTTTACTTGTTTCATCAACGTCGTACCCTCGTACTAACCCTCTATTCGCTTGGCTTGTCACCCAGCTCAGCAGATTATTTTTCTCATAGAATACTATTAAACCAGTTTAACATTATTTTCTCTCAAACTTTCCAGCTGAAACGAACAGGGCGCGCGTAGAGATGAGAGCACTATGTTAAAATAGTAACATCGTGATTTTCAGATTCATTTAAAACCACTAAAATTTTAAACCTTTTGGATTTCAAACCAGCTCTGAATGACTAAATATTCTAGATTTATTAGTCTAGAATTAATTAAAAATGTTTTTGAATTGAAACCATGCATTTAAAACTTTACAATGCGATGTACGTATCTGTTTCTCTTAAACTCTAGCCCTATCCAAATCCTAAGGCCTGAGTTTTGTCCAAAGTTGGAGGTAGACATAAGAAACTGTTAAATCCCCTAAACAAAAAGCCGAAACTAAATCACCGGTTTGGGCCGAAATTAGCCCAACATCAATTGGGCCAATTGTGCGATCCGTTTTGGCAAATCCTGCATTCTTGTTCCCTCTCCTGAAAAGTGAAAATCCCCGTTGTTGCGTTCTTTCGCAGCCCCATGGTCCGACGAGACTTGAAGCAATGAGTGATTCGAAGGATCCATTCCTCCACAAGATCACCATCTGCTTACTGGGTTGATGTTACGCTGGGGCTAATGGAATGCCAAATCTGTTTGGGTACTGGGCATTCACTATTCAGTAATAATTGTGTTGGGGCATCCTCTGATCTGCAATTTGTTCGTTGTCCATATTCTTTCCTGGAGCAGGAGGCCAGGAGCCACGTGAAAACTGTGTGCAGCTTGACGGCACCGAATTGCGCTAAATGCACAATAGGAAATGTGAGCGCTTAGATCCTTCAAAATGAATTGGAAAGGATATGTCGACATGCCGTGTATTCATCCAGTTCTTCCTCTTGTTCGTGTTTGTGTTGTGTTGAATCTTCCGTGTATTCTCCATTTTCAGTGATCGAGCAATCCTGAACAATTTGCTGAGTGAGATTGAACATTCCGTGTATTTTTTTAGGGGGCTGTGCGCCATGTCATGGGTCCATTTTTCCTCACGATCCGTCACGGGGCGCTTTAACCTTGTTCTTGTGGTCCAGGAAAAATGTGTCTTATGGTGAAGAAATGAGCATTGAGCTGCCATGACGATGTAATGTGTAACAAAGTTGGCACCAAAACTTGCGATCCATATACAAGATAAAATGCTACGGTACACGAGAGAGGTATTTCAAGTGGTATGAAGCAATCAAGGAATCACCGATATCACAGTCGGTTCTAAACCTTCATCACAGATTCACAGGCGGTTTAGGAGACATACGGCTGTGATATAGTGCCTGATTGCTGATATGATGTTGAGTTGTGTAGTAAGTAGTTAATGGCAGCGGTAGGTGAACCCAAGCTGCCCAGGTGACTCCGTGGAAGCAGCCCCATCTTATCTTCTTTCTATTATACATATGTAGTTGAAATGTTCCGACTTCAGATTTTTTATGGCAGAAAGGGACATCAGTCCGCACGCAATTATTAGGATAATAAAATTGAAAGCGCTAGATTCAAAACATTATATTAACAAATACGAGAAAAAGATCCATACTCCCTCCGTGTCAAAAAAGAATGCTAAGATTTTTCAGACAGATTAAATGTGGATGGAAAATACACATGTACTCTTAGTTAGTTGAGTTGCATGTATAAGTTAGATCCATTTAATCATTTATGCACGAGATTAACGCTCCGGATTATTTTTCTATGAGGTTTGAATACCAGAACATCATTATTTTTGGGACAGATTTTGAATAGTAGAACATCATTATTTTTGAGACGGAGGGAGTATATATATGGGACGCGATGCTGAAGCCCTATACCAAACAATGAAAACGAGAAGGGCTTCACACAAGAACAACTCCAAGCAACCTTCCTGGCGCATTCTTTGAACGAAAGTTGAAGACGAGGCCATGGTCGAAGGAGTAACAAAACAATAGAGTGAAAGGCAACAAACAAGTTTGGCATCCGATCGAAATGCACACGGGAAGCATACAAAAGCATATGTATATATCCGGTCAGACTGTCAGAGCCATGCAAAAGCTTGAACATAAGCTTGGATGACTCTGGGTGACCGGCCACATGCCATTATTATTCCAATGGACAAAGCTGGCATCAAGCTGCTAGCACGGTCGAGCTAGAGGGACCAAGGCGCCAGGCTCCGTATCGGCGGCTGAGCGTAGGGGCCGTACAGCCATGCCCCGACGATGGCCCTGTACGCCGCCTCGGTGAGGTGGATGCCGTCCCAGTTCACCGACCTGGACGGGTCCGCGCACGACGTCGCGCCGGGGAACCCGCACGCCGCGATGGGGTTGTAGTTGTACTCGCCGCCGGCGCCGCAGCACGCCTGCAGCGTCGACCTGCCGTCAAACCCTGCAATACGCCAATACACAGAGAAATTGATTAGAAAGGTTTTCAGTTGGGTTTCAACGTACGACGTAACGCCAAAGACATTCAAATTCGCGTGTGATCATATATATCTCACCGAAAAGGTGCGGATTGTGCAGGAACGCGAGCACGGGGCGGTAGTAGTCGGCGAACGCGATCTTTGCGTGCGGGTACGTGTTCCGGAGCGCCTTGATCTCGCTCCGGAGGAGCTTGTCGTGGTAGCGCGACAAGGCGTTGTACTTGTCGAGGCACCCGTACCTGTCGTAGTCTGCCTTGTTGGGGCTCGCGTACAGCGTCAGCATGATCGGGATGCACCCCGTCGGCAGGATCCCCGGCACCACGATGCGCCTGGCGCCGAGCTGGATCAGCCTCTGCGCGCGTTTAATTTGGTCAGGAGATAAGTGTACTAGTATGTGTTGCTGTGCTAGCTAAAACTCTGCAGGCAGCGTCTAGGAGTAAAAGATAAGGCAGTACGTATGTGTTACTGTATGTTAGCTAAAAAACTGCAGGCCGGCTATAGCAGCCTGAACATATCATCCAGCCGGAATGCAGGAGTACCTCGACACCTAGGGCGATGGCGTTGACAACGATTGGAACGTAGGCTTTGGTCTGCTCTACGGTCTTGTTGGCAGCCAGGAGGAAGACGTAGTCGTTCCCGCCCAACTCTCCCATGAAGAAGAGAGACTTGCCCAAGTAGTCCTCGCATCCTGCTTAATTGAAACACATAGTACTGCAAATTTAATTTCGGTCTTCAGAACAGAGTGACCTTAAGTTCTGACGGCCGGCAGCTACGGCTGCATGCTGTCTGCTTGCCTTGCTTGCTGCTGCAAAGCGACGGCAAGAGCTGCTCGAACCACCCCAGCTGGGCACTCATGGAGGTGTTGAAGGGAGGCACCGAGGTGATGTTCTGCTGCTGGAAGTAGGCAAGGTCCAGAGCCGTCGCCCCCACGACCGCAAAGTTTGCGCCCTTGCTGAAGTCCTGCCCTTGCGCCATGGACGGCGGCACAAAGGGCAAACCGAAAGCATCGGCTGCAATTAATTAATGCATGCATGTACACGTTCCACGTCAAATTAAACATTCAGACAAGTGCAAATTCAGAAATTCATCAGGCATACAGATCGAACGCCACTATTATTCAGAGTTTGATTTGTGTGCTAGAGATTTAGCGCGCGTACGTACCAATGAAGTCTAGGATAACGCGGCCGTTGCTAGCCCGGCCGGTGGGGTGGCCAAAGAACGTCTCGCCGTAGGGGAGGTTGTTGAAAGGGATCAACGGGATAATCGGCGCGGCGAGATTGACAAAGTTGCCGGTGTCGGCATAGGAGTCGCCGAAGCTGAATATTGCGGTGAAGGGCTTGTGTGAGTGGACGGGGTATGCACAATGGAGAAGGCACGGAAGGAGGAGGAGGAGCACGGGGAGGATCTTCATGGCTGCTGCAGAGACGTGGAAAGATTGCAGCCAGAGGTGTGGCTCCCTTCAGACCTCCATCAGGACCTGTTTATATTGTGAGAGGTAGCTGTAACTTTAATATCAGTAACAGTATAGTTGGTATAGCGGGACCCACCATCATAATGTCAGCCTACTGTTAGTACAGCTCAGCCCCACAGCATACCGGCAGGCGACAGGGGACTTACGACTACACGTCTTGTGTCTACACCGTCGTGTTTCCTGAAAAATATCATTTGAATCAATACATATTTTGAATCCTTAAATATGTGTAGTTATGCATTAACAAAATCATGTATGTATATCTTGGTTTCTTACACATGACTTCATTTTCTAAAATAACGATAGAGATGAGCTAAAAAAAGCCAATATCGCAACGACTCTCAAGCCATCATGTAGATTGGTAGACAAACATATATATAATATTATGAGTCCAGGGATAGGTGGGAGAATATACCTTCTCACGATGAGAAGTAGACAATAATAATGGACTCAGCTCAAATGCAGTGGCTATAGCCACTGCAACTTAAGCAGTGGCAGCGAGCGCAGCCGTTCGATCTTCAGATGGACGATCCAGAATCATAGCTACAGTGAAATCGCTACAGCAATATGATGAACAGTAGTGCTACAGTTGTAAATAAACAATTCGGGTTACTGTTCTGAACAGTACAACACAGTACCTCTCCTCACGTTCGGCCACTGCTTAACTTGCGGTGGGTATAGCCACTGCACCCGAACCTGGTCCAATAATAATATAGTCTGCATATTAAGGAAAACCATGTACCCTTTGGCAGCAGCTGTAGGAGGAAAGCCAATAAGTTTGTCTACCAATAGTTTACAATAATTCCTCAGGTCTGAATATATTGTTACCAATAAGTTCTAACTCTACCAAATAATAGTTGAATATATTGTACGTGGAATAGATATGCCTTTTTCAACAACGTTCAGAAATACTGCATGCTTTTAACTTATCGTTTAATCTTAACTGAATGTACAGTTTTAGTAATCTGAAAATAGACGGCACCATAAATTGATACGTTAACTGATACGAGCTGGAGACTAAAAATTGTTGACAAGTAAATCTCATGTTCTAGAGTCATGCGCAGATCCACTGGCATCTGGTCTGAAGCTTCAACATGAAAAATTGACCATTTTCTACAACAAGATTATTATTGATGACTACGTACAATTTACACTTGTCTCTGTTGAATGTTCGATCTTTGCTTGCATGTCATTGTCTACTTCTCTTGTGTGCTTATCCAGAGAAAAGATTTGTGGAGCCTCAACACGTGCCTGTCGCGCACGTGCATCTCCACTAGTTTAAAAAACAGGAGAGATTTTTCCCTACATTATTATATATATTTATTAAAACAATGTGCCAAGAAACGAAAAAACAAGACAACACAAAAAGATAAAAGAGCCAATATTTATTTTATCAGGGAGCTTAGCCATGTCTGCATCAAAGATCTGGATTGGCCTTTTGCTCGTAGAATAACAAGAATACATTCTTTCTCGAAATGAAATCAGCAACGGTTTTTGCTTATTCTAGTAGCATTAAGAACGGGAGTGGATCGGTCCATTTTTTTGGTTTGCATTCATGATCCATTTGCACCAATGGATAAATCTATGTCCACCAACTGCATTATTAACGTACGGTTAACTGATATGGCGACCTCGTGAGCACGTGAAACACGCATGCACAGAAATCAGTCAATTACCTTCATCAAAAAAAAAAAAAATCAGTCAATCATTGCTCAGTTCTGGCCATGAGCTCGATGCCAAAGAAGGTCGGACAGCGCCTTAATGTCCTGATACACCCAGGAGCTCGTCAGCATGTGTCCTCGTAACGTAAGCGGGATTCTCGTCTCTACTAGGCCATGATCACCCTTCACCTCCTAGTCCTAAGGCCTAAGAGCAACTCCAGCAAGGTCTTTATTCAAGCCCCTACTCAAAAAGTAGAGGCCAAAGCAAAAAAATCGCACTCCAGCATATCCCCAGCTCAAGCCCCTACTCTAGAGAGGCTCCTACCTTTTCCATCTCAGCCCCGTCTTCCGTGGGCGAGCAGGCAAGCCCCTACTCGGTCGTTGGGTTGGTTTGACTGCGCGCGCGAGCCAGAGCAAGCAGCGCGCCCAGGCGCCGCCGAGCTCGTCGCGATGGCCAGCTCCTCTGCGCGGTGCCGCAAGCCTGCCGCACCGCCGCAAGAGCTCGTCGCGCTGGCCCGCTCATCCACGTGGCCGCCGAAGCTCGCCGTGCCGGTGCTGGCCCGCTCCTCCGCCCAACCCGATCGCGGCTCTGTTCCTGCTCCTCCGCGCGCACCACCCGTCCTGGCCACGGCTCCCCTCTCCTCCGCAACGCCGCACAAGCCGGCCGCAGGAACCTGCTGCGCTGGAGTAGAACGGGGCGAGGAAGTGCTGCCATTGCTTGGATTGAGATCTGATTTTAGTCGGGGGAAAGAGAAGAAGTGGGGAAAGAGAGAAGATCGAAGACGAGGTTACCTGATTGAGCATTGATTTGATGAATCAACGCTGCTGGAGCTCTGATTTCACGGCGACGAGGACATCGAGCTCGAGTGGATCAAAGACGCGCTCGAGAGAGAAGACCTGGCGGATGGTGATGGCAGGGAAAGTGAGCTCGATTTGATGTGGAGCTAGATCATGGCGACCAGATCCGAGCAGCCAGAGAGAGTTGGGCGCTCGGAGGAGAGGGGTTGCGGGCGGCACCGTTGGGAGGAGAGGTGCCGTGCAGGCGGAGCGCTCCGAGGGATTGCTTTCGTTCGTCCAGCCATTTGCGCTGAGCTACAGCTTTTTGCAGGGGCTGGGTGGGGGAGAGGAGAAAGTGTGTGGCCCCATTTGTCTCGATAACTGTGCCTTGTAATCTCTCCCTTCCACCGCAGCTAGCGATTTGCCACGTATGTTGCGGACGTCCTAATAGCCAACACTAGCTACGTCACCGGCAAACGTGGAGGAAAGAGATGAGATTGCACGCGATACGAGGCTGCATTAACTCTCTATGGCCCGCGTGCTCTCTCCCATCTCTGCAAAACAGTCGGTGACGAAGTCGCAAAGTTGCCAGCCTAAAGCGATCCGCTAGAGATGCCCTAAAGGTCTCGACCTCTTTCCCGGCTGAGCTAAGGCCTCCTCCAAAGGTTACTAGCTCATACATCTAAGAGCTAGCTTAAGAGATAGGTCACCCAACAATAAGAGTCAAATGCTAGCTCTTATGTCTAGATAATCCCACATGTTACCCTCACATGATATGAGGATATGTGCATGAGACTATCTCTCAAACAAGAGATAGCTCTTCATCCTCTCTCTTCCACATAGGCAAAAAGCTGATGTGGCACATTTATGAGCTAGCTGAGTTGGCATCATTGGAGGAGACCTAATGTGGAGCATCCTGCCTCGGAGCAGTTAGATCAGAATAGTTTAATACCTTTAATTCTCTCCGTGCTCTCTTTTAATTGATTGGCAGAGAAAAAAAGGCAGCATGGTCCACCATGAGGTAGATCCTCCCTGCGGCAAAGTAATCGCCAGCGATTTATGTTTTTCTCGTTTTCACCGTTCCACATCGGTATCAAGCCTAGTCAACTGGCGAAGTCATCAACCGCTAAAGAGATGGCCTAACACAAGTACTATAATACAGGTCAGCTTGGCTACCTCAGCAATAGTCTACGTGGTGGAGAGAGAAACGAGACAAGCAGCTTGTCGCGAGGTTACGCAAACGGGCCGTGTAGCCATAGCCCGGCAATGTTCATGTACGCTGCCTCGGTGAGGTGGATACCGTCCCAGTGCGCCCTGTTTGGGTCCGCACGCCTGCCGCTGGCGCCGCAACACACCACCAGCGCCCTGCTGCTGTTGAAACCTGCACCGCGCCATAATTCCAAGCATTCAAACAATCAACTTCAGTTTGGTCTCAAACCACGAGCCAACGTAGCTAAGGCACAGTCTCAGCGAGAGAGTTTCGTAAACATAGTTAGTCCTGTCTCACTGGGAGTTTCATGAACACAATTACATAGACTAGAAACTAGGTAACTGTGCCAATGAAGTTTCATGGGGATGAAACTCACCTCTCATCCATGAAACTCTCTCATTTAATGACCTTGAGACATCAACAATTTTGATGATATGACATAGAAATTAATGCTCATGAAACTCCTATGAAACCCCCAGTGGGCAGTTTTATGAGCATTAAATACACTGTCATGTCAGCACTTTTTATGATGTGGCAGTGTATTAATGAAGAGAGAGATGAAATGAGTTTCATGATGATGAAATTCTTTTTCCACAGTTACCTAGACAGCTTGTGTCTTGCATGTAACCTAAAAACAACAACGGATGAAACTATGCATTGGGAGAGGGTGTTTCATCATGATTTCAATCATGTTTTAGATGATGTGTCACTCTAGGTAATTGTGTCCATGAAACTCCCACTAAGAATGGCCTAACGCTGATCTGATCAGAGGTATAGAATTTTATTTCATAATACTTCCAATGAGACTGATATTACTCCGACAAAAGCTAGAGTAGTAATATTGTCTCTGACAAAAGACCTTTTCGATTGCATGAGCACGGTTCATTTTGTAGTGAATGTTTGAGAGACTATATCCGTAATTTTTGTATGAACTTTTCAATAAAAAATTAATAGTGGGACTTTTGCATGAATTTTCCCGTCGAACTTTTTTTTAAAAAAAAATCATGCATCGGTTTACATGTTACCTTGTAGAACGGTAATATTGTAACTTTGTAGAGCATTGGATACATTTCCTAGCGGGACCTGTCAATATCAAGTGGGTGAATGATACATTTGGTGCTTGATACTGCAATACTGTTGGCCACATGATGATGTGCCTTTATTTTATCACAATTGTGTGGTGACATTTGTATCATTTATTCATGTATTTATATTCGCAGTTTTTATAGACTCAAACCTACTAATCTTCGACCAACAATTATCTCAAAATTTTCAGAGTACAGGATATCAATTTACTACATTGGATTCTTATATATATGAAAATAGTTGGTCCATCTATTAATGGCCATAGTTTCACATTATTTTGAAATATTAAGCACATCATTGACACTATTGACGTAGTAAGGTACCTGTAACAACTTTAATATCAGTGACAGTATAGTTGGTATTAGCGGGACCCACCATTATAATTTGGTCGTGAACGAATGGAGCCAGCATACCGCGACATCTACACCGTTGTGTTTCCTGCACACATTGCACTTGCACCAAAATGTCATTTGAATCAATATTTTGAATCCTTAAATATGTGCAGTTATGCATTAACAAAATTATATGTATATATCTTGTTTTCTTACACATGACTTCATTTTCTAAAATAACGATATAGATGAGCTATAAAAACCCATTACAGGGTGTTTGGGTTAATTTCTCATGATGGAAATGGCCCGTGCGAGTAATTTTTATGTGGCTTCGTTATATGCTCCCACCGATAACAAATACTAGGATGAATAGCGCGCTACGCCGCGCCCGTATAGTAACGATGCTAAATGCTAATGCTCTATGCCAGGACAATTATATCGAGCACATAGGTTTACATGTACCTTTATTTTATTCGTTTATATGCACCACACAACAGTAGCAACTAAAAAGTGAGGGCATTCTGTCACAAACCTAGCGCGCTAGGTGGAGGTACTAACATATACATGCTGGAGTACAACACTGCTGTAATCGTATAATTTATCAAATTGGAAAACACTTAACCAAGATATCTATATCATGCAAACATCTATAGTACTTGAAAGACCCAGATGACTGAGACAACGTGAAATCCTAAACATGACACACACATGTCGGAAGCAACGAAGAGGGCCCAACCAAGATGTTACAACCTTTTCGTGATAAAGGTGTACTAATAGCAATTCCATAGAACTCATAGTAGTCCCGTAGTTCTTTTTTTTTTCTTCAACAACAGCATAAGATAGCTTAATGTCTTTCTTAGGACAGAGTAAATGCTACTTTTCATCATATTTTATAAACCTATACATAGGCAAATAAAAACATTGTCTTCACAAATAGCCCTGTCCTTCCATCAATGATATACATAGGCAAAAAACATTATCTTCACAGATAGCCTTGTCCTTCCATCAATGATAACTTACCCTGCTTTCACATTTGCCCTGTAGTAAAGATCGTCAGTGATGTGTTTGGAAGCTTAATTAAACCGATGGATGAATTTGTTGAACAATTTATTTCTCATGTATGAAAGAGGAAGTCAGTGATGCGCTCAAAAGCTATTGAAACCAACCGTTTCGATGGTTCCTAAATAAAATTGTGTGTGTGTATTTTGATGTACAAAATAAAAATTATCATCTCTGATGATCCTTTTGTACTTGGGGTTCATGGCCAGGTGATCAATAGCATTATTACTTCCATGAAGCTCAAAGATCTATGCAAACCAAAAGGTGAAAAACCTGATAAAGTTAATAGTCTCTGCCTGTGACTTGAACAATCAATTTAGAGAATTTCTGGAATGTTGGGTGCTATGATGAACTTTAAATTAACAGAGAAAGAGTGCAGAATTTAGTACAGGATACTTATATAACACAGTATAATATGCAGGGCAGCATGATGCCTACACTGAACCCACTACTGTCTATGTCAAACACGGCTTACCTTGTCTGTTAGGAAACTAATCAGTAGTCTATATAGCACAGAAATGCAATGCCAATGTCATCTATATAAACGGCCCATCTTTCATAGCATATACAAACGCTCAAATTGTACTTCGTAAAGTTCAGTCATTAACACCAAAAAAAATGGAAACCAGAATCTGGAAGAATATAATGCATTTCTCTTGTAATTTTTTGGAAACAAACAAACCAATAATGTATGTCATTAGCAATGCAAATTTAGTGTTAGAATTTATAAATGGAGCGATGCATATAAGTACATAGAAGCAAAATTATGTAAGCCATTAGCCAGGTTCATATGTAGGAGATATGCCAAGAAAACCATGTAGCCCCTCTATTAGCCATTTAGCTTCAGGATCATATAACAGGAAGCATGCAAATGACCTTGAAGGGGAGTGGATATGCCAATGAATGGAAAATAAGTCAGCAAAAATGGCATACTAAAGCACCATGTGGTACATCGGAACCTTTGTATAGTGAGGAACCAAAAATTCACTAAGCATAATTAGTAAGCCATAATTGCCTCTGCAATTGAACTTGACATGTCATTGCTTGGCTCTTGATTAAGTCATCACTTCAATACATAAATAAGGAGGCAAAAGGTGTGAAAACAAATCTGATCTACAACAATGCACATTAGCTCCCCATTAAGTCATTCACTTCAAACATTGGCGACGCACACAAGTTGGAATGGAGCTGAAAAACAGAGAGGCTAGGGCAGTTATTCACTTACCTTGGAATGGATGGAAAAGCATGATATCAACATTTCCAATGTTTCAATGGACTATATGTGCATATATCAGTTTCTGAATTTGTACAGGCTTGCAGCTCTATTTGGCGATCCAGCTGAATATTTTGCATAGAGCACAATTTGTGAATTAACAGGCCACTCAACATTACTTCGGTCAGGCATATGTGCTTATATGTTAATTAATTAACAATATGATCTCAGCTGGAGTAGTACAGGAAGTTGATGCTTGGATTAAGAGGGTAGGACTTGGGCCTCAAATTAAGAAGCTAAATCATAAAATGGAGATAACGCTCACACAACACAGTATATACCTCCAAGGAAATTCACCTGCAACTGCAAAGAAGACACGCTGACTTAACCAATAAATCAGCAAGCTAAAAATGGGCCACTCAAAGGCAGGAAGCCAGTCTTCCCAATTCTTAAAGCAGGCAAAGGTCCGCTATCAATTTGGAGATGAACAAAGGACGACAACAATACCAGAGATGAGCACCAGGACATGAGGGCCTCCGCTAAGTCAGTTGCAACGATGCCAAGAGGGCCTTTGCCAACACAAGTTGGAGGTGGGTACAGGCAGAGCTCCGTCGGCGGCATCGAGGCGGAGCCGCAGAAGCGCGAATCCGTCGAGGATTGCGGCGACCCGTCGGAGCCGGCGAGAGAGGGAAAAGAGGCAGAGGAACACGCATCCACTGATTTCTTGGCCAGGCACAAACTACCTGCCCGCTGGCTGATAAGAGGGTCCATAGGGCTGCCGCAGCCGACCACAGCGCACGGGCACCACGGAGGCAGACGGGGTTCTCGGCGGCCGGCTCGGCGCACTGCTCCACGGCGGCCGGCATGGCCGGGTGGCACACAAGGGCGTGGGGGGCAGCGTGGCCGGGCGCAGGCCCGGTCGGCGGGGACACAGCGGCGCAGGGTTCGGCGTGGCGCTTGAGCTCTCGTGGTGGGCGGCGTGGCTGAACCGGCGCACGGGGGCGCGGTGGCCGGCAGTCGGCAGAGGAGGAGGACGCAGGAGGAGGAGTTGGTAGAGGAGGAGGAGGACGGGCCGGTGTAGTTGGTTCGATTTGTTGGATAGGCAAGGACGAAGCCCACGACCGACCGTTGGCAGCTTGTAGGATAGCGTAAAGCAGACGCAGTAAAAAAACGGCAACGAAGACGAACGGAAAAATAATAACAGGCCATTTTGACGGAACAGGCACGCGTCAGAACATCTTTGGCACAGAGCCGAGAACGCCTGAGAGGCAGCGAAACCTCCTGGCGATATAGAGTTACTTACTACATCAATCAACAATTTTATTACACATCTTTTACTGCCATTTTCCATACTATTATCTATTTTTTTGTCTGTATTACTTAAGCACAACTATTGTCAACAGAATCAACATTTGTGTACTCTCAAATGACGGTGAGCCGTCATTCTGAATGACTTTTTTTTAATCACATATTACCGCCTCCGACAACAAAAGACCTCGTAACACGTGGAAACACATGCACAGAAATCAGTCAATCCCCTTTCTCAAGGAAACCGAAAAAGAAAAACAGTCAGTCACAGCACAGTGCTGGGCTGCTGGCCATGAGCTCGATGCAATTGGTGGGACCAGGGTTTTTTTTTCCCGACCGGTCTAGCCAAACCGCCGCCCACCGGTAGCGGTTAGCCGGACCGGTTTGACCGGAAACCGGTAGAAACCGGACAAATTTAAAACTCAAATTAAATCCGCAGTTCAACCGGTTTCGAACGGTTAGCCGGCCGGTTTGAGCGGTTAGCCGGCCGTTTTGAGCGGTTAGCCGGCCGGTTTGAGCGGTTTTACAAATTTTCGAATTTTAATTAAAAAATAAAAAAACCCTGGATCGAATCAGCAAAAAATACACGGGTCGATTGATCCGACCGCACATGAAAGGGATCGGTCAGATTGATCGCCTATGCTCGACCGTCGTTGAGAGAAAAGAACAGGTCGATTGATCCGACCAGTACAAGTGCCACCGATCGGATGAATAGGTCAACATTCGAATCACTGACTCAGTGCGATCGCATCATCCGACCGAGAGTCGATCGGAGCATCCAATCGAAATATCGACCTTCTACCAGAGAGTTTGCAAGGCTGCGAAGTGTTAGCGGTCGATTGATCCGACCAAGCCAAGGAAAACCAATCGGATCAATAGATCGACTCAGCGAATTGAATTTGGATGGTTCGAAACCGTCCCGAACCGGAACCGGTCCGGAGCGGTTAGACCTGTTTCCCGCGGTTTCCGGACCGGTTCCGACCGGGAAAAAAAACCTTGCTCGATTCTGCCTACCCAGGCAACTGGAAGAGTGGATTGTTTGTTTTTTTTTTTTGATAAAGGAGTGGATTGTTTGGTTGAAAACTTTTTTTTTTTTTTGATAAAGGAGTGGATTGTTTGGTTGAAACCTGCTCCCTCGATGAAATGTAAATAATAGAAGTACGTTGTCTGGTGAGGTGGTTGTGTCAGCTGTTGTGTAAATAATAGAAGTACCCTCGGTGATATTTTTTCCCTTGCTAGAGCAATCACGGTGATTTGAAAGCTCAGGCAGCAGAGCATAGCATAGCACGCAAGCAGTAGATTTTGGTGGCCTGGCGGAGGAGGCAACTACCTGCTCTAGGCTATTGTCCAGGAGTCACAGCCAGCGATCCAGTCAGGCAACATAGGGTGTTGTGTTTGAATCCGGACGTTGGTGTCACGTCGGACATGATTTTTTATTACCAATAAAAACAAATTATAGATTCTATAAGTACTCCACGAGACAAATTAATTAAATATAATTAATTTATCATTATCATATATTTATTGTAACACCACATTGTCAAATCGTAGACTAATTAGGCTTAAAAAATTTATCTCGTAAAATAGTCACGATCTATATAATTAGTTATTTTTAATTTATATTTAATACTTCGTGTATATATATACTTTGTTTCGATGTGATAGGTGCTAAATTTTAGCAGTGAGAACCAAACATGATGGGCGGTCTTTTAGCAGTGGGAACCAAACGGGTCTTCCCATAGCTGCAACCAATGCAAACATGTCAGATTCTTCCCCTAGGCCCGTGTTTAGTTCCCACCCGAAATCTTTTCACCCATCACATCAAAGGGGAATTTTAGATGCATGAAGTATTAAACGCAGACAAAAAAGGTGAAAAGTTATATGGATGGGCTGTAAATCGCGAGACGAATCTAATGAGCCTACTTAATCCATGATTTGCAATAGTAATGCTACAGTAACCATCCGCTAATTATAGATTAATTATCATCTAATTACCATCGTTAGATTCGTCTCGAGATTTCCAACCTATCCATATAACTTTCCACCTTTTTCGTCTACATTTACTACTCCTAAATTGGTAAAATCAATACCCGAAAACTTTTCGTGAACTAAACACGGCCTAGGTCTCAACCTCCTGGCCAGTCTGAAGCTTTTCTGGGACGATGCCGCCGGAGCGGGCATCTCGAGGCTAAAAGTGCATTCTTAGTCTTTTTAAAAATATATATTTATATATATTTTTAAAAAAATTGTAGCCCATCATTTTTAATATCGGTGCCCAGGCTTATGACGACGGGCTGAGCTTCAACAAAGGTACTGGTCCACAACCCATAAGGCCCATATTGGTGAAACTTGACATATGGTGCCAAGTAAATTGTTAGGCCCAGATACACAATACTTACTAGATAGAACACAATACGAAGATCAGATTGGTCAGCTGAGCGTAAGGAGTGGACAAATATTTGACGCGTCCAAGTTCCATTCAAGGTATGCATGTTCTTGTGACGCCTCGCTCGGCAGACGATCCCAACAGAAGATGTCCGGTACCGAAGGCACATGGCTCTGGATAGCAGGTGTGCTGTGTGTGGAGGCCAAAACTCATGGAAGCACTCTCTGATTGAGTGTCATCCAGCGAGGTGCGTGTGGGCGCTGCAGTGTGATGAGATCATCGACTTCATCAGTTCAACACAGCAACAAGATGCTCGGGATGGCTTTATGAAGCTATGAACTCCCTAAGCCATGATGAATAAGTGACTATTACTGTCACACTATGGGCGATATGGTACGCCAAGCGCAAAATCATTCATGAGAATATTTATCAGAGCCCATTATCGACACATTGTTTTGTGGAAAGATTCTTGGCTGATCTGGGAGCGAGCAAATCAACGAGGATTGCGAGGTAACCTGTTCAAACCAAGCATACCAGATGGATACCGTCACCACAGGGGGTTCGTGAAAATTAATGTTGATGTAGCGCTTGCAAAGAACTCGACAAAGGTCACGATGGCGGCGGTGGCACGTGATGAAGCTGGCAACTTCTTGGGAGCCTCGGCACTGGCAATGGAAGGCATCTTGGACTCAGAGATGGCGGAGGCGATGGCATGTCGTGAAGGGATGGCACTGGCTAGTGACCTGGTGCTCCAGAAATTTAGGTTGGCGACTGATTGCCTGAATGTAATCTGGAATTTGCATGGAACTGCAATGAGAGCTTACGGCCACGTTGTTCGTGAGATCAAGGCAACGGCGACGGACTTTACTGATGTCAATTTTGTTCATGAGGAGGGAAGCTAATAAAGATGCTCGTAGACTCGCTAAAGGGTCGTCGTATGAAAGTCTAGGTAGACATGTTTGATTCCTAGCTCCACCTGATGGAGTTTCTACTGCTGTAAACGTTACTTAATAAAATAAGCAGTATGCCTATTTAAAAAAAAAAACTAGTACGCACGAGTCACAGCACTTTCTTCTTAGAGCAAAAATAAAAGTTTTTTTTGGAATAAGAAAAATTAAAAGTTTACAGTCGGTTCGTTGACAATTGGAGCTCATACGCACACAAGGCTACTGAAAGAAAGCTGGTGTTAATTAAGTATCAATTCAGTCCAAGTCTTGAAATGGTCACATTTTATTTTTAACGAGAGTTGGAATGTAGTAACAATAAAGAAACACACAGGTCAAAAGGAAGAAAAAACACTAGCAATCCGCTGTACGCAACTCCAAGCAGTGCTTCAACGCGCGAGGCGCAGTATGGGTGGTTGCGCGAACGGGCCGTGCAACCATGTCGCTGCGACGTTCATGTACGCCGCCTCGGTGAGGTGGATGCCGTCCCAGTTCACTGCCCTGCTCGGGTCAGCGCACGCCGTCACGCCGGGGCTCCCGCACGCCGCCGTGGCGTTGTAGTTGTACCTGCCGCCGGCGCCGCAGCACGCCACCAGCGCCGTGCTGCCGTCGAAACCTGCACGGCCACGCGTAGCAGCACATTCAGACGGCTTCAGTTTCAGCTTGAAGCTGGTTGAACAATCGTTCTCACCGAAATTGGCCGGCGTCTTGAGGAAGGTGATGACGGGCTGGTAGTAGTCGGCGTAGGCGATATTGGTGCCGGGGTACTTGATCCGGAGCGCCCGGACCTCGCGCCGGAGAAGGGCGTTGTGGTAGCGCGCCAGGCCGTTCAACTTGACGAGGCACCCGTACGTGTCGTAGTCCGCCTTGTTGGGGCTCGCGTACAGCGTGAGCATGATCGAGATGCACCCCGTTGGCACGTTCCCCGGCACGACGATCCGCTTGGCGCCAAGCTTGATCAGCCTCTGCACGTACGCGCGCGTCGGTCAACGCCAATCAGGTCATCGTCAGAGTCGTCTGAAGATCGAGGCCGGTGAGCGAGTGTTCACGCTGTTCAGTTACCTACCTCGACGCCGCCGGCGATGGCCTCGACGACGGCGGGGACGAAGGTTTTGGTTTGCTGCACGGTCTTGTTGGCGGCCAGGAGGAAGACGTAGTCGTTCCCCCCGAGCTCGCCCATGACGAACAGAGACTTGTTCAGGTAGTCGTCGCATTCTTCCTTGGTGGTGGTGTTGCAGAGCGATGGTTTCAGCTGCTCGAACCACCCGATCTGGACGCTGAAGGAGGTGTTGAACGGGGCAACGGAGGTGATGTTGTGCTCCCTGAAGTAGGACAGGTCCAGCGCCGTCGCCCCGGCGACGGCGAAGTTCGCGCCCTTGCTGAAGTTGTGCGTCTTGTCCAGCGACGGCGGCACGAACGGGAGACCAAAAGCTTCAGCTGCATGCAGACACACACGAGCGTTGATCCATCATCCATGTGTCAGAGGAAGCAAGTTTGTTCAGCATAGTTTGGTGTTGTAGAATAGATAAAGCGCACCGATGAAGTCGAGGACGAGGCGGCCGTTGGTCGCCCGGCCGGTAGATTTGTTGAAGAAGGTCTCGCCGTAGGGGAGGTTGTTGAAAGGGATGACGGGGATGAGGGGCGCGGCCAGCCTGACGAAGTTGCCGGTGTCGGCGTAGGAGTTGCCGAAGCTGAATATGGCGGTGAACAAGGGCGTGGGCTGGTGGCCGGCGTCCGCGCCGTGGAGCTGGCGCGAGCACGAGACGGCGAGGACCAGCACGGCGGCGATGATGAGACTCCTCATGGCTGTCGAATCGCTGGATCACGGTAACGACACGATTACCAAATGGCGCGTGCTTCAGACGACCTCGGCCGGCATTCCCAGGTTATACCCGATCATCTTGGACCTTCAGAGTAAATATATTGGGAATCGGGCATCGGGACTTGCAGATTCAGATTTTAACAGCTTGTCGCTCGTTGACCCTGATACTAAACAATTCCTAAACAAATTTATTAAGGAATGATGTTCGGGGATCGGGGCAATTAGCAAAGCAAGGAAAGGTCCAAATTAATCCTCAAGTATAAACAAAGTCCGAATAACCCCTTAAAGTATGTTTTGATTTAATTTACCCTCTAAACTGTGACATTTGGTTCAACTTCCCTTAATACAATTTGTTTTGAAATTTTGAGTTCAAATTGTATTGGGAGATGATAATAGACATCATAACACATATTAAAAAAATATGTCATGAAATTTTTATCATTGTTTTCATATGGTAGGATATTTGATAACAAATTAATCAAAAAATTATAATATATTTTTCTGACATACATTGTGATGTCAACTACCATCCTACAAATTTTAAACTCAAGATTTCACTTATGTATAGAGAAAAAAAAGGCAAATCGTATTATGGGGTAATTTGAACCAAATGCCATAGTTTAGGGGTAAATTGAACTAAAACATACATTCAAACTTTGTTTATACTTGAGAGAGTAATTTAGACTTTTTCCTTAAACAAATATAGCAAAAGTAAGATGAGTTGATGTTGATCTTTCTTGTCTTCATTAGATGCAAGGGGAACAAGACTTGATGCATGGCGGAACTATCGTGGCGCTAATATTTTCATGATCACACCATTACTTTTTTCACTTTTGTAAATTGCCATCGAGCGGTAGTGTTCGTTATCTTGTCAATTTAGATATTTTCAAAGTCAGGCTATAAGCACACGACGACAAGGCACCAAATCAATACTCGCGCCATGTTTTGGCAAGATAGCTGTCCCCAGCTTGATCGTCGCGCAGACAGGGGGATGTGAGAAGAACGAGGGGCCGGGTGCTATCTGGAGCTCGCATATGCTCCCTCCATTCACAAATGATAGATGCATTTCAAATAGAAAAAGTCTTGCAAAATATATTTTAGCTCTTAATTTCTCTTATAATATTACCTTAATTGTTAAAGATTCAATATCATATTAGATTCACGTTGAGTATAAATATATTGATGCAAATTTTACATACTAAATGTGCTCATAATTTAACTAATTGTTGGCCAAAGTTTGTAAAGTTGACTTTTTCCTGATCGAAATATATGTATCATTTCTGAACGGAGTGAGTATCTGTCTACCACAACACAATGATCCATCTATAAATTCCACCAAAATCCAACTGATCATGGTTCAATAAACATTTCATTGAAAAAAATGTTGGATATAAATGTTGGACCAGCATCTTTTAAAAGAGTTGTATCAACATTTTTTACAAAAAGTTGAATCCAACAATTAATAGTTGAACTGTGGCAGAACCACCACAAATTATGTCAGCTCAAGTGCATTGTCCCTTAGCTAATGCAAGCAGTACAGCACACTCGCACTTCAACTGACATAACCGTGTAGTTACTGTCGGGTAACTCCCGATTACACCACTGATCACATTGTCGAAACCAATACGAGGCAAGTCTCACTCCACGATGAGCACAGATGATTAACGAGTCACACTTTTACAACACAGCACACGTGGATTTAATTACAAAACATTACAGGATAAAAGTTATTACAACACAGAGTTTTAAAGTGCAGCGGAAGTTTGAAATAAAACGAGTCTACGACGGAAAAGAACATAATAATGCACAGGTAGCCCAGCCAGCATTATTACTCCCTCGGCTCCACACCCTGCGAAGCCGGAACGAACTGCAACTGGTAGCCCTCAGGAACACCGAACGGAAAAGCTTCAGCGACCTGCTCGGCTACACTAGACTCAGACTCTGAAAAAGGGAAACACAAGCAGGGTTGAGTAATTTAATACTCAGCAAGACTTACCCGACTTTAGGTTTACTAAGACCCCTAATATGCAAGGCTTTTGGCTGGGTTTTTGTTTTGCCAAAAAGAAGCAACTAAGTAGATCCTTACTTTCAAATTTTAGCATCCACAGTTTTAATTGAGCTATTTAATCTAAGTAAGCATTTGTAAAACTTTTTCAAAGAGAGCAAGTACTTGATTAAATTCAAACAACATATAACCATCATCATATTCAAGTTCTTAACTAGCGATGCGGCCCAGTGATCAAGAGCTCAATACCGTGAGTACGGCGAATCGATTCGGTTTTATACCTTGCAAGGTTAACCTACCCACACGGCATAAGCGAACCCCGTCGAGCCGCTCATGCCAGTCGTTCCTTCAGCCAACACTAAATACTTGACCTACCCTGCGACCCTCAAGTACCAGTCCCCACCGATACCAACGACGGGTCAGCCATGAGTTCCTTCTCTAACCGGTACATGAATAGGAAGTCAGGCGTAGTTCAACATACTAGTGCGAGCTAAAGTACACCAGTTTCAACTACCTCTTACTCCCAGCATGTGAGGTAGTACAATTCAAACTTGATCCCAGAGCCAACAACGAACGGGCCTTAAATGACACAGGCGGAGCTACACCATTCCATTCCTTTTCCTACCAAAACTCTCCGCCCGGTCTAAACTTTTTCCAGTTAACTGATATGCTGAACAAAACTTGCTTAAAGAAACCAACTTAGCTTCTCGCGAGTAACAGACAATTACTCGACTTCTACCGTTTAACCAGCCTAGCAATTCTATCGACCTACTCATACTAGTAAAAACTCTGGGTTTCCTAAGGAGCATGCAACTAGGGTTTCAGTCAACTCCTATGAAAACTTAAATGCATAAAGTAAAACTTGGTAAAGTAAATAAATTAAGTTGCGGCTGTGTTAAAAAGGTTGGATGCTTCCGGTGCTTGCCTTCACTGGCCTTGGGCCCTTCCGAGTCTTGGCTCGGGTCTTGCTCAGCTTCAGCAACTAAAACCTCGGGCTCTTGCGGCTCGGCTTCAGACTCGGGCACCAGATTGTAAACCCCGTCAGCTAGAACGTTCTCTACATGAAGATGCATATGTGTGAGCTTAGAACAACAATTGAAAAAGATGCAATAATTAAAATGCAGCAACTCGATTATACAGGTTAAGTACAAACACAGATATGCATAAGAAAGCACAAGTTATGTTGTTAAAACCATTATTAGAATTTTATAGAGTAAGTGCATAACTTTTTAAACAAGATTAGCTTACCACTAAGAAGGAAAAGATGACAACAGATGCAAACTTAAACTGAGATCACCAAAATTAACTAGGAAACATTTCATTAACTTAAAGACATTTATAAAACCACTAATTACATAAAGAAAAGGGTTATTTAGGAACAAATTATCTAAACAAGCTTACACAGGTTAACTAACAACACAAAATCTTCTCTGGGTAACTTTTATCTTAAGATTACCATTGAAATTTTTCCAACATTTTATTCTAACAGAAACTAATTATTTTGAAAAAGACAAAAAGACTAGAAATCTACTAAAATAAGATACAGCAACAAGATTATGCACAAAAAAGCAAAACTCTACAGAAACACTGACTAAACACTAACACAGAATTACCATGAGTTATTGAGCTCAAAAACAGTTTTACAAGTATTTTTAACAGCATCAACAAGATGATTAAGGAGAAAAAGCTTAACTTAAACTACACAGACAACATGCATCCCACAAATTTACTATGCTCACAAAAACACATATTAGAGCTACTGTGATTTTCTCAAAATTTTTAGATATGCAGAACTATTAATTTTGACACCAAGCTATAAAACTAAACAAAACACTTAGACAGAAATAACAACTTCACAACATGATTTTATATTTTTCTACTGTAACCAAAGGATGCAACAAGCTCAACAAAATTGGTTTCACAATTTTCCCACTTTTCTATGATTTACTATGCATTTTGCAAGAAACACATGCATGCAGGGATTCTTTTAAAAAGAAAACCGGAAAACACTTTTACACTTGGGTCCCTGAAAAGAAAAGATCTTTCACCAACCAGTCCTTTCTTTACACAACAGCCCCTAGATCTTCCAGAAAACCCCCCAGAACTAAACCGCCTTCACACTTAAACCCCGCATCTTTGCACAAAACCCCCAGAACTTTAGTCTCTTCTAATTAAACACCCCTAGCTGAACTCCGCCGCGCACAGAGCGTTGCCGCTCGTTTGACCAGCGCGAGCTCGCCGGAGAAGTAGTCGGAGACGCGCCGGAGACGACCCACGGCCTCAGGACTCCAAGCCGCACCACCTAGGCATGAAAACCCAAGGATTAGAGGCGGCATGGCACTTGTCCACGGCCGGCGGCGGACGACCGAGAAAACGCCGGCGCTAAGGCTCACCGGAGCTTCGGAGTTCACGAGGAGATGGTGCACGGCTTCAGGGGATCAAGGAGTATCCATTTGGGCGATTTGTGGAGGCGGAGGAGGATGGGAAAGCGGAGTTTCACGGTGAGGTGGGGTGGCGGCAATGGCGGCCGGTTTTCTGGCGATTGCCGGCGAGGGAAAGGACGGCGGAGCTGGACGGAGTGGTCGAGGACGATGAGAGCGAGGTGGGAGAGTTACTGAGACTGTGAAATTGAGGGAGGCGGAGTTACAGCGGTGAATTTCCGCGTGTCCCTCACTGCGGTCTTTGCTGTGGTGGTTACGGGTGGCCGGCGATGGTGTCGCCCCCGTGGTTCGACAGCGAAGCGGTTTGCATGACTGGGAGCAACTTGGCGAGGCGGAGCGACGGCACGCGTCAAGGGGCAGCGAAGCACGGCGCGTGGCACCGACGGCGCCAGCGCACGAGCTCGGCAAGTCGCCCCTGCGCGCTTTACTGAATCGACGAAGTCGATTCAGTAGCTACAGTAGCCCGCGAACGCCCTCCAAAGAGTTGATTCAAACTCGAGATTTCGTGTAGAAACTTTCCAAAATTCCTATACAAAAGTTGTAGATGGCACCAAGGTGAACAACTTTTGTTAAAGTCATATGGTTCAAAAAGACTTGGTTTGGAAGATATGATTGATCAAACTTTGGCCAAAAACTCGAGTTCAGAAAATTTTCTAAGTCCCAGAATTGAAATGGATTTAGCTGACTTTGAGCATGAAAAAGAAATAGCTAGAGTTTGAGATCCTGGAGTTGTTCATGATTTTTGAAGAGTTCAAACTACCAGCTTCCAACCCACTGAACTTGTTTTGGTTTGGGTGGATTGAAAAATAAAAGTTATGAAGCCCTAAAGTTGGCTAATGGCTGCTGTCAGGGAAATGACTTAGCCAATTTCAGAGTGCTGAAAATCAGCAGTTTGACCAACTTTTGACCATGAATTTGAGCAATTAAAAGATGTCTTTGCTCAAAACCAAAACTTCTAGCTGAAAGTAGATAGTTCACTAAGGGATTTTCAAATTGGCCAAAAGCCACTTGTTTAAACATTCTAATTTTAAACAAGCCCCCAAAAGGGTTAAAAGGAAAAGGCTTAACTTAGCCAAAACTTGAATTCAAAAGAGTTTAAAAACGAAATTTGACTTTTGGGAGTCCATTCAAACATGATACTCAATACATAAACATGATGAGCACCACAAACTTTGTACAATAGGTAGATGTGCAAGAGAAAAATTCCAAAAGTGACACTGGGGTGTCACAGCCCTCCCCCCTTAAAAGAATCTCGTCCCGAGATTCCGGTGTAAAGAGAGAGTGTAGAATTTGGATACCTTAATGCAGCATCTAAAAACTCTGTATACTTGGATTTAAGATAAGATTCTTGTTCCCATGTTGCTTCTTTGTCAGAGTGATGAGTCCACTGAACTTTATAAAATTTAATGGACCGACTCCGAGTAACTCTTTCAGTAGTATCCAGAATCTTAAAGGTTGTTCCTCATATGATAGGTCGGGTTCAAACTCAATTTCTTCATGAGCAATACCTTCAATAGGAACCCTAAGACATTTCTTGAGTTGAGATACATGAAAGATATTATGAATAGCTGCAAGTTTGGATGGTAGTTGTATCTGATAAGCAACTGGACCACATTGCTTAATTATTTCAAAAGGTCCGATAAAATGAGGAGCTAATTTTCCTTTGACCCCAAATCTCTGAACACCTTTAGTTGGCGATACACGAAGATAAACATGATCCCCAACCTTGAAAACTAAAGGTCTTCTTCTCTTGTCAGAATAACTCTTTTGCCACGACTGGGCGGTCTTAAGATTTTGCTGAATAATTTTGACTTTATCCTCGGCCTCCTTAACCAAGTCTGGACCGAAGATTTTTCTCTCAGCCAGTTCCCGACCAATTTAATGGTGTTCGACACCTTCGACCATATAGAGCTTCAAATGGTGCCATTTTCAAACTGGCTTGATAGCTGTTATTGTAAGAAAATTCCGCTAAGGATAAACTTTTGTCCCAACTCTTGTTGTAATGAATGACACAAGCTCTAAGCATGTCCTCCAAAATTTGATTCACTCTTTCAGTTTGTCCATCGGTCTGAGGATGATAAGTTGAACTTCGAATGAGCTTAGTGCCTAATAGCTCATGCAGTTGTTTCCAAAAGCGAGCTATAAAATGGTGAACCTCGATCTGAATGATAGTCTTTGGAACTCCATGTAGACGTACAATTTGATCTAAATAGATTTCAGCATATTGAGTTGCTGAAAAAGCATTATTGACAGGAATGAAATGTGCTGACTTGGTGAGTCTATCAACAATGACCCATATAGAATCATGTTTCTGAGGGGTCAATGGCAATCCCACAATAAAATCCATACTTATGTCCTCCCATTTCCATGAAGGTATAGGCAATGGTTGCAAGGTTCCACTTGCTTTCAAATGACTAGCTTTCACTCTTTGACAAGTATCACACTCTGCTACATATTTAGCAATTTCTCTTTTCATTCTGGTCCACCAAAAATTTCTCCCAAATCTTGGTACATTTTACTACTTCCTGGATGAATAGAGAATTTAGAAAGATGCTGCTTCATCAAGAATTTTCTTCCTAAGCTCATGATCTTTAGGAACTACTAGACGATTATTGAACCTTAGAACTCCATCATCGTCTTGACGAAAACATTTATACTTTCCATCATTCTCAGCTAGCTTTTGCTTAATGATCTGTACTCCTTTAGATTTAGACTGAGCCGCGACAATCTGATCTTGCAAAGTAGGTTGAATCAAAAGGTGATTCAAAGTACCTTGTGGAATAATTTCCAAACTCAATTTGTCCTATCTCTCTAGCAAGAGTGGCATTTTGGGGTCTCAAAGATATAAACTGACAATTTCCCCTGCGACTGAGGGCATCTGCAACTACATTTGCTTTGCCGTGGATGGTAGTGAACTTCTATTTCATAATCTTTAATCAACTCCAACCATCTTCTTTGCCTCATATTGAGATCACGTTGAGTAAAAATATACTTGAGGCTCTTGTGATCTCTATAAGATATTGCAATGAGTACCCATAAGATGGTGCCTCCAAATTTTTAAGGCATGTACCACTACAGCAAGTTCAAGATCATGCGTCGGATAATTCTTCTCATGAGGTCGAAGAGCTCGAGAGGCATAAGCAATAACTCGATTTCTCTTGCATAAGAACACAACCAAGTCCTATGCCTGATGCATCACAATAAACATCGAAAGCTTTGGAAGTGTCAGGTTGAGCAAGAACTGGAGCGGATGTCAGGAGTCTTTTCAAAGTATGGAATGCTTCCTCACACTTGTCACTCCATTTGAATTTTTCCCCTTTCTTCAGAAGCTCAGTTATAGGTTTGGCAATCTTGGAGAAATCTGGAATAAAGCGACGGTAATACCCCGCCATTCCAAGAAAACTTCTGATTTGATGGACAGACTTAGGAGGTTCCCAATCTAGAACTTTTTGCACATTCACTGGGTCAACGGCAATACCATCACCGGATACAGTGTGACCCAAAAATTTCACACTCTTCAGCCAATACTCGCATTTGCTGAATTTAGCATAAGCTTATGATCCCTTAATCAGTTGAAGAACAATTCTGAGATGTTCAGCGTGCTCTTCTTCATCCTTGGAATAAATAAGAATGTCATCAATAAATACCACTACAAACTTGTCCAGCTCCGGCATAAAGACTGAGTTCATGAGATACATGAAATAGGCAGGAGCATTGGTGAGTCCAAAAGACATGACTAAATATTCATATAAGCCATATCGAGTGGAAAAAGCTGTCTTGGGAATATCACAGGGTCGAATCTTGATCTGGTGATAACCCGACCGAAGGTCAATTTTTGAGAATACTTTTGCTCCAGCCAATTGATCAAAAAGAAGATCGATACGTGGAAGAGGGTATTTATTTTTGATGGTAACTGCATTAAGGGGCCGATAGTCCACGCACAATCTCAAAGTATGATCCTTCTTTTTCACAAAAAGTGCAGGACAACCCAGGGAGAAGAACTTGGTCGAATATAGCCCTTGTTAAGAAGTTCTTGTAGTTGAATCTTCAGCTCTGCTAGTTCATTGGGCGGCATACGGTACGACCTTTTTGAAATTGGTGCGGTACCGGGCTGCAACTCAATTACTAATTCGATATCCCGATCGGGTGGCATCCCCGGAAGATCATCAGGAAAAACATCTGGAAATTCATTTACTATCGGAATATCTTGTAATTAAACTTGGATCATAGCAAATGTGCAATTATCTGGAGAAGGTGTGGATGGCAAATAAAGTGTGGAAACACCATGACTAGGGGAATTTATTTCAACACCCCGAGCTGACATATCTAAGACAACTCCGTGTCTTTGCATCCAGTTCATACCCAAAATAATATCTATCCCCTGGTTATCCAGACATATAATCTCAGTATCAAACACTTTACTTCCAATCTGGAGAGGAATTGGTTTAGTCACCCGGTTGGTAGCTATCTTCCCACCAGGACTGGATATCACATAGTTACAATTTAATTATACAATTTGAAACCCACATTTTTCTATGCATGCTATACTGACAAACTATGTGATGCCCCAGAATCAAATAAAACAACAACAGGTTGATTTCGAACTTGAAACGTACCCGCCATAACTGGAGTTACTCTCTGGAATAGCATCAATGGTAGTGAAATTCACACGGCCTTGCTTAACCACCATTTGCTTCTTATTCTGGCGATTATTAGGCTGCTGTCTTGGTGCATTATTTCCACCTTTGGGTGGTGCCCTGCATTCCTTAGCAAAATGTCTCAGCTTCCCGCAATTATAACATGGAAAATTATGGGCACGTCCCTGTTGTTGAGGAGGAGGTGCACGGGATCCTTGGCCTTGAGACTGCCCCTGAGACTGATTTGGGCAGATAACCCAATAACCTTGCTGCCCTTGCCTTTGCTGAGCAGTTTGAGGACCCTTCTGTGGGGCCCTTTGCTCCACTCGGAACCTCCGACCGGAAGCATTAGATGATGCAGCTGGGGCTTTCCTTTTCTTGTCAGCCTGATGAGCCAGATTACTATCCTCCTAGTGATAGCCATGTTCACCAACTCATTAAAACTGGCAGGTTTAATAAGGACCAAACTTTTCTTCAACTTAGTGTTAAGCCCGCGACGGAAACGATCTTGCTTCTTAGCATCAGTATCCACATGATGACCAGCATACTGAGATAAACGATTAAAAGTCTGAGAATACTGGAATACACCCTGATTACCCTGAGTAAGAGCCAAGAACTCATTAAGTTTCTATCCATGAGACCATCAGGAATATGATGTGAGCGAAAAGCAGTCTTGAATTCATTCCAGGACACAACATGATCAGCAGGAAGTGTAGCACGATAATTATCCCACCACAGACGGGCATCATCTCTAAGTTGCTGAGCTGCAAACCGAGCTTTATTCGCTTCTGAACACGGATTTATCAATAGTGCAAATTTTGACTCAATAATATTGAGCCAGACATCAGCATCAAGAGGCTCCTTTGCCTTGAAGAACTGCGGTGGTTGTGTGCCAAAGAAATACGGATAGGAAGCTTCACGCGGCAACTCATGATGTGGCTCCTGACGTGGCTGGTTCTGTTGCATTTGGACCAACACACGCATGAGTTCAGTGTGCTGAGCCATTTGATGGGCCATAAATTCCCTGAGATCAGGAGGTCCAGGCAAATTTCCTCCATCACCACCCCCGGCACCATCCGGAGTATCAGGCATTCTGCATAAGCCACCAGGTGCAGATTAGTCATACAACTTCGCAATAATTTCTCAGTGAGCAATGGTAAATAAAATCAATACTCAAGAATGAAAATATTATAGCATAGTGTATGACATAAATAATCCAAAATATAGTTAGTCCCGGGAGTTAGATCCAATCGTCCTTTAAACGTGATACTATCACTTTTCCAATTCTCAGCTTTGGACAGATTGCACGGGTTTAGCATAAAATTTGTATCTCGCAAACTACTAAACCAAAAATGCTCAAATGTTTCCAGTAGATTCAGAATTTTATAGCCCACAACTTTTGTATTCAACTCCAGAACTAGATCACACGTTAGAAGGGGTCAAAAATTCGTCCTTTGCCTCTCTGTCGAATCTGTTTTTCCAGCAGACAGAGTCGTATTGTTTCTCCTGTTTCTCCCAAACTACTGGTCCAAAGGATTTGAAATTTTACCAGCAGCTCACTCATGAAATTTTAAAAAACTTTGGTATTCATCAATCTGCCTAGAAAAATAGTTATCAAGGCGTAAAAATTCTGATACAAATCTGCTGCGAAAAATTTCAGAACAAACCAAAGTGCTGCATTGGAAAGGAAAATAGGTTCCACTTTACATCCATACATCCTGATTATTACATCACCAAGGAAAAGAGTTCAACTGAAGAGTACTCCACAGCACAACTTATTACAAGATGGAAACTTAAGATACAACACATGAGAACGGTAATTTTCTGAAGGTAAACATAAATCAATCGGATTCCTCGTTATCAGTGTAAAAGATGTGTTCCTCTGGTTCTTCTTCTTCTTCTTCTTCAGTTTCTTCTTCATCACCTATTTCTTCCTCACCATTCATTTCATCTAGCTCTTCTTCCGTATCCTCTTCCTCACTGATCCACCCATACGCAGGACCAGGGACTTGTGGAGCTGGAACTGGAGCAGCTGGTTCTTCCTGATCGGATAGCTGCGGTTCTATGGGTGGTCCAGGTGAGTCATCCAAACCAGAATCACCTTCATCAGGCAACTCTTCTGGTGGATTATGAACTTGGGGCCCTTCAGCCCAGACTCCCTCCTGCTCTTGCTGAAGGTTGTCATTTTCCACTTCTAATTCATAAACACGTTCCTCCAGGCTTCCAATCACAGCCATGTGTTGGTTTACCTGCCCCTGCATTGCCTCTCTTTCTTGGGCCTGGGAGTTAGCAGCATTTAACATAGCGCCATAACTGAAAGCCATGCTCTCAATCAGACGGTTTACGTTATCCATGTAGCTAGTCATATTCTGCATGTCATTAGAGTTTTCCTGCTTAACACTAGAGCTTGACTCACCCACTTCAGTTTTAGAGGACATAAAAACACCCGCTGGAGCTCCAAAAGTTTTTAGCTGATGCTTAAAGCTTAACTGCTGCAAGGCTCTCCAAGCGGCAGTGTCGCTAGCCTGCTCATAATTTCCCCCGGTGACAACAATCCGAATTTCTTCACCCACTCCTGGATGTAAATTGGGAATAACCAATGAAATCTCACAATGGTTTAACCCCTGTTTCAGTGATATATCTTCCCATATACTGAGGTGCTACCATATACCCCAGAGTTTGCATGTTCTCCCAAACCTGGGAAGGAAACCCCTCTCGATACAATCCATTGGAGAAGAGGCGACCATCGATATCAGTGGTGATGTGGGGGTTGTTGTTTGGGAAACTCATCTGAAATGAAAAGCAAATAAGGTTTAGTACTTGATTCGGAAAAGATATTGCTGAAATCAGAATTGGACAGCTTCCTGGCAAGCAAAGAAAAATTCATAACTCTCAGCTGGTTTATGCAAAAATGCTCAAACTTTGCTAGAAATTCTGTTAGACAGTTCTCTACAACTTTCTTATGAAGTGGAAGACTTGGCTCAGATGTTAAGATAGGATAAAATTCAAAGACTCCTCGCTGTCCTCTAGAAAAATTCCAGGAAACAGGGACTCACTAAAACATGCATAGCTCAAGCTATACTGAAGATAAAAATGTGAAATTTTTACAGCAGCAAACTAACCAACTTCTGAGCAACTTTCCTTTAATTCTTCCCTGCAGAAAACATCATGTGCTAGGAGAAAAAAATTCGACCAGCAGCAGACGTCCAAAAGTCCAGCTAGATCCACCTTAGGTGCAATGGAAATTAGATGGTGGTGTAGAACCCCAGGGCACCCCAACAAAATTTTAAGGATTTCAACAGATTTTAAAATTCATAATGCATGCTCGTCCTAACCGCCCTCACAAAGAAAAAAAATTGCCAAGTATTCTTGGTCTTACGTAGTTAGGATCGGTGGCAAAACCATACGGCTCTCTCTATAATAACTAGTCGTATTGTACACGTCTTAACTTACGCAACGCATGTTAGTGTACCTGCAGAAAACACAGTGTATACATCGAACCTTTCATGCCAGCACTCATGAAAGCGTCCCCATATATTACCGTTCTCTATAGTAACGGTATCCATACATCCCGTGCCGTATGGACAGCACATAGAGGCAACTTTACACCCAATATAATCCACAACAGTGCATGGTTATATTGGCTGCAGCTCAAGGAGGCCACCGCTTGAGCACGGCGTTCTGATTTCACCGTACCGACCGAGGTGTCAAGGTGTCCCCATTGACCGGAGATCCTCACCCTCTGTCGATGCATAAATAAAGGTTGGTTGTGCAACAAAGTAAGTTTTGACAGAAAGTAATGTGCTGGAAGTCAGCTGCAAAGTTAGCTAGCCACCTGATTCACATACCCAATATTCCCTAGGGCTTACGTTCTAAAAATTAATTCCTTAACGTGACCAACGTATTTTCGCAAACCAGGTTAATTTTTATTCCAGAAAACACATTTTTAAGACAAGTCAAATCATCTGCCAAGTATTTTCGGCTCTGGTACCAGCTGTGGCAGAACCACCACAAATTATGTCAGCTCAAGTGCATTGTCCCTTAGCTAATGCAAGCAGTACAGCACACTCGCACTTCAACTGACATAACCGTGTAGTTACTGTCGGGTAACTCCCGATTACACCACTGATCACATTGTCGAAACCAATACGAGGCAAGTGTCACTCCACGATGAGCACAGATGATTAACGAGTCACACTTTTACAACAC
Source organism: Urochloa ruziziensis (assembly GCA_015476505.1). Lineage (NCBI taxonomy): Eukaryota > Viridiplantae > Streptophyta > Magnoliopsida > Poales > Poaceae > Urochloa > Urochloa ruziziensis. The sequence continues at coordinate 12,731,032 of CM027122.1, read as the reverse complement.
AGCACACGTGGATTTAATTACAAAACATTACAGGATAAAAAGTTATTACAACACAGAGTTTTAAAGTGCAGCGGAAGTTTGAAATAACAATGCACAGGTAACCCAGCCAGCATTATACTCCCTCGGCTCCACACCCTACGAAGCCGGAACGAACTGCAACTGGTAGCCCTCAGGAACACCGAACGGAAAAGTTTCAGCGACCTGCTCGGCTACACTAGACTCAGACTCTGAAAAAGGGAAACACAAGCAGGGTTGAGTAATTTAATACTCAGCAAGACTTACCCGACTTTAGATTTACTAAGACCCCTAATATGCAAGGCTTTTGGCTGGGTTTTTGTTTTGCCAAAAAGAAGCAACTAAGTAGATCCTTACTTTCAAATTTTAGCATCCACGTTTTAATTGAGCTATTTAATCTAAGTAAGCATTTGTAATACTTTTTCAAAGAGAGCAAGTACTTGATTAAATTCAAACAGCATATAACCATCATCATATTCAAGTTCTTAACTAGCGATGCGGCCCAGTGATCAAGAGCTCAATACCGTGAGTACGGCGAATCAATTCGGTTTTATACCTTGCAAGGTTAACCTACCCACACGGCATAAACGAACCCCGTCGAGCCGCTCATGCCAGCCGTTCCTTCAGCCAACACTAAATACTTGACCTACCCTGCGACCCTCAAGTACCAGTCCCCACCGATACCAACGACGGGTCAGCCATGAGTTGCTTATCTAACCGGTACATGAATAGGAAGTCAGGCGTAGTTCAACATACTAGTGCAAGCTAAAGTACACCAGTTTCAACTACCTCTTACTCCCAGCATGTGAGGTAGTACAATTTAAATTTGATCCCAGAGCCAACAACGAACGGGCCTTAAATGACACAGGCGGAGCTACACCATTCCCTTCCTTTTCCTACCAAAACTCTCCGCCCGGTCTAAACTTTTTCCAGTTAACTGATATGCTGAACAAAACTTGCTTAAAGAAACCAACTTAGCTTCTCGCGAGTAACAGACAATTACTCGACTTCTACCGTTTAACCAGCCTAGCAATTCTATCGACCTACTCATACTAGTAAAAACTCTGGGCTTTCTAAGGAGCATGCAACTAGGGTTTCAGTCAACTCCTATGAAAACTTAAATGCATAAAGTAAAACTTGGTAAAGTAAATAAATTAAGTTGCGGCTGTGTTAAAAAGGTTGGATGCTTCCGGTGCTTGCCTTCACTGGCCTTGGGCCCTTCCGAGTCTTGGCTCGGGTCTTGCTCAGCTTCAGCAACTAAAACCTCGGGCTCTTGCGGCTCGGCTGCAGACTCGGGCACCAGATTGTAAACCCCGTCAGCTAGAACGTTCTCTACATGAAGATGCATATGTGTGAGCTTAGAACAACAATTGAAAAAGATGCAATAATTAAAATGCAGCAACTCGATTATACAGGTTAAGTACAAACACAGATATGCATAAGAAAGCACAAGTTATGTTGTTAAAACCATTATTAGAATTTTATAGAGTAAGTGCATAACTTTTTAAACAAGATTAGCTTACCACTAAGAAGGAAAAGATGACAACAGATGCAAACTTAAACTGAGATCACCAAAATTAACTAGGAAACATTTCATTAACTTAAAGACATTTATAAAACCACTAATTACATAAAGAAAAGGGTTATTTAGGAACAAATTATCTAAACAAGCTTACACAGGTTAACTAACAACACAAAATCTTCTCTGGGTAACTTTTATCTTAAGATTACCATTGAAATTTTTCCAACATTTTATTCTAACAGAAACTAAATATTTTGAAAAAGACAAAAAGACTAGAAATCTACTAAAATAAGATACAGCAACAAGATTATGCACAAAAAAGCAAAACTCTACAGAAACACTGACTAAACACTAACACAGAATTACCATGAGTTATTGAGCTCAAAAACAGTTTTACAAGTATTTTTAACAGCATCAACAAGATGATTAAGGAGAAAAAGCTTAACTTAAACTACACAGACAACATGCATCCCACAAATTTACTATGCTCACAAAAACACATATTAGAGCTACTGTGATTTTCTCAAAATTTTTAGATATGCAGAACTATTAATTTTGACACCAAGCTATAAAACTAAACAAAACACTTAGACAGAAAATAACAACTTCAAAACATGATTTTATATTTTTCTTCTGTAACCAAAGATGCAACAAGCTCAACAAAATTGGTTTCATAATTTTTCCACTTTTCTATGATATACTATGCATTTTGCAAGAAACACATGCATGCAGGGATTCTTTTAAAAAGAAAACCGGAAAACACTTTTACACTTAGGTCCCTGGAAAGAAAAGATCTTTCACCAACCAGTCCTTTCTTTACACAACAGCCCCTAGATCTTCCAGAAAACCCCCCAGAACTAAACCGCCTTCACACTTAAACCCTGCATCTTTGCACAAAACCCCCCAGAACTTTAGTCTCTTCTAATTAAACACCCCTGGCTGAACTCCGCCGCGCACAGAGCGTTGCCGCGCGTCTGACCGGCGCGAGCTCGCCGGAGAAGTGGTCGGAGACGCGCCGGAGAGGACCCACGGCCTCAGGACTCCAAGCCGCACCACCTAGGCATGAAAACCCCAAGGATTAGAGGCGGCATGGCACTTGTCCACGGCCGGCGGCGGACGACCGGGAAAACGGCCGGCGCTAAGGCTCACCGGAGCTTCGGAGTTCACGAGGAGATGGTGCACGGCTTCAGGGGATCAAGGAGTATCCATTTGGGCGATTTGTGGAGGCGGAGGAGGATGGGAAAGCGGAGTTTCACGGTGAGGTGGGGTGACGGCAATGGCGGCCGGTTTTCTGGCGATTGCCGGCGAGGGAAAGGACGGCGGAGCTGACGGAGTGGTCGAGGACGATGAGAGCGAGGTGGGAGAGTTACTGAGACAGTGAAATTGAAGGGAGGCGGAGTTACAGCGGTGAATTTCCGCGTGTCCCTCACTGGCGGTCTTTGCTGTGGTGGTTACGGGTGGCCGGCGATGGTGTCGCCCCCGTGGTTCGACAGCGAAGCGGTTTGCATGACTGGGAGCAACTTGGCGAGGCGGAGCGACGGCACGCGTCAAAGGGCAGCGAAGCACGGCGCGTGGCACCGACGGCGCCAGCGCACGAGCTCGGCAAGTCGCCCCTGCGCGCTTTACTGAATCGACGAGTCGATTCAGTAGCTACAGTAGCCCGCGAACGCCCTCCAAAGAGTTGATTCAAACTCGAGATTTCGTGTAGAAACTTTCCAAAATTCCCATACAAAAGTTGTAGATGGCACCAAGGTGAACAACTTTTGTTAAAGTCATATGGTTCAAAAAGACTTGGTTTGGAAGATATGATTGATCAAACTTTGGCCAAAAACTCGAGTTCAGAAAATTTTCTAAGTCCCAGAATTGAAATGGGTTTAGCTGACTTTGAGCAAGAAAAAGAAATAGCTAGAGTTTGAGATCCTGGAGTTGTTCATATTTGAAGAGTTCAAACTACCAGCTTCCAACCCACGAACTTGTTTTGGTTTGGGTGGATTGAAAAATAAAAGTTATGAAGCCCTAAAGTTGGCTAATGGTGCTGTCAGGGAAATGACTTAGCCAATTTCAGGAGTGCTGAAAATCAGCAGTTTGACCAACTTTTGACCATGAATTTGAGCAATTAAAAGATGTCTTTGCTCAAAACCAAAACTTTCAGCTGAAAGTAGATAGTTCACTAAGGCCTTGTTCGGTTCCATTGGATGCATTCCCGATCGGGAAGGGTATTTGTAGTAGTAAATTCATGATAGGTACAATAAGAGACCGGGATTTATTCCAGGCTGGCAACAAATTTACTCATGATAGATGCAATGAGAGACCGGGAATCAATCCACTAGTCAAGAGGTGTGGAACCAATCCAGGTCTTTTGGTGTACCTATCATGACTAAATTAGTTACCGGCCCGGAACAAATCCCGGTTTCTTGTCGTATCTATCATAAATTTCTTACTACAAATACCCTTCCAACCGGAAATGAATCCAGTGGAACCGAACAAGCCCTAAGGGATTTTCAAATTGGCCAAAAGCCACTTGTTTAAACATTTCTAATTTTAAACAAGCCCCCAAACGGGTTAAAAGGAAAAGGCTTAACTTAACCAAAACTTGAATTCAAAAGAGTTTAAAAACGAAATTTGACTTTTGGGAGTCCATTCAAACCTGATACTCAATACATAAATATGATGAGCACCACAAACTTTGTACAATAGGTCGATGTGCAAGAGAAAAATTCCAAAAGTGACACTGGGGTGTCACATGAACCAACAATTTTTTAGAAAAATTGAACTAATGTTACATCTATCTTGTTATATTTGACGTTTCAGATACCTCATTTGGCATGCGATTAATTCATTTTACTTGTCGAAAATGTCAAATAAAAAGGATCGAAGGTAGTTTTTTAATTTAAAAATTGAACTAGTAGTACAATCACGCTAGCACTGGTGCAGGATTCTTGAGAATTGAGGTGGTTTGAATATACCATATACTGTTGTATCTCTCCAAATTTACCGTGGCACTAAAGAACAGATGCCTTATCTTGCGATCGGCAAACGGGGTTAGGCAGTAGGAGAAGCGTGATTCCTCCAGCTACGTCTCTCCTCCTTTTTTCTTCCTCTCCCTTCGCTTCTTCCTTTTCTCCCATCTACCTTTTGTCTCTTCTTCCCCCTTTCTCCTCAAAAAAATGAAGGGGGTGCTAAATTGTTTCGTGGGGATGTAGGGGGCTTGAGCCCCCCTACACTTAGCTTCTTGGATCCACCAATGGTGCATCCATGCATGCTCCAGCGATGTTCATGCAAATATACCCAGGGGCGGGCCCAGGATTTTGACAATGGTTATTCAAAATTTCAAACAGCAACAAAAATTTTTTTTGGACAGCCTAAATTATCAATTCATATCACAAAATTGAGTGGCAAGATCATCGATAAATAAAACTGATCCAATTTTGAAGTTGTTCAACAGACAGATGTACTAAATGATCTAAAATAAATAGATGATAAAAGTATAAAACACCAAAATGATAAGAAAGCTTACAAATTTAAGCCTATAGATTAACTTTCCGATCCTTAATGCTTTGAAAATAAGTGATGATGTCCTGATCCCTAGCTTGCAAGAAGAATGCTCTTTCAATGAATGTGACCAAGCAATCATTCAAATATTTCTGCCCCATCTTGCTTCTCAGCTTGTTTTTCACAAAGTTCATTATAGAAAATATCCTCTCAACACCAACAGTTGCAACGGGGAGAAGTAGCACCAGTTTGAGAAGTTTGTAAACAATTTCATACCGAGCAACCTTTCCTTCTTTAACTAGCATCATAGACAACTCTGCTAGACTTTTCAAATTTTGGAACTTTTCATCACTCCTCATATCATTGATATATCGGTTGAGTTGAAAAGGAAGTTGATTCATTTCTTCAAATTCAAAGTCATGAGGATAGAACTTAGCAAGTTTAACCAAGTTATCAACATTAAAAGCAGCAAATGACTTGGTTGGACTGAATGATGTCATGCATCTAAGAAGCTCTGTATTTACCTCATCAAACCTATTATTAAGCTCTTGAACTTGTCTATCAATAACACCCAAGAACATATCAGCATGAAACCGATGAGAGAAGCTAGGTTTTTTTCCTCAAGAGGCCAGAATAGATTCAAAAGTCTTTTGTATAGTGCTATTTCTCATTTTTTTTCAATGCATATACCTCTTATACACTATATGTATAAATTTTTTTGCCAAAAATAATGGGTATTTGAATACCCTTGAATACATGTAGGCCCGCCCCTGAATGTACCAATGTTAGAAATAGCGGGCTATAGCGGCGCTATAGCGTCTGGACAAGTTCTCCGCTACGCAAAGTCTGTTTTTCCCGCTATTACGGCTATATACGCTTTCGCGTCAATTAGCGCCGCTAATTGCCATAAGTGGCGATACAATTTCAGCGCCGCTATGCTCAAATTGTACCATGCATCGCCCCACCCGCAAGCTGTGAGGAAGGGGCAAGAAGGCAGCGCTTCTTCTGGAAGAGGAGGAAAGATGCGGGAACTTGTTGCAGGGAGACGGCAAGGGCAGCGTGTGTGCTGGCGGTGCTGCTTGTGGCTGCCAGCGACGATTCCCCTCTGCTGCCGGCGGCGCTTAGATATGTGCACAGTGTGATGAGCTCTGGGGCTGGGAGGGTAGGACTAGGACTCTAAAGCCACGGCCTCCACGGGCCCATCACGGCGTGAGGGTCTGCCCTGATGCCGGAGCACCCCTCATTGAGTTCGAGGCTAGCCATCTAGGCTGCGCGAAGCAATGGTGAATTTGGCGGAGAGCGAGCATGGGCGGTCAAAGGACGGGGACAGGGATCACCGAGTAGGATGGGAGATAAGAATTGGTGCTAGGTCCTACACTCCATGTGCTTGCACTAGTCAAATGGTCTGCTTCGGTTGCAGTAGTAGTAAAGCAGTCTGCTCTATCCAATTAGGTCCTCTGCTTCACTTTTACACCGTATAATTTACTGGTTTTCTTTGAATCCGCTAAATCGTGTAGCCGGCGCTATAGCTCTCATAGCTGCTGAAGCAAGCTGCCGCTAAATAGCATAGCCCGCTACTGTCAACATTGATATGTACACAATCACTCCTGGAGACTTCCCGACATTAATTTAGCATTATAATACGACTTGCTAGGACGACTATCATGCAATGGCTAATAGTTTTGCAAAAGCAATATGGCTATGCAAATTACTTATGGAGTTATATAGTGTCTGCAATGCAGTGCCACTCTTATCTACCGTCACAATGCCAGTATAATTTATTTTTCCAGTGACCCCATTTGGTATCCGCTTTTAGCGAATAGGCCCATAGCTGAGTTGGTTATTAGGTAGCTCTAGTAGCACTTAGTCCTGAGTTTGACTCTTCGTGAGGGCGAATTTGAGGCTGGGATTAAACAATCCTCGTCTATCCCACGCCAAAGCACAGGTTTAAGGCCCGCCCCTGATCATTGGCTGTCTTACATAGGCTACAATGCCATTGTGTAAGGGTTGGGCAAAGGTTTAGGGATTTTCTCGACCTGTGTGAGAAAACCTTCACTTCTTAACAAAATGTTCAGGTTGTCTCACCCCACATGTCGAGTTTTTTACTATTGTATTCCATGGCTCAACAATAAGTCACGTGTCCCAATAATGTTGCACCTTTTATTTGTTTGGGAAAAGTCTTATTTTCAACTTCCAACTATAAGCAAAAGTTTGATTTTCAGTCTACAATGAAAAAATCGGGCAAATTTGGCCCTTTGATGGTTTTAAAGGCGGTTTTGCATTTCTTAGAAATTTAAAAGGTTTGATTTAATCAAATAATTGCTAAGTAATTCATTTCAAATCATAGAAAACATGAAATTGGTATCAATTTTTTTTCTAAAAATGTAGGTTACTTGTTGCTACCATACTTGAAGTTATTTACATATTATTTTTTATAATTTTTGGTTTCTATGTTGAGTAATAAAATATAAATAATATGGCCAAATAAAATTCAAATAATGACAAATGGAGTATCAAAAGGTTCATTACATTTTAAAGATTTTTTGGTACAAATTTGGTATTTTTCTTATTTTAAATGAATTAATTATAACTTTTTTATGAAATCAAAACTCTTTCAATTTTAAAAAATGCAAAACCGCTCTCGAAAACCACATAAAGGGTCAAATTTGCCCAGTTTTGACAGTTAGATGGCCTTTCATATATGGTTTTGTAGTTGTAGATTGAAAATAAAACTTTGCCATAGTTAGAGGCTGAAAAATAGACTTTTTTCCTTTGTTTGTAGTAGTATATTTGAGAGAATGACATACTGTAACAAGTGAGTGAGTACGTAGTAGAGATAGTGACGAAAACTATTTGTTTATAGATTCATAGTTTTTGTACGTAGTAGAGATAGTAACGAAAACTATTTCTTTATAGATTTATAATTTTTGCTATGTATCTAGAAATACACTATGTACATATACATAGTAAAAACTATAGATCTAAAAATGCTAAAATGGTCTGTAATTTGGAACGGATGTAGTATACTAATCATAAGGAGGAAGTATGCGCATGTATATTGAAAGTTTTAGCAAAAGTTACGAGTATATGATGCGATGTAGAATATTTGGTGCATTATTCCATACTAGCATAATGCCCGTGCGTTACTATGGTAAAATATTAATTATATATTTTTAAATACATATGTTTTCTTTCCACTATATTTTATTATACTTAATGGGTTATCAACCCACTCAAATACTAATTACACCATTTTCATTTATATATAAGCAAACAACGTGTGGCTAGCCCGCACCGTAGGTGCTCATTGTGCAACATTTATAACTTTGTGGAACTTTTCTACTCTAATATGTATTGAACTTCTCATACATTATATCCTATATATGCATTGTGTGGGCCAAACACATTTCTTAGTTCTTACTCTAATATGTATTGAACTCATATATGTCTTTTAGCCTGACAAATAATTCTCCTAAAGTTTCAAAACTAAAAAGCTAAACACATTTTTACCATTAAAAATAGCTACTAAGAATATTTGTGTCGCTGGTGATCAGCTGGCTGCTTATAGGTGTTAGCTGATTCGACAGTAAAGTATAAATAAAACTAAATGCGCATTTTAATCATAAACATACAATGGCCTAGGTGGTAGGACTTTTTCCTGTGATGATGGGAGTTGGCAGTTTGAACCCCACAGTGCCCGTATATTTGTTGATTTTTAGGTGCGTTGGCCCGGGGTTTTTTTTTTTTTTTTTGCTTCACTGTTCTATTGGGCTGGTGGGCCGGTTTTCCTTCATCCCTAGACGTGGTTAGGCAGTGGACAGGTTCGAGCGGACTTCCTCTCGACTCTTCTCGTTTCTTTCCCCCAAGGCCCCAACAGTTGAGAGCAGGCGGAAGGAAGGCGACTGCCGTCCGACACCGATTTCCTCCGCTCCCCTTCCACTCCGGCCGCCTGGATCGGCGCCGGAGAGGATGGGGAACGAGGATTGAGGTGGCCGTGTTGTATATACCTAGCTAGTTTAGTTAGTTTGATGCCTGGCAGCTCTCGCAAGGCGGAGACGGGGCTGCGGTCAAGGAATAATCGCCGCCGGTTTCTACTCTGTCTCGCTGGTGAGTCTTCTTGCACTAGCGGTGAGCCGGTGTGGTCTGTGTCCCCGGGATCTGGTCATACAGACTCCGACGGGTTCTTTTGCTGCTCCCTTGTTATCGTCGGTGATGGACTCTGTTCCGGCGTTGACTCATGGAGTTTTGTGTACCAACACGAGGAGCAATCGGGTTGGTTATTAGATTCCACCTTTGGTGGTTCAGTTCCCTTTAGGGGTCCTTCGTCGTTCGGCGATTTGGAGTCTCCGGCGGTTGTGGCGTCAGATTCCTTATTGCTTGGCGATGAGATGGTCACTGACCATCTTCTCTAGCCGGTCCGTTCAACGATAAAAGAGCATGTCAATTCTGATATGCTACTCAAGACGGCGACAAAATCCATGTTCTTCGCCAAGGAAGGAGGTCGGCTTCAAGCTGGTGTTCCGGCCGCCGGTGGCAAGGACAGCCGGGAGGATTTTTACAAGGACTTGAATGTAATTTTCTTTTCTTTAAGGGTGTCTTTGTAAAATGGGCTGTAATCACCGATTATTATGAATGAAATGAAATCCTGGTTTCTCAAAAAAAAAAGACAGGTTCGAGCGTTGTCCGGTTCTTTAGGGTACGGGCGGTTTCTGGCCGGTTCTGCGGTTTCTGGCCGGTTCTTCAACAGGAACTCCGATTTTGCTCCAGTTTGTTACCGTGAGAACGTATTCTTCAAGGTTTACCATGAAAAATTGACGGAAGCATTGCTTGGTTTATTAAAAGGTAAAGATATGATGACAGACAGTGGAATTGAAGGAATAATTAAAACGGCTCCCCGGCTCAATAAACAGTCACGTGTCCCAATAATGTTGCATCTCTTATTTGTTCATTACAAGTATAGTATACATAGTTGAGAAAAGGCCATGCTGCAACGAGTAGGTAGCAGTGTACCGATAGTATAACGAAACCAACGGTAACACGGCGTGCACACAAAGCATATCCACGGAAGTTCAAACGAACGGAAGCCCGAGGGCGACGCTTAGTATCGGGCCGACCAGCCACGACTTGGCGATGTTCTTGAACGCCGGCTGCGTGAGGTGGATGCCGTCCCAGCTCACCGACCTGGCCGGGTCCGCGCACGCCGTCGAGCCGGGGAACCCGCAGAACGCGGCGGGGTTGAAGTTGTATTGGCCGCCGCCGCCGCAGCACGCCACCAGCGTCCGGTTGCGATCGAACCCTGCACCAAATGCATCTCATCTCAGTCGTCTCGGCTTGCATGCATATGATTATTCCAAAGCTTCATCAAGGACGTGTGTGGTGAATAAGTCGGGCACCTATTTAGGCTAGGGTACAGTCATGGACTCGTCAGTCGTCACTACAAGAGAATGAGCTATCTGCAGCCTTCATAAGCAGCGGTCATTTTTGGACCCGGTGCTAATGGGGCTTTAGCGCCGGGTCCAACAGATAGAGGCCTGATAGGGTCTACGAGGAGCAGATGGAGGGACTTTAGCACCAGTCGGTGCCAACATTCGGTGCCAAAGTCTGCCCATTAACACCGGTGGGAGCCTCCAACCGGTGCTAAAGGAGCGCAGAGGAGCAGCGCGCGCTGGGCAGTGGCCTCCTTCCTTTTCCTTTTTATCTTCCTTCCTTCTCTTTCTTCAACCTTATCATCTCCCTTCTCCTTTTCTTTCTTCCTTCTCCTCACTTCTCCTTTCTCTCTTCCTTCTCAGGCTTTGCGGGGGCGAACAGGCACTGGAGGCCAGGCGGCGCGTGGGCCGGTGGCGCGCGTGCCGGCAGGGCGAGCAGGTGCCGGAGCGAGGGAGCGCGGGGTCAGCTCCGACAGCGCGGGCGCGCGGGCCTGCCGGCGGCGCGCGGCTGCGCTGGCCGCGGGAGGGCGCGGTGTCGCCGTGCCGGAGTGTGTGGCCCAGGGGCGGCGGCGCGCGACCCTACGGTGGCGCTGGAGGATCGAGAGTGGGTGCGATTTTTTTTTTAAATGCAGTGCGATGTTAGATGTTTCGGTGGAATCTCATGTAGTTGACGCCTGATCTACGGTACACCCAAATGATCGTGAACCGTCCATTTTATGTAAATCTAGGTGGTTGGATGAACTATTACCTCTTGGGAGGATAGGAGGTAATAGAATAAATATGCTTTTATATATTTTTTAATTTACAAATATGAAAAAATCTTCCCGATGTAACTACCTACATGCAGTCATGCACGGATCTAACCTGGGTTAGAATGGAAAAGGAGGAGTTGTTCTCACAGATCTCCCTTTTTTAAGCTGAACGTGATATTTTGAGAGGGAGAAAAAAATGAAACATTTTGTAGTTGAACGTGACATGATGGCTATCTATTTGTTTATAGCGTGAACATTATTCTCCCCTCACATTATTATATGTAGATCTTTTTTATTTTTGAATTATTTTAATTATTGAGCTGTGTCTTTTATTTATAAAATTCAGATATGCATCACATGTGAAACGCGGTTTTCAGAATTTTTTACCATAACGTTTTTTTTCAACGTGATATGCAGAGTCGTGTGTACTAACATGCTTACAAAATTTTGAAACTTCAACATGAAAATATTTTTACAAATTTGTGTTCCCATTTGATCAAAAGCAAAGCACAAAACTGCATGCAGAAGTTGTTACTCCATGATCAAAACTGCATGCATGCATGCGGCCAATTAACAGGGATCGGAGCAGCTAATTACCCTAATAAAATAATATTTATTAATTTCTTTTTAAAAAAAATAAGAGTATAGATTTATTTGAAATATTACCTCCTAGGAAGTCATTGGTGTACCGTAGTAAGGCCCATAAGTTGAAATCTTGGATCTGTGTATTTAGATAATCTCTAAATCTTTTCACGTGGATCTTGAGTCTTTGTAATTTTAGTGAATTGTTGTAATATATGCTCTTCTCCTCATCCCTTTCTTTCTCCTCTCATCTTTCTCTCCACTCATTTTTTTCTTCTCTGTTCTTGAAGAAAGACAAGAACTCAAGAACAGAGAGAAACACGGTGGTGAGAAGAAGAGAGGAGAGAGAAAAGGATGAAGAGGGAGCAATTTAATTTTTTTGGGTAAATTTCTTTAACACCGGGTGTAGCCTGAAACCGGTGCTAAAGATTCCTTTTAGCACCAGGTATTTGACCCAGTGCTAAAGGTGCAACCCTTTAGCACCGGTTGGAAACCGGTGCTGAAGGGGGTTTCTCAACTGATGCTGACAGCGACTTATCTAGTAGTGTGTTATCTTACCGAAAAGCTCCGGCGTCCTGAGGAACGCGAGGACGGGCTGGTAGTAGTCGGCGAAGGCGATCTTGGCGTCCGGGTACTTGATCCGGAAGCGCCCGCGCCGACCTCCGGAGGAGCTCGTTGTGGTAGCGTGCCAGGGCGTTGATCTTCCTGAGGCACCCGTAGCTGTCGTAGTCCGACACGTTCGGGCTCGGGTAGAACGTCAGGATGGCCGGGAGGCAGCCCATCGGTACGTTCCCCGGCAAGACGATGCGCCTGGCGCCGTGCTGGATCAGACTCTGCAGCCACACCATGAGTGATTGCGTTTTCTGAAAGAGCGTCAACTACGAAACTATACATAGTAAGTTCTGAATATACATGCATATAGCTAGTTTGAGTACCTCTGCGGCGGCGGCGATGGCGTTGATCACGGCAGGCACGCAGATTCGCTTCGTCTGCTCCACGGTCTTGGCAGACAGGCAGGCGAGGTAGTCGTTCCCGCCGATCTCTCCCACGAAGAAGAGGGACTTGCCGAGGTAATCGCCGCAGTCTCTGGTGGTGTTGCAGAGCGACGGCCTGAGCTCCTCGAACCACCGGAGCTGGACACTGAGCGAGCTGTTCATCGGAGCCGCGAAGGTGATGTTCTGCTGCAGGAAGAAGGTCTGGTCCAGCGCCCTCGCTCCGATCACCGCGAAGTTCGCGCCCTCGCTGAAGTTTTGGGTCTTGTCCAAGTACGGCGGCACGAAAGGCAGGCCCACACCGTCCGCTGCGCTTGAACGAACGGACTGTCAGATCGCCGATCACTGCGTCGACACGGTGACGAGACGACATCTATCGACGTATCAGACCGGCGGTGGCCGGCGCCGGCAACAACATTGGCGGCGTCCGATTGGAACGTACCGACGTAGTCGACGGGGAGGAGGCCGTCGCTGGCGCGGCCGGTGGGACGGCCGAAGGTCACGCCGTAGGGGGAGAAGTTGTACGGTCTTGGATCCACTTCTATGATGTAGTTGCCGGTGTCGGCGTAGGAGTCACCGAAGCTGAAAATGGCCGGGAATAAAGGCTTCTTCTTGGGCCAGAGGACGTTGCCGTCCGCGCCGTAGAGCAGGCACGGGAGCACGAGGAAGCCGAGGAGCACGCCGGCGGAAAACCTCATGGTGGCCGGACACGCCGGCCGGCGCGTAGGCACAAACGTGTTCGATCGGAACTGGTGTGCAAGTCATGCATGCGCGTTCAGATCGAGAGTGTATATATGGGGAACCATCAGGGATTATGGCGATTCCAGTATCTTGGTAGCAGTTAGTCACCGTCATATGACGTGAACGATCAGCACACGCCACACACGTACACTTTTGCACTGATAGTAGCAATAGTACTTCGTTCCGTCTATTCCACAACTAGGCCGGATGCATGGGTTGACTTTGATATGAACGCCAAACTCATTGTACCATTGTCCCATTGTCATTTTCATAAATGGATGGAGGACTCCCCTTCCATTACAAGAAATATCTTCTGACTTTCTTTTATTCGAACTATTTCAAATTTGACAAAGTCGATCGTCACCTTGAACTTGTTGTGCCAAATAAAATGCCTGACTAATTACATATAGCAACATAATTAAATTCAGTTGACGAGGTGAAGGATTGGCGGATCAGCATACGGCCCGTGCAGCCACCCTTGAGCGATGTAGCTGTAAGCGGACTCGGTAAGGTGTACGTCGTCCCAGTAGATCGCCTTGGACGGAGCTGCGCACGCCGTCGCTCCCGGTTTACCGCACGGAGCTTCCCAATTCTGGTTGTACGGGCCGCCGCCTCCGCAACAGCTGACCAGGGTTGTGCTACTGTTGAACCCTACATGCAGAAAATTAAAGCCAATCAGCAGACATCTCATGATCAGTTTCCGATATGAAGCTGAAGGCTCTGGAGCTCACCGAGACGATCTGGGTCCTGCAGGAACGCGACTACGGGCCGGTAGTGCTCGGCGAAGGCGATCTTCGCGTGCGGGTACCTTTCCCGGAGCGCCTCGACGCGTCGCCGGAGTAGGGCGTTCTGGTGCAGCGACAGCCCGGCATTGAAGCTCTTGAGGCAGCCGTAGCGGTCGTAATCCGCCGCGTTGGAGCTCGGGCGCATCGCCAGTGTGATGGGCAGACAGCCGACAGGGATGATGTCCGCGACCACGATGTACTTGGCGCCGTGATGGATCAGCCTCTGCATATACATATACGCATGGTTCGTCGAACAATGAGGGTGATGGCAAAGCCGGAAGCAGATACTTCGTATGCAAGAAGTGGTTGTCATGGTGCAGTGGCATTAGACGATACTACCTCGACGCCATTGGAAATGGTGTTGACAATTTCTGGAACATACGACCTCGCTTGTTCCAGTGTCATGTTTGAATTGATGAGGATGTTGAGGTAGTCATTTCCTCCAAACTGCCCCATGATAAAGAGAGACTCGCCGAAGCAATCGCTTGATCCTGCATGTGTAAAAAACCATCAAATCGTGCCTTGCTAATTAGGATCACACGCACGTATGAATTTTCCAGTTCTGAACGCAAGGGACGATCTCTTTACCGGGTGTTTTGTTGCTGCAGAGCGATGGCTTCATCTTCTCGAACCACCGGAGCTGATCGTTGAGTGAGCTGTTGATCGGAATTTCGAGGGTGATGTTCTGCCCCTGAAGGTACGTCAGGTTCAGAGCCGGAGCTCCCGCCACCGCGAAGTTAACACCCATGGAGAAGTTCTGCCCTTTGGCCAGCACCGGCGGCACGAAAGGTAAACCCAAAGCATCGGCTGGACGAATTGTTCGTTTCAGGGAATATATCCAACCCCAAGAAGGAACATCTATCATATCAGATTAACACCAGTTCACACTTACAAAGGTAAAGAAAAACAGTACTACACATGGTATACCAATGAAGTCAAGGACGATGCGGCCGTTGGTGGCGCGGCCGGACGGGTGACCGAAGAACGTCTCGCCGTAAGGTGGGCTCCTTAAGTTGAGGCTCTCAAGGACGGGGTCTTCCCACCTGGCCAAGTTGCCGGTGTCGGCATACGAGTCGCCGAAGCTGATTATGGAGGTGAAGAGCTTCTTCTCACCGGAGTAGGCGCTGTGATGGCACGAGAGGAAGCAGAGGAGGAGGAGGAACGCCACGACGGCAAGTTTCATGGTTGGGCTTGTCACTTGTGCTTGGAAAGCAAGAATGGCTTTGCTGCCTCTCAGAGGTGCGAGTGCTTGAACATGTTTGAAGTGCTTCAGTATAATATATAGACAGTGATTTCTTGCACTGTACTCATCAAGGACGACCATGGCCACGAGCTACCGAATGGAACAACAGTAAGTCTTGAGTATGTGAATAAGGGACGTGGCCGAGATATAAAATAACAGGGACGACCTTGCACATAAAACACATGAGGCAAATAGCCCGGCCACTATAGTAAAGTCCTTGGCTGATAACATTTTTGAGCATTGTTAGTCTGCACTGTAAAATAACCTACACTGTAGCTAAAATAGCTAATAAACAACTTTATGATGGTAGGGATAATTTTATCTGGGACTTGCATAGGCATGGTAATTTTACCGTACGAGCTATGTATCAATACCTTATGAACCAGGATATCCCTTTTATTAATAAATTTATTTGAAAGCTGAAGATTCCTCTAAAAATAAAGATTTTTCTTTGATACCTACAACGGGGTGTTATTTTAACAAAGGATAACTTGGCTAAGAGGAATTGGTTAGGAAACCAAAAATGTTGTTTCTGTAATTGCAACGAAACAATTAAACATCTCTTCTTTGATTGTCAACATGCTAGGATGATCTGGAGAGTTGTTAATATAGCTACCGGGTTAACTCCACCAAAATCAATAGCGCACATGCTTGGAAATTGGTTAATGGGCATATGCAAAAAAGATAGATTGCTGATTTTTGTTGGGATTGCAACTCTTTTGTGGGCAACTTGGTGTACGCGTAACGATTTGGTATTTGAAAAGAAACAATTTTCTTATTTTATGCAGGCTGTCTTCAGGGGAGCATACTGGTTACGTTTTTGGTCCCTACTGCAGCATGAGGAAAAAAGAGAGGACGTCCGTTTGGCAAACAAGGCTTTGGATGTCGTTGCTTTAGAGATCTTTGTCAAAAATGGATGGAAAAGCAATAATAGACTTTGCTTTTAATTTTCTTCTATCGTTTGCGTACTATTTAAGCTTCGTCCTGAGAATGATGTAAAACACTTGGCTGTGTGCAGTCGCAGAGGCCGGAACTTTATCCATTTCAAAAAAAAATGAATGTATGATACTACAGCAAGTTCTGTGTTGTGTGGATGCCGGCCTCTACTTGACTACTTGAGCACCAAGGTTTTAACTTGTAAGGAAAACTTAACCATCAAGTTGCATGCACTACATGAGCAGTCTTAATAACTCCACGCCTGCCCCTAGTCTTGTAACCAAAGATGCTAACTTGATGGTGTTAATTTTATTTTCATGCTCTCGTCCAGGTGTACTTTTGACCACGTATCTCATAAGAACATACGTGTCATATTATGGTAGTATGATTCCAAACTAAATAATTATAATGGTCAAGTTTGATTATATCTTGGCCAAAGCGTTAAGTACCTATCACTTTCTCCAGCACAATCGCGTAGGTTTGTGTGTGTGTGTTTTTGTCTGATCTCCACTCAAAAAACTGGACTGGCACTTATTTTTGTTTCTCTTCGTCCCTTGTCTGATTGAAGTTTTAACTAACTCCATCCCCGTGTAGTTTAATACTAAGTTAGTTTTGAGTATGTGAATAAGGGACGTGACCAATATGAAATAACAGAGACCTTGCACATAAAAGATAAAACACATGAGGCAAATAGCCCACTAGACTAAAGTAAATGTTGTCAATCCTTGGCTGCTAACTTTTCTGAGCATTGGTCTGCACTGTAAAATAACCTACACTTCCAGTATGGTGTGTGGTACTAGAACAAGTGCTCTATTTTATGGATGCCGGCCTCTACTTGACTGCTTGAGCACCAAGGTTTTAAGGGAAACTTAAGCGCCAAGTTGCATGCCCTACATCAGCACTCTAACTTGCTGGTGTTGATTTTACTGTCATGCTCTGCTTCCAGGTGCACTTTTGACCAGTATCTCATAAGAACATATGTATGAGATTATGATAATACTTTAAAGAAAAACCTACAGATATGATACTTACGTGTCAAACTAAATAATTAGAAAACTACTAATGGTCAAAATTTCAAAAGTTTGATTAGATCTTGGTCAAGCGTTAAGTACCTATAACCGGAGAGAGTGGCCCATTTTCTTTTTACTTGTTTTGAACATCATCGCTTTCTCCAGCACAATTGTGTAGGTCTTTGTCTATTTTTGAGCTGAGGTTGTTCGAGGAAGTAGAAGTTGTGTGGGGTTTTTTTTTTGAGATTTTTTTCTTTATTCAGTTCAGCTATTGTAATGTCCCACCTCTCCGAGGCCGGGCCCGCTTACACCTGACAGCTCTCTAGGACTAAGGATGGAGAAGGATGTCAGGACATCCGAAACATCCGTATTCGTATTCGATAAAAACGTAAATATGGATATCCGTATTCGTATTCGATTTTAATATGGATGTCAAATAGATGTATCCGAATTCGATTTCCAACAATTTTCTCTATCCGATTCCACATTCGTATTCGAGAAAAATCCGAAACATTCTGCATTCGACATTCGTATTCGAGAAAAATCCGAAACATTCGACATAAATTAACTTCTCTTTTTAACTAACTATTAATTATAAATGATATAAACTGTTTAATCAATTTAAAAATTATCTACATGATAATTACTAATTATATTGATTATAATATTACTAATGGTATATAAAATAAATTTTAATTAACTTTAAGATGGACAATCATATCAATTTTAACTACTTTAATTTATTTATCTAATTAATAAATTATATTTTACTTACTAATGTACTATTTTCTTATTAAAATATTTTATATATTATGAAAATTATTTATATTTATATTTATATATTTAATTATTTAAATATATATAACATACATGAGATATATACACATAATTTACTCTTAAAACAATCCATAAAGTGAATTAATACACACTAAGACATTTTCTGTGAAAATCAACTAAACATCCAAATGCGAATCCGAATTCAAACTATTCGTTTTGTATTCGTATTCGATAAGATTTGTATTCGTATCCGAATTCGAATTAAAATGTGGTAAATAGTGGTATCCGAATTCGAATCCATTCGTATTCGATCCGAATCCATCCTTATCTAGGACTCAAGACTTTTCTCACAGACCAATACATGTCTTTTCTGCGCACTTTGTCCTCACTCATACGCACTCGGAAAGAACTTTCCGGTCAGTCACCCATCTCGAAATTGCTCCAGGCCAAGCACGTTTAACCTCGAAGTTCTTTTGAGATTAGCTTCCAAAAAAAGTTGTAACTTGTTGGTATGCGTATTCTATCAATGCTATTAAGCACTGGGCTGTCGCAGCTATAGGGCACCTCGTTACACCAAGGCCCTAAAAGGTCAGCCACATACTCCCTCCGTCCTAAAATACAAGGCGTCCTAGGATTTTTAGGACATGTTAATGAGGTGGAAAAATGTCTCATATGCCCTTAGCAAATGGTAATACAAGTCAAGTTTTCTAGTTAGAAACAGAAAGGATTTGGCAAGTTTTAATTGAGTTGATTGAGTACTTACCAAAAACTTTTAGAATGTCTTATATTTAGGGACAAATTTTGAATCCTAGAATGTCTTGTATTTGAGGACGGAGGGAGTAAGTCAGTAGACCACAACATAATTGGACATTTTATTCATTTTGGTTTCTTTTAGCATCTTATCTTTTATTACAATCTAACAATATTTAATCGATTGTGATTCTGTATATTTTTATATGCTTCAACATTTTTTAAGCTTAATTCAATACTTGCCTTGTTCTTGCACCTATTCTCATCTATCCATCTATTATGACACTAATCTTGTTATCTTGTACTATATTGGAAGTCGTCGTCCTGATCGCTTCGCTGGGCTGGGCTGAAAAGTACACGAAGAGAATAAATCTACTGGGTTAATTCAATAGTGTTAGCTCAAATCTCACTGGAGATCCCGTCCTTGTCTCTATCTCCTTTCCTCGTCAAAATACGCTTGTACCGCAGCACCCCCACCCCGAACCAGATCCAGCCAATCTCTCCTAATACAAGCAGACCATTGAATGGATTTCGAGTACTGTTGCCATGAGGCCCATGGCTGAGGAGATCAGTTCAGAACCCAAAAATGGTAGCAAGTCAGTGACTCAGTGGCACTCCTCGCAGAAGTTCAGAATCCAAAACACCACCATCAAACTCATACAGCGGTCAGAAGTTCAGAGCCCAAAACTCCACCATTTTTAATTACTCCGTACGAGTTACCAATCCAGTGTCACGCTAGTACGCACAACAGTTTTAATTACCACTGCTAGCTCACAGTCACAGTCCTAACACCACAGATCAGTTGTCGATCACTAGCCTTGGAAGATCAGAGGAACCCGGGGCTGGTGTAGGGACCGTATGTTGAGGATCCCGTCAGGTGCACACAGTCCTAGTTGGCATAAGCCGACGGGTCCGTGCACACGCTCGACCCCCGGACGCCGCAACTCGCCTTCGGGTTGAAGTTGTACGGCCCGCCGCCGCAGCAGCACGTCATACGACGTGAACGATCAGCACATGCCACACGTAGCAGTAGTGTTTCGATCTGTTGGATTTATTGGCTGGTGATCAGTAAATTTGAAATTCCAAAAGGTTTGTTGGGAGAATTATTTAATGAAGTTAAAAACAATTTGTGAAGTTGGGAAGAGAAAATGAAAAGCTCACATGCACATGCATGCACTCTCCTTTTTCTCTTCCACTAATACCATTGAGTTAAGGGCAGGGTTTAGTTTGCGGCCCTCGCGTCATCCTCTTGGGCGGCACGAGGGCGACACACCCCGCGCCGCGAAACAAGTGTGTCGCCCGCTCCTCCAGCTGGCCGTCGGCGGTGGCAAGCAGCGGCCCCTTCCTCCCCTTCCCTCCCTCCTCCTCCCTTCCAACCTCTCTCCTTTACTCCCTCCTGCTCTTTCCCATGGCAGGTCTTGGATAGCGTGGAGATCCTCACCGAGCTCCTGAGCTCCCGTCGGCGGTGGAAGGCAGCTCGACGCCTGCATTGTTCACTAGCACCAACGATAGGGCTTCGGCCATGGTTTGCTGCCGGGGACGTGCACTGTTCTCCCTTTGGTGTGTCGATGGAGGTCATATGCGAAAGTATGGAGGGTGACGTCTGCGAACGTCACTTCCTCCTTGGGGCGTCCTCTCTCAACCTCTCCACACTACCCGATTGGATGTCACGGCTGAAAACCCAACCCTCTTGGGTCGGCGTCGGCACCTTCCTAAAGGTGACGCCACGTAACTCCTACGCTTAGTTTGGCTCCACGGCTTGGCTATGGCGTGTCAGGGGATTGTTCTTCCCTTTATGCTTTTCTCCTTATAAAAAAAAGATCTGGTGGTGGTTGGCGACGTGGGGTGGCTCGTGCCGATGTCCCAATCTGACCAGCTATAGTGGATGATTGAGTTGAGTTGAGTTGTGTGATGCGGCCGTGTTGAACCGATCGATCGATATGGTCGTGTTAATGTCCCAATCCAACCGATCAGTGTGTGGCGCCTTTGACAGTTTGAGTTGAGTGGCTCATTGGAGATGATCAGAGTTGTGAGGGACGGTAATGACACCTACCTAGTTGTGCGGTCTATGGACCGAAGTTGTATAGTTCTTTCCTAATAAATTGAGTCAATTCTCTTTTTGGTCTAATATTGGGAAAGCATAAGCTTTCGCATTAACTTGATTAAGTGCAACACAATGACTAACTCATGGTTGTTTATTTCACCTTCCTTGGATGCATGCATTGTGTCCTTTGATCCCTCACGTGCTCTCCCTGGCACCTATATAAAGAGAGCACAAGGCTCCTTTCAGAGACACACACACAACTCAATCTCACACAACAGTTGCTACAAAGGTGTTCTTTCTCGTCTCAACGTCTGCGTGCACAGGCGGTTGGAGAGCAGGCATCCGAAACCTCGTCCCTCTCCCGTTCTTGTATCAGGATAGGGGATGATAAGGTTTTTGGGGAGCGCACGGTGCAACGCTCGCTAGTGGTGGTGTTTGACTATTTCCTCTTCAACGCGTGTACGACTACTTTCACTACTTCTCGATGGCTGCTACAGTAAAAGGTGAAGATAGCATTCCCACGGCGATTCCTATTGCGGTGTGTGTTCAGTACGTCGTCCTTCAATTCTCGTTGTATCTTGTTTCTCTTCTATATTTTATCAATTAAACAAACATAGTCTTGTCTTTGCTACTTCTTTTTTTATCGCTATATGTCTTTAGTCATGCTCGTTATTTATTTATGCCTTTAATTTCTAGATTAAATATTGTGGAATTTTGCCTCTGATTCCAACACGTTACGTCCATTCCACAATTAGGATGCATGGGTTGACTTTGATATGAGCGCCAAACCATTGTACCATTTTCCCATTTCCATTTTTCATAAATGGTTGGAGGACTCCATTCATCTAAAAGAAAATATTATCTGATTTTCTCTTAGTTGAACCTGTTTTAAATTTGACAAAGTCGATCATGGTCTTGAACTGCGGACGAAGCGCCAGCCTCCCTGACTGACGAAGGCCGTAGTGCCGTACCCGTACTGTACGGGCCGCCGCGTCCGCAGCATGCAAATTTAAGAATTTTTTATTTTTATTTTATGATTTTTTAAAAATAAATACTTGGTCAAAAATTTAGCGGATTTAGTCTTGTGTCGCTGGATCATACGTCTATCGCCGTCTCAACTGACGATAAGGTCACGATCTGAACATGTGGCGACGTTGCGGGGCTTTTCGCCGTATGAAACGGCTAAAGCTGTATGAAACGGCGAAAACGTCCTCCCACCACATTTCTGTATAAAAAAATTAGTATCTACGTATATGTATAAAAAATTAACACCTAATTTACTAAGCAGTCTGGATCTAGTAACTAAACTTTTCTATGACCTAGTAATTGCTACAGTAAACATGTGTTATTGATGAATTAATTAGGATTAATAGATTCATGTAGAGATTTACGAACGGAATCTGTAATTAGTTTTGTGATTAGTCTATATTTAATACTTTAAATGTAAAATATTCATTTTAAAAACTTTATTCAAATCAACTAAACACCCTCTCAATTGTGCTCGTCAGGTTAGCTTGCGCTCTAGCAGCAGGCCGGCTTGTCTACACACGTGACTGTGAAAATGTTGCTTTCGTGCTACAAGAAGCATGCAAGGATGACTGTAGAAACGTTGCTTTCAAGCTACAGATTAGTTCAATCATTGGTAGAGCGCCTATAGCCGGTTCAATTGGCGGAAGCCTGACATCCAAAACGGCTGCAGCCCCTTCGCCATTTCACTCGGCGAGATGACCACCGGCTATAGCCATTTCATCTGGCGACGGAGGTATATTTCTGCAAATTTTTTGTTTCGATATTTATTTCTAAAAAATCACAAAATAATAAATATAAAAATAAAAAATCCAAAGATTCCTCAGGTACGGCCCGTTGGGCCGTTGTCTTGCGAGCTGTATGTTGGGCCAACAAAAAAATTGGATCACTGATGGACTAGAGAAGTACCCATTGATAATAACATTTTGCTTTATTCCACAACGAACACTTTGATGTGAAAGTAAAACGAAACTTGTACCAAACAAAATGACTAGGTACATATAGCAGCGTAACATAAATTCAGTTGACGAGGTGAAGGATTGGCGGGTCAGCGTAGGGCCCGTGCAGCCACCCTTGGGCGATGTAGCTGTATGCAGACTCGGTAAGGTGTGTGCCGTCCCAGTTGATCGCCTTGGACGGAGCTGCGCACGCCGTCGCTCCCGGATTACCGCAGAGAGCTTTCGAATTCTCGTTGTACGGGCGGCGGGCCGCCCCCTCCGCAACAGCTAACCAAGGTTCTGCTGCTGTTGAACCCTGCAGAAAAGTGACCACGCCAATAATCAGACATCGTCTAGCTCATTATTCCTCTAGAAAATTAATAATGAAGCTGAAGGTGAAGGCTGGAGCTCACCGAAACGGCCCGGGTCCTGCAGGAACGCGACCACGGGCCGGTAGTGCTCGGCGAAGGCGATCTTCGCGTGCGGGTACCTCTCTCGGAGCGCCTCGACGCGTCGCCGGAGAAGGGCGTTCTGGTGCCGCGACAGCCCGGCGTTGAAGCTCCAGAGGCAGCCGTACCGGTCGTAGTCCGCCGTGCCGGGGCTCGGGTGCGTCGCCAGTATGACGGGCATGCAGCCGACTGGGATGATGTCCGCCACCACGATGTACTTGGCGCCGTGATGGACCAACCTCTGCATATGCATAAGTTACTTCTGCTTGTCCAACGATTGTGAAAGGTAGAAGAGATTATATGCAAGTGGTTGCCATATATGCTAATTCGTTCATGGCCTGATGTTGGTGTAGCGCCTCTAGAATACCTCGACGCCATTGGAAATGGTGTTGACAATTTCTGGAACATACGACCTCGCTTGTTCCAAAGTCATGTTTGAATTGACGAGGATGTTGAGGTACTCGTTTCCACCGAACTGCCCCACGATAAAGAGAGACTCCCTGAAGCAGTCGCTGGGTCCTGCCGTCAAAATCTTATCTTGCTTGTTAGGATCACACTCACACGTATGAATTAGTTTTCAGTTTCTGAACGTACGGGACGATCTTTATTTACCAAGTGTTTTGTTGCTGCAAAGCGATGGCTTCAGCTTCTCGAACCACCCGAGCTGGTCATTGAGGGAGATGTTGATCGGGATTTCGACGGTGATGTTCTGCCTCTCAAGGTACGTCAGGTTCAGAGCCGGGGCTCCCGCCACCGCGAAGTTAACACCCGTGGAGAAGTTCTGCCCTTTGGCCAGCACCGGCGGCACGAAAGGTAAACCCAAAGCATCGGCTACACGCGTAGCGTGCGTTTTTCATCAGGCAATTCCATGAAGGATCATCAGATCGACATCAGTTACTGACGGTAAAAAAAAAAGAGCTGCACTTTTTTATTAGTATACCAATGAAGTCGAGGACGATGCGGCCGTTGGTGGCGCGGCCGGACGGGTGGCCGAAGAACGTCTCGCCGTAAGGTGGGTTCCTCAAGTTGACGCTCTCAAGCACGGGGTCTTCCCACCTGACCAAGTTGCCGGTGTCGGCGTACGAGTCGCCGAAGCTGATTATGGAGGTGAAGTGCTTCTGCTCGTCGGAGCAGGCGCTGCGGAGGAACGAGAGGAAGAGCAAGCATAGTGCCGCCACGGCAGGTTTCATGGTTGGGCTTGTGCTTGGAAAGTAAGAATGGCTTTGCTGCCTCTGAGCCTCTAAGGTGGGAGTGCTCTCAAGATGTTTGAGGCGCTTCAGTATAAACATAGACACTGCTTCAAGGTCAAATACCAAGTGGGACTAGGAACTACGGTAAATGTTAGTCAATTCTTGGCTGCTAACTTCTGTGAGCATTAGTCTGCACTGTAAAATAACCTACACCTCCAATATGGTGTATGATACTAGAACAAGTTATCCATTGTATGGACGCCGGCCTCTACTTGACGACTTGAGCACCAAGGTTTTAGGAGAAACTTAAGCACCAAGTTGCATGCCCTACATCAGCACTCTAACAAATCCATGCCCTGCATCAGCATATCCATTTATTCTCATGCTCTTCTTCCAGATGCACTTTTGACCAGTATCTCATAAGAACATATGTATGAGATTTTTTTTTTTTTGAACGAACAACACGCGATGTGTGCGTTTCATTGATATAGCAGAAAATACAAGACTATGTCCCTGGCAGGCCATAATCAGACAAAACAAAGAAAGCTAAAAAGGAAAAAGTAACAACTCGTGGGTCGGATTGGGACATCGACACCGCAACACTCCTACTCCTCAAGGCAGCAAAAAGAAGCCGGATCAAGCCTGAGCACATCTCCCCCAACTGACTCTCTCTCAATCGCCGAACCTTCCACAGTGGCCCCTGCCAACGCATGCCTAAGGGACGGCGGACGACACCACACCAAGAAAGCCGCCGCCATGCGTGACTCATCGCCGTAGTGTCGCTGCACATCACACACCTCCTGACAGGGTGACAACACCAAATCCGGACCTCTCGCGCACGGGGGCCTCGCCTCGCCCGTCGCAGGACGCCACCGCTCTCTCGTCGCAAGCCACACGCGGGGGCCATGCCACACCCGCCTCAACACTCTCACGTCACGGATCTGTTCAAAAGGTTGCCATCAGAGAGGTGTGTAATGTAGCCCCGCTTCCTAGAGACTTCATCGAACAACCAAGCCACCACCGAAGATTGACATCAACTCGTTGTTCCACCCGTGCACGAGCATCCGCAGCCTTGCTAGAAAGCCAAGGAAGTCGCTTGCGCCGTCCACCGACGATGAACCACACCGCGATAGCCCAGCGAGGCTGTGCTACCCGCCGTACTTCGCTGCAAGCCCAGTTGTTCCGAGATGTCGTCGCCGCAAGCGCCGTCAATCGACGTTGTTCCACGCCGCACTGACAGTTGCCAAGCAATGCCAGCCGCCGCAGTCCGCTGCAAGCAGCTAATCCGACAAGAAGAGACAACCCCTGACCATCACCAACGCTGCGACCACTACCACCTGGGCTTAGCAACCCCCTTGAAGCTCTTCAACCTATGCCATGCTGCCTCCCAAGTTCCATTTAGTGCCAAAGGCTGAGTTCAGTCCCAAAGACGACGCCTCCAAGGAGGGAACGACGCCAAAAGGCGCCGTCGTCGCTTGTCCAAAATCTGGACAGGGTTTTCACCCTGAGGACCTTGTGCCGCTAGGGGAAGCTCCAAGATGACGCCCCCAACGGGATAACGACGCCCTAAGGCGCCGCCGCCATCGTCACCAGCAAGAATGCCGGCAAGGCTTTCGCCCGGAGCGGCCACCAAGGCAAACACAATTCAGCCCGGCAACTCGCCATGGAAGGTCACCCCGATGTGCAAAGACCCTCTCTGGATGTAGCAGAAGCCGCTGCCTTGCACTTGCTGCCTCGCGCAGCCCCTCTCTGACGCGCGGTAGCACACCACAGCGTGTGGATCCACCAACGCCCAGAACCTCCATGCTACGTCGATGTCTCCACGAGGTGCCAGAATGCACCCCGCCCGCAGAGCATCCCGCCAAGCCACCATGGCGTAGCAGTAGCATTGCACGAGCTTCCTCTGACCGCCTCACCGCGATGCCGTCGTCGGGAGCACGGAGATGCCGAAGTTTGGAGGCCGCCGGAAGCGTTGACCCAGCGTCCGCCGCCGGCGCGACCGCCGCCGGCGCTTCTGCTGCCACGCACGTGCTCCTCCATCCACGCCAGGTCCGCCGCCGCCGAGGTGGTAGCCCACCCGTCGCTGCGCCACGCACGCCGATGCAGCCCGCCGCCGGCGCACCCGCCGCAACGCGAGCATCCCCGGCTGCGCAGGCGCCGGATCCGGCCGTCGCCTCGCCGGAGCCGCCGCCAACGGGCCTCGCCAAGATGCGCCGACACCCCGGCCGGCGAGCACATCTCCGGCGGCTTAGGGGGCCGCACCCCCAGATCCGCCCGGAGGAGGGGAAGAGGCCCCGCCGCCGCCGTCATGGCGAGCCGCACGGGCTTCCGGCAGCCCGCTCGGGCGGCGGCGCGGCAGGAAGCGGGAGTTTGGGGGCGGCGGCGGCTAGGGTTTGCGGGGGGGGCGCTCGGTCGCCCGGTGCGGGGGCGACGGAGCGCTCTGAGCCTCTCATGTATGAGATTATGATAATACTTGAAGAAAAAAAGGTTACTGAAAAATACTAATGGTCAAAAATTTTTGAAAAAAATCACTAGATCTTGGTCAAAGCGTTAAGTACCTATAACCGCCTGAGAGAGTGGCCCCTTTTCTTTCTTACTTGTTTCGGACATCATCACTTTCTCCAGCGCAATCCTGTAGGTCTTTGAGCTGAAGTTTTGTTTTTTTTTTTTTTTTTTTTTTTTTTTGAAGAAACAGGAGGGGCAAGCCCCTACTGGATATTTATTTGAATAAAAGAAGAAGGTTCAGAAAATACAATCAAAGAGAAGAAAAGGAAGTCATGAAAAGAAGAAAAATTACAGGGCATTTAACCAGTCTGCCATAGCTTCTTTTAGTGAGGGTTTTGCTCTTAAAAGGACTAGGGAGAATTCTTTCTTGAATAGAGCTTTGCAACGTTCAACTGAAGGATCAATGTTGTTAAAGGTCCAATCATTTCTTATCGTCCAGATGGACCAGGACATTAGGATGATCACCTCCATGAAGAAAGGCACTCTAAGCTTTTCTTTTATCTGTCTGAATATTTGCAGTAGTGATCTTTGAGCTGAAGTTGTTCGAGAAAGTGGAAGTCGTGTGATTTTTTAGTCCGATTTCTACTCGAAAAACTGGACTGACACTTGTTTTTATTTCTCCTTCTAATGCCCCCTTTTCTAAAAAACGAGAGAGAGAGAAACTCTCTAGCATAAAACTCCACGAGTAAGTTTGGTTCTTTTATGGATCAAGGAAATAAGAAATCGCGCGAATGGTAAGCGACTGAGCCTAATTCGGCCCATCAAGTCTACAAACCAGAGCCAACCTCTACCACAAAAACATCAGATCACGAGAAGACTCAAACTATCAGCGATGTCCTTCTGTGCTGGAGACAGACACACACCTATTCCTCTCCTGCCCTGCTGCAGCAGCCTTCTGGAACAAGCTCCGCTTCTGCATCAACGAAAATGAACTGCATACTCCTTGGACAGCACAGCAACCGGCAAACTTGCCACCTACAGTTTGGCCGGATGTTATTCTCCTTCTGCTTCGGCAAATTTGGCTATCGAGGAACGCTCTGATCTTCGACAACCGGGACAAGAGTGCAGATGCTACTCTGCGAAGCGCGATACAGGACCTAGAGATCTGGAAGTATCGATATAAGAAAAGGAAACCAGATATGGAAGCTTGGATAGACTTCTTAAAGTCTAAGTTGTAACTTTACTCGTGTTCATTGTGCTATCTCTCATCCCCTTGTACTCCATCCTCTGGTATGCCAGAGTTGTTGATGTACTGCGCTTCTTGCGCCACTTTCGATTGAAGTAAGTGGGGTTATACCCCCCTGAATGTTTCGAAAAAAAAATAATTCGGCCCATCAACAACAGACCACACCATAATTGGATATTTTATTCATTTTCATTTCGTTTAACATTTCATCTTGTATTACAATGTTTATATCTAACAATGTTTAATCGTTTATGATTTTGTACATTTATACGTGCTTCAACATTTTAAGCTTAATTCAACAGTTAGTTAGTTGGCTTGTTATTGCACCTTGTCTCATCTATCCATCTATTATGACACTAATAAAATCTTAAATATTGGAAGTTGTACTAGCTCAAATCTCACTGAAGATCTGTTTCCCTTGATCTTCCCTGACTCCTTTCCTCGTCAAATACGCCAATGCCATGACTATGCGTCCGACTGAGGGAGATCATTCAGAACCCAAAATGGTATGTCAGCGGCACTCCTCGCACAAGTTCAGAACCCAAAACACCACCATCAAACTCATACCGCGGTCAGAAGTTCAGAACCCAGAACTCCACCATTTTAATTACGAGTTACCCATCCAATCCAGTGTCACGCTAGCACGTACAACAGTTTTAATTACCACTACTAGCTCACAGTCACAGTCTTGCCACAACAGATCAGCTGCTGATCACTAGCCTTGGACGATCAGAGGAGCCTGGGGCTGGTGTAGGGGCCGTTAAGGATGCTGTCGGCGATGGCGTGGTAGGCGGCCTCCGTCAGGTGCACGCCGTCCCAGTTGGCGTACGCCGACGGGTCCGTGCACACGCTCGACCCCCTCACGCCGCAGCTCGCCTTCGGGTTGAAGTTGTACGGGCCGCCGCCGCCGCAACACGTCCGCAGTGGACCTTGAGTGAAGCCTGCATGCACACAGAGCAGTTTCAGGGTAGCAGGGTCAGTATACAGAGGTTTTCAGAAACATATGCTGATATGCAGCAGGGGGGAGAGCTGAGTTTGTTGATCCAGAACTGTACTGAATACTGAACTTTGAGAGGGAGCAGTCTGAATTATTGGAAGAGTATCATGAACAAAGTTGGAGGTGGCTAATCACGTTTGCCACGATATTACTGGATGACAATCTGAGTGATGTAGCCGTGTTGGATGACTTTTTGAGGCTTAAGCCGAACCTTGCCTAAATAAGGGCCGAAACCGTTGATGGCATGGCTATAAGGGGATTGAATCCAAATTCTTCAGAATTTATCTGGAGGCCATCCCACGTATTCAGCTACCATCTGGGCTGTGAACTGTCCATGTCTATTCAAAACCCAACTACACAACACTGGAACTGTCATTTCAGTGGAGAAGTAGAGGTCAAGTCTATAAACCAGTTGGCAGTTGCCCTCCACACTAAGTACGGAGTACAACAGAAAGGAACAGATCGTGACTGTTGGCCGGCCTGAGCTGCTAACGAACTCATCAATATAGACAGAAGACAGTTATTTTTTTAAAGAAAAGAGAGAGACAGGTTTGATAGAACTGACAGTGGCGTACTGGCGTCTAGCTAAGGGAACTCATCAGCTGATTAAGCCCAAGGTGCCATTAGACTTCTCTAGAACCTCAAACATGGATGGGTACCATAGCGAGATGGAAAGATTACTGTCTAGATCATCAAGATTCTAAAAGAAAAGGGCTTTTAGCACTCCATGGGAAAGATTCGTGTTTTTCAGTGGCACATCCATGTGTTAGCAACTGCAGATGACTAACTAAAAGGACCATATGTCATTTCAGTCTAGCAAAAGCAAGCAATAAGCAAGACATGGCTCCCCTTTCTCGAAAGCAGATTGCCGGATAATAAGTGGCTTAGATCCCCCAACCTTTTCCTAAAGAGCCCTACAATTTGCACCCCAATCTGATGCCAGATCGTGGCGGGGCCATCCTCTCTAACTAAGCATAGTGATCATTTCGTGTCACTTTCAATCTAGTCTAGCCAATCAGTTGTGCATTGAACAGATCGATGTCAAGTTTATCTGTCCATTTCAATTCGAAAAGCTCCGAATTCAGATTCGATAACAATTGGACGAGCAATTGTTTTGTTTGTACTCACCGAACTGCTTGGGGTTCTTGGCGAAGGACATGGCGGCGCCGTAGTAGTCGGCGTACATGATCCTGGCCTGCGGGTACTTGGCCCTGAGCGCCTGCAGCTTCTGCTGGAGCACGGCGTTGTGGTGCTGCGCGAAGTCGTTGTATGTCTTGAGGCAGCCGGCGGTGTCGTAGTCGGTGCTGTTCCGGCCGGGGTGCAGGGTCAGGTACGCCGACGAGCACCCCATGGGCAGGTTTCCCGGCACCACCAGGTGCGTCGCGCCGGCCCTGATCAGCCTCTGTTTGTTGGGGAGTTGCAAATTGTTTAGTTTAGTGCCGAATCGGATTGGAATCGTGTGAATGAATGAAGAAATAATGTAAACAATGGGGAGCGTGAGTGAGGGCTAGATTTGTTGGTGACCTCAGTGGCATCGGTGACCGCGCCGGCGACCGTGGGAACGTAAGTTTTGGCGTCGTCCAGGGTCTTGCCCTTGAAGAAGGCGTAGTTGTAGTCGTTCCCCCCAATCTCGCCGACCAGGAACAGTGACTTGCTGAAGTAATCCTTGCACTCTGTTTCGATTCATCAACAACAGAGATTAAATTTGCAATCTCAGTGCTGCAGTTGTATTATATTGGAGATTAATTTCCTCTCCTGTTGTTCTGAACAGAAACAAGTTGTACTGAAGAAACTGAAATGCAAATGCAAAATCTGAATTCTTAGGAAGCGAATGTGAACAGAGAACAGACTCTTTGGGGAGCCGCAGAGTGACGGCTTGAGCTGCTCGAACCACCCGAGCTGGACGCTGAGTGACAGGTTGGTCCAGAGTTTGTCGGAGGCGCCGATCTCCTGGAAGAAGGGCGGATCCATGGCGGTGGCGCCGCCGACGGCGAAGTTGACTCCCCGGCGGAGGTCCTTCCCCTTGGACTGCAGGTACGGCGGCAGCAGCGGCAGGCCGAACGCTTGCGCTGCACGCGTGCGGCCGGCCGTGTCGCATCGTCAGAACCCGCCATGGAATGGTGGAATCAAGGCAGAACAGCAGCAATGGCTGGCACAAGCAGCAGGCACGCACCTAGGAAGTCGACGACAAGGCGGCCGTCGGAGCAGCGGCCGGTGGGGCGGTGGAAGTAGGTGATGCCGTAGGGGTAGCGGCCGACGATGTGGTTGGAGAGCGGGCTGGACACGAGCAGGTTGCCGGTGTCAGTCAGCGAGTCGCCGAAGCTGAACATGGAGGTGTAGTTCTGCGGCGGGGCGCCGCCGCATTGGGCGACCGGCGCCAGGGCGAGGGAGCAGAGCAAGGCGGCGGCGAGCGCCGGCAGCGGCATGTGCTTGTCGGAGGCCGCCATGGGAACGCGCGGCCGCAGAGCACTCCCCTGGTCCTGGTGTTAGTGTACAGTGGCAGAGCTGCGCAGGCGCTGACAGTGTGGACTGGCAGTGGCTGGCGCTTGTAGCTAGCTCGTGAGACAGTGGTGAGCCACTGACAGCTACCAGTGCTAGCTATGGCACACTGCTACTAGTAACAGCACGGCAGGGTAGGCCGGGAGCGGCATGAGGTGGTGGCGCTTCCGCGTTGCGATGGGGGCGATGGGCTCAGGTCAGTAATGGCGGATTGCTTGAGATTGTGGGTGGGGAAGTGAATGCCGAGGGGCAAAGCAAGCAAATCTGAGAGTGAGCAGGAGGTGGGTGGAGGGGGAGAGCGTAGAGCCGCTCGGCCACTGCACTCCAGTAATTGTGCTGTCCGGCCGGCTGGAGCTCTCGATGCAAAGCAAGGACGATGGATGGCAGGTTCACACGTGATCCCGGAGCCGGATGCTCGCTCACTCCCAAGCCTCAATTATTCTGGCCAGGCCACAGCACACCACACCAGGCCGCAGCAACAATCTTATCTTTCAATTCCTGTTTACCGCTTATCTCGGGACATTCCTCGTTGTTACAAAATTCCAAAGATAGACACCTGGATTTTCTGCTAGGGCTCACTCCTCTGATGAGAATTGATAGACAAATGCAGCTGCCTGGTGGCCGGGCGGTTCCACGGGTACTGGCGTTTGTACTGCAACTACTGTCGTCGAACCATTCATGGACTCCATTACTGCTCATTTATGGAGCATTCAGGGCTCGTAAATGACAGTTTCGTCCGGTCTGCCACGTGTTCTCATCCGGAGACAAGCAGGCCAGGAAATGGAGATTTCTGCCGCCGTCTCTCTCCGGCTGAAAGGATCTGGCATTCTGGCGGCAGGGCTCAAAAGCTATCTTCCATGCAATCTCTCCGGATTGCCACGGTCATGGCGTCTAGCACGCAAATCTCAGAGACCAGCAAGATCCATACATATGATGATAGTATAATACTCGAGCGGATCAACCTGGCCGTGCGCAGGATTATTCAAGAGATCCTGATCCGAATAATACTAGTATGCTGCGATCAAGGTTGTCCTTGTCCGCCAGCCATGCAGCTTTCGACTACTGTACTGTACTGTATCTTATTATTTCGGGCCTTTTCCCCACACTGGGGCCTGGGGGTGTTGGGAGGCCTGGCGCAGCGATCGGTGGCGATGCGCTGCATGGAGGACAAGTCGTGTCTCCGTCGCCGCCCGGTCAGCAGCAGCCATCGCCATCCAGAAGCAGCAGCATGCGCGGCGCCGCTCACTCGCCCAGCAGCAGCCGCGACGCTACAGCAGCAGACGGCATGCATGGCTCCACCACACCACTCCACCGGAGCCCAAGTTGGGCTAGGATTCATACGAGGCAGCATGGCCCAGTTGGACTTTCAGTACCTCCAGGACCATACAGCCCATCACTGATTGATGCACGGGTTAAAACCTAATTTCTTTTACACCCCTCTATCTACTACCACATCTGATCATGTGCTAACACATACCCCCAACTCTACCCACACACACCCGTGTACACCACACACTCCTCAGTCGCAGACCTACAATAGAAGGTCGCTTCATAGTGAGATCGGCGACACCACCAAGATCTCACAGGGTAATCGACACGTCGCACAGTCCCATTGTAACTCCAAATGGTGACAGTTTATTGTTGGGAGCAAGAAGCATGGCCAGCATCACAATGTTTAACTCTTCATATTACTTTCCGTAAATATCAAAAGGATATATTTTCCTTTAATGTATTCTCCATTTATCCTGAATTAATGTTCAAAATAATAAGTCATAGAATACGTTGACGGAGAAAACGCACAGACAATACTTTGGCCATGCCGCACAGCGCGGTGAGGTTGAAGTTGTACCTCCCGCCGGCGCCGTTGCAGCAGCATCTCAGGGCGCCGTCCGTGCCGTCGAACCCGTAGCGACACGGCGCCGCGGCGAAGTCGGTGATGGGCGCGTGCAGGTCGGCGTAGATGACCCGCACGCCGGGGTGCCGGCCTTTGAGCCGCGCCAGACCCCGCCTCAGCTCCGCGTTGTGGTGCCTGGACAGCAGGTTCAGGTCCTTGAGGCACCCCGTGTCTGGCTCGTACTCGCCTCCGGTCTGGTTCGCCATGAGCGCCAGGTTCCCCGCCGCGCACCCCAGCGGCGGGATCCCTGACACCACCACCGTCTTGGCCACTTCCTCGATCAGTCTCTGTGTTACCAAGGCAGGGGATCGGGTGTTCTTGGTTCAGTCACACGATTCACGCGTCATCTGATTTTGTTGTTAGATCAACTAATCATGATTAACAATAGCTTAACCACAGGATCTCTAGTCTAGATCTAGATCACGCCTAATACATTAATCTAATGCGGAATTAGGTGGACTTAATACTTACCAGTACTTAATCTGCCCATGATTGAAGGTTGATGACGTTGTAGCAGATCCGTAGATGAAGTAGATGTAGAACAGGGACACCGAGCTTCCATGCCTTCCAGCACCTTAGTGATTGATAGGATTAGGGTTAACTGGAACCCTAAAGGCTAATTCGTGATTAACTCACGGATTAGGGAAACCAGGGGGTTTCCCCTTAATTATATAGTGCTGTAGACGTGGGGCCGGGCCCTTAAATGGGCTGAGTTTGCCTTCCAATCAAAGGCAACTAACAGGGATTAGTTTAGGATTAGGATTGGGCCTGAAGGCCCAATAGACCTGACCGAGGTCAAATCCAACATTCTCCCCCTTGACCGATGGTCAACAACTTATTCTTATAATATTCAATTTCATTGATCATGTGAAGGTGGATATACACAGATCAATAATCTCCCTCTGAATTGAACAGTCTTAATCTTAAACTTACTTGCGTTCGCTTTATGTTCACACTCAATACAATAGCAAAACCCAGCGAATGAGTCATCGGCAGACATGACAGACATACCGGGACATCATTAACCAAAGTCCACTATAATATCTTGATAGAACACTTACTAACTTATTTGGGAGTTTATTTATTCGGCCTCATCCAGAATCATATTTGAGGTTAATAATCAAATCCATACTAATCTCGCGAAAATAGGATAAGAGACAAAACCTTCAATTAGTCATGTTGCTAGCAATTCACTTAAAGCATTAAAATGACTTGATCTTGGGACCCTTCTTTCATAACAATATATTTGTCAATGTACTTGACATTGTCAACTATATGTCATTACTTGAAAGGAATACTGTAATCAAATACAGCGGCATTGATTTGAAATCAATGTTAATATATTAATAATACCGGAATATATCTAATATGCCTGCCTAAATCATGCCATACAAAATTAGCCTTAATTATACTAATCTTGTTTTAGAGCTTTCTGCAGAATCGCTCAGATCTGTAAGAGTGAAGGACGTAAACTTAATGTGCACAATTACATCCATACACTTTTACAAAACTTTATCTGAATAGTACTTAATTAAATAAGCATGTTAGTTTGGTGCATTAAACTTTTATACACCTTTTCCAGTGGACCTCCCCTGGACTAAGACTAATAAAATTTATCAAGCATTCCGGCTTGTCATGCTAAGTCAATCACTTATAGATCTTAGCATATAGCTTCTAATTGAAGCATTAGGAACGTCTTCCCATTTAATTAGATTTAACCTTTATACTTATGATAAAATTTGCTACATTACGCAAAGAAAAACAGGCATAGCTGTGTACGCATTCACATTTATCTCCTCAGAGCTACTCTTAACATTTGCCCTTTAGTGACAATCCTAATACTCACTTTGGTCCCATCTCAGTGTCATACTCCCCCAGAACTTAGGAGAGCTTCACTAAGATGCATCTTATGATATGATGAAAGCTTTTCCCTGTTGTTGGAATGCAAACTTAATAATGTTAGCTTTATGGAGAAAACATTCACCTTAGAGTATCAGGATAATAACTAATCCACCTTAGCTTTACAAATGAATCATGGTTGCCCATGATACACACAAAATTATTGTGAGCTATGAACTTAGCATCTTAGCTTCTTTTGGAATCACTTTCAAATCTGTAGACCCTTCATAGCCTACTGTTTTGACCCCATCAGAAAATTGCTATGAAAAGAACTGTTCTTATATTAAAGTTCACAGACTCCTTTATCGCCTCTTCATAATAAACTTAAAATAATTGAGGCTCTCACTTCTGTGCCAAATACTTAACTTATCATTAAACATTACTTATCTTTGTTGTGGTTATACAGCTAATGTACATCCTCAACAGAGTTAGATAAGGAATGGAGAAAACGCTTATGGCACGATATAAATATATATGAGAAAATCATATATGTATATATATCTCATCTTAAATCATCAATACAGAGGAAAACTTATCCTCTATCTCATTAAGATTTTCTTCTCCCCCATTTTCTTTCTTCTTAGTGAGCTTCCATTGAACTCTGAACAATCAGAATATTAAAAGTGTCGAACCATAAACTTATCTGAAGTAATTTACAATGGATGCTCTTTAACTTATTTATCTTTGGCACGACATTTACTATATCTTTCTTAGATACCACTGATGAACTTCCCTTGCTAATCTAGCCCACATCAGCGGCGGCTAGAAGATGAACTAGAGTAGCAAAGCTATGATTAAATGTTCATAAAACAGCGGTGGCCAGAATCATGAACATAAATCATACTTCAACCGTCTCGGATTCAAATTGAACTAATCCACAACAGCGGTGGCCAGAAATGGATAGAACAACAGAACCTATGAAAATTATCCCGTACCCAGCGGTAGCCAGAATAAAGAATAAAATCACACCTGACTTATTTAAGGCAGTTGGTAATTGTGGAGTATGACTCCTATTACAATGGTATTATATCTCGCATTATAAACTTATTCTTAATTGAAGCAATGAGATATAGCGAGTATTATAAAACTTATTCTTAATTTTGCCCTTAAAACTTATAGACAATAAAATATTATGGAGAGAAAATTATAACTCTACTAGACGAGAGCAATTCTTAACTAGTATTGTTAGCAAGAGCATCTCAAAACTGATGAGACATTCCATTCTCCCCTTCGAATATGTGGTCTAAACGTGAGTGTGTCACATATTCGACAAGGTCTCATCACTTCTTAACTCATTTAACTTAAATAACAGTCAAAGACAATTGCGATGAAAAATAAGCACTAAAAGAACTTGATGATGTATTATTACTTATTGAGAACACAAATATCCAGAATTTCTTAATCTAAAGTACATCATCGGCTGGAAATAAGTCTAAAACTAATGACCTAATGCTAATGTGAGGCTCCAGAGTCTTTGATTTTGATGAAGTCTTGTAGAATTTGCTCCCCTGAATATCCCTTCCTTTAAGGTCGATGAATACCTGAAGGAGGTTTAATATGTGTAGCAACACCTGAGTTATTCCACCAAAATGGGTGGGAACAAATAAACTTAATAAAACTTATGAGACAATTTAATTACCTCTCTTCTGAAGCCATGTAGCTAATCCGGGGCACCAACTTTGCATGTGTCCGGGTTCCTTACAAAAGTTGCATACGCCTAGGGCATAATTCTCAGGGAGGGACGCAGTGATCAAATGCGAAAGCATTGAACTCGAGGTATGAATCCCAAGCACTTCTAGCTTTTCAGCTATGTAGACCATGTTATTAACATGCGCCCTTAACGCACCTTGACCATTGTAACGTGAGGTCACTAATTTCTTAACGCGGAAAGTGGCTAACTTACGCTTATACATTTCCTCAATTGAGTACATAAACTCCTTAACTGATAATTCCTTACCGTTGATCCCAGTCGGAAAAGAACCTCTCAAGGCCTTAATGATGGTTTGTCTAATGACCATCTTTGCCAAGTCATTGGATCTCTCCCATTTTTCTGAATTTGAGTTGTACTCACTTATCTTATCAACATAATTTTGAGTTCCAATCGCTGGAGCAGTTGGCTTATCCTCACGTAACGCATAATCAAGATTCAAAGTCTTGAGAATGCTTAGCACATCCTGATTCCAACTAGGGAAGTTTGTGCCATCATAATGCTCAATGGTGCTTAGCAACTTTGTATAATCAACTGAAAATTCATAAATAAAGCATGTCTCAGTAATAGTACAAGAAGATGCACATAAAGGCATGAAAATAACCATACGGTGGTCTGATTAAAATCACGCATACAAGTAACAACTTGCAATCACCGGTGGGGAAAACAAGCGAAACTTGACTTAAATTCGTAACTAAACAACGGTGGTTGAATTAATCACAAGTTTACTCTAAATGAACTTCTCGGTGGTTCCATTCAAATAGAGGCATCTAAGTGCACTTGGTGGAAAGAGAAATGAACTTTCAGATTTAACTTATGTCTAAACACAAATAATGCAAGGTTTAAACTTAACTTATATGAATGCAAGGCAAAACTTAAACATAATGCATGCTTATCCAATATAAAATGTTAAGACAAAGGCATTCCATAATAAACTTATTCTGAATTTAAAAACTTAAACTTAGAAAAATACTTAATGGTAAGGTAAAGTGAGTGCAAGAAAATAAATAAATTGCACAATAAAGTTAATAGACTCATGAAAACATAAAACTTATTTTATGAGCACATAAAAACTTAGAATTTCTTAATAGCATAATAGAAGCATGCAAAAGCATAACTTAAAACTCTACTTATATATAACAGTGCATAATTAAATAAAACTTAAAAAGCTCAAACTTGATTTGCAATTAAGAAATAAACTTGCACTGAAAACAATGATCCACTGACTGAAAACTGACAGATCAAAAACTTAAATATACATCTTCAATGAACAGTATAACTTAATGTTTAAAAATTTCTTATGCAAGAAATAATTTATACTTAATGCGGAAACAATAAACTTAAAATTTGAAACTTAAAACTTAAATCATAAAGCATAAAGCTTAAAAAGTTAACTTACTAAAATTTCAGTGAAATAAGGTAACATCAACAACTTAAAATAAAATTTACTCATACAATAAATAACTTAACTTAGTGCTGAAATAAAGATGGACTTAAAAGAAAAAGGGAGAACTTATTTCAGCCCGTGACTCAAAACGGCCTAAAACACAGCCCACAAGGCGCGGCGCTCCCTCATTGCGCTTGGAGCCCAGCGAGGCCCGCCAACAGCCCACCTCGTCGCGTGGCGCAATGCGGCCCAGCCCATCATGCGTGCGCCCGGCTCGGCGGCTCGGCTTTGGGCTTGGCGCGGCGGTCGGCTCGGCAGAGGCCCGCTGAATCTTTAGCGGGCCTTGAGCCCAGAGTCTAACGGCCAGGCCGCCGAAGCGGCCCAGCTCAGCGACCGCACCATCGCCCCGCGTCGATCTCGTCCGTCCATCGGATCGGACGGCTCACATCAGCCGGCGTGAGTATTTAAGCCCGAAAACGCCGGGGGAGGGTGGAAACCCTAAATCACTTCTCCTCCCCCCCTCCCCCCCGGCCCGAGCGCCTCGGCGCAGCCCCCGGCGGCCGCCCACTGGCGGCGCCGCCGTTCGTCGTCCGCCGCCGCTTTCTCCCCCAGTCCCGGCTAGTGAGTGAGCCAGATCCAGAGGATCGAGCCCTCGCGCTCCTCGTGTCCCGCCTTCGCCCGGGGTCCGCGAGCCCTCTCGCCGGGGTTGCGTGCGTCTCGCGCGCAGCGCCGTCGAGGGGCTCCGCCGGAGCTCGCTTGGCGGGTGGCGGCGTAGAGCTTATGCGCCGTGGCAAGGAGGCCCCACGCGCAGCTTAGGAGGCGCGCTGGTAGCCCAGGCGGCCACCCGCGCCGCGACTGACTTATGTCGCGGCCGGTCTGAGCGGTAGCCGACGCTCGCCTGATGGTTCGCCGGCGTGTACTCAAAGAGGGACGATGCCGCCGGCGTCCATGCGTGGCGGCGTC
This sequence comes from Urochloa ruziziensis, assembly GCA_015476505.1. NCBI lineage: Eukaryota > Viridiplantae > Streptophyta > Magnoliopsida > Poales > Poaceae > Urochloa > Urochloa ruziziensis. Next base: position 12,691,324 of record CM027122.1, on the reverse strand, counting down.
TCATGCCACGCGCGGTGCGCCGAGGTAAGCATCCTGACTTAGATATGATTCGGGTAGGGTTAGGGTTTCGAGTAGAGATGGGGAAATCTGAGGTGTTCTTGCAATTTGATCTTTAATTTCTTGTTCCCCTTCTTCTAATTGCTTTGGGTTGGGCTGAGATGTGCTAACCGTTGCTTGAGATTTGTTCAAACCGAGATCGGATTAGGCACTGACTCTTAGAACCCTAACTCGTGCTTGAACAGTTTGATAAAACGTGCATTGATCTAAAGAATTAGGGATCACAAGTTCACTGAATTTGAGATTTTAACTGTATCTTTACTGTGCTTGAACGAATCCTAACCGAGCATGTGAGAAAACATGATGAACAAACACACAACACGTGCTTACTTTACTGAAAGACTTTAACCCTTGGATCTTGGACTAAAACATGAAATTTGCCTAAAACTTTGACTGATCTTAACACATAGGAATGAAAAACTTCTCTGACTTTATCAAAACTCAAGTAAAACTTGAAGTAAAACATGAATAACACCTAGAAAACTTACTGATCTCACGTTCTACGCATTAAACACCACTGACTTAAGTAAGACTCAACTAAAACATGAAACTTAGATGAACGTGAACATGAACAGAGGCTTAAAAAACTTAGGGGATCAAGACAGACTAGATCGGCGACTGATACCAAATGTTAGATCAACTAATCATGATTAACAATAGCTTAACCACAGGATCTCTAGTCTAGATCTAGATCACGCCTAATACATTAATCTAATGCGGAATTAGGTGGACTTAATACTTACCAGTACTTAATCTGTCCATGATTGAAGGTTGATGACGCTGTAGCAGATCCGTAGATGAAGTAGATGTAGAACAGGGACACCGAGCTTCCATGCCTTCCAGCACCTTAGTGATTGATAGGATTAGGGTTAACTGGAACCCTAAAGGCTAATTCGTGATTAACTCACGGATTAGGGAAACCAGGGGGTTTCCCCTTAATTATATAGTGCTGTAGACGTGGGGCCGGGCCCTTAAATGGGCTGAGTTTGCCTTCCAATCAAAGGCAACTAACAGGGATTAGTTTAGGATTAGGATTGGGCCTGAAGGCCCAATAGACCTGACCGAGGTCAAATCCAACATTTGTACCACCGTTTTGGATTGAGCTTACCTCCGTGGCTGCGCAGATGTTTGCAACGATTTCAGGGACGTGAGATCCCGCTTCGTCGACGCTTCTGTCGGCGAGCAGCATGACCGTGTAGTCGTTCCAGCCGAGCTCGCCGACGACGAACAGCGCCTCCGCGAAGTACTCCTTGCATTCTACTAGCAGAGATGGCAAAAATGCAGAGTGCGCATTTCAGGTGAGAAGCATGCGATTGTTTGATTCTTGGATGCCGGAACGCGTCACGAATCACGATTCACGAACACGAACCTTGGGGTGAGCTGCAGAGCGAGGGCTTGAGGGCGTCGAACTCGAACCAGCCGAGCTGGACGCTGAGGGAGATGTTGAACGGAGAAACAGCCTTGAAGCCCTTGTCCACGAAGAATTCCCGGTCCAGCGCCGTGGCTCCGCCCACCGCCAAGTTCACGCCTTGCCGGAAGCTCTGGTTCGACGCCAGCGACGGTGGGAGGAGAGGAAGACCCAGCGCTTCAGCTGATGTTTTACATTTCAGATTCATCTTGACGTCAGGGATTGCAGTTGCAGATTTGCAACTAATCCTCGAATAAAGTTAGTTCAATTATGACATTATATTGCAGGAAGGAAACAAATGTTACCGATGAAGTCGATGGCCAGTCTCCCATCGGAGGCGCGGCCGCTGGGTTGCCCGAAGAAGGTCATCCCGTACGGCGGCTTGGCTATCAACACACCGGGCGTCGCCGTCAGGCCTCCGTAGAGGATGACGAGGTTGCCGGTGTCAGTGTAGGAATCGCCAAAGCTGAAGATGGATGTGTAGTTGGTCCGGATCGAGGAGGAGAAGCTGGGGAGTAACAGAAAGATTTGCAACAAGAGAAGTATGGGCTTCATTTCTGTTTCTACTCGTATTTGGGAGGTAATCTATCTGAGTCTGTGTTTTTATATGGAAGTGAAGCCAGCGTCCAGCGCTCAAATATGGAAACTTTTGCATCATCGTTATTTCAGGGGAAGCAAGGAAGAGGCACTGTGTGTCTCCATGCATCTTATCTTTTGCTTCCGAGTTATCATCTCCAGATTGCCAATGGCCCGATGTCGATTTCGTTCTTGCCGAGATAAGATGCATGGAGAGGCACTGTGTGTGCTTGTAGCAGTGTTTTAAAAAATTATTAAATTAATGATGCAGTCAACATGGACTCTTTAAATTAATCTAGATCGTTATATCATCATAAAATCTGACAGTGTAGGAGCAATGTAGTCAACTTGGACTCTTTAAATTAATCTAGAGCGTTTGATCGTTGGGCGGGTAAGAGTAACATGAAAGATTTGGTACGACAATTTCGTCGTTCTTTATAGTATAGATAGACTAGTAAAGGGCACGTGCCACGGCCACGTGTTTAAACAACTTACTAAATTAGAGATGTAGTCAATATGGACTCTTTAGATTAATTTAAAGCATTCAATCATCATAAAATACAACGGAGTAGGCTCAAAGGTGTAAAAGTTTTAAATTAGAGATGTAATCAATATAGACTCTTTAAATTAATCTAGAGTGTTCGATTATCATAAAATCTGACGGTGTAAGAAGTGCAATAGTAAGATTTGTATGACCGTCGAATCTTCTAGAGCGTTCGATTATCGTAAAATCTGACTGTGTAAGAAGTGCAAGAGTAAGATTTGTACGACGATCTTTATAGTATACATAAAAAGTTACAAGCCGCCTCAAAATAAAAATACAAGAACAATTGAGAAAACTACTAGTATAAATATGCAGGCTTGGGAAAATATTATCAAAAGGCAAAAGTCAGGAACTTATTTTTCTGCCAAATAAGAAAAGGAGGAGAGAAATACATTAAATTAAACTGGTAATCATGTGCTGATTAGTATTGGCGGGTGAGCGTAGGGCCCCCTGAGCCAGCCGTCGGCGATGCGGTGGTTGGCCGCCTCGGTGAGGTGGATTCCGTCCCAGTTGACATACTTCGACGGGTCCGCACAGGCGCTCACGCCGGGCGTCCCGCACGCCATGCTCAAGTTGACGTTGTACCTCCCGCCGCCGGCGCCGCAGCAGGCTCGCAGCCCGCCGTCGGTCGCGTCGAACCCGTAGCGACCCGGCGCCGCCGCGAAGTCGGCGATGGGCGAGTAGAAGTCGGCGTAGATGACCCGCACGCCGGGGTGCCGGCGGCGGAGCCGCGCCAGGGCCCGCCGGAGCTGCGCGTTGTGCTCCCTGGACAGCCGGTTCTGGCCCCTGAGGCACCCCGTGTCCGGTTCGTAGTCGCTGGCGTTCCGGCTCGCGAAGCGCACCAGGTTCCCCGGCGAGCACCCCAGCGGCGTTACGCCCGGCACCACCACCGTCTCGCCGCCTTCGCCGATCAGCTTCTGCGCGCAGCAATAGCGGATTTAATTTTATTTGTTCGGTCATATCTCTGCAAGTAAATTGTGGTAACTCATTCATGGCCGCATGCCGCGTCGCGTACGGCGTACCTCCGCGGCAGCACAGATGGTTCCGACCACCTGAGGCACGTGTGACCTCGCCTCGTCGACGCTCTTGCCGGACATGAGCATGAACGCGTAGTCGTTCCAGCCGAACTCCCCGACGACGAACAGCGCCCGGGCGAAGTACTCCTGGCATTCTACTAGCAGAGAAGGCAAAAATGCAGAGCAGGAATGTGTCAGAATATTCTCCCGGTAAAGTGCCGTGCACCACGTTCTGTTACGAGCTAAGCTAATTACCTTGGGGTGAGCCGCAGAGGGTTGGCTTCAGGGCGTCGAACCACCGGAGCTGATCGCTGAGGGAGATGTTGTACCGAGTGACGCTCGTGTCACCGTCCTGCACAAAGAATTCCCTGTCCAGGGCCGTGGCTCCGGCGACCGCGAAGTTGGCGCCCTGCCGGAAGCTCTGGTTCGCCGCCGTGGACGGCGGGAGGAGAGGGAGCCCAAGCGCTTCAGCTGCCGACAATCAGGGGTGGTTGCAGTTAATCACCCAAAATACATTCTTGCTTGCTAGAAAGAGGAAATCAGGACTTACCGATGAAATCGATGGCCAATCTGCCATCAGAGATGCGGCCGGTAGGGTGGCCAAAGAAGGTCATCCCGTACGGCGGCTTGGTTATGAGTAGATTGGGTGTTGTCGGGCCGCCGATGGTCACGAAGTTGCCGGTGTCGGTGAAGGAGTCGCCGAAGCTGAAAATGGAGGTGTAGTTGGCTTGGATGGAGAAGGAGAAGCGCCAGAGTAGCACAACGATCTGAAACGCGAGAGCTACGAGCCGCATCGTGGACAATCTTCCCGATCGCACAGAAAGGAATTCAGAGGCTTAATTTCAGAGTTTCAGGCTCCCGTCCCTTGCAAACGAAACGCAACAGCGGCTTTCTGCTCGTATTTTTGGCGATGAGATCTGTGTCAACGAACCAACGCACGCTCAAAGTGGGAATCTTATCGTCACGAGTGTGGGACCCACCGTGAATGAATTATAACTTAAAAAAAGGGAATCCGGGACCGATCATTATTCGTCTTCCTCTCTCGACTTGTCGAGCTTCTCTGTTGCTTGCTTCCCCTCCATCAGCTGAAGCTGAACTGAACTTCCGTTGCCTTGACTCCAGAGAGTATCTTCAGCATGCTGAGACAGTCGTACTGAAACGATCAAGCTTGGGCAAGTTGTCTTCAGAGTAACCGTATCCTGAAGATCACCATGGCGTTATCCCCAGGAACGAATGCTGCTCTCTCTGGAGCGCAGAGAGAGAGCGCGAGTCCCACTAGGCTGGGCCTCCGGCGCATCGCCATGGACAAAGTGCGCGGGCCCATTATATATTCGAAGACGGAGAGAGTGAGTCGGCCCACGGCCCAATTCCCTTCGTTCCCCTCCATTTCACCTGTATCCAAACAAAGCCTCAACGAGACGGCGCATCGACATGTCGCCGATGCACTCCAGATCATGTCGCAGGACATTTTGTGATCAATGAACTCATTCGCATATCTCCTTCATTATCGTCTTTAGAGGTTAACCAAATCTATAATAATTAATAAGGGCATCTCCAAAAGACTAAGTTAAATTTGACTAGTTATTTCTTGTTTTTAGCTAGTATTTAAAATAAAACGTCCTTCAAAAAGGTGATATGATCCAACGTACTCTCTAAATCTTTCCAATTAATATGACGAGCTATGCTGGCTAGCCAAATATAGAGAGCTATGACGATAAAATAGAAAGATGATGAAGAAAGGGTATGTTGGAAACTTTTTTTCTTCTAAAATAGCTATATTTACATAACTAAATTGTTTAGAGAGTCTCTTGAAGTTGCTCTAAGTGTCTGTATTCGACACGCCATACACACATCTATATCTATATTAATTTTCTATCTATAATACACCCCTATATAATTGATTAATCATCCATCTCTCTCAATAGTCTCTAATAGATCGACTCTAGGTTAGGGTTTTTCATGGTGCGTTTCGTAGTATGGGAGATTTGTTTCCTCCTCTCCTCCTCTCCGGCAACGGCAAAAAGATAGGGTGGCTTGAATCTCTCCATGGCAGCTCCGATGAAGGAGGTAACAGCATCTACGGCGTCAACAACTTTCTTGGGGCTACAACATGGAGAATTAGGTTTCTTGATGTCGACATCGAGGCGGAGACGGTGCCGTCGTCATGGAATAATTTTCTCCGACCACTTCTCTGTTTTGTCGTGGTTAGATCCAACCACGATGAAAGGCTTGTGAGAACATGTCTATTCCCCGAGCTGATATCGATCAGTTTCGGATCGGATAGATTGAGATCAGTCTCTTTTCTTCATCAGTGGTAGAAAGAGGAAGATGAAAGACGTAAGAAGAAAGAAGAAGATTGTGCTAGTTCCACGGTGTTGGTTGCCGTTATTTGGGCGCTTGTTCTCAGCCTGCTTGGTGAGTGTATGCCCTTCTATTTGATTTTTTACACAGGTTTGAGATTGAGATTTGGAGCTACTTAGTGTCTGAGTACATTGAAAATGCTATGTATAATTTAACGATGTACTCAGCTTTAATATAATACAATTTTTACTTTGATTAAAAAAGATTGAATCCAAAATAAACTAATTTCTCTCCAATCCCTTCCACTCCCTCTCAAACCAGGAGTACTGAGTTAGTGAGACGGACGCCGTGCCAGCTGATGTACCCGCGGGGCGCTCACCCCCGGCATCAACACAAACAACACAATCTAAACCAATTAATCTGCTGTCATCATGGAACGGGTAAACATGTTTAAGCCTTTATAACAAGTCCCTCCACCAACTCTCCATGCTGATAGCAGAGTGTGACAAAAGCAAGCAACAAAAATGGCGCCCAACCTCCTTTTCCTGCTCATTTTTCTTGACTATGAGAAGCATTACACAGCTACGCTACCACAGTAATATCAACACAAAAAAACACACGCCGATCGTGCAGGTCTATACCCCCCCACCAAAACAAATCAAACAACAACACAATCTAAACCAATTAATCTGAACAGAGGCCGGGCATCCTTATTTGTCCTTGTCATTTCATTCCGTTTCCTCTACCAGTAGCAATCATCAATTTGGCAGGCGTCCGTGTCCCACACCCTGCCTTGCAGACAACTCTGTACTAGCCGGCGCTGGAAGATGCATGGAGGTTAATTAGCCGAGGTGCTTGTTGTCGAGGATGGGCGGGTCGGCGAAGGGCCCGTAGAGCCAGCCCTTGGCGATGTGGCCGTAGGACGCCTCGGTGAGGTGGATGCCGTCCCAGCTCCAGTGGTTGGAAGGGTCCTCGCAGGAGTACGCCCCCGGCTCGCCGCACTTGGAGGTCAGGTTGAAGTTGTACTCGCCCACGCCCGGCGCTCCGCAGCAAGCGCGCGGCGTCTGCTTCAGGAACCCTGAGGCAAAAAACACACGAGAAACACATTGTCAGACACTCAGACCATTGTTGCATTGTTGTCGGCAAAAAACAACGAAAATACGACCGGGAAACCTAACATGTGGCTAAAAAGCCCAAACAGAGCATGAGTGGGCTTGGGCCGAAGCTTGACCAGACTCTCTCTGCGTGGGCCTTCTGTGCTCGCCTCTTTTTGTGGTCAACGAACGGCGTGCCCATGTCACCGTGCATGAGTGTCAGTGTGCGGATAAGATTGTTAACGGGAAGAAGTAGTATGTAGCATGAGCGGTTGGACTGAATATTTGGCTTGATAGATTCCATTTCCAACCCGGATTGCCCGGATCACAGCTTGTGTCATACTACTTCTACTCACTCTCTGCCTACCTCTCTTGTTCGGTGTGACGCACGACAATGAACGAATAAATATACGCATCTACTTGTACGTATATATTAATCCAAACAGATGGGCATTGCGGTGTTCCCCGTCTTGTCGTGCGCCATATATACGTCCACGTTTGACGACGCGTATGTACGCGGCGAGGTTGACGTGCCATCCAAGCCATGGCACCTCTACTGGTAGCACTCGTTTCAGAACATTCAAACGTAGCATGTGTGTGTGGTCATGGTGGATGCACAGCTCGACACGCACCGTGGAGTACTACCGTTGAGTCTCTCTCACGGGAAGGCGCTCAACGTTTTATCAGTCGTTTTGGGCGTGTGGTCGTTTTCTTCTGGGTAAAAGTTAAGAGTGTTGTGCCTGATGCCTAGTAGACCGGCGACTGGTCGTCTTTGGTATACCATGCATATAACCATGAGGAGCAAGCTGGCTGAATCATATGCATGCAAAAGCACTGAAGAAGCAGTCCATAATAGCTGAATGATTATGATATATACTAACAAAAAGAAGAAGAAAAAGGTGATCTAAAAGATTGCATAAAGTTGAATGTGCCCGGCTGATAGCTTGGACAACTAGTCCAGATTCAATAATTTGGCCTTTGTACTTCTCTTCGTCTCTTACTAATCGACGTCGCAGCACTGTAGTGATGATAAGTACGTGCATGATAAGTACACCTTTGGCTTAATTAATTTGAGTTTTGTGCTTCTCTGTTACTGAGGGAATCCTTCTGGCCTGGCTGGCTGGCTACAGCCTAGCTACAAACAGTGAGTCTGACATTCCAATTGCCCCAGTTGTCAACTTGTAACTTGAACTATATACGATACGGTTACTGTACGCGTCGCTATAGCTATTGGCTGGGGCTATTGGATATAGCACGTCATCCAGTTACGAAAGGTCGGTCCACGATTTGCAGATCACATGGGGCTCGTGAAGCTAATCACACAAGGTGCTAGTATTAGACTTGTCTTACAGCCTACTGGTCCTCTCAATGCAAAGTCTCATGTGGCAATTGACATGCTGGTCACATGTGGTGTGGTCGCAGACTGCTAGCTTCGCTGCCTACTCATCAAAACCGATTCCACAAAATCTTCTCCATGGAATTGTGCGGATGACGTGTGGATTACAACTCATCATCACGATTGTTTATTATTCCAGGACAATACAGAAGAGAAGGTTCGGTTTCTCCAATTGATTACCCCCTGTTGTGTGTCATCTCTAGTTAGGCGTCGCCTTCGACTAACGCAAGCCGAGCTCCGTCACGTCGCCAGCACCCACACGCAAACGCCGGTGGCCGCAGCCGAGCCAGCGAAGCCTGCTGGAAACTCCGGCCAGCCATGCATATTTTTCCCATTCATGTCCCTCCCGTCCAAAGTCAGCTTGCTTAGCCGATCACGAAAGCACGGAAGAACTTGACCCAACCACCCTCCGATCCTTGTTGGCCCAGAAATGCGTCCTTGCACCCGTCATCCCCATTGATTTTTTCCTTGGATTCACTCGATCGCCGCTCCGTTCCGTGTCGTCGTCCTTTCTCCCATGCTTCCGGTGACGGCCAGACGACAGGGAATGGTCGCGAGGGCATCGTGAACCGGCAATGGAAATAATCTGACCAACCGGCGTCACCTCCATAATTCTCAAGCTACGTCCATGACCGGATCAACGGATGATACAATATATTCGCATTGCGGTTGCTTTCTCGCTGAGTTGTATTCTAGCCTAAATTAATTAATCGGGCAGAGGCTAAATAAATATACTGACTAGCTACTTTCAGAATGGGCTAATTTTCAACTAAAGATTTTTCTTTCGGACTCATCAGTTTGGATTTTATTACAGTGTGTGCAGTGGGTGAAGAAGGAGAAGCTGATGTGGACAGGTGGTGGCCCTACGTGTCAGCCCCCATCCATATCATTCACGTTGCCGTAACGAACCCAACTACCGAACTTGCTTCTTGTAATAACCACCTTAATTAGACGCAAACTAAACGAAACGAGCCGCCGGAAAGAAGAAATCGAATAATCCAGCCGGATCAATCAAAAACAAGAAGAGTAGGTGGGATATACGTACTGACCGTATTTCTCTGCGTGGAGCACGAACTGGATGGCCGGCGTGTAGTAGTCGGCGTAGATGATGCGCACGCCGGGGTGCTTCTCCCGGAGCCGCTCGATCTTGCGCTGCAGCGCGGCGTTGTGCGCCCACGACAGCGTGTTCATCTCCCTGATGCACCCGCTCCGTGGCCCGTACCCCTCCGGCTGCTTCCGGAAGATGGAGAGGTACACGGGGAAGCACCCGATGGGGAGCACCCCGGGAACCACCAGCTCCACGGCCCCTTCCGCGATCAGCTTCTCGACCCCTTCGCCGATGGAGTCCACGACGTGCGGGATGAACTCGTGCGCCTCGGAGAGCGGCCGGAACGCGAACAGCGGCGAGTTGTAGTCGTTGCCGCCGAACTCGCCGACGACGAAGAGGGAGCGGCGGAACAGGTCGCGGCACTGCTCCGGGGAGCTGCAGATCTTGGGCTTCATGTCCTGGAACCACTTGATCTGGGTGTGGAGGGAGCCCGAGTTCCAGACGGTCTGGCCCAGCCCGCGGGACTGGAAGAAGGGCGTGTCCAGTGACGTGGCGCCCGTGATGGCGAAGTTGGCGCCCCGGTGGAACGTCGCGTTCTTCGCCTTGGATGGCGGCAGCAGAGGCAACCCCAGCTCCTGAGCTGCTCGATCATGGAAAAATCAGTCAGAAGGAGCGATCGCGTGTCAGCAGCCAGCAGCTCGAATAAAAATGATCAAGGGGATAATTATTACTGTACCAATGAAGTCGACGACGAGGCGGCCGTCGGAGCACCGCCCGGTGGGGTACCCGAAGTAGGTCATGCCGTAGGGCAGCCGCGCCGTGGCGAGGTAGTCCGGGATGCCGTCCACGACCAGGTTGCCGGCGTCCACCAGGGAGTCGCCGAAGTTGAAGATGGCCGCGTACTCCTTCGCCGCCGCCGGCCTCGCGGCGAGCGCCGCCGCGAGGAGGAGGGCGACGAGGCACGCCGCCGGCAGCCGGAACGACATGGCCATGGCGACGAACTGAGAAACGACGATCGACACGACACGGCCGCAGGCGTACGTGCAGATAGAAGAAGAGCTGTGCCTGCCGGCGCGCGCGTGTCTGTTGCGCGCTTGCCTCGCCTATCGTTTAAATCCCCGTGCGGGAGCTGGGTCGCTGGGCCCGGGCGTACGGCGTGATTAAATTAATGACAAGGGGTTTTCTTTTTCTTGCCCTGATTGGAGGCGAAGGAAGAGTACTGCAAATGGGTCTCGTAGCTTGATCAAGTCATGAGCACGACGGGCGTTGGTGGGAGCTTCTTGAGCCAGGTCAATAGTCTCTCGCTCGTTAACGGGTACCGGTTGCTAATTAATCATCGATCGAGACTTTGTTGGGGGTGACGACCCTATTTTACGCACGATGCAGAGAGTATGTTTGCACTTGCACACATGCATGGGCATGGAGGAATCTACGGTGTTGGCGAGGAGGGGAGATGGAGAGCAAGAACATGCAGGGAATTATTGTTGTCTTTGGGGAGGTGATGATGATCGAGCTGACCTTCATTTCTGAGTTGACATTCTGAGTTGTTGTCAGGGATGTCTTGCGATTGGTGCCTGGATAGATCGGTCGCGCGGATCTCATCCAGCAACAAGGCTAAGCCATGACCCATGGGGGTCGAGTTTACTTTACCACAGCCTATCTTCATCCAAAATATTAATTTTGTACTATATATATCCTTAAGAGAGAGAAAAATTAAAGAACATTTCGCATTGCAAGATTCTAATAAGTCGATGTACAAGGTGGTATAAATAAAACAAGTGTACTGCGTGTACTAGAAATAGCAAGTGCACGTCGTGGGACGCAGCATCTGATCCGGACCCGGAAGCGACTTTTGCAAGTTGCCAAGTGAATTGTTGGCACCCCATAGAACAGGATACTTGGTAGCGACGAGCTGAGAAGCTACCTCTGAATCGCACGCGCGGCAGCAGCCAATAGAAGGAAGCAGAGCGGCATCGCCGTCGCGGAGAAGAAGTGAAGAAGTCTGCACGCCCACGTCTGTCTGATCGATCAGCGCACAAGGCCTGAAGGAAAGGGGCTCCATGGGGTGGTTGCGCCATTCCTGTCAGGGATGACGACGCCTCCTCTCCTCCCCATCGAGCTGGCCATATGCAACAGGGATACTGTATGTATGCCACGTTATAATTTGATCCATCATATGGATGATGCATTGACCCTGAGGATCATTTGCTCGGCGTAGCTCATGGGAATTTGGAATCCGATCCTCTCTAATGCTATCCTCTCCGTATTTCTGCACGTCCTGTAAGTACAGCTACCTCTCAAGTCTCAACATTCCGCAGTCTGAGAAGGGCACAGCTTGAAAGGAGTGGCAGGCCATGTGGACGGAGAATTATATAAATAAACATACATCGTGCTAGAGACAGTAGTGGATACAAATTTAAGACGTTGAATACTCGCCCTGCTTATCATATTACGACTCTAGCTTGGTGGTATAGGGGCAACCAAAATTTTAAAACTCGCTAGACATAAACAAGATGTAACCCTTCAAAGAATTCAGTGACAGAGATATGTGTATTCTCTAGACCAAGAATTTCCTCTTTATTGAGTTACTTCTTTCTTTTCTTTGCTAAACTACTAAAAGGAAGAACGAGAGCATGATGGGGCTACTATGCCTCGTTCTGTCGTTCATGCCGATCGGGCTGGCCAGCAGTGTTGCAGCCAGAGATGACCATCCATCCGTGCGTAAGTGCGTTTGTAGGTCGGCAGGTATGCCCCGGTTCAGCTCTCTCTCGAGCGTTCTGTTTATGCAGAAACATACAAGTACAGCTAGCTCTGCACGGCGGCTAAGCTTTAGCTTCCTGCATGGATGCTGCCTGGATGGACGGATGCCATGCTGACAAGCCACTGGCACTACAGTGCTACAGATGGGTCGAGCTCACTAGTCCATCCGTTCATTGATCAGCTTGAGTGTTAAAAATGGATTAGCCTACTAGCTCGTTCAATCAGTGGTGGTTGTTGCCAACGGATCGACCGACCTGCTCTTGGTAGGTGCTGCAGTTGGCTTAGCTTATTGGCCCGGCGTTCACAAGGAGATCGATCCATCGATGCTATATCTAGCGAAGCGTGTGCAGGTAGACCAGTGAGTGACCTCGCCGTCTCCTTCTTTGCCTGCCCTTAAATAACTCGCATGATTATTGCATTTTCTGTATAATTCAGCACTAATCATATCGACGAGCCCATTCAGCAATCAGTTGAGGAATCGACCTCATGAAACTGTTCACGAGCCGGTTGCGTGTGTCGTTTACTCGCCTAGATGCAGGCGAGATGGAGACACAGGTCGTGGACCATGGTGCCTGCCAATAAGTAGGATGCTCGGCGGTCTAAGCTGTGTGGTTACTGGTTAGGCTAATGACGACACTTGGAAGACAAAGATGAAGCTGACTAGTCAGTAAACGGTTTGATTTTGCCTGTTTAAATCCGATGAAAGGGTGAAAAGTGGTGAAAACATTTTACATTGAGGTGCGTGCGCAAAGAGAAAAAATGAACGACACATTTGTCTAAGCGGAAAACTTTTTGCAAACTTTGCCAATTTAAACACGCCCCATTGTGGGCAGGTACGAAAATTTGCATGCTTGCTAGTTGCAACACTAGCTTGGCAGACTGGTGCACGGGTGCATGCCCTCGATCGGTGCTCTCGATTGGAAATCGTGGTCCACGAAATGAAGTTCAGTTTCTGAAATGGCGACTGGCTAGCTGACTGCTACTGCAACAGCACAAGGGAGTAAAGGACAAAAAGAAACTGAGCACAGGATTCTTCCAAAAATAAAAATGCGGAGGAGAACTGCTACCTGTATACCTGGTTGTTTTGCATCCCGGTGCTTATTCTGTCCCTATCTCGAGTTTTTTTTTAAGAATTCATAAGTTTGGCTTCCACAGTTGCATGCTGCAACGACAACCGCAACCGTCGAATCTGTCACTGTGTCAGTTACGTTACGGGAGGGGCCTACTTTGTCTTTGGGCCGTGTTTAGTTCCCACTTTTCATGAAAAGTTTTCATTCTACAAAACCGTGTCAGTTCATTTCTATCTCTGTACACGCTTTCATAGAAACAATATTTTTCTCTCTCTCCAAGCTAAACACGCCCTTTCTTGCGAATGTTTCTGCAGAATGGAAGCAGTCAATTGGATGTCTATTCCCTTTGTTTTTGAACACATAGTTATACGGGTAGGGTTGCCATCAGTGGCAGACTGGCATCCCGTCTTGTATGTACCAAACGTTGCAGCTGCAGTCTAGTTAATTTCTGCAGATGTACGTGTTAGTCTTACTATGATTAAGTTTGGCCACTTGGACAGGTGACTTCTCATGAAACTTCCAAAGATGCAATTTAGTTCAAGTCATCCTGACGAACAAGAAAACAATTAGTCCAAGCGTAGCAGGTAGGTAGCTCATGCATGGAACATAACTTGGCAGATAAGCGGTGGTATGATCCGGCATTTTCCTGCTTGTTCTTTTATTTTGTTATTCCAATCTCCATCGCAAATCATGTTTATTTTATTAAAATGTTTGTATGCGTTCTTTAACATTTTCTTAAAAAAGCGATTGAATAGTTATGAAACCTAAGTCAATATTTTGAGTAAACAAGTTCAATATTTTTGTGAAAATATTGAAACGGCATATTGTAACGCCCTCAAAATTAAGTAGAATTAATTTAGGTTATTTAGATAACACTAGATTTATTAGAGTAATTATAGATTTAAAGAGGAATAAATATGGTTAATAAACTATAAATAACTATGGAAAATAAAAGGGATGCTCCACAACTTGATGCTCTCTAGACTAAAACAAGTCTCTAAAACCCTAGAATAAAACTAGTAAAGGTTTGGTTCAAATTCGAATTAAAATTCCTCTTAAAAACACCTTTCAAATAAATGGAAAAACCTATTTAAACGTTAGTGGGCCGAAGCCTCATTTTGAGCCCAGCAAACCCTTTGCCGAAGTCCGCTTTACCTCCCCCAACCCTCAGCCTCGCTCGCTCCGTCCCCTTCCTTCCGCTGGCCCAACACCCAGCGGCTCAGCTCGTCCTCTCGCTCGCGCGCCCACTCGGCCCATGCGCGCGGCCCGCCTTCCGCCGGGGCGACGTCATGATGACGTCACCCGTCCCCTTCCTCCCTCCTTGCTCCTTCCTCCCGCGCCGACCGCAATGGATTGCCGCTCGCCCGATCCGCGCCCCACGACCGCGATGCCTTCTTGGGGTGCGCGCGTGCCGCGTGTCGCCACCCCCGGCTTCCACCGCACCCGAACGACGGCGCCGACCAGCCTCTGAACACCCTGGGTCGAGCTCGCCGCCGCCGCCTATGACGCCATCCCTGGCCGCCACGCGCCTTCACCTCCATGGCCGCCCTCGGCCGCCCGGCGCGACGTGGCGAGCTCTACGAGCTCCGCCCGTGCTATAAATAGGAGGGTAACCCCTCCTCCTCTCTTCACATTGCCAGAACCGAGCTCGAGCCTAGCTCCCCCTCGCCGCTGTCACGGCCACACCGCCCGCTCCCCGCTGCTCTGAGCATCGCCGCCGGGTTACGCGGCGATCGCGCCGCTGGCGATGCCCTCGCCGCTCGGCCGCTGCCAAACCACGCACGCGCCGCTGCCTGCGCCAAGCCGCCCCGACACCGGGCACCCCGCACCACCGTGACGTGCCCCGCGCCGTCGCCTGCCACAACCGCGCCAAGCCGTCGCCGGTGCTGCTGCCACGCCCGACCACACCGCCGTTGCACCGGCAACTTCACGCCGCCCTTCCCTACGCTGTGCCGACGCCACCGCTATGGGCCACCGCGCGCCGCACCCCGTCACGTCGCGCCGCCCTGCGCCGCGCCTCGCCGCGCGCGCGCAGCGCGTGTGCTCTGCGACGCCACCGGCACTGCCCGCCGCAGTGCGCCGCCGGCGGTTCCTCACTGGTTGCCTGCGGATCCGGCTGGCCACTGCCCCCTTCCCCTTCCTCCCCTGCTCGATGGGGAAGAAGCAAGGAGCGGACGGGAGGGGAAGAAGGCCGGGCGCCATGACGCCGTCCCCTCCCCTGCCGCTGCCAGGTGGGACCGAGCCGACGCCGTTAACCGGCGCTCGACGCCGTCCCCCACCTCCTCCCTCTGTCCGGCGGGCCTGGGGAAACATCGTCGGATGGCCGCCGTCTGCCAGGACGGGTGGACTCAGTCCACATGGACCGTGAGGCACAAAGGCGCTCGTCCACCGCGCCTGCGACCCGGTCCATGAACAGTGCACTCGGTGGGTCCATCCGGCCCGCGTGAGCCCTATCAAAATGCTAGGTACACCCTGATAAGTGCACACACAAGGTTATTTAGTGCCCTTCCTCCCTTCCAAAAATTCCTCAAAAATACCCATAAATATTAGGAATATTTCTAAGCCTATTAGTACCATCCAATCCTTTTTAGCAAGTCATTAGAGCATAAATCCAATTATACTAGTTTCTAGCCAATAGAAAGCCTCTCGAAGTGTACCCAGAAAATCCCCTTTTCCATGTCCAAGCCCGATAAATTCCCAAATAATTCCCATAAATATTAGGGATTATTCTAAACATTTCCATATGTTCACTTCCCTAATATTTATATCCCAAACCTAGCGTTGCCATTAAACCACCCGAAACCCCGCCGTTACGCCGCCCGTATAAACCCTAACCCTGTCAAAACCCCCGTCATCATACCGAACGTCCGTAAACCTCTAGGTACCAATGAAATCCTAGCTGTCATGCTGCCCGAAATAGTATAAGGACTTTCTAGAAATTCATATTCAGGGAATTATTCCTTAGAAATCTATATAATTCCCGAAGCACTGATAATCACCGTTCTGGCCATCTTTCAGGGAATTATTTAATAATTCTCTTCAAAATCCCCATCCTTTAATCCATTAATTATTTTATATAATTAATGGGTTATTAATCCAATCCCTAGCCTTCATTCCATTAACCCTTAGAGAAATCCCTCAAATCCCTGCCTTCCTTTCCATTCTCCTTTTCCTTTTACGAATTGATTGGTGTACTGTTATACTGATTGTTATTTCATGTGTTTTATCGATAGCATGACCGGGCCCGACGAGACGCCGAAGCTCCAGAAGGCCCGAAGCCCAGCCCGGTCAACATACGGTATACGCCCGTGTAAGGATCGTCTAAGGACCGACAATGAAGGCAAGTCTCACCAATAATATCACACACTAAACTTTACCACTGTTGCAGCATAAGCTATATGGGGCATGATCTGAGGATATGCCCAGCATCGCTGTAGATGTAGGTTGTTATCTTGCTTTAAGATTGGGAGTGGAAGGATGATCCCAAGGAGGGGATTCTATCCTAAGAGCCACTCTGATCCAGCTAAGGACCGGTTCATGGGAGAGTCTTTCTGATGCCCCGTACAACCAAGCATGCCAAAATGGTATGGCCTTCGGGAATACCTATTTATGTGAGGCCTTGACTCACACCCCACTAGCTAGCACTAGTAAACTGTTCCAAGGGGCCATGGCGGGCAACGGGTATGCTGGAGACAGCTCGAGACAGAGGGCTGGGACTGGTCGGCACGGGTCGCATGTGACTGGACCGGTAGGGCCATGTTGGCAGGATTGCCAACCAATTATTTGCATGCATTACCCCGGGAAGGTCCTTTTGTGGACGGATATGCGATCCCTGCTTAGGCCCCAGCAGCACCCGTGGACAGAGCTAGTGATTGGCTGTCTAGAGATAGACGCCAGTGAACACAAGTCTCGTAGGGCAGTACCTGCCTTGACGAAGGTAGGGACTGACCGAATGCGTGGTAGATAAGTACAACCTCTACAGAGTGAAGAATCTATCTGGATAGCCGCGACTCTCGGCATAGAGTCCATATAGTCAAAGCCTCCATTGATTAGATTTTCTTTATTGCATGGAGAACCCGGACGACATGAGTGTCGATGGCTGGGTTCTGGATTTAATATCGGGACTGGCAGGGAGGAAACCCCATTTCAGGCCCAACCTTTACATTCATTTAATTTATATATTATATTATTGAATTTGTGGGATTTGCTGGGTATTCTATTCAGAATACTCACCCTTGCTTTCATTGTCATACAGGTTTAGGACTCCCGGGCGACGAGGTGCTGCAACTCACTCCGATGGAGAAATGAGTGCCCGCCGCTCTCCGCTAGTTTAAAACGGTGAATAATTATTTAGTTTATACGTTATTTACTGCTTTTGACACTAATCTGTGTTGAGATCCGTATCAGCGTACTGATCCAGGGACTGATACGGGTGATCAAGACACTTCTTGATAAGGGTCCCCACACATCCAAAATGTTGAACATGTAAATCAAAATATTAAAGCAGTACATTCAAATGTTCAGGGGTGAAGGTACATAGTCATTAGGGGTGCTAATGTACCAAAAAAAACAGTGATAATGTCCAAAATTTCATCATATTTGCACGCCTTATAACTGAACCCTATGCACCTACGAGGACAGCGCACCTCCCTCCTCCAATTTGCTCTAGCTTCATCAATGTAACGGTTGATTTTTTTTTTAAAAAAGTTAGAAAATAGGTGCCACTTAATCACACACCAGTCCTCCTCCAATAAAATTGTGCCACATGTCGTGCAAAGTGCTAGTTGGCTCTTCCATCTTATCTCATCCATCCATCTAGTATAATACTTAAGTATTAAGTATTGGAAAGTGTATAAAATAAAAAGTGTATAAAGGTCACGATGCTGGGACTGCTGAAAGCTGCCAGCGCTTCTGGCCCTTTTCAAGATGCTAGGACTTTATTGGATTCTGTTGGGCTAGATAAGGATTTTTTTTTCGGGCCTTACAGGCCCAGTAGTATATAAGCCCTCCCAATAAAACCGTGCATGTTCGTAGTCACTTCCTCTCCTGGGCACTGCAACGATTAAAAACTGTCCTTTTCGAAACACATGCACGCAACATTATTTCGTCACTAACAGGTAACAGCGGCATACGTCCCTGCCGATCACTACTCCACATTCGAGAGTCGTACACCTCAGCGCAGCAGGATGCCTGGGCTGCAGTACGTCCCGTTGAGCCAGCCGTCGGCGACGGCGCGGTAGGCGGCGTCGGTGAGGTGGATGCCGTCCCAGACCAGGTGCTTCTCCGGGTCGCTGCACGCGCTCGCCCCGGCCATCCCGCACCGCGCCCTGTTGTTGTAGTTGTACCTGCCCTGCCCGCCCGCGCCGCAGCACACTCTCAGCCCGTATTTCAGCCCTGCAGAAACACACACGTGGATTCAGATCATAGCATTGCTGTCCCGCACCATCGAACAAGAACGGCATGCACGCGCCGCTTGCCGGCCGGATGCAGGCCATTTTGCTGACCTCACGGAGGCCATTTTGGCTCAATCCACCATTGGAACCCGGCTGTTATGCTGATGCATGCGTGTTAGTTGCGTGTACATGTGTGAAAAGATCAGACGATGGGGCCGTGACGCCGGCGGCGCACGTACCGAAGGTCTCCGGCGAGCGGACCATGTCGGCGACCTGGGCGTAGAAGTCGGCGTACATGAGCCGTACGCCGGCGTGCTTGCTCTGCAGGCCGGACACCGCCTGCTTCAGCAGGTCGTTGTGGTAGCTCGACAGGTTGTTGAAGCTCTTGAGGCAGCCGATCTCGTCGTAGTCGTCCTTGTTCGAGCTCGGGTACAGCGTCAGGTACAACGGGAAGCACCCGATCGGCAGCACGCCCGGCACCACCAGCTCCACGGCGCCGAGCTCGATCAGCGCCTGCAGGTGCTAATTCAACCGTCACGAGACCACAGTTTTTGGCCTTTCCTGACGAGCAGGCCGGGACACAATAGTGTGTTCTTGTGTGGACGCGTACCTCTAGGCTGCTTGTGATCTTGTCGACGATCTGGGGCACGTAGGTTCTGACCTCGGCCATGGGCTTGCCGCCGAAGAGCGGCGCGTTGTAGTCATTGCCGCCGAACTCACCGACGACGAACAGGGAATTGTTCAGGTAGCTCTTGCAATCTACACACAGGTAACAGTTCATTACTATTCAGTTGGGGAGCCTGCTATGCGAGCTTAGTCAGTGACAATGAAACAAGAGTGAAGAAACGTCATGCACCGGTGCCGCAGATGGCAGGCATCAGCTGCTGGAACCACTGGATCTGGGTGCCCAGAGGCCCGTTGTTCCAGATGCTGTTGCCCAACCCGTGCGACTTGAAGAACTCGAAGTCCATGGTGGTGGCGCCTATGATGGCCATGTTCGCGCCCTTCTTGAAGTCGCCACTGCTCGCCTTGGACGGCGGAAGCAGCGGCAGGCCGAAGTGCTCAGCTGCACGTGCACGAGCGGACAGACACAGGGTCAGCAGGCCAAGTGTTGTCATCTAGGAAGACAGATAGATCAGGCACACACCTAGGAAGTCGACGACGACGCGGCCGTCGGTGCACCGGCCGGTGGGGCGCCCGAAGTGGGTGTTGCCGTACGGCGGCTGCCCGGTGGTGAGCCAGGACGGGCAGCCGCCGGAGCCCGTGCAGAGGTTGCCGGTGTCGGAGATGGAGTCCCCGAAGCTGTAGATCGCGTTGTAGCTCTGCGAGCGCCCGTGCCGGGCGACGGAGAGGAGGAAGACGATGAGCACCGCCGGCGCCCTCAGCATTGCTGATGAGATAGGATCGATGACTGCAACTGCAAGTTTTGTGCTTGGTTGCAGCGCACAACGAGCAAGCCCGGCCATTTATAAGCACGAGGGTGCGAGCACGTCAGTTTATTTGGCCACGGGTTAAGGTGTCGTCTTTGGAAGGTTGCTCATGCCGAGTCATCGTCATGCGCTTTCAGACTTCTCTTCCTATTCTCATTGTAACTACTCGCTTGTCTCATAAAAAAAAAGTACAATCGATCTTGTATTTGAAAAAACAAAAATCCCACAAAATAGTACTATCATAGAAATTATTAGACTGCAATTACCATCTAGTTAAGCAGTCAGATTTGTTTTGCATACTAAAATTAACTCTTGACTCTTGTTTGCATATTTATAATTTTTTCCCTATGTTAAATTGGTTTTCATGTTATTATTTGTCCATATATTAAAGTGTTATTTGGTTGTCTCCTATTTGTATGAATCATGACTCCATGTTGATACCTTAAACCGCAATGTTTGCAGCTATACTTTGATTTGGCTCAATAGCCCTTTAATATGTTAATGGGAATTCTATATAAAATACATTGAGAAAGGAATCAAAAAGAAAAGAATAACCAATAAATATTAGCTATTCCAGTTTTTTCTCATCAAATGACAAACATAATAAGTTGCTCTAAAGACAACATTACCTGAAGTGAAAAGGGAAGACCCATACACAAACTAGAATCCCAGTAGTGTGAGTGTATATATATACTATATAGTGATACAAATACTTTTGTTTCATGCATTTTGGTCATACGGTGGCCAGTGCTATATCTATGAGCGTTTTTCCTTTTTTGTATATATGTCATCAGAAACTGAAAATCTGAGTCAAATTTATTAAACCAGATGGCATTAGGACCTTTGGTTGGATATTATCGTAAGTTATTATATCTCTTGACCATATATATGGCCTACTCTTAGAGATAAAGCAGTGAAATTATAATATCTTAAAAGATAAAGACACCAATTATTGCTCAAAGACGGCAGATAGATTGATACTCCCTCCGTATAGGAAATAGATGATGTTTTGGACAAGGTTTTAGTCAAACATTGAGAATATAAATCACAAATAATTTTTAAGTCGTTGAATTTGGAAATGTGAAAACCATATGAATAGATTTGTCTTGAAAAGTAGTATTTTAGAAAAATATACATATATATATTATTTTTAATAAATATTTTTATAAAAATAAGAAGTCAAGTTACGTTTTAGAGACCGTGTCGTTGTCCAAAACATTATCTATTTTCTATATGGAGGGAGTACATAATTAGCATACAACCATATATCATTTAAATAGGGACCATGTTTTTTTAATGGATATATACCCACAGCATGGTAATGGCAAAATAGCACAGAACTTCTAGAAAAGGTCACAGATGCAGATGACTGAGCGGCTGAGCCTATAATATAATATGCAGCCTTGATTACTTTTTGTGCATAGTAAATTAACTAGTGCACCGGCCTGATACGATATTTGCAGATTGTGCGAGACTAAACACACATACATGCGGACACATATCGAAGTTAGTGTTTCCAGCATTAAGAGCCCAGCATGAATTAACAAAAGCATTAGTGACAAGAGCTGAAGAGCACGTAGAGCAATGGGAATTACACGCAACAGCAATACAGCATAAGTGATAAGTGATTAACAGCACAAGGCTGCGAGATGGACCAGTGCTTTGACGGCGGCGGCAGTGCTTCTGGATTTGATAATGGAGAGATAATAGGCAATTTAGGATTGTTCTGACTAGAAGTGGTACAGAATGACCAAATACAGGACCGTTTTATCAACCTACACAATTTTGGTGGCATGTACGCTGTAACCAAGATTTAAAGTCCAATTACTAGACTGCCTATGTTGGAGGTGACAAATCAATATGTGTTGTGTTGGTGGTGCGTTGTGTGTTTAACTTTGCGTCTCGTTGGTTCTCTCAAGATTACGTTAATATAATTCTCTTTTTCTTAACGAAATAAGTACTGAGGTACGGTCTAAAAAAAGGCAAGAACTACCGCAAAGCCCAACTAACTGTTGTGCATTTTATGAGGCCCAACAAGGCGCCTCAGGCCCACCTAGCAAACCCCCCCCCCCCCCCCCCACACACACACAGCACCCACACCACCGTCGTTGCCGCCCAGGGGCAGGTCCAGTGTGTGTGTGGGGGGGGGGGGGGGGGGGGGCAACCCCCAGTGCACAAATCCTGCATCCTCCCGCCGCCGAAAGTTATGATTCCGAATTTCGAGTGTGTTTTACGTTAACCATCTAACCTTCTCAACCGCTCATACGGGTGTGTGACACACATGGACGAATCGGCACCGTGCGAAGGGAAGATGACGGTGGCATAGTTGTTGCGTGCGCTTTGTGGTGTCCAAGGTGTAAGCATGTAATGGAGAGTTGTGAAGACTAAGTGTTGGTGTGGGGCCTGCAGGGCAGCAACATGCATCTTGTTACATAACTTCAACCAAAATCCCCATTACTATACTCTGCGATTGCGCCAACCGTGATTGCCCAGCCGGTGACGCCGAAGATAGTGAAGAGGCCGGATAGTGTGGCAGTTAGCTTCTTCTTCTTCCTTCTCCCTGACCTCATTTCTTTCTTTTCTTCTCCCCTCACACCATCCTCTCTTATCTGCCCCTTAGATTTAATGGAGCTGCAGTAAGTAGGGGGCTCCTGCCCCCCCCCCCCCCCCCCCCCCCTCTTCCCCGCCACTGCAAGTGGATCGGTGGATTCTGTCTTCAAAGGATGTAACAGTACTTGATCTCGTACAGTCGTACATGCATTGTGTGCGAACACGAACAAGAGATACAATAACCTGATGAGCGTATTAAAGGAAGGGAAACTCACTACTATGGAGTTTCCCCCAGCCTGATCAAACACAGACGAGACTACGAGAGAGAGGGGTAATTTGCGTATTGTATGCTCTTGGCTAACATCTCAAGTGCTACTGATCCATGAAAGCACAAGAACATGCTTCCTCTCCTCTTCTATGGCGCATGGCAGCAATGGATTGGCGGTGCATGCTAAGTTCGCTCTTTAAGCAATTATTAATTTTGGTTTGTTAAGCTAAGCTTTCTCAAGAGTTGTGCACGTCGTTCTCATGAGAGTTGGGCAAGTTTATACTCATATGTGGATAAACCATGCATAGTACCTTTTGTGCTCACAGTATTACCATTAAGTTGTTGCAGGTGATCTGCAGCCAAAGGCCATCTTTGGGTACTTCTACCCAAGGTTTTAAATTCCGTTTCCCCTATTTTTTCAGTCACCAATGAAATTACCAAAATTCATGAAATTCGTTAAATTTTTTGGTCAAACCCGTTGAAAAATGATGCTTTAAATTGTAAAAAAATATTACTATATTATCTATCGAGCTAATATTAACAGAGAGAAGTTTAGTGAAGTGGTTTGCTTTAATTTTCTTGAACTAAAGGTGCGGGTGTGTTGACAGTCATTGTATACCAATTTGGACTGCCATATTTTCAGGAATAAAAGGAGTATGAACTAAAATCTATGCATGTTTTCTTTCAAATAACCAAGTTCCACGAGTTTTGGTGGTTGCGCGATGCAAGGAACAGCTGAACCAAATTTAAGCCAAAACTAACACGAACCCAGTTCGACCGACCCTAGTTGGTTCAGTCAAACTGGCACCGAGCTCAACCGAGTCCAACTTCGGTGACATATACAACCAAACAAGAACAAAGATCAATCCAACCTATGTATTGATTGGAAGTCGGTCTGATCAAAGGGTTCAACTCCACCTGACTTTGAGGCAGCCAACGGGTGGAGCGCAAAGGCAGAAGTGGCCAGTAGCAGCTCGAGACAATGCGATGTCTCTGGAACCACGACGCCTGAGAGTGACAAAATTGAACGGAGCAAGATTAAGCTTGGTGCTGATTTCGTTCTTTAGAGAAGAGATAGAGTTCTCTAGACATAATCATACGTGCTCCCGCTGTTCGTTTCTAAACCATGCTCACATTTCTCCAGTTGTCACCTAGATACCATATCCAAGCCAGCAGTCCCTACTCCCTACGATAGCAAACATTATTTCGTCATTGTTGATCCCTGCTGATTAGGCGATCACTACTCCACGTTCAGTCAGAACTCAGAACCGTGCTGACTGACTGTACTGTATCTCAAATATGCAGGATGCCGGGGCTGCAGTAGGTCCCGTCGAGCCACCCGCCGGCGATGGAGCCGTAGGCGGCGTCGGTGAGGTGGACGCCGTCCCAGACAAGGTACTTCTCCGGGTCGCCGCAAGCGCTCGCCCCCGCCGTGCCACACCTCGCGCCGTTGTTGTAGTTGTACCTGCCCTGCCCGCCGGCGCCGCAGCACACTCTCAGCCCGTACTCCAGCCCTGAACACAGTGCAAAAAACACACGCGAATTTCGAACAGGAACGGCGCGTCAGAGCTGCCAACGTACATGTCCGGGAAGAAGCAATGGAGTGGTCGACGACGACGGCGCACGTACCGAAGGTCTCCGGTGACCGGACCATGTCCGTGACCTGCGCGTAGAAGTCGGCGTACATGAGCCGGACGCCGGCGTGCTTGCTCTGCAGGCCGGATACCGCCTGCTTCAGCAGATCGTTGTGGTATCTGGACAGGCTGTTGAAGCTCCTGAGGCAGCCGGTCTCGTCGTAGTCGCCCTTGTTGGAGCTCGGGTACAGCGTCAGGTACACCGGGAAGCACCCGATCGGCAGCACGCCAGGCACCACCAGCTCCGCCGCGCCCAGCCCGATCAGTGCCTGCACGCACCACGCGTTCATGCGTCGCAAAGATCACGTCAGATTTTAGCGTTTCCACGTATCATCAGAAGTTCAGAACACTGAACACTATGTTCTGTGATACCTCCACGCCGCTTGCGATCCTGTCAACGACCTGGGGCACGTAGCTCCTGGCCTCGGCCATGCCCTTTCCTGGGGTGAAGAGCGCCGCGTTGTAGTCGTTGCCCCCGAACTCGCCCACGACGAACAGGGACTTGCTGAAGTAGCTCTTGCAGTCTGCACCTGCACAACACAGAACATTTTTTAGGATGCATTATTAATTCACAAGTAAAGATAGTGAAATTTAAGGTCACCTGTGCCGCAGATGGATGGCATGAGCTGCTGCTGGAACCACAGGATCTGGGTGCCCAAGGAGCCGTCGCTCCAGACGCTCCCACCCAGCCCGCGCGACCTGAAGAACTCGAAGTCCATGGCGGTGGCGCCGATGATGGCCATGTTCGCGCCCTTCCTGAAGTCGACGCCGGTCGCCTTGGACGGCGGGAGCAGCGGCAAGCCGAAGCGCTCGGCTGCGTGTGCACGAGCAGATCACATTCAGGTCAGTGCCGGTACGGCGGTACGTGACATGCATGCCAAGTTGCCATTTGCCAAGCATGTAGATTGTTAGTAGCTGTGACTGTGAACAACACGAAATCGGCAACGCGCGCACCTAGGAAGTCGACGACGACGCGGCCGTCGGTGCACCGGCCGGTGGGGCGCCCGAAGTGGGTGTTGCCGTACGGCGGCTTGCCGGTGTCGTCCCACGATGGGCAGCCGCCGGGGCCCACGCAGAGATTGCCGGTGTCGGAGATGGAGTCGCCGAAGCTGTAGATCGCGTTGTAGCTCTGCGAACACCCGTGTTCGGCGACGGAGAGGAGGAAGACGATGAGCACCGCCGCCCTCACCATCGCTGCTCTCGGTCTCGGATACGTGACACCCGGAAAGGCTGCAGCTTTGTGCTCGGTTGAAACGCACAACTGACGCGACCAGCCGTTTATAAGCTTGAGGCTGCCTGCGAGCACCGTCCACTTTGGCCATTGGTTGGGATGTCGTGTTGATTTGGAGTTTTGCTCACGTCGTCATGTCCAGCCCGTGTGCATGTGCTTTCAGATTCCTAGTCTCGTCGTACTGACAGTAAGAATCACTTTCCAAACAGTGGAGAACATTTTGAATCTTTGTCTGCTCGTTTTTCCTTCTTGGTTGCAAACATCTTTTTCCTCAGACGACGGTCACTGAAGAACCTGCCGAAGTAGATAGAGGGTCACCCTCTTGTCTCTGGCGGTTTCCTATATTGTTGTTTGCAAAAACATATCCTTTGGCTATTATCTTTATCCCTACTATTTTTCAAAACAAGACATTGGAGTTGGTGGTGATGATATAGATATGCCAGCCATCACTGCCGCTCTTCCCTAAACTTTATCTCATTTGTCTACCTTGTTCTTGAGTTGATTACTGATGGTTTACTTATCATCTTAATTATTTCATTTGCACATCGTATTAACTATCTACGCGCTTTTGCATTTGCATTACCTATAAACACCATTTCACTCGGACTATGTGCATACATGTATTTCTTTTATTCGTTTTTGTGCACGGGCAATCTTGCTAGTTTTGTTTAATAATTGATGAAAATATGTCATCTTACTCGTTTCATCAGAATAGGGCAATGCGTGGTTTACAAATTGCAATCCCAAATACTAGCAGAAGGCAGTGTGGTGCACTAGTTATAGCAGCTATAACATGTTTTTGAATGGATGTTAATTACGGCGTAACAGTGATCAGCAAACTCGTAGTGGCATTAAGCACCACACATGGATCACCTATTGTGGTGCAAGAAGATTAACACCTTTAGTCCTTTATGTCCATCTCAAGAAGCTAGGACCCAATCCATCCTAATATTAGCAGGCAGGCTGAAGATGAGAGCGACACGCGCGCCTGCTCAGTGATAAGGTCGTGATCGCCAAACTCGTCGAGTGGAGAAAACCACGACCAACCGCAGCATTCTCTGTTCCTTGCAAAACACAATGACAAGAACATCCAATCGGAATCAAGGCAAAAGAACTCATCATGACAGTAACATGACGCAGCAACCGCAAGGTTCAACAGAAGAAACAACTTCTTCACATGCCTTGATTGGAAATGGGAATTTGGGCTTTGCCTGCAGCCATTTTTCTGCTTGCGGTCAATACTTATTTGATCTACTGATTGATGGGAACTCTTTGTAAAATACACCCTTCTGAGGACAAGACTGCCTACAGCGGAAGAGTTACACAACCTCGGTTCGAATTCTTAGGTGAAACTGAAAGACCTAAATCACAAGGTAGTTTCCTAATTAGCGTATACTACTTCATTTTGCATGTACGCTATATGGTTCCGAGTATATATATCATAGACAATTCATATACGCCTGCGAATTTGTGTATATGTTGGCCAAACGGCACGACAACAGAGGAAGTATATGAATCAAGCGGCTCAAGCTCTGCTGTCTGTGATTGTTCCTCCATCTCGTGCCCGTCACGGATTTACCGGCGGGGAGAAAAACAGGAGAGAGAGAGAGATCTCTGTTGGAACGAACGGGCCGTACAGAACTGACCAGAGGAACTTTAGAGAACGGAACGAAAGCCCACAGCCCGCTGGCAGTAGTAGATGGGCCTTTTGGGTCCATTATGAAGCAGTTGCTTAAGCCCAAGTTGCTGAGGTCCGCCGCGCGCCGGCGCCGCCTTGTACGTTCCCACGGCGGAATCTTTCTTTGGCCCCCGGGTCCCGACGGGCCACGGCACCCCCGCCGCCGTAACGGAGGGTTCCGATGTGTTTCGCGGATAGCCGGCTGAACTCCTCGAATTGCGAATGAGATCCTCTGCAGTTACTGCACCTGCAGTTAAGTCACTGAATATGAGCAACACCCACGCACGCAGGGCAACCGCAGTCCAAGTCAACGTAGCAGACGGTGGTCATTGTCATCCCCACATGCCACAACCGCTAGGATGCCGAAACGGATGAGCACGACAGGCACACAGAATTCCAGAGCATGTACTCAAAGAACAAGCAGTGCTAATACCGTAGTAATTACTCGCGTCACAAGGTCACAGTCAACAAATCTCTGGAATTCTATGGCGGAATCGACCAGACGAATCAAATCAACCGATGATGATACGAAGAATATACAGCAATCTGCTACTACAGCACTAGGTATAGTGCGTGGAACATGCTAGGAACGACGACAGGATGGGATCAGCAGGGTATCTTGGATGTGAACCAGGTCATGACATGGAGCGGCGCCTTGATGAGCTCGACGGCCACCTCCAGCAGCAGCGTCACGCAGAGGCAGCAGGGGCAGATGCACGAGATGGGCAGCCTGCGAGCACAGAAGCAGCAGCCAAATTAATCAATCAAATCTCCGCGCATCAGGAGAGGAAGAAAAATCCAGGCAGGGGCACGCACCCGATGATCCAGATGATGGCGCCGACCAAGGAGACGAGGACGGCGAGGAGCGCGAAGGGCAGGCCCAGCAGCCACCCGAGAGGGCGGCACTCGCCGTCGCAGCAGCACATCCTCGAGATCGATCTCCTCCGGCTCGATCCGGCGCGGAGATCGGATGCAATAATTCAGTGCCGGCCGCCGCGTCGCCTTGCTTGCAAGAGAAGAACAAGGAGAGGGAGAGTAGAGCAATATATGGAGGCGTGCGGTGCGGTCGGTCGCTTTCCTTGCTGGTGCTGCTGGCTGAGGAGCCCAACACGCTTTCTCGTCTGACTATCCTAATCTATCCCCGGTAGGGGATGATGGAGCTGGACGGCCGAGATGGCGAGAGGAACTGGACGGCCGCTCGCTCGCCGGCTGCAGGCGCACCCAGTCACGGGGTTTCGTGGGCAGAGTTTGTTTGACTCGTGGGGTGCGGTTCCGATCCAATCCGGCACGCGTGAACCGTGGTGACGCCGGCGCCCTGGGGGCGCGTGGCGGCGAGCGGTTTGGCTTTGGCTGCCCTCCCCTCCTAGCTTCCACGGGACGTGCCAGGGTCCACAGGCGGCGCCAACCTCACGCGGCGACACCCTTGCCAAATTGCCATTGCCATGTGGAGGTTTTTTTTTTTTTTTGATACTTTTGCCATGTGGAGTTGGTTGGGGCTTGGGGGAAGGCGAGGAGCGCGATCAGGCGAAGGTTCCTCGAGGCCCGCCTCCGCTGGCCGTGGCGGTTTCGCTCGCCAGTCGCCACTAGCTGGCTCCCACGCACTACCACTACTCGTTGAATTCTACGCCCCGCCTGCAGGCCGGCCACCAGATCATCCCGATCGAACTCAATGATTTCACCATCAAACACAGGCAGAATCAGATAATAATACGCACAAACCTTCCGTGACGCAGCCGTGCGCTGATGATGTGGTTAAGGAGCTTCGCGACGATGATGATAAGGCATCTCAGCTATCTATAGGTTATAAGTGTTACACTGCTGGTACTGGTACCCATCAGGGCCACAAGTGTTACATGCGTGTTCAGCAGAAACACTTCAGGGCTTGGCCATTTTGTCAGCTCACTGAGCTGGCAGCCGGCAGCAGACTCATTGACTGAACAATTTACAAGTTCCCCATCCAGTAATCCGGCTTCTCAATAGTGATATTCCAGTTCCCAGCATTCTTACAAATCCTGGTTACCACTTCACAGCAGATTGATACTCTGAATCTCTGTACATTAGAGAGCCAAGGTTCTCATGACTTTATTCGGCGCTCTTCTAACAGCAAAAACAATAAGTACTAAAAGAAGGGAGATGCCTAATTATCAATCAGATCTGAGCAGGGTACATCTTAGAGAAGGAAAAAAAAAATCAAAGAGGGCCTTATGATTTAATGATTTCTGGACCATCAACAACTTTGAAGGCCAGAAGTTGTTCTAATTTCTAAAACAAATTGAGACAGTGGCATGTGATGGCAACCTGTCATGTACACAATGCTTAATGTAGAATCTGACAGACTTCATCGAGAAAGAATTTTGTTTTATAGTACAATACCTACCACTACAAGGTTGCCTATTTATTCATCAACCAAAACCTAACAAGAAATAGTCAGGTTTTACACCTCTGGTCTGTTTTTTTTTAATGCACCTTCGTCCTGTTTTAACTTCTCATCTACCTGAAATGATACAAATGTTAGTCTCTAATAGCTGCCAAATGTTTGTAGTTTTACGCTGCCGAGTCATAACTTCCATTCTCGCGGTCTTCATAACAAGTCGGATGGTTAAATGCACCGTTCATTCCAACATCATACTCCTTCATATCTGTATGAATGTAAAGTAGATACAAAAATAACATGTACTCGGTACAAGCATCACATGAAAGGAAGCTCTAATGATGAAGCACCTAAACTAAAGAAATTGCACACTCCATCCGGCCATCCCACAAAAGATTGTGAACCAGCATATCACCCTACTGTCAACAGAAATACTACTACTATGACAAGCAACACCAATATAACAGCTCATCATTCATACGGAAAAAAAAAATCATCATTTATGTATAACTAAGACAAATACCATCCGCTGCGGTGATTTCATCCTCTGTCCCAATTAGCACAGGCGGATGGAATTATCTAACATGTCATGCACCCTTAGCAACAACTTAAGAGAATCTTCCAGAAGCATAGCTTAGCACACATGCTGCAGAAGCACAATTTAGTAGTTAATACACACATAGGCGTAACACCAGGCACCATCAATGCAACATTGATCAGTTATTGGCATTCCACAAACACTAATCGGTTCTCAGATTACAGGCCAGGCACGACACTGAAAAGTACAGAATTCCATGAAGCCACCAACAAATCACTTCTGCTACTTCTCACAGGGTCGCAAGTATCTATGTCTGGAATGAACCGCAGTTATGAACATACAAACCAATCTGTGGAGACATACAGAAATTTAACCATGTACTCTTGCATAACCCTGTAATCCAGATCATCCCGATTCAATAGAATCAATAGTTGCTGAATCAACATGCATAGAAAAAAGATAATAAACTAATCTTCCATGAGGCATCCTTGTTGGACTGGCTATGCTAATCAGGAATTCATGGTGGCAAAGCTTTTCAGTGATGATACAGAATCAACCATACATACTAACCAGTATAGCCATTAAGATGATAAATTACAGGGCTTCAGAAGACGTATGGTATCTAACTAAGCTAGCAGCAGAACGAAAAATTGGATCGTCTCTGTTCTACCAATCCAAATCCACCATGAATGCTCTTTTAAGTAATCCAGAGACCTACAACTTCTGGTTACAGTTTCCAGCCAACAAGATCTGGTGTCCCACTTGACAGCAGGTATCTTTGCAAGCATACAAAGATGAGTTGTATAATGTGCTTTGACGATTCACTATCTTTCTACTCCAGCCCGAAAATCCCTAAAATAGTCACGATTAAACACTTTATTAGCAAGGTTAGAGCATAGTTGTCACAATATACGATTTTGTCCTACGATCGTAAAGAGTTTGTAACCTAGATTGATGGTTGATGGATAGTCAAGAAAAATAAATGGTTTTTGACAATTTATATGAAAATAAACCGACTAGCCTTTTAAGAGTTCAAGAAGAGAAGTTTACACACGGTAAAAAATTAATAGAGTGCCTACCCAGTGTCTCATGTACATCAAGTGGCACTTAGCCATTCAAACTTGCATTCTCTTTCTCCATCTCAACAATACAAGATAGTCTATCATGCACCTGTCAAGGACATGATATTATTTTAAGTTAAATGCAAAACATAAGCATAAAAAAAACTAATCAGGATCAGTCTCTCACCTCTGCAAGTTTTTGAGCAGATTCCTGTTTAAGCTTATCATCGTACCTGAAATAATATAAATGTTAACCCTCCTATAGCTGCCAAATGCTTGTAGATATACACTGCTGAGTCAGAACCTACCATTCTCGGGGTATACCAGCTTCATCACGAGCCAGATAGTTAAATGGACCCTTCAGTACAACACCATACTCCTTTATTAAGTCTGTAATGTTAATGTGAATATTGCATT
The DNA here is from genome assembly GCA_015476505.1 of Urochloa ruziziensis. Classification (NCBI taxonomy): domain Eukaryota; kingdom Viridiplantae; phylum Streptophyta; class Magnoliopsida; order Poales; family Poaceae; genus Urochloa; species Urochloa ruziziensis. Next base: position 12,659,483 of record CM027122.1, on the reverse strand, counting down.
AGACAACATAATTTTGTATATGCATATCAAATACTCTAGATGATTAGACGAGGCAAACCTTTAAAAGTATCACCAGGTTCACGACCCATCATTTGGCATACTTTCAGAAACCAATAAAGACCTACAGAAACATGTGCAAGCTCTTCCTCTGCTACCCTTGCCACAATATCTGCTGATCGATGATCCCCAAAACCAAATAACCTTTGGACTAATCTTGGTCCAGCATCAAGGCCTCTAGCTTCCTATCAAGGTTCTAACAATCACATATTAACAAGATTAATCGTGCATGAGACTAACAAGTTTTGAGCAAGCTTTATCGCTGAAAACATGGAACTTAGTAACTACTACTACCAGCTGAAGACTAGCAAGTTAAATGATGACCCAAAATTAAGCGCGCATTTATTAGGCCAAGCATGACACACAAGGAAACAGTATTGATATGGCACCTGAACCATGGGAATCACTGCCAATCGTGCAGAAACATCACTTGATGACTTTGCACACTCCCTCCAAAGAAGATTGTGAACCGGCATATCACCATAACTGTCCACAGATGTACTATAACATGTTAGAGCAATGTGGCATCGCTCATCATTCATTAGAAGGCAATATTATAGGTGGACATGTGATTTCCTCCTATGACGATGTAACCAGTGGCACATGAATACATGATACAGACGTTAATAAATTATACAATGGAATCGAAGAAGTAGGTAGCTGGTCCTGCATTTTTCTGCGCCACTCACCTGAACCCAAGTTCAGCTAGTCGCTGCGAGTACCACCTAAAGTGTCGGCTCTCGTCGTCGGCCACACGAGCGAAATCCGCGAAGAAGCCGTCTCCCAGAGTGTCCCTGAGCGGCGCGAACCGCACGACGGTGTCCCAGGCGAGGTCGATGGCGTTGAGCTCGACGTGCGCCAGGTTGTGCAGCATGTACGCGTTGAGCGGCACCCCCATCTCCTTGTGCGTGGTGATCTCCTTCTGCGTCACCTGCACGTGAGAGAGAGCAACAGCAGCAGTACCCAGTCAGGTCAGCCACCTCCTATGTTTGATGAAATGCCAAAACCAAGCGGAACCAGAGCATTTACCACGAGGGGCTTGTCGGGCCTGGCGGGGTGGTCGGGGGCCGTGGCCTGGCCGACGGGGAGCCCCGCGGCCCACCGGGAGAAGGCGGCGTGCGTGAGCCGCGCCTTGGCGAGAGGGTCGGCGGTGGACAGCACCAGAGCCCCCATCTCGGCCAGCGAGGAGCCAGCGCCGGCGTCAGCTTCGTGCGGGGTCCCCGCCACCTCGTCGGCGTCGGAGGCGCAGGGACCGTTAGGGCCCCACGTGCGGAGGTCGCTGGGCGGCGCCCGGCGCCAGGCGTGGAGGCCCGGCCATGGGAGCGGCGAGGCGGCGGCCGCGGCGGACAGGAGGCGCCGGGGTGCTGCGGGGCCCCGTGGCAGTGGGAGCGGGGGTAGGCGGCGGAGCGGGAGCATTTGGTGGGCTGGAGCCGTTTGCTTGTGAGCTGTGACCTGCCGGGATAACGCGATTCGTTCACCGAAGCAGCAACAAGAAAGTCCACGCCAATCTTCTGTTCTTCGACATTCCAAAATCCAAAATGAATGTTTAGACACATGTATGGCATACTAAATGTAGGTAAAAACAAATCGTATTATATAGATGGACTGGAATTTGCGAGACGAATCTAATGAGTCTAATTAGACCGCGATTAGACACTAAATTGCTACAGTAATACAGTAAACATGTGCTAATGACAGATTACTTAGGTTCATTAGGTTCGTCTCGCGAATTCCAAACGTAATCTGTAATTAGTTTTTTGATTAGTCTATGTTTAATACTTTAAATGTGAAAAGATTCCCTTTCAAAATAATTTCACCGCGGAACTAAACACGGCCTTCGGCTATTTTTTCGTGGGAAATTTCACTAGCAAGAAGTCCAGTTCCGGGTAATTTTTGTGCGAAACATGAATATGGTCGTGTTTAGTTCGCGAAATCTTTTCGATGAAAAGATTTCGGGTTTTAATTTTACCGATTTAGGAGTAGTAAATGTAGACAAAAAAGGTGGAAAGTTATATGGATAGGTTGGAAATCTCGAGACGAATCTAACGATGGTAATTAGAGAGTAATTTATTCATAATTAGCAGAAGGTTACTGTAACATTACTGTTGCAAATTATGGATTAAGTAGGCTCATTAGATTCGTCTCGCGATTTACAGCCTATCTATGTAACTTTTCGCTTTTTTCGTCTACATTTAATACTTCATGCATCTAAGATTCTCCTTTGATGTGATGGGTGAAAAGATTTCGTTTTGGAACTAAACAAGAGCATAACATTCTGACCTGCTTGAAAGTGAGAATTTCATGGGAAATCATTCAGTTGTACGGGAATACTCTCCTGGCAACTGGCAAGCCAAGGTAGATCACCATTCAAACCAACAGATTCCCAGGTCCTCCATTCAAACGTGACCGCTCGTACAACAGATTTTTCAGCTTCACCAAACATTGCCGACGATGCGGCGGAGCAATCCAACAAGAACTGGCTTCAAGCCCAGAAGCATTTGCATTCTGGTGGCCGTCTCATCAATGAAGCCCCGGGGTACTTGGGTCTGCTGGACTTGTGTCCTTACCGGTCACAATGGAGCTTTTATCCATTACTGTCTTACTGAGATGCGAGTCCAGTTCAAACTTCAAACACATGCGCATCACAACTTGACGAAGAAGTGCAACCGGAGAGATAAGAGGGGAAAAAAATGATCAATGCTAATGCAAACACCAACAAAAATTACACAACTATCACAATTGTACAATCTTACAACAGGGCGAGGCTTCCAGATTCCTGGTCTTCACCCCCACCGCTTGTTTTACTGCTGCCCCAGTTTGCACGTTTCTTCCTATCCAATGTGAGGTAACTTCCAGATCGACGACTAGGTAAACACGGCATTCTACTATAAGTACACAACTGCAGATGAATTGGGCATGGGCTATCCCGGGCAACCACTTTGAGACCAAAACGACAACAGCATGGCAGATGGCACTGGTTAGGGTTCCTACATAACCAAAATTTACAACAATCTCGCCGACAATTTCAAGCTAGAATCTTTGGGGAACTAAGAGGTTATGACCTTTCCAGTCTCACATCAACACCTGCAAACGAAAAATTCAGACATGTCAGTTTTGTGGTTATGTGCTCATGAAAGTAGTTATCGTTAGTTAAAATCTTTGCTGGTTTGGATCATGTATTATTTCAAAAGCAGGTACACTGGGAGCATCCACGTTTCCTACCATGATTTGCTTAAAAGCTTAACTAACTTTTTTCGAATAAGCCTAACTAACTACTTCCTCCGTTCCAAATTATAGGTCGTTTTGGTTTTTCTAGGTTCGTAGATTTTGCTATGAATCTAGACATAACGTTTATCTAGGTGCATAACAAAGATGATGAACTTAGAAAAGCCAAAACAACCTATAATTTGGAACAGAGGTAGTATTGTTTTATGAGCAACAAACATTGGCAATAAAAACTACCTGAAATGATCACTACGAATGACAAAAAAGAGCAAGCAAGGCATATGTAGTGATGAATCAAATTAAGCAATCTACGGCACATTTGGTTTCAGATCTGCATCCCATTGTGCATAACAAACTATAATTCACTACAAACTAGTCAACAACAAAATTGCTCAAATCCTTATAAAGTTTTATGTAATTCACCAAGGCTGTGGAGGGCCAGCTGATCTAAGCTTCTAAATTAGAAAAAAAAAGGCAGAATAAGACGATCAAGTACCTCCCTAAGCTCAAAAAAAGGTAAAGTGCAAAAATAAAGAGGAGCAAATCAGGCCTACTATAATATTTACAACTTTGCATTTATGATACATTGACTAATAAGTGAGGAATTTGAACATCATAACATGTTTTCAGATGATCCACAACATACTGCAAAAAAAATTTATCCGAATGGCAAAACATTCTGCCGCTGGCAAAATATTAGCAAATAACAGTTCTCGATGAGCTAGACCAGCATGACCATATATAGACAGATGATGAAAATGGGGAAGGATACCAAGCAAGCCTATTAGTTGAAATCTACAGAAGACAGCAAGTGAACATCAAACGACTATGATATGAATACCTTCCTCTCGTGTTTTCCAAATATAGTTAGAATTGGACCAACAACCAACCCAGAGTAACCAAAAAGCAGAAGCTACACAATTGATCACTGCGTTACTCAAATTCTGACGGCCACTAGTATAACTCCAGGATACATTAATTTTCCTTTTGGGGTAAATACAGCAGGAGAGGTCCGTACTGGGGTAAATATATTAAATAGGAAAAAAGAACTGTACAAATTGAGTTAAAGAAAAGGTAAATACGTTAATTCCTAACAAGGATCTTCTATATAGTTACAAATCCACAACACATTAGATCTTAAGGAGGATCTTTTATACTAGTTTGGTGCTATAGCTAAAACTAGAACCACATAGAGGCAGAGAAACATCAAACCATGAAACTGGCTAACAAGAAGAAATGGAAGAGGAAAGGTGAAGAGATCAAATCAGTTTAGATCATAGATCTGATAACTGTCAGCTCAAGATGAAGTGCGGGGTTAGAGCCTAGAGTACTCGGTGCTTAAGATGAAACAAAGAAAAATATTTTGTTAAAAAAAATAAAAAATTGTACCAATAGAAACAAATCATACACAAAGTGATAATACAGTTCTGAAGAACAATTGCATCTAGGCACACCTAAATAGGATCATTCTAAACGTTTTGAGTTGCCATAGAAAAGTTAGGCTCATAACAGCGGACCAACCAAAAATACTGCGAATTAACAGCATGACATCAAATTCGCATACAAGTACAGTACAATGTGCCACTTCATGTATGAGTATGTGACATTAAATAAGCATCCCAGAAGATAAGCTGTTGATACTACACACAAAAACTGTTTCGAACTATATGCAAGGAAAGACATAAATGAACCTGTTACGCCATTGATGTGAACACTTTATCAACCATTTACAATTTATCTAGGGGACATCTCTAATGCTTACCTAAAAAAAATGCCTCTGACCAACATGCCTACTTTCTTATAAGTTGGGAAAATTACTACCACCCGTTGTTTTAATATCACAGTAATAAAAGCCTTTTCAGACTTAAATCATGTGAATGATGACTCCCAGATATAAACTAAAATCCGTATATCAGCATCAGCATAACAGATTATCAGCAATTAAATGCTAATCAATTTGACTTACAAGCCAATAAAGGAAGCTACTTATCATACAACAACCAAGGTCACTACCAACCCTGCACATTTATTTCTTAGCCTGCTGAGTGCAAAGAACTGCAGGACGAAGCCAACAGTTTGCATTTCGCCAACAAAACATTCAACTATACAGAGGCATAAGATATCACACTGGTCTTCAGAATTCCATTTTCTAAAGCTTATGCAGATAGAAAAAAAAGGATAAAATATTTAATATTGATGGATGAGCAAAATACAATACATGACTGAGATATATTAATTCTTTCTTGCTCATGTGAGCTTATCAATCAGCATAATTAATATCTTCTGTAAGACTGTACGTTGGACAAGAAATATCCATCCAGAAGCTCTATAGCAAAAGCAATTAACTAATTAACTGGTCCCACAGAAAACATGAAGTTTCTCTACACACTTGGTAGTTCTAGTGATTTGCAGCTCCAAAAAGGCTTGTTGAATTTGAAGAATTTAACAAAGTTATTGGACACAAAATGCAAATGATTGCTCCATTAATGTAGAATATACCTGGCCTATAGATGCTACGTTCTGGGTGACTGTGGAGCATCAGAGCCATCTGCCGATGAACTATCTGTGTCCGTATCTGCACATGCTTCTCAAAGTAAATTCACGTGTTCCCTAAATACTTCCAAACCTAACCTTTACAAAGCAGAATATAGAACCCAAAAGATTTTCTTGTCATGATATCTGCAAAAAGGGAACGCTTACCACTAGAGGACGAGCCCGAGTCACTGCTAGAGCTTCCAGAACTACTTGATCTACCAGCAGTCTCTCCCTTCTGATCTTCCAAATGACCCGGTGATGATTCACCCACATATCTCTCATTGTCATCTGTAGTTGAGTATGCTTAGTTGGTTCTTTTGCAGTGATAAGAAAGTAGATTATACGCACAAGTGGTTGTTGCATTAGAAGCATGATTACAATGATACATTCGTTCTTTTCTAAAACAGAAAAGGACGAATATAGCAATCACAATAATGCTCTGAAGACACATGTCCCGCCTACCTGCTGCGTTTTCCGTGGGTGGTTCAACATCAACTGCTTCTGGTTCTGGAATCTGTAACAGCAACACAACAATAAGAACTATATGGAAAGCATTACCTAAAATTTAGTGCAGGCACCAATACCACCAACCAAAATCATACCGGTTCTGGTTCTTGTACTGCAGGTGGATCCTGATCTGCCTCATCCTGCCTCACATGCTCTATCTTCTCCATCTCTTGATCAGGCTCGGGCTCAGGCTCAGCTTCATCTGGCCTTACTGCGGAAAGCTCAGCCTTCCGCTTATTCTTAGTTATACTCTTCTTATAGTTTGTCACAAATCTATCAAGCTCCCATAATGTTTCAACATCAAAGCTATCAATATCAACTTCAATTTCATCATCATGCTGACTTAGTGATAAGTTCCTCTTCTTTATGATCTGAACAACATTGTCCAGCTTCTCCGGTGGCAAATCCTGGAGGTTATTGCTTAGCCGCTGCTTCTCCCAGAAGGTCATATCCCTCTTATTAGGCTCCCTTGCCTTGGGCTTCTTCAAAACTGGGGGTCTGCCACCGTGTGGTTTCGGTGTAGCCTCCACCCCGGCAGCATGTACGGTCGAATCTGACCTCTCTAACACCCTAGAATTATCTATCTCCTTTGGCTTCCTGGGTGCAGCCGACGACGGTGTAGGAGGCTGTGGTGATAGCTGTGCTACCTCAGCTTCAATCTCCGGCCACTTCTCCTCAAACATATTCAGCAGCTGCTCGGCCATGAAATGCACGTCCTGCCCCTTGGGGTTGTACGTCATGGCATTCTGGAATGTCAGACGCACATCCCCAGCAAATTCCCGTGGTGACTTGTACTGTCCTGCCGCTAGCTTTGACTTGACAGTGCCGAGGTCCATGGGCTTGGCGATGATGGTATGGTAGTCGTGGAGGCCGAGCGCACTCGCATCTACCGGCTTGTTGAACACCCAGCTGTGCTTGTGCTTCATCAGCCTGGAGAGCAGCGCGGCGCAGGTCTTGAACACGGGCGCGTAGAGCTTGCGGCGCGCCTCCGCCGAGAGGTGCGGGTGCGGGTGCGGGGCTCCCCCGCCCTTCTTGGACTTGTGCTTGGACACCGGCGGGTGCGGCGGGAGCGGCGTGGAGGGGTCGGTGGCGGAGAGCGCGGAGGAGGGGGCGGGGGCCGCGAGGGAGCTGAGGCGCTTGGAGGCAGCGCGCACCTGGGCGAGCTCGGCGGAGAGGCGGCGGCGGAGCTCCCGGCGGGTGGCCACCGAGGAGGGCAGCGAGTAGGTGACGGTGGGGAGGAGCGGGCCGTTGCTGTGGGAGTCGAAGGAGGGGACGCTGGGGGCCTTGGAGCTGGCGTGGGATTTGCGGGAGTAGGGTTTGCTGGACGGCGAGGGCGGCCCGGAGGCCATTCTCGGCGGGTCAACGGCGGCGGCGGATACGGGGCGGCGGCGGATCGGAGGCGGCGATTTGGGGATTTGGGCGGAGGAGGCGAAACGGGAGAGGAGGGGTTCGGTGAGGGCTTGGTACGGTGGTGGTGGGGGCAGCGCTGGCAGCTGCTACTGTGCAAGGGAGAGAGGATCCAGTTTTTTTTTTTTTTTCTTGTTCCTTCCCTTTGCTCTGTTTTTGGCCGCTTCTTTTGCTTGCCTCCTTTCCATTGCCGGTAAAAACTCAGGTGATCCTCGTTGCATTGCTTTGAATGCAGTAGTACGATTCAAAATGCAAACAGTAATAAGTATTGTGCAGGTACTTTTACCATGAATCTAGTACTATCTCTGTTTCAGTCGTTTTGGCGTTTTTAGATTCGTAATTTTTGTTATGCATCTAGATAAACACTATGTCTAGATTATAGCAAAATTTATGAACCTGTAAAAGCCAAAACTATCTATAATTTGAAACGGAAAATGGTAATATCTATAGTACAATGTTAATCTATCAATATAAAGGTTTAAAAATTTTGACGGAAAGAACCATAAAATGACATGTATTTTGAATTGGAAGTAGCATGAGATCATCAGCATTGTTTTGGTTTATATATGACATGTCAGCTCGTGTTTAGCTTATCAATTATGGCGTGGGTTTCATAAATCGTAATAATATCACATATAATTGTAAAGAGTTAGTAATTAACCGGATAAGCGTTTCTACTCGACAAAGCGAGTGTTGTTGAGCGCAAAGGGCATTTTTCTAGGTGTCCAAGAGTTACGATAAAATAACACTTCTTGTTGGAAACATGTTCTTGCCACATCAGTCGACTGGCGTGTCAAATCGCGTCACCACTGCCTCGCTCTCGTGACCACAACTGTCACCAGACTGCCTTGCTTAATTAGCCTCTACTATCAATCTCGATTGTAAGAAATAGAGAGAGGGAGGTTCGAAAGAGATAGCAACACCAAACATCAAACACAATGCATCATGGTTTTGTTTTGATGAGAATGGATCTACCTCTATTTTTTTTCAAAAAAAAATGATATACCCACTATGTCTTGATTGAAAACCGAACAATTATAGGATACGTGTACCCATATACAATTTTATTGAAGTTCAATTGTAGTTTTACCCATGTTTTGGTTTTCATATGTCTAACAATGTCAAGACCGGATTTCCCTTCATCTAAAAAATATTTGATTTTCATATGTCTAACTATAAACCCTCCACACATTTCAATCGAAACTATAAACAAAACAGATCAAAAGACTACGAATAAATCATCGCTGGTTTTGCTGGCTGTGAAGCGTGAACACACGCACACACAAAAAAGAAGCCCGTTCTCTTTTGGGAAAATGCTTCCTTTTCTGAAAAAAAATAAGGGTTGGATCACTGTGATGCTGTTCCTTTTTTTTTTTGGCGATCGTGATACTGGCCCACATGACCCATACAGAGCGTGCTTCATGTCGGCTCAGCCACGGTATGGACGGCGAGCGGCCGGAATATGCTCGTCGGCGCGAACGGATTCGCCTGCTGCACGCCACTACGCCAGTCAAATTAAATTCGTCACGACGGCCTCACGAGCTCAACCCAAAGATTCCGTCTCATCCAGATCACACGCCCCACCCACCAAAACCTGCGCCAGATGACGACGTAGCCGCCACCCGTCAGCGCCAGTCCGCTGCACCTGCACACCCTCCAAAACTGCATCACAGTTCACAGGCAGTGGAAGCGCTCCTGCTCCCGGATCCGGGCAATCCACCATGCGGCCGCGGCTGGTGCTCTTCGGCGACTCCATCACCGAGCAGTCCTTCGAGCCCGGCGGATGGGGCGCCGCGCTCACCGACCGCTTCGCCCGCCAGGTACGCGCGCGCGCGCGACCGTTTCCTCTCGTCTTCTCTCTGGCGGCGCCGCCGCGAACTGACCCTTTGATCCCAGGCGGACGTGGTGCTGCGCGGGCTCAGCGGGTACAACACGCGGTGGGCGCTCAAGGTGCTGCCGCGGGCTATGGAGGGCGCGGCGGACGCTGACGCGGACCCGGCCGCCGTCACCGTCTTCTTCGGCGCCAACGACGCCTCGCTGCCCGACCAGCTGCAGGCGCACCAGAACGTGCCGCTCGACGAGTACCAGACCAACCTCCGCGCCATCTGCGCCTACTTCAAGGTTATAGCTATAGCAATAAGTTGCTGTGTAGGCATGTGCGATCATGCGATTCTCTGATTCGATTATGCTGGAGGATTCTTCGCTCGTGTCGGTAACCGTTGCTTGGTTCTTCGATCGCAGGAGCGATGGCCGTCCACTGCTATTATACTCATCACTCCCCCGCCGATTTATGAGCCAGCGAGAATCCGGTAAATAAATATATATGTATATCCACTTTGAAGATACTGCAAATTAAATAAATCCAACGGTTTATCACTCGTCACTCTGCTGGTCTTTAGCTTTCAGAAGGGAATCTTGTCGTCAACCATAGAGAAATCAAGTCATTGGGTGCCTTTCATATACTGAGTCCCATTGGTTGATGGTTCCCTTTTGCTGTGATGCATATATATGCTATTCCTCAATTTGGCCATGGCATGCAAGTAGTATGATACTACATCCCACTAGTTTATGATTTAAAAAGTGAATTACACCTTTCCTGGCTGCTACTTACAGTAAAAGTCGAAAAAGTGCTCAGCAGTTAGAACCATACTGATACCACTAATCATCACACTGCCACCGATCTACGGACTTGCAAGAATCGTCAAGAGATAACCCCCGTTGATCTGTAACTAGTGTGTGCTTAGCTTTGTTAGGATAATTTATTAGGCAACCATAGTCATCAAACCGATGGATATCGTTGTGCTGATGATCTATCAGCCCATTTTGGTTTCCTTCCGCTATGCACACAGGCCATTCCCGTTGCATCTTCTCATAACAAGCATGTCTTTTAACACTATATTTCAGATCCCTCTGTTTGTACATGATGATTTTGATGAGTGTGACTTGAGGGGAGGAAAAAAAGGGGGAAATGCTGAGTTACATCTGATCTTGTACTTATTGAGGGCAGGGCAGGCTTATTTTGGACCTACATACATTTGTCCAAGAGTCCATGAGATAGGATTCTTTGAATGTTGCCTGTATTTTCCATTCAAAGTACGTGCATTCTTTAGTGTTGGATTGTGTGTCTGTCTTTGTAGTTTGTAGGCACGTCCATATCTGATTGTCTGGCCTGATTTAATCTTCATGCATCCAATGCAACCCGTTTAACAAAGTAAATTCAAGCCAGCCACACTGATGATCATCCCTGTCCCCTTGTGCAGAGACATTTATGGAGTTGATGACCCTTCACGACAAGCAGAAAGAACCAACGAGGCTGCTGGCTCTTATGCACAGGCATGCATAGCTGTTGCCAAAGAATTGGGTTATCCTGTTATAGACATCTGGACAAAGATGCAGGAATTTCCAGATTGGCAATCGTCTGCATTAAGGTAAAGCATCTATTTCAATTACCCGTGAGCAATGCAGGATCCAGATAGGATAAATAAACAATAGTTACTCTGTATTTCTCCCCTTCTTTTGTATTTTCAGCTTCCTACATTATCTGGATTATGGAATAGCAAAACCAGATGAAATGCTCAGCTGAACATAAAAACTTTTCAACATGTATAGTTCAAGGGTAGCTTATTATTAGAAATTATATGATCACACATCCAAAATACGAAATCTGAAGTTAAATGAGGATATCATATTCTGGTTGTGTACATCCAAGACACCAAAATATGACATTAGTATTTTTTTAGATCTCCTTTGTGTCTGTTTTCAGGCTCTGGTGTTCTGTAACAAGTGCTGTGTTTCTAAATTGCTAATGAATGTCTTCTGCAATAATTGTTCCAGTCTGCGCATCCTTTTTCCATGTGCCAACATTAGATAACATTTCTACACCACATTGCAGTGACGGGCTTCACTTCACCCCTACTGGAAACAAGATCCTGTTCGACGAGGTGGTGAAGACGCTGGCAAGCATTGGTTTCAGCAAGGAGAGCCTCCCATCTGACCTTCCCCTCTACCACGACATCGACCCCAAGGACCCCATGAAAGCTTTCGGGGCTTGAAGAAGACGCCTTCGTGCATGATTGGATTAGTGATGTTTGCCTCGTGTCAAATGATGTGCCCTACTATATCACTATCTATTTTGTATGGCAGTGCTCGTGTCAAAGAACTTTTTAAGCTGGTTTGGTTCCTCCTCCTATACGGGCCATTCGACCTGGCTTTGCATCACAGACTCCTCTCCTCTGCCGATCCGAAACATGAAAGAAAAAACAATCGCTTGTATTACAGGAAATGTAAGGAGAACACTTGGCGTTCCAAACATTACCGATCAGGTGACAGTCAGTCACATCTTTCACATGTATTAGCAAGTATGGACCATGCGCATTCCCATATAACTGCAAGAGTTCAGCTTCACACATCATCACAGGTAGGCAGGGAATTCGCTGCATCATAGATGAACCATGGCTTCCTGGAGTCCTCCATCCTTCCTCAGTCGACTGGTAGCACCTAGCAGGCTAGGTTAGCAGCCTTCTACGGGCAGCACTGATGAAGGTAGCTGGACTGATCCCTGGTGTCCTGCATAACTGGAACTTTAAAACACCCCAAGCGGCCAATCTCTGATCCGGAGCCATGGCACGGTCCCAGGCTCCCAACCGCCAATCTTGCTTTCAAGACTCAGATCACACGGGCTGTTTTGGCTGCAAAGTCCCACCATATCAAAACACAGAGCCCGAAGAAATCATGCAATGCAGGCACAGAAGTCAGCAAACCAAGTTGCAAGTACATGGCATAATTTTGCTCTTTTTCCATTTTCGATATAGAGGTGACACAATATGACATTATGACATTGTTAGTTTGGTACCCCAGAAATGCGTTAAGAACAACCAACCAGTAACTTTGGGTGAGACTTTTTTTTACCCAGGCAAAGGTTGATATGTACACTATACTACATGGCAATCCATCGCTTCCTATGTTGATATGGCCACCTAGTTTGGCAACCAAACGACAGAATACATATACATCAGAGACCATAAGAGATCTCTCTGCTTCAATCAGCAACAACTTTGGGTTTTCGGGCCCTTTGGCTCCTCCTGCAATTTACAGCCACCGGCACAGCCTTCTCAACCTTCAGATTCAGGGGGGCGCGTTCAGTCTCCTTTGTTGCGGAGGGCGTATTTTCAGTCTCGTGCTTCTTTGTAGCTGAGGGAGGGCTTTCAGTTTTCTGCTTCGTTGCTGCTGAGGATGGGTTTTCAGTTTCCTGATTCTTTGCTGCTGAGGGTGGCTTCCCAGTTTCCTGCTTCTTCGATGCCGCAGATTCACGTTTCTTGAAGTCTGCAGGTGCATTTTCAGCTTTGCGCTTCTTCCCAGTTGAGCAAGCGGTCATGGTTCCTGGTCCAGTTGCACCAGAGGGCATGCTCTCAGAATTCTCCACTGCCACAGAAGTGGGTGTGCTCCCAATTTTGTTCTTTGCTGCTGAGGGTGGCTTCCCAGTTTCCTGCTTCTTCAATGCTGTAGATTCACGTTTCTTAGCATCTGCAGGTTCATTTTCAGCTTTGTGCTTCTTCCCAGCTGAGCGAGTGGTCATGGTTCCTGGCCCCGTTGCACCAGAGGGCATGCTCTCAGTATTCTCCACTGCCACAGAAGAGGGTGTTCTCCCAGTTTTGTTCTTTGCAGCTGAGTGTGCGCCCTCAGTTTTCTCCTTTGCCTCAGGTGTTTTGGAGGCCTCTTTCCTCTTCTTCTTGGTGAAAAAAGAGCCTTTCTTCCTCTTCTTCTTAGGTTTCAGCTCCTGCTTGTTCTGGGGGGAGATAGGCTCCACTCCTGGAGTAGGAATGCTATCAGTTTCCACTGGAGCACAAGTGTTCTTCACTTCTACTAGAGCAGAAATATTCTTCATTTTTGCTGGGCCTTTGGAAGAACTTCCAGAAGGCGGATGCTTGGCCTTATCAAACTGCTGACACACTTCCCTGGCTACTTGATTGTCTATGAGGATATCGGCAGTGTTCTGTGAAAAAGGAACAGTAGTAGAATCAACAAAATGCCAGTGCAAAAATATTGCCCAAGAAGCAAACACGTTCATCTTTTTTTTTCTGGAAATTGTTCAAAGTCAGTAAGTAGTTTTAGATAATAAAATACTCAATATAGCATAGCCACAGCTCCGCATTTAAAGTAAGATTTTAAAACTGTCATAGGAACGTAGCATACTACACTGCTAGTATTGTGTGCTTGGAAAATAAAGTTAATAATGAATTGATCTGTCACAACCCACCCCTCCTGATGGCTTCAATTTTATAACAAGAAATTTCACTCGGGATATCTTCTGACACAGTAGATTTGAAATCTGGATGGATCTGATTCACAAACATCTTAACAAATTTTAGATTAGTACTGGCACTAATGTAAAATAATGTGCAGAACACCTGACATGGCCCCCATACCTCATCTCCGTCTGTTTACATGGATAAGGTTTTATTACTTTCTATAGACAGTAAATGGGGACTTCATACACTCCAGCCTACTACGTGCATATAAGATTTTTTTAATTCCAATTTGAAAGCAGTAACTCTGTGAGGATCAACCCAAATTCAAACAAGGACTAAACAATTATAAGAGAGAAATAAGAATAAGAAAAGGACCAAAGACTTACTTCTTTGCATAAATCCCCAATATAACCATTTGGTATGGAATTTTTAGTGCCCAAGAGTTGGTCCATTCTGACGGTTTTCTCCCTCAAGTGATCGCGCTCTCCACTTCTTTCTTCAGCATTCCTATTTGCATCTTTTATATGAGCGCCAGTTTCCCTACCAGGCAAAGGAGGTCTCCCAGCAAGAACTGAGCCATCATCATCCATCAGCGAAATGTTTAGAAATTTCCTTTTCTGTGGTTTAGTATATCGACATTCTGTATAAGAGAACGAACACTTTCGGGTACGCTGCCTCTTCCAAGACACCCTGACATGAGTATTGTCCTCAGAAAGTGTCAAATTTTCTCCTCCAGAATAAGCCTTGCTAAGAAGATCTTGCAGCAGATGAACTCTAGATTGTAGCCCATCAATCGTCATAAGAGTGTACTTTAAAGTGAGTTGCTCAAAAATCGTATTATAGTTCTCGGAATTAAGCAATGTAACAGCATCAAGTCCACCTCTACTGCCATCAACTGCGTTAAGAATGAACCAATACAATACATAGTCAACACTCGCATGGAAATTACTTAGGCAGAGAATATATATGAATTGTATTTTCTGCATGTTCAATCTAACTAAACCCCAGGTGGGCAGGTGGCTATGTGCGTCCTTCATTCATATGTTCAAAATATGGCTATATAAACTACTCCTTCTGTCAAATTATATAGGGCATGCTTGGGAAAATCTAAACTTTATATTTTGACTTGATCAAATTAAGTACGTCTAGTGCATAAAACTCTAATTTTGAATCCTGGTACAAAAAGAGTCTAGTTTTGAAGATCATGTCAAAATAAAATAGACCCTATATACTTGGATGGAGAGAATAATATTTGCTTAGATACCTCACAAACAATGAGATGTATATATAAAATGGCCAGTAGCTACAAAAGCAAGAGCTAGGTCACCTTCTACCAAACAGATTTTGCTTCAGAATCTGTGCAATCAAACTTTAAAAACCTTGACCACTAAAGTACACATAAGCATTAAAATTTGTCATATAAAATGACATTAGTAGATTTGCCATGTCAAGCGCTTTCAAGCAATTATTTTTCTTATATTTCTACTGACTGCTCCTGTCCAAAATAGAAAGTAAAAAATGGGATGGCGTATATTGTAAAATCAAAGGTGTGTGTCAGAGACTGACCATGTCCAAAATAGAAAGTAAAATATGAGATGGAGCATATTGAAAGAACTAAGAACCCTATGGCAACAATGTTACATTAGGTAGCTTTGATAGCGTGCATTACCCACAACCAGGTCTAGAGCTAACTCGGCCCAATGTAACTTAGCTTAATACCATGCTTTCAATTTTTACTTCACTGAAAAGTTTGGCCAGATGGGCACATTCATACCTGTATTGCCACAATCATCATCAATTAAGAGACCAGTTTCAGCTCCCATATTTTGTTTATCTGCAAAATATTGAAACATTCTTTTCATTAAATACTAAACTAGGTTGAAAATCAGCATGGCCATGAATAGATTAATGTCCTATCCCTACAAAATGGTAGACATAATTGAATGTCGGACCATGATAGTATGACAATATCTGGTGCTTGTCGATGTACAAGGACGCATCCACATTTTTCTCATGGCTCTTCCTCTTTCTCCTCTTCATGATACTGTTCCCATAGCCTTCGTAAATTTCAATCGACTCTGACATAGAACCATTTGCTTTGCATACTAATTGTTCTAGTTCCTTTTCTTTCTTGATTAGAGCAAGTTCCCTGTCATACACTGATACTTGAGACGACAGCTCTTTCATCTGCAACTCTAACCACTGGCATCTCCACAGAATTGGACGAACATAATTCCTCCACTCATCTGTCACCTTTTTCCTTCTGACCAGCAATCCCATATCACAAAAGTTGCCCAAAAAAAGAGGCGTATCAGAACAACAAAACTTAATATTATGACGAAATATTATAAGATCATAACAAGTAGCTGTTTTGCTCCAATTATATTCTAGCAATAAAAACATTATAGGTTTAAAGCATGAATATCAGAAATAAGCCTGCACTAATCAGAAACGTACCCTCAAAGAAAGGCAATAAGCATGAAACAAGATGTGTGATGTTTGCTAAAACGCACAAAAAGGAATCTATAATGGTCTACAGCATTAAAGATAAACATCATCATCGATGGTTCCAATCGGTATGCAATATCTATTCATGGGTTTGAATCCCAGGCTAGAACTACTTTGTGAATTCAGAGTGTCATGCTTAGCATATATTATGTAGTAAATTGTCTAGGTGAATCTTTCCACAAAAAAAGGATGTAACACTAATACCAAGGACTTATTCTCTGAACAGAAGGATATTGGTGCTTTATGTGTAAATCTTTGAAGTTTGATCCACTACTGAATTGACAGACACATAATTCCCCATGAAGCTGTGCTGATTATCATGGAATTAACAGACCTGGTTGTTGAAATCAAAGTCCTAGTGGAATAAACAAAACTACAATTTTACAAAGCTTTTGAAGAAGCTGACATTTGCTTAATTATTATTTTTAATAGCTGTGCTGACAAATAGAAGACCATACGAGTATCCAGTGATTGTTTCTTTCTGATCGTGGTAGGCATACTTGGCAAGTTGGCATAAGTGGCATGGCATTTCTTAGGATAGAATACATATCTTTCTGTCTGTTGTCATTGAGCCACCTGCCTCAATTATGCTTAGAAGAATTGGGCAGAAATTATACCCGAGTTTTAATCTATAGGTGCTATCATCGCCTTCTAAGTTTTAGTATTTCATATACAAATGATGAACGAAATGTACCCTGAAAAAGGAAAATCTCAATGACAAAGCAGTAATTACTAAGCATACAAGACACCGCATTACGTCACCGAGTCATTTCTTTCCGTTTTTAAGTTCAGCGATCCTACTTTTCTTGTCACTTCCGCAGACATGAAGGTGCAATAATTACAACATAGCATACCAAAACCCTACTAAAACCATCTGTTTTATCACCAGGATAACTGCCCAGCATAATTTTGCACCTGTTCATTCTACCATGAACAAGGATGGGGGATGGCACAAGCATCAGATCAGTAACATTCAGAGCATACGAGGAACTGGTGAGAAGACTCACCTAGGCAGCTTTGAGGACCCACCACCATTGCCACGAGCTGAAATGACAGAATTCACCTCCGGTTCACTCTCATCGACCTCACCTTCGAACCCGGAGGTAGTGCCCCCAAACGAGCTCGAGCATTCACTGGTATCACACCCCTGATCTCTCGCAATGTCAGGCGCCACCACCAGAGGACCACCGTTCGTGCAGACGGCCTTGGTTTTCAGCACCGCCATGCTGCTCTGGTCCCTCGCACCGCCGCCGCCGCCACCGTACTCAGCGACCGTGGCTGGAGCAGGAGCGGGCGCCATAGAAATCAGGGGCGGACCCAGAACGGGAAATTGGTGTACGCTAAACTGAGTAAGATCCGAATAGAAATTCCTTACATTAGGGTTTGGGGTGCTCTTCTTCGCACGGCAGGAAGGGAAGAGAAGTGGCGGGCATACCTGGTGGGTACTCCTCGCCGGAAAATGGCCCGGCGATGGCGGGGCGAATGGCGCCGCCGCTCGCCCAGTCGTCACCGCCGGGGAAGAAGACAGGAGAGGAAAAACTCAGGAGAAGGGAACGGGGAAGAAACAAACAGAGAAGGAAGAACATTTGGGGCCCCGTGTGCCGGCTTTTGGGCCACTAAGCGGAGGCCCATGACAGCAGGAAGAACATTTTAGCGGGCCCCCGTGCGCCGGCTTTCTTTGGTCCACTTTTTGGGCCATTATTTGGATATGGCCCATTCGGCCTGGTTTCTTTCGCCTTGGGAGGAGGAGAGAAAGAGAATAAAATAAAATAATTTGATCACCACTAGATTATTATCGCCTGGGGATGGGAGTCCACGACGACATCCTCCACGTCTTCACCTCAAGATGCAGGATTTAGCACACCAAGAAAGAGGGAGGGAGGGGATCAACGCCTACTCGCAGCAGTGATGACACATGCCGTCGTGACCATCCATGGCAGACCGCAGCAGACCTCTCTCTCTCTCTCGTTCAGAAAAAGTAGAAACCCACGCTGCTGTGGTTCTGCTGCTACTGTACAAAACGGGGTCACGCTTTTCCAAACCAGAAAACTGGCCGTTTTCCTTTGCTTGCAGGAACTCATGTGCAGGCAGAAGCAACAGCGCAAACAACAAGAGCCCCCGCCTGCCGCGAGCCAAGGACGACAGGGAGCGAGGAAGAAGCCACCAAGAGCTTGAGGTTGAGGGGGCCCACCCTGCATGGGCTACTGATCCCTAGCTACGAGGCCTAGCTAGGTCGGGTTAATCAAGTGCACGTAGGGGTACTAACCAAATCCTCTTCTCAAATCAAAATCCAAACGACCCAAGCACTTGCAGCTAGCCAAGGCGTAAACAAGCGGCCAATGCGTACGGCAAAGATCCGCCGCGGCGACCTCGGCCTGCCACGTGGGCTACCCCACGTGGCCCTAGGCGAGAATTCGGTTAAGCTTAAGCCCCCTGTGGCATGCGACGTGCACGCTTTGGCTTTGCTAATTCCCATCCTAGCTACTGCTAGCACCTGTTTTAACTATCACTATCAGCAGGCTATCAGACGTGTGTAGGCGTCCGTGTCATGCGTGTGGGAGCGCGGGGGCCTCGGCCTTATCCCCCCGCGCCGCCGGCATGTGATTTGCTGCACCGTCTGGGGGAGAAGCGGCATGCGTGATTGCACTCACGCCGTCACGCGTTTGCCTCTCTCTCTCTCTCTTTTTCTTCTTTTTCTTCTCTCCAGCCTCGAGTCTCGACACAAGCACCAGCCACCAGGTAGGCACAGTAACCACAGTTTATTTGATAATAATGAGATTGACCAAGCAGAAGCAATTAGCCCATTCTATTTTGCCGGGATGCTTCTTTTCTTTCTTCTGCCCCGTAGAAAGGAGTAACAATCTGGTATACATAGGACGAGATAATCACATGCATGCTCCGGCCACTGCTACTCCAACTGTACAATGAGTACGCGCAGAGCCCTGCGCTGCGTGCAGCAGCATGCAACACAGGACGAACAGCCGCTCAGCTGACCTGGCTAGCAGTGGTAGCCCGAACTAGACCTGCCGGGTAGAGTAGGGGCTAGCATTGGGAACGAGTACCGTTGGGCCAGCCGTACCATGCGGTGAATACACACAGTAACTTTTTATCCACGATCTCCCTCCGAGGTCCAAGCATGCAATGCCGTACCGGCGGAAGATTTCTTTTAAAAATCTTGCTAGTAGGCAGTGTTCATCATCGATGCATGCATGCATGCCTTTGCTCGATCAGGCATCCAATGATCGGAGCGGACGCGCATCGTAGACTACGGCGACGCCCGATCGGCCTCGAAATGCGTGGTAAAAGCAGCAGTACGCGCCGTGTCTTTCTTTCTGCCTTTCTGGCGTGGCAGGTTCGTTCGTTCGTTCGTTCGTTTCCAAATTAAAGTTCATTTTAATCTTTCAAAAAAAAACAAAGTTCATTTTTCTATATGCTGTGCGTAAATATAGAAAAGAATACTATGGTAGGAGTACATGAACGACATGCATGGTGTGGTGTGTCGTGTGCAAGCCCCACCCACGAGCAGGAACGACTGGTTGGTGATGCGGTTGTATTGTACACTCACGCCGCCTCTGCCACGGACAGCAAAGCAAAGACAGCTACAGAGTCATCCACCACTGCTACAGTGCTACTGCAGCACTACTGTTCCCAGTTGTACCAGCTCCGTCCTCCTATTCATTTGAAGCATGCACAGTGCAGTATGTATAGGGAGCTGTTGGCGAGTCACGAGCCACAGGAGCTGAGGAAAGCGCGGGGCTGTACACACATGCATCAATCACACACAACTCTGATTGCATTGCATGCTTATTAATCAGTCTGGGCGTACGTCGTCGTCCTGCTTGTTGCCCATTGTTGATCAGTTGGCAAATGTAATGGACACGACACGACACCACCTCTCTTATCTTTCATATATATCGATTGATCCATAGCTAGCAGCTCCTATCGATATCTTCATCATTTCGACGGCCCGCTGGGAGACGCCGGCCGCGCACACCTTTTTAGCGACTTGATCGGCACCGGCCGGGACGTGTGTTGTGTCGGTTCGATCGGCTGCATATAGTGCAGCACCAGCGCATACATGATGCATCTATCGATCTGTCGGCCTATCTCCATCACTCTGCGGCACACGTCACCGGCACGCGGACATACAGCTGCGCTGTCGCCGTAGGAGGAATCAATTATTTATCAATCAATAATAATCCATCAAAGCCGGCCGCCGATGTCCGGATGGCGATCGGCCGACCGACCGAGACCACACACACGACACACCGCCCATGCATTCGAGGACACCACCGTCCGGTCCCATCACCATCAGGAGGAACACGACGAGATTAAGGAGAGAGCAAGCGAGAAGGCCGGCCGGGGTTCGGACCAATGTTTTAAATAGCTGGCTAAGCCATTTAGCTTCAAGCTTTTAAAAACGGCTAATAGCCGGGCTAAATAGAGCTATAGCGGCAAATAGCGGCTAAATTACACGTAGAAGCAAATAGCCGCATCCTCCTCAATCAAGCTATAGCCGGCTATAGCGGAGGCCTTAGCCAGCTATTTAAAACATTGGTTCGGACACGCGGCTGTTGCTTTTAGTACAAGGGATCGATCGAGGCGGTGGTGCTGCTCGCCGCCATGGCGATGGCGATCGATGGCTCTTTGCATTCACGAGTTGGAGGCTGGACGACAAATCTCACCGGCCACCCTAGCTAGCTTACGAGGTCTACACCGCGCGCGAGCATGCTGTCCAGGATGATCCCGCCGCATGCATGCGCCTACTACTATCATCTATCTCTAGCTAGCTGTGTGGGCTCACGTACACCTTGGCGTTTTCAGCTCGAGTACTACTCGTGTTGATCAGCATGTTGGCGCCGTACGTGCGGCGCACCGCAGCAGCTACAGCCAGTGCATGCATATATGAGCGCCCGGGCGGTGGGCCGCCGGTCTCGCGCTGAACGCTAGCTGATCATATATCATTAGCGCTATATAGGCGGCCACGAAACCGAACCGATCGGTCCGCCCGGCCGTGCAACGGGGACCCAACTGTAAAGCTGAAGGCAGCGAGCGAGTGCTATTGCATGCATGCGCGTAAAGGAAAGCAGGGCAACGCGGCAACAAGTGCCGCATGCAGTAGCAAGCGCGGCGCTACACATGCATAGGCGGTAGGCCTGCCCCGCCCGCGCATGAATGAAACACGGCCGATCGTCCGGTGTGGTGTGCGGTACAAGAGATCAAGAGAGATCCACCGCCACTACCGGATTCGACGGCTTTGCCGTGTGCCGGTTCGACACGGCAAAACTAGCTCGCCCACTAGCCGACGGCGAAGGTCAACGGCCATAACTCTGCCGTGAGCTGGCTACTGGCACACGGCAAAGAGAAAGCATTTGCCGTGTGTCCGGCCTTTGCCGTGTGCAGTGTTTTTCGGCGTGAGCCCGCGTTCCCTTTGCCGTGAGCTGGGTGTGAAGCTCACGGCAAAGACACTGCTCTTGTCGTGTACTAGCTTTTTGCCATGCGTCTGTCTTTTGAGCACACGTCAAATGCCTTCCTTGCCGTGGGTTTTTTGCGGGGCACACGGTAAAGAGTGTCTTTGCCGTGTGCCCGTGTTTGAGCCCATGGTAAAGACGGTTACACATGGCAACGACGCCGTTTCCGGTAGTGCGCCGGCAGATCGACCGGCAGCTGCCTCTGGTTGAGATCGAGTGTGTATAGAGCAAGGTTTTTTTCCCCGACCGGCGGGGGCAAACCGCTGGCCGGCGGTAGCGGCTTACCGCTCCAACCCAACCGCCCCCGTCCGGTCGAATTCAACTCTTCGAATTCGACGGCGGTTCGGGGCGGTTAGCCGCCCCGGTTTGACCGGTTACCGTCTGAAGAAGAAAAAAAATCCAAGAAATGGAAAATGATTTTTTTGGCATGAGTTATGCACATATTAATGTTATAAGACCACAACAAAATAATAATTTACAAATATGCATACAAATACCATAAAAAATACCATAATCACTGCTTACAAATAAAAGATCAATAGTCCATACAAATACTCCATAGTCATGCACTCATAACTTCATAAGTCATAATCCATACAAATAACATAGTCCATACAAATACCATAGTCCATAGTCCATAGAAATATACATGGATAGAAGTTCAACGCATGAATGGGAAGACCCCCATTTCAGTCGCCATTTGGTACTCGGCGGTGGACATGACATTCAAGCCTTGCAGTCGAAGCAGGTCAGCCTTGTAGTCTTGCCAAGATTGGCCCGTCCACGCCGCTGTTGTAGACCATTGCCGAACTAACATATTATAAAAATGGGGGGTCTTCCCATTCGTACACCCATTTCATGGGGGCTGCACGTTTATGTCAGCTGTAGGATAGCTATAAGTAGAGTGAGAGCTGTCACCGTACGAGGAAGATGAGTACTGTGGAGTGTCGTCGTCCCTAGGTCCAAGCGTTTTCCTCTGAGAGGAGGGTGCACCATGGTCTCGATCCAGAGTAGCATGCGTGAATTGATCCTCTCCTGTAATGAAACATATTTTTTAATTAGTACTCCGAATGACAAACATAGCTTCGTATGTACGTGTAATTTATACCTGTGAAAATAATTCGACCACGAGCATCAGTAGTATAATTAGTACCAGCACCATCACCACCACCACCACCATCACCACCACCACCACCACCACCACCACCACCATCACCGTCAGAACCACCATCATCATCCTCCGTAGCGGAGCTACTATCCTGAGACTCCTAATACGGTGGACTACGATCACCCTCCGCATCATCAGTATCGTCGTTGCTGCCCACAGGTTTTTCTTCTAGCACCACCCTTTTTTCTCGTTGACGCTTGACGTCACCCTTTTGAGGCCCCTTCCGCTCCTTTCTCTTCCCAAGGTGAGAGTCACCCACATTTCTGGATTGTGTCATTCCCCTTCTCCCACCGGATGCCAAGTTATAGTCCTCCACCGCTGGACTCGGCCTCTCCCTCTGCGAAGCAGCTCTCCCAAACATCCTCTGCAAAGGATTCCCTCTCACCGAACCACTACCACCTCCATGCTCGTATGCACCTCCTCGCTCTTCCACCCCCTGTCGGTACTCTGCTTCCGCTCTCGATAGGTCCATGGCACGTTGCATCTGTGCCTCCTCATCTTCTTCTTGCACTGGATAGTTTCCCTCCGCTGCAGCCTTCTCCCGTCTCAACTTTTCTCGAGCCGACCAGCAGTGGCCTTCTTAGCCCTGTCAAGGTCACGCTGAAAGAAGCCTCGAACCCCTGGTGGCACATGCCTGCAATGCAGCACCTCGGTCCCGCGCCCTGCCAAGTGTTGTTTCAATCTTGTTGCGCCACCTCCTCCTTTCTGTGTATGACAGTACTTGCACCTCCATCCGGGATACAGATTCTCACCATGTTCCCACACCACATCTTGAATTCTTTCAGACATTGTCTATCTGCACAAATGGACAACAAAATCATAACACTATCATAAATAAAATCTACACGTAAATCACAACTGACAACTCATATACACAACTAAATTTACCTAAATCAAATGTACCTAAATCACATCATATATACACCTACATGTACCTAAATCAAATATACATTGTCACCTAACTCATATATACACCTAAAATCCAAAATGCTAAATCATTCTGAATCACAAGTGACAACTCATATATAAACTAAATCACAAGTCACAACTCATACATACATTCATCTCTACACAAATCTGCACAACTCGTATACAAATTCATCTCTACATTTGAATCATATACAAATCCTAAAGCAAATCATTCATCTCTACATCTAAAGTTGAGATTTTACCAAAGGGAAGCAGGCCACCAACCTGGGCCGGCTAGCCACCGCATACGACCGGCTTACCGCCCAACGCGAGCGGCTAGCCGGCCTAACCGCGTGGCTACCCGGCCTGTGCGCCCAGATCTGTAACCGCCCCGGCCGGCCGGTCAAACCGCCCGGCTAACCGGCTACGGGAGGCAGCCGGGAGGCACGGCGGGGCGGACGACGGCAGGGGCGACGGACGGAGGCGGAGGAGAGCTCGGGAGAGGAGAGGAGGATAGGATAGAGGCAGGGGCGGGAGGGAGGGGGGTTAGGTGGCTGTAGGACGTGATGGGCCTAACGGGCTGCAGCTGTTTTTTTTCTTTTTTGATTAAACTTTGAATTCTCATAAACTGATGTAAACGAATGAATATTTGAAAAAAATTTACACCATTACATTTGTCGCAGCTTGAAGTATTTTTAGGAATTTTTTGGGGACTTTTTTAATTCAAATTCATACTTTTTGAATTTGACCGGTTTCAAACCGACCGGAACCGGTACCGGTCCGGACCGGTTTCGGAAAAAAAAAACCTTGGTATAGAGTGTAGTAGCTGCTGATCTGATCGATGAGGATTTGAGGATGAGCACACTACACCATTGCGACCATCGACAATAATTTCGGCTCGGCTTTCGCAGGCGCGCATGCCATGCATGCAGTGGGCTGCATGCGGTGATGCGGCGGCATGCATGCCCCTTGCCTAGTGAAACTACTAGCTCATCTCCCGGCAGACTCCCTCGATCGGCCTGTGGCATTAATCATCCATCATCCTGCAGGCTACATATACAGCTACTCTCTATGCCTAGGGCAAAATCCAAAACCGCGGGAACAGGGACCTCTTTTCCGAAAGCAAAAGAGCGTGATGATCATGGGCCTTCTTCTAGTGTGTGTTTGCGGCATTAGAGCAAATTTTTAAAGATAGATCAGATTGTTAGGTTGATCTCCACCGGTTGGCCCAACGGCCAACTGGGCCTTTGACTCGCGCCCTGATCGGGGGTGCTCAGCCCAATATGAGGCTCGTGGGCCCCCGTCGCGCAGTGCCATAAAAGAGGAGGTGGGGACCAGCGGCTAGGGTTACGAGGTTCACCGCCGCCACAGTTCCCACCTCATCCCCTGTCCGATCGAGAGGGGGCGCTGACAGCGACGGGAAGTCCACAGCCACCGCCACGACCTCGCCGTCCCTGCACCTCACTCGACGCCGGCGCCATGGCCAGAGAAGAGGAACCACCAGGAGGTCGAGGTATGTCCACCAAAATTTAATCCCCACTCGATCTACTCCTACCAATTCACAGTTCTAACATTGGTATCAAGAGCCAGGCTAGGATGTAGATCTGAGTAGGGGAAATGAAAAGAAAAGTTTTCGATCTCGAATCGGAAAATCAGAGAAGGAACTCGACCTAACCCTAATCCAAGATCACAGAAAGAAAAGGACGGAGAGGAGCGACGCACCTGGTAGCTCACCGCCGTCATCACCGCCGGCGACGCGTCGTCGCCGCGCGGGAAGCCCGGACAGAGCCGCAAGCTCGTCGGGACAGACACCCGAGCCGCGGGCGCGGGCTCAGGCACCATCGCAGGACCACTCGGCGGCGGCGCGCTCACCCTCGGGCGAGCGCACGCGCCGGCGAGGGGACCGACGGCGGCGCCGTCCTCTCCTCCGGCTGCCGCGGGCGGCTGCTGCGTCGTACTACTTCGGGGTCGTCGCTAGAGGGGAAAGGGGAGGGGACAGAAGAGAGCTAGGGTTCCGGGGAAGAGATGACCGCCAGCTCCGGCGGCGGCGCGGCGGCTGTAGCCGCCGGCGGCGCCATGGCCCGAGTCGGGCGAGAAGGCCAGAACAGAGAGAGGAAAAGAATGGCCTAGGGTTCGGGTGTTAGGGTTGAGCAGGCCGCCGGCCGGTTTTGATCCCGCGAAAAGCGCTCCTGGCCGTCCGATGCGATGGACGGCCAGGAGCGGTCGGCGTCAGCTGGGCCGCGGGCCCAGGAGCGCGTACGACTGGGCCGAAGCACTAGGCGCCAAGCCTCGGGCCAAATTTTGAGGGAAGCTGAGCGAGCCGAGCGCGAGTGGGCCGTCGGGCCGAAAATAAGACCGCGCGCGCGAGAAAGATTAAGGAGCGCGAGCAGACTCTGAAACCTGTGGGCCGTCTGAGAGATGGGCCGAAAGTGAAGTTACGCACGGTTTTAGTTTTTGAATTGGTTTTGCATTTTCAGAAGCTTTTATATTTGATAAATTGTGTATAGTTATGATCACTATTACATTTTGAACCAATGAGATAAATGTTCTAGAGATTAAAAGAATATGTTAAAGTTATATTGCTTCTGAATTTGCATGAATTTATTAGTTTCCGCTGCGAAAAGATTATATTCCTGTGTGTCAGGCTTTTAGGCCACACAGACCGAGTTAGCGAGGGCCGAAAAGTTGAAATAACTCTCGTGAAATTGAAAGAAAGAAGAGCTCCATGTATGAATTAGTTTTATTCCTTTCAGAAGCAATAGTTTGATAATTTTTGTACAGTTTGAGTTCTATTCAAATTTGAACCATCCGTTTAATTTGTTTAGAGAAAAGTAAAGATAATAGTGATATTGCTTCTGAATAGAAAAGTTTCCGCTGCAAAGAATTTTACTTCTCCAATTATTTTTGAACCAACGAGATAATTTAATTGGAGAACTATGAAAAGAAAGATATTTGTGCAAAGATAAATTATAGTATTGTTATTTTCTGACCAACGTTGATGATAACAATATTATAATTCCATGATGCTTATGATTAAAGTGTCAAAATCTCTGAGAAATTTTGCATCAAAGTGATTAATTTTTGGAGTATAGATAAAGATTAAGAGATGCTCTTAAAGTAGAGAAATATTTTTTTTTCTCTCATTTCCGCTGCAAAGAAACTGATGATGTTGTTATTTTCGGAGTAAAGTTATTCAATAACAATATCATGATATTGTTTATAAGATTGTCTACATTAATTCTATTTCTGCCCAACGGTGATTTATAATTGATGTAGAAGAATATCATTTTATTCTATTTCTGCCCAACGGTGACTTAGAATATAAGTTAATGTGCATGTCTTTGATCAAATTAATGTATGATCATTTTCATACTCATTATTGTTGATTATTGGCTAATATTTTCTCAGACAAAAGAACTTCATGCCGTTTTGAAGGCAGAAAAGAAAAATGAGCTGGGTACTTGCGACTCAAAAGTTGAAAGGTGCAATATTTAATTGCAAGAAGATGAACAGTGTCCTCTTTAATGAGTACCTCAAAAGAAAAGAATTCTCGGATATTGATCCAACAAAAAAAATAGATCATTTAGAGTTTTACTTGAGAAATGTTTTTCATGTACTCTCTATGAAAGGAATGTATTTTGATTTCCAGTCATCATGACATGAGATATAATAAGTGATATGCATGTTTATTTTGACCAACGTTGAATTAATCATGTGTGTTAAAGAATATTCGTATTTATTTATGAATAGACAAGAGAGCAAATTCTGGCATTTATGTTCCTTATAAGGGATTATCCCACATGGCGGGAAAAAGTAAATGATTGTACTCGCTCAACAGAAAAGAAAAGTCTGAGAAATACCCGCATGACAGGGTAAAGTTGGCATAATACTTGTGTTAGACAATCCCGCACGGCAGGAGAAGTTTGGCAAAGGACTTGTCCTGCATGGCGGGAGAAAAGATGTAATGACTCATGTGCTTATTGGTGTATCCCACGACGTGGGAAAAGTATAGAGTGGCTCTTAAGCTATCCTAGTATTGACCATGTAAAAGCACTACTAATAAAGGGCTCGTTTTTGGTTCTTGAAGTGAAATGAGGAAAAAGCACTCCTATACGAAAAAGTTACTCCCATATAAGAAAGTAAACAAAGTTTTTCTCATTCACAAAAGGTCCTGAATGGTTTTCGAAATTGTGACAGAAAGTTTTTTTTTTGCCACATTTCGAAGGGGAGAAATGAAAGACAATTCAGAAATATGATATTCCTCAACACCATAGAAGACAAGAATGATCTAAAAATATAAATATGATTGTCGGGGGAGTACGACGGTCATAATATCGATACCCCTAAAATAAAGAAAATGCTTCCAATAGGAAGACATTATAGTCACCCAGTGTCTCAAAAGAATGGAGTAGCTGAAAGGTAGAGCTACTCCACCTTGTCATCGGGATAGCGGATGGAGGCATTAAAAGCCCCATTTATATTCTCAATACCACTTCCGTGTCTGGGGGAGTTCAACTGAGGCTAAAGTATTTAACCCAATACAGTGAGTTGCCTTTTATTGGCTAACATGAAAGATCAAATGGTTTTCGTTTCAACTATTTACAAAGATAAGTAAACAGATGATGAGTGGGAGCACGATGACTCGAGAAATTGATCGTGAGGAGAAGCGGGCATATGTGCCCACTTCAATGATTCAGGAGCCGATACAACCCATTGTCGCACATGAGGAAGAGTATCGGCAACCTTATATAAAAAGTTTGTGCCATGAGAAGCGTCCACTCATCGAAGTGGCCAGATGCCATAGAATTTGAGATGGAGTCTCAAACCAAAGAAGAGGGACGGTGATGGGAGGAACTCATCTGGTCGACCGGGTTCCTCGCAGTCGTCCCCATGCTCACCGCACGGAGGGACGCCTCCACGCGGGAAAGCACGGGCGGTCCCGTGGTGGCCTGTGTGGCGCCGCGGGCTTAGCTACTGGACACTGCCGCAGGGCCGCTCGACGGCAGCGCGTTCACCCTCGGGTGAGCGCACGCGCCGGCGAAGGGCCTCGTGGCTGCGGTTAATGTGACTCCAAAAGGGAATATATAAAGATGTAAAGCGTAAATCGAAAGATTTTGCGCGAAGAGAATAAATAGATTACGCTGAGTACTAGTGGCATATCATGATCTGAGTAATATCAGATGAAAGTAAAGAAAACCAACCTGAATGTTTTTTTGTTGTGAAAAGAAAAGAACACAGAGGATACTACCTAAAGTATGGACTAGAGCAAGTCTCTGGACAATGGTATTTAAAGTTAAGAGAATCAATTGTTGTTTTGGGTTAAAGAAAATAAGAGGACTATTGTATATGTGCAAAGTTATAGAATGGGAAATTCTTTTCCTAATCGTGTACATGTGGATGACATCTCACTTGCTAGCAGTGATGTTGGTCTGCGATGAAAACAAAGAAGCTGTTGTCCTCAAAGTTTCAATCTTAGTGAAATTCACCAAGATAAAAGAAAAGGGGTATTAGAGATATCGCATAGGCATACTAAGAAAATTTCTAAAGGGTATGCATGCGAGAAAATTACGTCTGTCCTTTTAGTCAAGGGTAATGGTTTTGGAAACGTTCCAAGAATCAGTATAGTAAATATTAAAAGAATATGGTACCATATGCTTCAGCTGTTGGAAGCTTGATGAATGCAAAAGATGCAAAAGTATAACATTACCCTGACATAGTTTACGTATCCGGGTTGTTTTGGCAATGTCCAATCCAGATATAGATCACTGGAATGGAGTTAAGTGTATCGGCCTCATGCTAAATTCAGAAAGAAACAATCAGTGCTCTCATAAGGCTGTGAGTACAAAGGTAGTGAAATGTATAGCGAAATCCACAATTGTCGCTAACTTTCACACTTGGAGTTCTTTGTGTGGAAAAGCTCCAAAGGATGAAATAATTATCATCAATGTGATGTAAATATATGATATAGCATGATATGCGGTTGAGGGACAGGCAAAATTGTTGAGGAAACCTGTACCCGGAGTTGATAATGGTTGATAACAGCAACAACCATCTTAACATTTTCACTCCTAAGACAACGAGTCAAGTGTGGTGCCAAACACATTGATACAAGGTATACGTTGTAAAGGAGAGTCCGGAATCATGTTGAAATGCTTAGAGCATAAAAGTGATTGATAAAGAGCTTGCGGTTCCGCTCATTAAAGGCTTGCCGTCCAGTGTGTATAGGGAACACACAGTCGACATGGGTTCATGGTATAGCCTATGATTTCCGGACAATAAAGGCTCCAAAGGTTAAAAGTATCTATTTCAGCACAGAGAGGTGTATTGTAGTTGTTGATTCTATCGGCGAGAGACCGTGCCGATGATGCAGCTCATATGCACTAATCCACGTTGAAATAGGTAAACAAACGATAAGAATGAAGAGATTAAAAGGTGTAAAGTGAAAAGTTTGAAAGGTGGGATCAAGGGGGAGAATGTTAGGTTGATCTCCACCGGTTGGCCCAACGGCCAACTGGGCCTTTGACTCGCGCCCTGATCGGGGGTGCTCAGCCCAATATGAGGCTCGTGGGCCCCCGTCGCGCAGTGCCATAAAAGAGGAGGTGGGGACCAGCGGCTAGGGTTACGAGGTTCACCGCCGCCACAGTTCCCACCTCATCCCCTGTCCGATCGAGAGGGGGCGCTGACAGCGACGGGAAGTCCACAGCCACCGCCACGACCTCGCCGTCCCTGCACCTCACTCGACGCCGGCGCCATGGCCAGAGAAGAGGAACCACCAGGGGGTCGAGGTATGTCCACCAAAATTTAATCCCCACTCGATCTACTCCTACCGATTCACAGTTCTAACACAGATGCCTCCAACTATCTCACTTTAGTCTAATCTCAATAGAGCATTATCATGTTGTCGAGATAGCCACATAAGGATCAAGCGTATAAAATGGGATCTCAAACTACATCTCCCCAAACAAAATCTTATGGTTTTATAGACCCCCAAATTAAATTTAATTTCAAGGCACATCAATAGTGATATCCATGTAGAGGTGTGTTTTTTAGACATGGATGCTTATAATCCATAAATAGATTCCAACATTTTGTTGTTTTTGTAATTTATGGATGCTTATAATATATCCATAACCGGAATGGACAGGCTAGGACCCGACCCGACCCCCTGCTACTATTGATGGAAGCGTGGAGCACCTCCTAACGCTTGGGTTACATTTTTCAGTGCCATAGAGGGATTCCTAACACTTTTTTCTTAATTTTTTAAATCCACCATTTAGACATTGTACCATTGAGAACTCCGAACCGACACACCTCTACGAAAATCTCTTGTTGCCTGATCAATATATAGGGAAATGGATCGTAATATCGTATATATACTTATATACAGAATGAGTATATATTGTCTGCTAGTGGGAGATCGAATTTGTTCTTCATCCAAAGAGGTAGTCAAGTTGCCAAGTCGCTGTGTTATTCAGGCAATGATCGAGCTGAGCAACGGTTGGCCAGAGCTGACGACGGCCAGTTTATTAGTCACTACCACGCTACCCCATTTGAGGCCACAAACAAAAGAGAGATGCCAACGATAACAATGATTCTCCGTACAGGCCAATAGAAGCCTATGGATCATGATCTACATGTACGTACGTATAATCAATCAAAAGTCTGTAGTCAACATCAAATCTCACGCTCAGACACATAGAAAACCGCAAGTTGCGACCACACCGCCACGAACAATATACAAGTGTACCTAGCAGCAGCTAGATACACTATACAAGGTCGATCGGCCAGTCGACACGAGGGCGTCTAAAGCTGCTGCCTACTAGCTCCCATGCTACTGTTCATGTGGCCAATTTTTATTTGCATGCATGCACTCCGATACTCGCCCGCGGTTGAAATCTGCCATTTTTTTAAAATCGCCAGCGTTTAAAATATCACCGGCTTTTCGAATGTCGGCCTCCTCTCCAAGTTTTTTATTGGCAGAATTGTATTCTCTGCAAACAAATGCACGCTACGCGGTGATGCGCATGCGCAAGCACAGCACACTGGCACCACACGCTAGGTTGCTGGATAATCTAGTCTAGGCCCCTGAGCAGTGGAGCATCAGTTCTACCCCGATCAGGAGTTGAATAGTTGATGAGTTCAGCAGCCAGGAGGAACTGATTTTTAAATAGCAAGGATAAATATCAGTTCAGTCGATCTCTACCTACTACTACTCCTAGTTGTAATGAATCTTTGGTTCTACTTGGTAGGCAGACTTGTGTGGAAATAATACCGAAAGATTCCCTTTGAATTTTAATTTTTTTGTATTCCTTTTGAATTCCAGTTAGTACTAGCAACAAATTAAATCCACTCGTCCAAAGATGGGAGCGTGAAGTTCTCTTCTTGGCCTTCCTGACACCAAGCACCCCTGCGATTCTTAATGCCAAAGGCCCCTTTTGCAATGCAGATAAATTCCTCGGAAATTTGCACAGGATAATGACATTTGGGAGGAGTTTTCATGTCTGCTCCAAGCAATTGAGCAAGTGCATGGCGCGTACCGTGCATGCTGCCCAAACTTTGACAGGGGCGGGGGCGGAGAGAAAAAGAGCGGGGAATCAGGGGCGTCCGGCAGCGTGCGTTTGTTCCCGCTGGATTCTCCCCGGTTGGTCTGCTGGCGCTGGGTGCGCCACTCACCGGCCGCTGCAAATGCAAAGGACTAGTAGGACATGTGCAGTCGAAATGAACCCCTGGCCGGCCGGACGCCGGGCAGTGCAATCATCCAACAATCACATCAAAGCGTCGCTTGACATGACAGCATAAACCTTAAGAAATCCCACGGCAGCGCAGTGCCCGGCCGCATCTTCTGCTGGACCGGATCACGGGGAGAGAGAGAAAAAAAAATCCTGGAGCAGAAAGAAATGAGAGAAACCTGTACGAGCCAGGTAGTGCCGCACTGCCGGTGGTAAATTTTATTCAGGGTGGATTCGAGGAATGTTTCCGTGTCTGCCTTGACACTGGACAGGAAGCAGAACCCAGCAGCAAAGCGTACTGCTGCATGCGTTCATCTCCCAAACCAAATTCTCCCGTGGCCGAGCAGGAGTGTCCATTCTTTAACCGAGCGAGATTCGAGAGGGCGCGTGTCTTCCCTTTCCCTTCATCTCTGTGCACTCTGTGGCAGCCCACGGCGGAGTGTAGTGCGTCGCCATGTGTGTAGGAAAAGGGCGCGTCTCTTTTGGCAAAGCAAACAAAGCGCGTGTAGGTAGCAATGGCATGGCAAAGCAAATAAAGGTGGGCAAGCCCGGAGGAGGAGCGAAAAGTTACAGCGAGGATCGATCACACACCATTGCTGATGAGAGGTCAGATCGAGAGGGCCTTGCGTCGCGTCGGAATTCAGGTTCCAGATCTCGCCATGGGCATCAACTCATCAAGGCTAAGGGCATGGGCATGGCACCTGCACGGGGCAAACGGGAATTGAGACTTTTACACATGTTCCAATAATTTTTTTTCTCTCATGCTTATTTCTTGTAGGACTTGTGGAGACACATGTATATTTCTCTCGTGCATATTAATTTCTTCTAGACTTTTTGGAGACATATGTATACTTCTCTCATGCATACTAATTTCTTCTATACTTTTTGTAGACACATGGTTTTTTGAAAATGAATTCTAAAGTTTAACTACAGTTG
Source organism: Urochloa ruziziensis (assembly GCA_015476505.1). NCBI lineage: Eukaryota > Viridiplantae > Streptophyta > Magnoliopsida > Poales > Poaceae > Urochloa > Urochloa ruziziensis. The sequence goes on along the minus strand of CM027122.1, from coordinate 12,625,783 downwards.
TATGTTTTCACCAGCAGCATTTGCCCGTTGTAACGGGAAGAATCCGACCAATAACAAACAAAGGCATTATAAGCTAGCAAACAAAGGACATAAATATCCATCTCATGCCACATCTCCATCTCCACAATGATCCAGATGCCCAAATCAGCCACCCTGCTACGAATCCCCACCCAAAACCCACGCATCCCAGCTCCTCCAAATTGAGCACCCCTTGCCTGGCTCGTTCTCCAGCAACATCCAAGCCATCCCCAGCTGCTCTCACTCATCAGCTAGTGCCACCAAGCAGCACTCCGATCCAACAAGAAAAAATCTCTATCGCCCCTCACAGAGAGGAGAGAGTGTGTCTGGCAGCACTCGCAAGTCACAAGAAGAGAGAAGACCCCCTCTTTCTCATTCTCTCTCCTCACTAAATCCCAAATCCTCATCCTGTCTTGCTGCCTCCTGCGCTCGGAGCTCCCCAACACACCCGACTACCCGAGAGAGAGAGAGAGAGAGAGAGAGAAAAGCGAGAAAGCTTCGAGCTTTGGCTCCCCCGTCCCCCCCACCTCCTGCACTCCACTCCGCTGCTGCTAAAATGTGATGTTGCCATCCATCCGATTGCTGCTTCTAGTTTAGTCCCCCACTCCACTCGGCTCCTCCTGGGTCAGTGTCCATCCCTGGCCACCACTTCCGTGTTCCGTCTCCTCTCTCTCTCTCTCTCTCTCTCTCTCTTCTCCCCCATGCCGCCGCCGCCGCCGCTTTCTTCTTCTATGCTCTCTTGACTGTGTTTCTTGCCGTCCTAGGTATGGGCTCCGGCGAGGTGGATGGACGCGCATTGTTGGAGCCGGAGCAGCAGTAGCGGCGGGCCAAGCAGGCGGGGGATCTGGATCCGAGGCACCACCACCGGGTTCCCCACGGCGGCGACGGAGGCGGCGGAGGAGGAGGAGGAGGAGGGGGAGCGCAGCAGGAAGCAGATGAGCAGCAGCAGCAGCAGCACAACCACCGGCTGCTCCAGCTCCACCAACAAGCGCAGGACCCGCCGCCGGCCCCCGTCTTCCAGCTCCAGCACCTGCAGGCGGCCGTGAGGCAGCGGGGCTTGTCCGCCGAGTATGCCCTTCTCGCGCCCATGGGCGACGCCGGCCAGTCCCACCACCACGGCTTCCAGCCGCAGCTCCTCTCCTTCGGCGGCGTCGGCGCCCAGCACCACGTCCACCAATTCGCCGCGCAGGCGCCCGCCGCGGCGTCGCGGTCGCGGGGTGGAGCTGCCGGCGCCGCCGGCGGCGAGATCGTGCCCGCGACGCCCGCGTCCCACTCGCGCGTGAGAGGCGGCGGCGGCGGGGAGATCGTGGCGGTGCAGGGCGGGCACATTGTGCGGTCGACGGGGCGCAAGGACCGGCACAGCAAGGTGTGCACGGCGCGGGGGCCACGCGACCGGCGCGTGCGGCTGTCGGCGCACACCGCCATCCAGTTCTACGACGTGCAGGACCGCCTCGGCTACGACCGGCCCAGCAAGGCCGTCGACTGGCTCATCAAGAACGCCAAGGACGCCATCGACAAGCTCGAGGTGCTCCCGGCCTGGCAGCCCACGGCCGGCGGCGCCAATGCCGCCGCCGCCGCGCCGCCGTCCTCCTCGACGCAGCACGCGGCGGACTCCGCCGAGAACTCCGACGACCAGGCGCAGGCCATCACCGTCGCGCACACGTCCTTCGAATTCCCCGGCTCCGGTGGAACCGGCGGCGGCGCTGGGTTCCTCCCGGCGTCGCTCGACTCCGACTCCATCGCCGACACGATCAAGTCGTTCTTCCCCATGGCCGGCACGGCGGGCGGGGAGGCGTCCTCGTCCACGGCGGCGGCGCAGTCCTCCGCCATGGGCTTCCAGAGCTACACGCCCGACCTGCTGTCGCGCACCGGCAGCCACAGCCAGGAGCTCCGGCTGTCGCTGCAGTCTCTCCCGGACCCCATGTCGTTCCACCAGCAGGACCGGTCGCAGCACGGCCACGGCGGCAATGGCTCCGCGCAGCAGGCGCTCTTCCCCGGCTACTCGTTCGGCGGCGGCGCCATGTGGGGCGAGCAGGCGCAGGGCGGCGGCGGCCAGCGCATGGTGCCGTGGAACCTGCCCGACCCGGGCGGCGGGAGCACTGGCGGCGGCGGCTACCTGTTCAACGTGTCGCAGCAGGCGGCGCACATGCAGGCGGCGCTGGCCGGGCAGAGCCAGCAGTTCTTGTTCCAGAGGGGACCCCTTCAGTCCAGTAACCAGCCCTCCGACCGAGGATGGCCGGAGACCGTCGAAGCCGACAACAACCCGATGCAGCAGCACCACCAAGGCATCATGTTCGCGCCCGGCGTCGGCTTCCCCGGCTTCCGCATCCCCACCAGGATACAGGGCGACGAGGACCACAACGGCGGCGGCGGCAATGGCGACAAGCCGCCGCCGTCGTCCGTGTCCTCGGCTTCTCACCACTGACAGCAGCAGTGGAGCACGGATTACTCCACCACCAACCACCATGACCATTCTTCATTCAGCGCTACATGCTACACCATTGTACCAGTAACATCATCCATAGCTAGCTCCTCCACTTGCGCCCATGTGAGAATTCAGTCTCATAATTCTGCTACTGTATTGCATTTCTATTTTCTACTACAGCAAATGTGAGCGTTGTTGTTTCTTCTTGGACTAAAAAGATTTCTGATGCTCCCAATTTTCAGGTAGTTGATTTGCTGCTGCATGCTTCCTACGAGAGTGGGTGGATGATGATTTGCAACAAGGAGGAGCGGAGTTGTGGAGCTAGCTACACTAGTTTGGTTGGTCGGTCGGTCGGTTTTCTCTAGATCTCTATCTGCTGCTTGTGTCATTGGTTTTTGCTTCAAGAACTCACTCGGAGCTTCTTAATTAGAATTAGGCCTGTGAGAATGCAGCACATTGGCTAGATCCATGGCTTGTCTGTTGCATTACGGTAGGTTTAGTTGATGTCCTAGTTTACTCTAGTTCGAGGTTTGTTTAATTTTCGCTTTGTTGGTGATGCATGGATGGTTAATGCGCTTCCTCCTATGGTTCAGGAGCTACCAGTAGATGTTGTTGTTAACCAGATATGTGGATGATGGGGACAGGAGTCTACCGTTCGTTCTTTGCTTTGATTAGCATTTGAAACAGATTGGGCCTGTCCTAAGATCTTTGCCTAATTCTATATTTTAAGTTTTACATTATGCTACCATCTACTCCGACCTGCCTGCTACAAGTATTTTTATCTCTGGCTTTGTTGTTTCTGAACCTTTGTTTGTAACTGAGGCCCTGAAAGCCACCAAAAGAGTAGGATTTGGCGTATACTTTAGACTCCTTTTTTTTTAAAAAAAAAAGAGCACAGCCTTGCCTTGCATTGCATGGCCTCTCCTAGCAGGATTTTTTTTATTCCCTACCCTTAATTTCCAGCATGCACGTGATTGGTTTCCTGCCGCTGCTGCTGTAGCAGGGACACTGCAGTGCAGGAGGACGCAGCGACAGCAGCAGCAGCAGCTGCAGCTTTCCTGTGCCATCCATGATCTACTCCATCCATCTATCCATCACTGGGCACGGCAAGAATGACACAAGGAAAAGGTTTTGTGTCTCTTTGCGTGTGATTAGTACAGGATCTGTCTGCCTGGGCGCGCCTCTGTTCTGCAGCGTGTCATTAGCACAGTACATGCTCCCGGCTTTTTAACCATTTTACCTCAGGCCGTAGCCTGCCTGTCTGCTGCGGGCAGCGGCTGATTCAAACACGAGCAGCAACTCTTTGTGGCAGATGCAAATGCACAAATTGGGGCCATGGCCACGGCCATGCATGCTTCGCTTGCTTCTCATCTCTCTGATTGCCTGTCTGTTTAACTTTAATAGGGAGATGGTAATTTTGCTGGAGGATACATGAGGAGAGAAGTGATGCAAGGCATGTCTCATGATATTTGCAGCCCACAGCTGGGCCCTTCATCTACCTCCTCTCACTCGCTCCCTTGGGAGCTAGCCGGCATCGATGAGTGCTTTGCATGCTTGGAACATGGAATGAGCAATGAACACTTTATACATGCATCCATACTATTCACAGTACCATGAGTGCACAACAAGTGGTTATCACAAGTACTACCCGCTTTACAGCCTTTAGCCTGGCACGGCGGCTACACTTACATTCTGAGTTTTTTTCCCGTGTGACAGATATCTAACAATTTGCTGCCACTGTAGAGGATATATGATTATATAGAGAATATCCTAGATGAATTTGGCTAGCAACGACGACGACAGAAGTTAGCCAGCCAGCTAGCCATGTTTCATTCTCACCAAGAATCTAAGGCCAAAGTATATAAAAAGCACATTGTGCATGTGTTCTGTGAAAAACAACGAACACCATGCATGCATGATGCCTTATTCATGAATCTCGAAATCGATGTTACAACTTTTTGAGGTCTAAGTTTTAATTTCTTAGCTACTGCATAAAATGTTGCATTTTGTAGTAGAATTTGAGACTACACGTTTCCAACTAAGATTATTGAATTTGTCATGTGCTCATTAACAACTAACCTGTTCGAATATGTAAAGAGGCGTGCTTCAAGAACAAAAATGTAAAGAGACTAAAGGCAGTCCCAACCCATAGTGTCTATAGGTAGCTTCTATGTCGCCACATAAGCAAGAAATCACTATAGAAACTACACTCCACAACCCATGATTTCTTGATGTGGAGTTTTAATAAATGCATCATCTCTCATCTCTACCAATCATAGTTGTTCTCCATCCATCATGAAGAAACCATCATATCTCAATGCAACATTTGATAGTGTCTAGTGCATAGGTTCTCGTGTAGAAATTGGGTCTCATGCAAGACCTAGTTTCTTTCTCTCTCTACTCTCTTTCTTATTTAATATAGTGCCACCTAGACTAAAAGTCTTACGTGGCAATCTAATTAACGCTATGGAAACCATCCTAGTTGGAGGGTTGGGACTGCCCTAATAAGGCTAATCCCAGTGCAAGTTCCATAGAAGTTTCATGCACATTAATTAGGGTGTCATGTGAGCAGTTTTGAATTTTGATGATGTCAGTGTTTGGCCTAGTAAAGAACAATAATTACCATTAACGTTGTTAGGACAGGACTGGAAATCGAATTTTTTTCCTGTGTGGCAATAAAGATCATGGAAGAAATAAGGAAAACCGACATGGTAATTCATATGTCCATGTGTGGCTTTGTAGTACTGTCTGCAAAAATGGCAAGCACACAAGGAAAATCAGGTTTCTTGCATTGGGAACACGGTCATTATATTATATATATGGACAAACCTAAACAAACACTTACAATAACGATGGCATACAACAGTGCCCAAGTCAAGCAAAATAAAGGGGTGTTTTTGAAGATACGGCCTTTAGCTTGTCAAATAATAAAACACCATTATTCAGGCCTTTTTTTTTTGTCGTGTACCCCTGAGCTTACTCTAATGGTCATGGGCAAGCCTTTTGTGTGATGAGTCCACTACACGAACACCTGTGCTCCGTACTATAACAATCCTAAAGGAAAGCTATATATTATCGAATGTATACTAAAAATTCGGTCACAGATATATACAGCACAGATGGTATATATACAGTTTACACGTATCTAGCTAGCTTAGCTTGCTTGGGGGAGGAACCAGCAGCCCTCGATGCATGATGAGCAGGTGGCGATGGAGACGGGACCCCCCATCCCGGCCGCGATGACCCGCCAGTGGTTTGAATAGGATGGATCCGTGGACAGCGATGCGTCGTGCATGGCGCATCTACCAGTGGAGTTCGCGGCCGCCGGTGTATCATGGCAACTCCGACAGAATGATGGCCGGCAGCAGCAGCCCATGCACGGGAGCCGCTTCCATCTATCCCAGGAGGCCACGTTCCCGGCCGCAGCAGGGGCAGGCGCGTGGCGGCCAATCGATGCCGATCGGCTGGCCGCAGAACGTAACATGAGAAGCACATGAGAGCTGTAAATGCCTGCCGCGTACGGGCCTGGCCCCCCCTCGTCGTCCCGGCGATGATTGATCCGAAGGCTTCTGATGAGACGACGGATCGGGTGCGCGCGCGCGCCTCTGGCAGAGAGAGGGCTCGTACGACGCCACGCTGGGCGCGATAAATGAGACGCCATATGGCGTACGGCGGGGCATGCAAGTGACACCGTTCGTTGCGTTCTCGACGGAGACCCGACCGAGCTTTACAGATGCACTGATGCATCAATGCGCCGCCGGCTGCTGGGACGACGACGACTTGTGGAATATCGATCGGAGGTGCATGCACCTCTCCGTCCTCCGACCGGTTGCGCACCCTCCGACCGCCCAGGATGCATGGGGACTCGAACGGAATGCCCCAACGGCCGGTGCCCGGCCTGGAGGTCGCGGTCGCGCGTTGGTGGCGTGATCGTCGACGTCGACGGATCGGATCTTGCGTGCAGCGTGCGTGATGGGACCCACCGTGCTCTTCGGTGCAGGAGCAGGTCACCGACACGCAGGCAGGGCGCTGCTGAGCGCTACTGTAGCGTCTCAAGCTGTTGCACCGGAAACAGTGGGGCTTGCCGGCTTTGGGGGCCAGGGTGGTGCTTGCTGTGTACGTACGTCCTGATCGGGCCAGCGCGACAGTCCTGTCTTACTTGCAGTCCGTATGTGTGCACCCCTACTAGCACCCTAGCCTCAAACCGGCAACTGCCCAACGCACATGCACGCATAGCGCCACACCACGCACTGCCATTTCCGGTTGGTTACTCACAACGCACAGTTCGATCTCCATCCAGCGCAGTTCACAGCTCACACCCACCATTTTATCCTTTCCTTTTTCCCTTTCCAAAGCTGCTACTACTACACTGTGTAAAATTACTCGACTGGCCGGTAAATTTGCGGGAAGAAGGTTACAAAAGAAAGGGGCACGGACCGACGGACGGACTCAACCAGAACCAGTGGTGCCTCGATCGGCGACGCGCGGCATCTGATGCGATGACGACTGTCCTCCAAATCATGACAGTTCGCCATGCATGCATGCATGCATGCAGGCTTGGCCCCGCCGCCGGCCGGCCGGCAGGGCTGACAGCAGGATGCGCATACCTGTGGCTGTGGCTAGCTGGGGGACCTCTCTCTCTCATCCATCCATGGCTGTCAACGTAACTGTCATGCATGCATGCTGCTGCTCGTTCTTGCCCGTCACAAACAGCGATGGACGCTCGCCCTCGCTCCCTTAACTCCCGCCGCGACAAACGGGAATGGCACGACGCCACCAGCACAACAACCCTTGCAGCCACGGCATCGGCTGTGTGGTGCTCGTCTGGCAGGAGGCTTGCTACTGCTAGCCTTGTCTGAATTGATTGATGACCCGTTTTACTCCTGGGAATTAATTCATGGAGGATATCGGCCTTCTGTGGACATTTCATGTAGAGAAATTTCACTGTCTTGTAGATGGGGGCCACGGTGTGATTGTTTGGGTGAAGATGCAGACTGTAAAACTGTCATCTGAAATTTGTCATAGGGTTAATTTGGAAAGGGGAAAAAAAAACTTACCGTTGCCGTCCCCCTCCGTCTGAGTCACGCGTACGTAGCTCCGGCCCGTCCACTAACCCGGCCGAGAGGCCCGTCAGCAGCATGTCGGCCCATGGACCACGACGGCCCAGCATTCAGAATGCTTCCGCGCCAGGCCGGTAAAGCTTGACACGGAAGCGTGTTCTGCTCTCCCCGGGGTGGAGGAACGTGGAAGGAATCCGAGTTGGGTGACAACTGAGAACAGCGACTCTTGAAGGAGGATTCTTTCTTTTTGCCTGCACGCGGTGCTGCATCAGCAGGGAGGACGACACGTCGAGCCAGAAAGCAAAGCACCGGGACATTTTGCCACCGGCGCCTCGTATTCAGATCGTTCCTTCTCGTCAGACGCCACGCGCCTCCCTGTTCGATTTCCCGCCACATTGCGGGCTGTGTGTCTTGTATGCCATTTCATTTCTCCGTGCCTTTTCGTCCAAGCTCTCTAGCTCTAGCTTAGCCTTTAGGGCCAGCAAGTCAGCACAAGCAAATAAACCTGGCGGCTGGCTGATGACTCCTGATCCCCGGAAGTTTCGAGGCCCCTTCTTCCTACATCCGCCACAAACAACACAGAAAAATCCTATACGCGCACCATGTATGTTCTCCTACGTACGTACGTGACAGCAACGTCTCGTATACTGAAGCTAAATTTTAACGTTCAACAAAAAAAAAAAAAAAATCCCCCCCTCACCTGGCCGATCAATCAAGCTCATCCTAGCCGCCCGACGACCATTCTCGCGCGCGAAAGCAACTGACGGCCGCCGTTGGAATTTCTCGGCATTATACCCACACCCAAAACATCTCATTAATTTCCTACCACGAGCCGGCGTTGACCTGATCGATCACTACAAACACACTAACGTATCCTACACTCTAATCAAGCAAAGGGTTACTTACTTATCCCCGCATCGTGCCAGCGAGTTCTCGATTACTCCGTCCTGCAATTTACCCGGCCGTGTGACCGTGTCAAATCCATGTCGAGCAGCCCCGGCGCGGCGGGGAGCGGCGCCCCGCCGGTGTTGTACGACGGCGGGGAGAGCCCGTTGATGCGGCGGCAGCAGCAGAGCTACAGCTTCAGCGGCCGCGTCCTGCTCACCGCCGTCGTCATCCTCGCCATCCTCACCGTCGTCTTCGTCCTCATCCGCCTCCTCCTCTACCAGTTCGTGGCGCGCGGCGGCCGGGGGGGCGGCCTCGCCGCCGGGGTCCGCCGCACCTTCGGGTCCTTCGGCCGCAGCGGCCGCCACGGGCTCGACGCCGCCGCGCTCGCTGCGCTGCCGGTCACCGCCTACCGCCGCAGCAAGCAGCCCGACGACGGAGAAGTTCCCTCCTCCGCCTCCGCCGCCTCCACCAGCGGCTCCGCGGCGGCGACGGAGTGCGCGGTGTGCCTGTCGGAGCTCGCGGACGGCGAGAAGGTGCGCGCGCTGCCGAGCTGCGGCCACGTGTTCCACGTCGAGTGCGTCGACGCGTGGCTGCGGTCCAGGACCACGTGCCCGGTGTGCCGAGCGGAGGTGCGGCCCAGCAGCAAGCAGGGGGCAGCGGCGGGGGACGCGCGGCCGTCGGCGCCGGCGCCGTTCGGAGCGGGGGGCACGTTGGTCGTGACCGTGGAAGGCGGCGTCGCGGAGACCAGGGACACGGCGCGCGCGTCACGGCTGGGTGCCGCGGTCAACCGGCCGGCGGGCCCGTAGTAAGGAGGTTAGGTCGGCAAAAGCGACATTTCGGTTTATGACTGTTTCTTATCAGTAGTGTAATTTGTGTTGTGAATTTGCGAGAAGATAATTAGCTACAGTATTAGGTGCAAACCAAGTTAGAGTTTGGAAAAGAAAATTTAGACAAGCTTGAGAAAGTAAGTGACGGTGAGTACGCGATCATTCTCATTGCTGTATGTTTCCCATGCTTCCTTGACCCATGTTTTTTTTATAACTTTTTTTATTAAATTTAAAGTTTTTACTGATAAAAAAAACGTAACTACATTCCTGGCTTCTACTTTTGCATTACTCCACACCCAAATAAAAATGAAGAGTCACGCCATTAATGAGATGCGAATAAAAAATTTCTTGGTCACCTGAACCAAGCATTGCAACGCCACTGCACAAAGTCCTGCAAAGCTGGCTTCTGTAACGTAATTCATATGAACGGAGCCTGAACCCATGTAAAAGGCTGATATGCTACCTATGCGGGGCCTCAAATGTTTTTGGTACCAAAAAGTGACGCACTCCCTGCGTGGTATTCGGATCCAAGTTTATTGCTCTCTCTGTTAAAGTATACAGTATCACGTTTAGAGGGAAATATACATCTACCAACTAAAGGATCATTGACCAATAGCAAAGTACAAAGAGGAAATTAAAATATCACGTCGTCACATAATATACGGACATGGAGTTCTATTTGTCGTCACTGTTTTATAGGAGACGTGCTTCTGTACACAACTGCACAAAAATATTCCACTGATGATTCCCGTTTCCAATATTTCTTATGTGTAGTTGATGTATTGGATCAAAAAGAAACTGTGCGTTGACATGAAACTAGATTAACATGACAATGCCTCTCCACCACAGAAGTGTTCCCGTTGTCAGGAAAATTCAACACAGCTGTTTCAGTACAATCGCAGGCAAACTGAAAAGAGGGAAAAGAAAAACGCAAGTGGTTCGCCAAAACATCACACCCTCCATAACATGAAAATGAGAAAATTATGCAATAATTAACAAAGGCCAATACTCCACCATTTCCAACAGCCAAAGTTAGCTAGAAACCTGTTCCGCCATCATGTCCTCGAACAGCACGGCTTCGCCGCCGGGAGCCGAAGCACCCCCGTGCTGCAAAGCCACGACGCTGCTCGCCGCAGCAGCCATGACCTTCGCCTTCTCCTTCATCCTCGTCGTCGCCTTCCTCTTCACGCGCTTCCTCCTGCAACGCCAGCGATGGCGCCGCAGTGCGAGGCTGCTGCTTTTGCAGCAGCGTCGGGACAAGCTCGGGCTCGACGCCGCGGCCATCGCTCTGATCCCGTCCTTCCCCTACCGGCGGTGCCCGGCACCCTCAGGGCCGGCCGAGTGCGCGGTCTGCCTCAGCTTCCTCGACGAGGGTCAGATGGCGAGGGAGCTCCCCGGCTGCAAGCACCAGGAGTGCATTGACGTGTGGCTCGCGTCGCGCGCGCCCTGCCCGGTCTGCCGCGGGAAGGCCGGGCCGCCGCCGCCGCCGGTGCGGGCCGAGGAAAGAGCTAGCCTCCGCGTCGACGGCGGCGGGTGTCGTGGCGATCGAAATGTTCGATGATCAGGCACAGGCTTCGTCGTCAACGCCAGAGGCCGCCAGCGCAGCTTCGTACAGAGTTGGGTAGCAGTGGCCAGTGGGCGACACGGCACAGCGATTGGCTCCGAGCTCATGCCCCGTGCGATCATCTACCATGTGATTGTGATCTGCTTCGTTCGGTACTCACCGGAGTTTCATCAAGCGGCTTAGAATCTGACGATTTCTCGCGCAAGAAGCTAAGACAGCAACAGCTGCAGCTTCTAACCTTCTTGAATATTCTCCCTTGAGACGGTGATACTAGTCCGGTGCCGCTACGGTGGTGGGGCTGGAGATTGCAGGTGCATGCTTGGATGCCGTGGTGGTGTTTCGGGCTGTATCGGGCCCCTTTTGGTAAAGGCGTTGCGGAGGCGAGGGGGAGCGGGTTGCTAGCTTGGTTGAGCGCGTGTGGTAGACATGGTGTTGAGACGGGCGAAAGTCTTCACTGACGCTTGTCGGTGGCAACGGTGGCGTCGTCCTTGTGGCGTTGTTCTCCCTGCTGGCACCATTGTGTGGCACCATGTTCCTACTACGCGGGGCTCTTTAGAGTGAAAACCCTGTCCTTCATTGGATGTGCGGCGGCGGCGTCTTGGCGTCCTACCCTCCCTGAAGGCACCGCATCTGGAGGCCTATATCGGCTAGTGGCGGTGGAGGTGGTTGGTCGGTGGAGTTGCCCGTGTGCAGTGGCAGAGGATGCACGCATAGTCCGCATTGGCAGGGAGGTGCAGAGGGCCCATGGGTTCTGGAGGTCTTGTGCTGGCGCACAAGGTGCTGTGGTGATCTTGGCGACGGTTGAGCGGAGGTGTTGTTCTCCTAGCGGTTTCACATACCTGAGTCCTTGGCAGTGAGAGTGAGGCGGTGGAAGAGACGAGGCCCCCACGCAGAGTGGTCAGGATCAGTGGCTTTCATTGTTGCTGCGAGCGGGAATGTTCTGCTGAAGCTACACTGAAGCGGGGAGATCGACGATGGTTTGTGTGCGGGTTGAGGATGATAGTTCCATGGTGGAGGAGTTCACGTAGCCTTTTGAGCTTGCAGCGGGTTGCGGCTTTTTGGCGTGGTGCAGCGTTGGTGACAACAGCGCTTGTTTCGACGGCTTGCTTTCAGCTCCTCTCCTAGGTGGTGGTGGTGCAGTGTTGCGTCGTATGCGTTTGTTTGTGTGGTGGCGTTCGCTTCGCCGCGTTATGTATTAATGTTTATTCTTTTTTATATGACACAACAATGCTCCTGCTGTCTTTTTTTTTTAAAAAAAATTCTCTATACTTTTTTGCTCGTTCTGCAGACTGCAGTGTTATCTGTATGACTGTATTCTGTACTGCTCGTGAATAACGTTAGTATTATATTTCGTAATTCTCCATTGCATGATCTCCCATCACCGCAATCAGAAATAAAAAAGCCTTTCATAAATTATATCTCAACAGCAGACATGCTACTCCATCTTCTATTACTATTACTAACTAGCAAGTTGGTCCGCGCAAATTGCGCGGAAAGCTAGCCCTTTTATGCTAATATTTGGATATTTTATTTTTAAAATAAATGAAAGTAAATAGTTATATTTGCTCATGTTATTGTATATACATTTTTTTTTGTCAATCTTCTATGGCATATCTTTTTGGAAGACAAATTTAGGAGAAAAGAAATATAGAAACAGTTTTTTATTTACTGAATCCATATAAAGATACATATTTTTTTGCTAAAATTTTATTTTTAAGATTTTTAATTTATGGTACATTTACTTTGTGAGTTATTATTAGAATAATAAATTATCCTTTGATGATACTTTAGCCTCATTGCCACACCGCTTTGGTGCGTGCAAAATAACCTTACACCTCGTTTGCCCCAATTGCTTCGCTCCCTTGCTACACATCTTTCATCGTGCCAATTGTCAATTCACGTTAAACTCTCCACTCCGCTTCTTGCTATTGTAGGCAAACTGTTTTTTGCGACACCACTTTTATGTGTGCCAATTCATCTGAAACCCAATGCCTTTATTGCTCGCCATTGCAGTCCAAATGCATCTTTGCCCCCTCCCCCATTGTCGCACCACTTTGACTCATGCCAATGCGATGCAACTCACATACTATCTTTGCATCCCATATAAATAATATGCAAAAATTAGATTAGAATCCGTTGGAAGATCGATCTACAATATAGATTTTTAAAGATGCCATACAATGTAACTTGGTATGTAAAGATCGATCTACAATATAATTTTTTAGGATTATTGGGACTGTAGCATAACTTTTGTTTTAGTTTCAAAGTTATCTAAATATGCTTGTAAATCGTATTTTATGTGAAATTTTTAGTTAGTCTAAATCATTACATTTTCATAAAAATCTTAGTCATTCTTCTATTTTTTAAATTAACGTAGAATTTTTTTGGCCATCTCGGTAAACGTGGGCTATGTATGACACATGACCAGGGGATGGGCACACATTTTCATCCCTGGTTTAGCTCCAATTGTTGGCTCTACTACTTGACTGGTTTGGCTTCTTGCTCTATTACTTGCCAGTGGCAATAGCAATAGGCAACAAAACTCAATTGTACTCTCTCTCCACTTCCCTGTCTCCCGCTCCCTCCCTAATTTCTTTGAGAACTAATATTTTTGCTCTATCCTGCTCCCTCCCTAATTCTTCAAGAACTGATATTTTTACTGTAACTAAATCTCTCGTGGCGCATAGGTAATGCGTTTGCTTTGTCATCTCTACCAACTTAAATTCTCATGTGTTGGTGTTTTTTTCCAGCTAATTGGAATTCCAATTTAAATTCTTTTGTGTTGGTGTTCTTTTCCAACTAACTGGAATGACTGCTCTGTTACTAATCCAATATCTATTCCATCCAATCAACACCCTCTCTCTCATGCTGTTGGCTAGTCCCTTGGTTTGGCTTTTTGGAGGGCACATGATCGGCTTTTTGGAGGGCACATGATCGCATGGGTACATATTTTCATATTTGGTTTGGCGCTATTGCTTGCTCTACTACTTGTCAGTGGCAATGATCGATAGCAATAGGCAACAACACTCATAATTATGTACTCTCTCTCCTCTAGAAATGATGATTTCACTATAACAAAATGTCTCTTGACAGAAGGATCTACCAACCTAAATTCTCTTGTCTTGAAATTTTTACAACAAAATTTTTCACGGATTAAATTAAGTCATTTACGGTATAGTAGGGTACTTGTGTTGTCCTTGGAATCGCGTGAACTGGGCTTTGTGTGGGGGAGCTCGAGATGGCGGCGGCGGGTCCGGCGGCGAGAGACACCGGAGATGGGAAGGGCGGCGTCGGCGGCGGGGGCGAGCGGTGGTACGGTTAGGGAAGGGTGGGGCGACACGGTAGGGGCGAGAGATGGGTGGAGCGGTGCGGCGCCAAGAGCCGCCGGCCGCGGGAGGTGGTCGAGGTGGGCGGCGGTAGGGTGGTCCGGTCGAATGAAGAAGAGAAGAGAGGAGAAAGATAAACAACAGAAGTTAGGCCGCTGCTGTTCGTCGAGGGCACCCGTCAACATCACGCCCTACAACGACCATGATGTCTTGAATAGAAACGGTCATGTAACGTGCCTTGTTTCCTTTTTTATTATTTGGATTGGACTTCCTAGGCTTTCATATTTTTCCTTTCGGACTTGAATCCGAGTCCCATACGCTAATAGGTTTCATACATTAAATAAAAACAATGGAATCAACTAAAGTAAATAATATGGACCGCTAGATCTTCATAAAATCCAATGGTTTAAATCCTTCTCTTTTTTAGATTAACATGGGATTTTCTAGTCCCTCTCGGTGAATCTGGTGGCTCCTTTTGCTTCTGTTTTAATAAGATAATAGATTGAAGTATCCACGTGAAAATGACACATGGTCTACAAAAGAAGATAAATTCTAAAAAAATCCGATAAGATAAATTCTAGAAATTCTGATAGTTAGAAATATGCAGACATCAGTTTGATACCGTAATTATCATTGGTGATAATAGCCATTTGATCAATATTGATACTGGAAAGGTACTAACATTTGTCATTATGAGCTAGAATGATTAAAGTAATCTCCTAAATTTATATCCAAATATTACCCGCTTTTGTTACTTTTAAAATAATGAAGAGTTTTTTTTTGAAAAAGGAAAATAATGAAGAGTAACCAATAAAGATCCGTGTCCAACCTCCTAGAATAAGTAGGGATCCCCTCAATTATGTAGCTTACTTAATTATTCTCCGATTTCCTTTTTGTAATACGAGGGATTTTTGTTAAAAAAACTCTCTCTCTCTCTCTTTTTTTAAAAAATTGTGAAGCTGCTCTTGAATATTTTTTTTGTTTCCAAGTATTTAATGAACCACTCTTTCCTCTCGAAAGAAAAATAAGTGTGAGTCCTTGCAAGTTTCTGCATCTCGATACACTCCCAATAAACAGAGGCATACCCAAAAAGAAAAAAAAAAAGAAAAAGAGTAATGCAAAGCACCCGCGCGTCATATCTGAAAAGTCAAACGCAGTAGGCAACGGTTCAGTTAGCTTCCCGCGCCCACAAAACGCGGAGACTGGAGATAGAGAGACCTCACACTCCAGGCAGCATCGTCCATGGCTCCACAGAGCGAGTCCTTGCCGGGAGACGTCATCCGGTGCTGCCGCTCCAGGGCGGCGATCGCCGCCGGCGCGGCGTCCTTCGCGTTCTGCATCCTCTTCGTCCTCCTCTTCCTCTACCTGCGCTACCTCCTGCGGCGGTGGCGCCGCGGGCGCAGCGGCAGCCTCGCCGCCGTGCACGAGGAGCCGCAGCCCGGCCAGCCGCCAACAAATTCCGGCCTCGACGCGGCAGCAATCGCGCTGCTCCCGTCCTTCCCGTACCGGCGAGGCGACGACGGCGACGGCGCCGCCGAGGCCGAGTGCCCGGTCTGCCTCGGCGTCCTCGACGAGGGGCAGGTGGTGAGGCGGCTCCCTGGCTGCTCCCACGTGTTCCACCAGCCGTGCGTCGACGCGTGGCTCGCGTCGAGCGCGTCGTGCCCGGTATGCCGCGGGAGCGCCGCGCCGCGCAGGCCCAGGCGGCGACGCGTATCGTCGTGGAAGTCGAGATGCCGGACGATGACGGGTTAGTTCTTCCTCCGTCGCCAACGCCGTGAGACTTACCAGCTACCGGAGGCTGGGCTCAGTTTGACTTGAGAGATGGAGCGGCTGCTTCGATGAGCAATGGCGGCAGTCGTTGTCTGCAATCTTAGCCGTATTACCATCGTCTACACCATGTGAATATGTGATCTGCTTCGATCGGAAACATCAGGAATAATATGTTTCGTTGTCGTTTATCAATCCGTGTATTGAGTGGACGATTGTGTGTTTGGTGTACTTCTCCGAGAAGTTGCAAGGATCCTCTTACCCCAAGAATCGCTTACAATTTCGCTCTAAACGAATGTCTTGATGGGGGGTGTTTCTTCTACTCCTTGGTCGGGCAGTGATAAGCAATGTATCAACTACAGAACTTGAGTGGAAAAAAAACTTTTAAATGTTGGAGATATGAGGAAATAAACAACGATTTTTCTAGAAACCGAAAGGATATATATCTGGAGGAGACTACAATATATGATACCCACCAATGGGAACCGAAATTGCGGAGATGGATCGATCGATACACGTCGTTCAACAATACGCCAGTCATAGGATGGGGTATGCATTTCCAGCGAGTATTTCCAAGGCCCACAGTTTTGTCACTAGTACAAAAAAATATAAAACAATCTTATTATGGACGCGTGGAGTTTTTCTTAACTACCTACACATACTTTCACATATGTTATGCTGCTCACAATCGATGGTCAGAACAGTAGAGTTTATAATTCTTACAAAATTTCAAAAAAAACCGTGTTTTTCATCGGTAAACTAAATATGTAAATTTTGACCAATTTTTTTGATAAATATAAATCATGTTTTATATTATCTACAATAGATAAAACCTCACAAATGTAGAAAAGCTTCTAGCGCCATGGTTGAAGGTATCGTCAGTGCCCATCGGGTCTCGAGCTCCGTTATCTCCCATTGCATCATTTTTTATGTCATTGACTAGTGGGCCTAAGCATCTCTCGGATGGTTGGAAAATAAAAAATAGCAGTTTAGCGGTTTGAATCACGGCTGAAGAACTTGCACACCACTAGGGTACTGGTTGAAATTTATGAATTTCAGTAATTTTGATACCAACCGAAAAAAGTGTAAAACAAAATTTAATATCTTGCATATCACCATCATTGAAAAAGAGAAATAATCTTTAATGGCGATTGAATTTTAAAAATGACAGTTGGATAATGATGCTAGGGCAGTCGCACAACCAAATTTACAAAGTGATAAAATGGAAAAGAAAAGGAAATTGAAATATTACTACTGGCAACACCCCACTTCTCGTGCCATATAATGTTGATACTTGATACAATAGATAAAACCTCACAAATGTAGAAAAGCTTCTAGCGCCATGGTTGAAGGTATCGTCAATTCCCATCGGGTCTCGAGCTCCGTTATCTCCCATTGCATCATTTTTTATGTCATTGACTAGTGGGCCTAAGCATCTCTCGGATGGTTGGAAAATAAAAAATAGCAGTTTAGCGGTTTGAATCACGGCTGAAGAACTTGCACACCACTAGGGTACTGGTTGAAATTTATGAATTTCAGTAATTTTGATACCAACCAAAAAAAGTGTAAAACAAAATTTAATATCTTGCATATCACCATCGTTGAAAAAGAGAAATAATCTTTAATGGCGATTGAATTTTAAAAATGACAGTTGGATAATGATGCTAGGGCAGTCGCACAACCAAATTTACAAAGTGATAAAATGGAAAAGAAAAGGAAATTGAAATATTACTACTGGCAACACCCCGCTTCTCGTGCCATATAATGTTGAGCCTTTTTCGCGTTCCTTACACCAACTGTTGGTACTAGGAAGAACGGCGCGCTAACGCCGCGCCTGTTAGATTACATGAGTAATTACTTGTTACCATCATGAATTGTTTTTTATTCTCTCTATTTTTATTTTTCTAATCACTAAGAACACTAAATGGTTACATGCATTAAACAACCACACACACGTGTTGAATGAAGTAGACAATATGCATGGAAGGTACGCATATAGTAGCAATCGTGGACAGTGATGCTGTCATGTTAGCACTCATCAGCAAACTCGATGGCGGAAAGGCAGATGTTCTCGACCATAGAGAGCGTCGTCCTGTTGACATAGAGTGCCTTAGGAGGCCCTTCTACCACTGTCGCGCTAGAGCTCGTGAGAACTGAGAACTGAAGCGGCGCGATGTGACGTTGTTGGCCGAGGAATAACAAAGAGAGGAGAGAGGACAATTGAGGGCAGGAACTACGGTTTGACAAACTTGTCTCACGAAAAAGGTGGTCGGGGCTTCACATGGGAAGCGTGTTAGCTCGGGGTGGACAGCATGAATGCCATGTATTTCGTCTAGGGATAATACTTACGCATCATCAGACGTGACACTCGTATAAGGAAAACGGACGTACAATAGAAAAAAGTACAGTGCAGAAAAATTAGCATGCTGTGCAGCGAACCAAAATGATACACAATTATTTTTAGAAAAAAATGAGGTACTGTAGCGTGGGACCCACGTAGACCCCACGCTACAGTAGCAGGGGTGCTGGGAGCGCAGGAAAGCTCCCAGTGATGTATCATTACTTATATTCACCTACATAGTGGTATGAACATCGCCACCATAGCACACGGTTCTCTGGAGCTGGTGCGAAATGAGATCAGAAGTACGCTTGGTCTCTTATAACATTCGGTTGAGGTAACGTCTCAAGATTTCACAAAAACAGAGTTAAAGCAACAACAAAAACAATTCGCAATCTTTTACCAGCCATTGCAACCAATAGTTCGTTATCTCTCTCCCCCTAGCTAAGGTAAGTAGACATTTTTTGGCATGGTTCAAATCGAATAGACGATTCCATTTTGCCTTATGATTGTAAGATTCGATCCTCATGACGTGCTTCGTTCGACTTACATGTTCCATGGTTCAATTTCTCAGCACATTGTAGCTACCCCTAGCTCATTGCGGGCAGAACCACACATCGACAGCATCAGCACTCATGTGTCCATGCTGATCACTCATGCGAGTGAAAGGAAGAGATAAGGCAGGTTTTGAAAATTTGAGGTCACTTGGAGAAATTTAGGATATACTTTATTCAGACAGTTAGTCTCTTAACGCCAATCTCAGTGGAGGGTTTCATCGCAGTGTTACCTAGATATCCACGTCAGCTTTTTAGTGAAATGAAACTGTCACCCTCAGTGCATAGTTTCATTGCCTAGATTTATAGGCAAGATGCAACATTTAATTTCTACACTATGGCCCATCCCCTCAATGGAGTGTCATCCGTCTTGAGTACTGAGCCGGCGGGTGTCATGAGGATGAAACACATCTTCTCTCTCCTCATTAATCTTGTGTCATGTCACCTAAAATGCTTAAGTGTCAGCTTATTAATTGCTGATAAAACCAACATGGAGACTGGCCTAAGAGCAAGATTAGTAAACTCGCTCACTCATCGGCGTCTGGCGTGCCACCTCATTCGAGCTACTGAGCAGTAATGGAGGGACCCACATCCAATTAATACGCTTCCTGTTTACCGAGGAGACGGCAGCCAATCCAGTTGCCGGGTGGAGTTCACGACCGCATGCGCCTACTCTGCGCCAACGATTCATAAAAAGGTCAATCCGTTCTCTCTCCAGCTTTCTCACCGCTCCACGTCAGAAAAGGCTGATGTGGATCTCTCACTCGCCTGCAGATTCACCCTTATAATACTTGCTCTAATAATGTCAACAACAATGAGTAAACTAGTTCCAACATTTTTATTCCAAAATAAACTGGTAGGGTTCTGTAACGACCTGACAGCGATAAGTAGCCGTCGTCATCACCAGAGTGTGACTTTCCTTAAGAAACTAGTTTTTTTAATGAACTAGTGGAGGCCTTCTCCTATTGAGGTTTTAAAATTTGTTTACAAATAGTTTCATGTAGTCTATACTGTTTTCGACACCTCTCCTTGAAATGGCTTGTATTGGCTTACATATGTCTAAAACATAGATTGAATTCAAGTTTTCACATCTTTGGGAAATTGAAATACTCAAGTTCTTTAAAGATTAAATTTAAGTAGGTACGATAAAATTTACATAATCTAAAGGAACCCTATTTATTGAGATGATTTGTGAGCTGGGCTTTTGGAACGCGAGAAAGATGAAATCCAACCTTCTTAGCGTTGGTTGAATGCACCAAAACAGTGCCCAGGCAAGAGTTAGCTTATCATCACAAACAACAGATAATTCTCCCTCACAGAACACTATTGAATCAACGTATAATTAGTCAAAATCAACAGAGTTTTTAGCGTAGCGCAGCCAAGAGAACAGGGGGGTGTCGAGCCTTCTCATTTCCGCCTAATTTCCCAACACACGACCAAAACGACGGCAAGGTGAAGGCCTCCCCCCCCCCCCCCCCCGCGTCGCCCCTAGGGGCGGCCCGGGCGGACCGCCGCCGCCACACCCAATGTCGCTCGTCCTCTCGCCGCCACCAGAAGCCCGCGCAGGGTCAAGGACGGCGGCGGGGAGGCCTCCATCCACGCATGAACCCCTTGAGTTCCCCTTCCTGAAATCAAGGTCTCCATGGCTCCCCCCGTGGAGGAGGTCCAGCAGGTCACCGGCGGGTAGATCTGGCGCCCGTCCGACGGATCTAGCGTCCCAAGGGGCGGCACCGAGGTGGGGTGTTGGCCGGGCGCCGGAGGTTTGCCCAGACATCCAGCTCACCGTCGGCCAGATCTAGCCCCTTCCCGGCTAGCAGCGGGCGAGGATGGGTGCAGGGCGGGGCTCTGCAGCTCTGGTCTGCATGGCTTGCCCCCCTTTTGGTTGTCGACGGCGGTAGGTCATGGGGCCCATCGGACAGCGGTGAGCCAGCACTTGTGTCGCGGTTCAGAGCTGCTATATCCCTTGATCTGGTACGTGTGCATCTGTGGTTGCGGGGGTGTGGGAGAAATCCCTGCTCGGCTTGATGCCGGTCGGCAATGACGACACTTATATTGCCACGTTCCTCGCCAGAGGCTTTGTCGCAGCAATCTCCATACCCACAACCGCCAACCATCTCTGGCGGTGACGGTGGGCGCGGAAAACCACAGGAGATTAAGTCCGATATTGCATTGGTCTTGTCGATATCGGTGACACCTACGGGTGCCACAACCCTTCTTGGAGGCGATGTCGAATTTTCCTCCCACCTAAGTGTTGTTGCTGGTTGTCCTTTCATGAAGTTGGTGCTCCTCCTCCTAAGTTGATGATCTGGCTTTCTCTACTGTCATCCTGGTGCAAACTGATACAAGCTGTGGATTTCCGTTGCGAGTCGTGCGGATATCCTTCATTTGGCTCCTCTGCTCCGTCGGCGCTCTTCGTGCTTGTGGTGCCATCAAATTTTATGTCGGGTGCTTCCACTCTTCCACCATTCCCCTGCGAAGCTTCCTCCCCTTGTATGGCGTTGGATGTTGAAAAGTGAGAGCCCGGATGAGCTCCGAAATGTGGCTCTATCAGCATCAAAAGGGAAGGTCGTCATTTTTTGTGAGCCTTGGTTTGCGCCCCTCCTGTCGCTTTTAGCCCCCACTTCATTGGTCTGACCCTCAGATGGAGGATGACAGTGGAGCGGCGTAGCTACGGGGCGAGGGGTGGAGGGGGTGGGGGGGGGGGGGGCAGAGGGTTTGGAGGTGCAAGAGCTATGGTGTATGCAGCGAGTATGTTGTTCGGTGGCGTCTCCTGTTGACGATTGGCGGCCGTCTTTCTAGCTGGTGTCTTAGCTTTGCCTCTTGAACGGTAAAAAGTTGTTCTCCTTGTTTTAGGTGTTGTGTTGGGTTGGGTTGTTGTAAAATTGCTGAATCTCAAATGCTGTAGTTTTTTGACTTGTCCAAAGCCCATCAATAAAATCAGGTGAGGATGCTCTCCCCTCGTTGACGCAAAAAAAATTCCCAACACACCTGCTCGATGGATCGAAATCACCTTGCGAGAGGGGGTGAAAAAAGAAAAGCTTGCTGGGCTGGTGGGTGGCAATGTCAGACTGTCAGTTAGTAGCTACAAGCAGAGCGGTGTTGTTAAACACCGGGCAAATTACAAGATACTGCTGGCAAGGATGGACGACGCCCGACAGCGTTTACCGACTTTTTCCTGCGGGCGCGACGGACGCGACCAAGAAGGCCCGAGGCAGAGTCCAAAACCACTGCCGGCGCCGCTTGCAGAAACCGTAAAACACCGCGCGCCCAGTCAAACAACAGCCACCCGATTTGTGTGCTTGTCCGCTGCCCTGCCGCTAGTTCATAAGCGTTCCTCTCTAGCTTGATTATTACATCTCGCGAAAATCTAGAGCGCGAGACATGCCAAGTGCTGACGCTGCTTGCCAGCTTAGCCCTTAGCAAATGCCGGCCACCACCGGCGAGGACGCCGTCGTCGTCTGCGAGTACGACGGCGTCGGCGTGGCCCTGGAGCTCGCCGCCCTCGCCGCCTTCGTCGTCCTCCTGCGGTACGCCGCCGTGCTCTACGCCAACCACCTGCTCGCCACCCTGTGCGTCGACGAGGACGACGACGGCCACCTCCTCGCGGTGGGAACACGGAGCGACGACGGTGACGGCGGCCGCTTCTGCGCGTCCTCGGGCGGCCTCGACGACGCCGCCATCGCGCGGCTGCCCTGCTTCGTGACCGGCGCCGGTGCCGCGGCGGCGGAGTGCGCGGTGTGCCTGGGCGGCGTGGAGGAAGGCGACACGGCGCGGGCACTCCCCTGCTGCACGCACGCGTTCCACGTGCGGTGCGTCGACGCGTGGCTGCGCCTGCGCCCGACGTGCCCCGTGTGCCGGGCGACCTGCCGCTGAGGCACGCGGCGAGGACGCCGGGCGCTGTCGGTTCGGGCTCCAGTCGTGCCGTCGTTCGATTCGATCTAACATTTGAGATCAGCCAGTACGCGGTGAGATTAGCTGTTGTTTTTTTTAAAAAAATGTAGCTCAAGCTCTTAAATTTCTGGTGTAGCAGTAGCATGTTGCTGATGCCGAACAAGTAGTCCACAGTGCGTTCTGCACGCGTTGCTATATACTGTATTGCCGTAGCACAAGAGCAAACTGACATGCTAGCAATAATCCCTCGACGCGGCGCATCCACGGGCACGCAGCGGGGCGGCGAGCCGGTGAACTCCTCCTCAACGGACGGCGTGCGTGCGAGGAATGACTCGGATGAGAGGACCCGGCGCGCGCTGACCGCGGAGGAGCTAGGCGTTGGCCGTTGGGTGATGACGATCCTGCAGAGCCGGTGCCAAGATGATGTCTCTGCCGCTGTCGCTGATCACGCTCGCGCGGGCCAGTCGGCTCAGAACGTGGTGGCGTCGTTCGTCCTCAACACCTCACCGGCGACCTCCCGGGACGACCACCAGCGCGGGCAGCGGCCACGCACCTCGCCGGGATGACAAGGCCTTTCGCTTTCTTTTGGTGTTCCTTAGAGGGGAAAAAAGAAGGGAATTCCTACCAACAGGAACAAACTTTTTTGAGAACCAGCAGGAAGACAAAATGGGCCGAAGCACGGAAAGGCCCAAAGCATGGAGGCCCATTGGCTATCCACAGTTTCCTTCCGTGGGCCACTTTGAGCCTAACAGGAGAGCTGCTGCTCCATCAGCGCCTCGCTGTGCAGTTTTGATGTGACGTGATCCAACAAGAAGAAAGTTCGCTGCCCGCCGCACTACCACACTCATGAACGAACAACTCAGTGGCTCCACCGATCCAAAAACTGGGGGCATCCATGCGTAACAAAACCCATTGTTTCTCTTGGGGAGAAAAGGCCTTTTAGAAGGGGGAAAGAAAAAGGAGGGAGGATGTCGACTCACCCTTGTTTCACGTCATCAAATCATTGCACCTTGCACAAGGGGCAGCCTAGGAGAGAGCTTTTTCGTGTGCTTGTCATACCAGCAGCCTTGGTCTGGTTTTGTGGCCTGAATTGGCCGACAGGGGAATTTAGGAGCAGTGATCGGTCGACCTTCCCGTGGGCTGAGACCAGCAGCAAATGTTGTTGGTGCGGCATCTGAATCTTCAGAGGAGCCAGCGGGAAGGATGCTTTTGAACCTTTTTTTTTCAGTCTGTTGGTTGCGGCTAAACTAACTGTCCGCACAAAGAAATCACAGTGCAAAACAGCAAGTATTTTGTAGAAAGAGCTTCAAATAATAATTTGTTCATTGACTAATCTCTAAGCAGCATTTTTTTTTTTTTGCTACCAACCCCAACCTTCCCAAACAGTAAATTACAGGAAACTTTCTTGAACACTGTAAAAGAACATCATGTACCACACACGTTACAGGAGTGAGCTGTACTGCGCTGCACACATACAGACGACTGAAGAGGGGACGGACATCTATTATCACACACATGCAGACGCATGACATGGATTCCTCATCATCAATTCATCATGCCCTGCCTGCCTACCAATAATCACTTGAAAGATCGGACGGAGAGCAGGCGCCTGAAGCTATCATGAGCATGAAGAGATCACATCAACATCTGAACCCTAGCCGTCGCCCGGTCGTCCTCAACTTGCCAACTGATCGTCTGAACCTGCGAGTCCTTCGCCCCCTGCAAACGGAGCCAAAGCCGGCTGTATCATTGGATCGGCACACTGTCGGGCTTCTCGGCTTCTCGCCATCAGAGTCACTTGAGAGAGGTACGGAAAGCTACGTGTCGTGCGTCCGTGGCGCCTTTCGCGGGTAATCAGGTGCTGCACCTCCGGGAACAGTCGCTGTCCCTTTTGCAGAACACAGCTAGACACGATTGTAGAAGCAATACTACAAATTCTGCGTGTTTCTTTGACGTACACATCAAGGACAGTTAGTGATAGAAGGTACAGAGTCTTGGGGATGTGTAAGCCTTTGTTTGTTCTTTTCTCGTTTTTTAAAAAAAAATATTTAACGTTTCTCGTAGTGTACTAGCTTGTCCGGACTACAGCCCATGGTCTCATGCATTGGAGATTTGGATGCCTTCCCTGCAGATGAATTTGTAAATGTTTTTTTTTTGGGTGGGAAGGCCGTGTAAATGGCGAAATTTCCTCGGTGACGGCAAGCCTTGACACTTTACTAATTCTGTGGGCTGGTAAAAGAAAGAATCATTGTGCCTGACTGAGACTGACCTTGTGCACCTTACCCGAACATACCTGAGCCGGCCGGGCCAGTCCCACCCGAACAAGCTAGTGGCGCAATGTAACTTTTGCTAGCATTAACACACAATACACGCGCGCATCATGCGCCTAATCATTGGGATATGACCAATGACCACACATCAGCAGTCCTAGATTAACTGCCATGTCACACGCACCTTTTTTTTTGAAGTAAATATGCCACACGCACTGTAATCACAAATTCACACGGACGATCACCATCTTATTGTGATCATTAGCTAAAATCACCATGATCGAAATCGCTCACTTGCATGTGAAGGAGCCCTGTTCTGACACGGAAAGCTCCAATTCGACCAGAGCTCCAGCTAGCAGCAGAAACCCCTTTTCGTTTGAGTTGCACCGTTTCGCTTGCACATGATGACGACGCACTGACTACCCGAGTGAAGGCTACTGAACACACGTCACATATATAGGCAGCAGCAGCCCAGATGCGTGACCACTGCACCGAAGGAAGTAGGAATTGTGAACAAGTACGTAGCAAATAGGCTCACCCATCGCCACGACAACACTCGTAAAATCTTGGTGATGTTGTAGACAATCACAAAAACGACCCAGCAAGAACAGATGACGTAGTTTGAGCGTTAGGTATAGTGCGAACAAGCAAAAAGATTGGTTTGGTCTAAAAGAAAACAAAGAAAACGACTGGCATCTGGCAGTAAGTTAGTGTAAAACTGTAGAAGGAGAAGATGGCGAGAGAAGAGTTTGATCCAACCACCACGTCTATTCATCGGTACATGGATTACATATATACTCGTACAAGAGCTCTACATGCTAACAACCAAGCGAGAGACGGGCACGGAACGCGGGCGTGCGTGAGGTGCGCGCGACGCGGACGGCGTGGCGAACGAGCGTGGCGAGCGAGTCCACCGGGCGGACGTGGTCGCGAGCATGCGCGCCGGCCGTTGCGGACGAGCACGTTGTGCCGTTTAACACCCCCCCACAGTCTCGGCGTCCGTGTTTGCGACGCAGAGGCTGTCCCTGAAGTCGATGAAGAGCGAGGATGGAAGCCCCTTAGTGAACACATCGGCGAACTGCTGTGAGCTCGGAACGTGCAGAACGCGGACCTCGCCAAGAGCGACCTTCTCACGGACAAAATGAATGTCCAGTTCGATGTGCTTGGTCCGCTTGTGGAGCACCGGATTCCTGCTCATATACACGGCTGAGACGTTGTCGCAGAAGACCACCGTGGCCGCGTCGATCGTGCAGCCAAGTTCGCCAAGGAGGGAGCGAAGCCAAGAACACTCTGCAACGGCATTGGCAACCCCGCGGTACTCCGCTTCGGCGCTCGAACGGGAGACAGTGGTTGGAAGATCATTCACAGAGAAGCCAGACGGGTCAAACTCAATCGATACATTGTTATCACGGGTAAGTTTACGGACGGAAATCAAGTTGTGAACAAGTGAAGGAGAGACCAAGACATTGTTCAGAAGAAGAGGTGAGGAGTGTGTAGGAATGGAGGCGCCGGCTGAATGTGAGACAGGCAACCGGGCGCCGTTTCCAACTGTGATGTAGGAGGGGAAAGAAGAAGGAGTGGGAGAAGCAAGAATACCAGGATTGTTGGACATGTGGGTGGAAGCGCCGGTGTCCAGAAGCCAGTTGGTGGAGCTCGGCGGAGCACCGGTGCCGACGTTCTGGAGCGCGGCCATCAGGGCGGTGGTGTCGAAGGTAGAAGAGGGGCCGGGCAGCGCCATCTGGTGATGAGCCGTCATGGCCTGCTGCGGCTGGACCGGCGGACGCGGTCCCAAAACCCCAGCGCCGGGGGCCCGGAAAGGAGCAGGCCAGGCCTGAACCAACCCGGTCCACGGATGGTAGTTCGCAGCCCAAGGCAGGCCGGCGGGTGCAGCGCCAGAGCCTGAGGAGGGAGCGCCGGAGCCGCCGGAACCGGAGGCGCCAGCTGCGCCGCCGCCGCCTTTCCCGCGCTTCTTGTTGCGGGGCTTGTTGCGCGAACCACCAGATCCGGAATCACCAGAACCGGAGGAGCCGGAGTTGTGGCCGGCGTAGAGGGCGTGACCAGTGTCCATCCTGGCTTCGTGATCGGCGTTCAGCTCCTCGAGAAGAAGGTACGAACACGCGGACCGGAATGTGTGGGGAGGAGACTTGGAGGTGATCACCGGTTTCACGTACCGATACTTCGGGTTGAGGCCGCGCAGCAGATTGAGCACCTGGCTCGGCTCGGAGACGGGATGGCCGACGTCGCGGAGCTTGTCGGCGAGTTTCTTGAGCTGGCGGGTGTACTCCCGCATCGACAGGTCGCCCTGCTGCAGACTGCGGAACTCCGCCTCGTCGTAGACGGCGCGGTGAAGTTCGTTGTCGCGGAAGACGCCCTCGATGTCGGACCAGACGGAGAACGCTGTGGTGCGCGGCTGGTAGACGAGGTCGAAGACAGACTTGGAGATGGTGGTGTAGATCCAGTTGACGACGCTGTGGTCGATCATCGTCCACTCCGCATCGCGCTGCTCCATGAGCGCCGGGGAGGTCACATGCGCGGTGAGCCCGAACTTGCCGAGGACGGTGTCGAAGAAGCACCGCCACTGGCTATAGTTGGAGTCCTCCATGTCGAGGATGATCGGGACGTGCGAGCGGATGTTGACGGTCTGAACAACGGAGGAGGGCGCAGGGGGCAGCACCACCTCGTCGTCGTCGTCGGAGGAGGAGTGGTCAGGGGAGGCCATGGGTGGGGAGGCAACGGAAGGAGATGCGAACGGGTTATCGAGGGAGGAAGAGAACTCGGTCACTGATACCATGTAGAAGGAGAAGATGGCGAGAGAAGAGTTTGATCCAACCACCACGTCTATTCATCGGTACATGGATTACATATATACTCGTACAAGAGCTCTACATGCTAACAACCAAGCGAGAGACGGGCACGGAACGCGGGCGTGCGTGAGGTGCGCGCGACGCGGACGGCGTGGCGAACGAGCGTGGCGAGCGAGTCCACCGGGCGGACGTGGTCGCGAGCATGCGCGCCGGCCGTTGCGGACGAGCACGTTGTGCCGTTTAACAAAAACAATAGGCAAAAGCATTTTGACATAACTAAGGCCGTAAAGGGCACCGAGAGGAAACTTCACACTTGACACATACACACGCACGACGATGATGAGTAGCAGTAGCAATCACCGTGTAGGGCGGGCCTGGCCCCCAGTGAACTCGATCTTTTTGTCCCGCCGCCGCTTTCCTCGGCCGCGGCTCATCGTCCCTTTTTTTCCGCCGGTCCCGTGTAGGTGTGCGCTCGGAAACAACAAACAAAGCAAAGGCCTCCGTCCCGACCGACCCCAATCGCCCGAGCAGCCGACGTCGTCGATCACCAAAGCCCGGGTGCGGCCTGGGACTGGGACCCCAAAATATCTGGCGACCTCACCTCTGGCCCAGCCAGAGCCAGGTCCCCAAGAAACAGAGACGCGGGCCGTGTCGTTGAAGCCTCTCCTTGGCGGCTTTATAAATTGCCGGCGCGGCGCCCCTTTCCCCCAGCAAACGCACGCGACCTCCTCCTCACTAAACAAACACAGAGAGAGGCCACCGCGCCAACGCCCCAACGCCAAGCAAAGGCAAACACCACACCACCACCGCTGCAACCAGCCAGCCCACGGATTCAGGATTCTCGCGTGCACTGCACGGGGAACTCCATTCCATTTCCAAGGGAGTCGCCGACTGGGCGCGGCTGCCGCTTCCGGCGCCGAGGAGCCAGCCGAGCAAGACTCCGTGCGCAAGTTGTTTGAGGGGGCAAGTCCACGCTCAGCTCTAAACTTATGAGCATGAGCTCGCCGAGCTCGTGGCTGCTGTCGGACAACTCGAGGTACAGCACGCGGGCGCGGCTGCTCTTCATGGGCCTCTCCTTCGCCATCGGCATCCTCACCTTCCTCCTCTACCTCGCGCTCTGGTACCTCTGCAGCTCCCGCCGCCGGCGACGGCAACAGCAGCGCCGCCTAGCGGCCATGTCAGCCGCGGCGGCGGACGGGGCGAACGGCGGCGGGGAGCACGGCATGAGCGCCGACGCGATCGCCGCTCTGCCGACGTTCGTCTTCGCGCCCAGCAACGGCGACGGCGAGCCGGCGGGGCTCCTCGACTGCCCCGTGTGCCTCGGGCAGGTGGAGGCCGGCGAGGAAGGCGCGGCGGCTGCCCAAGTGCGGCCACTCGTTCCACGCCGAGTGCGTCGACGCCTGGCTCCGCGCCCACTCCACCTGCCCCATGTGCCGCGCCGCCGTCGGGCAGGCCGCCGCCACCACCGCCACCAAGCAACAGCAGGCCGCCGCCGCCGCCGACAGCACCGTCGTCACGCCGGCAGAGGCGTTGCCACCCGTGTGATTGGAATGCAGCCGCGCGCGGCGGGCGGAGGTGGACCACCGCTTGCTGTCCAGGATCGGAATGGTCGAAGGCCTGGAGCCGAACAGAACGCGTGCACGATTGGAGAACAGCAGAAGCTATAGCTATAGTGAGTAGTGACAGGCAGGGAGCAACACACGCTAGCTAGTGCGTGGTAACCTAGGATCATCGTATAGAGAGGGAGAGGCTTGATTAATTAATTAATTAATTAATCGCGGAGGTTTATTTGTTTTGGTTAATTGGTGCATGCTTCGGTGCTTGTACAGCAAAAAATATCATGACGCCAACTCTTGCTGCTACTTGCTGTACTGTGCTTCGAGCTGGGCTGAGCTGTTTGGACTTTTCGGTTGAACGGAACGGACAAGCAAAGCAAGCGAGCTGTGCCACACCACAGCACGGTGCGTGCGCGCGCGCGCCACAACGCCCTGCCGGCCGGCTGCCGCGCTCAGCTCCGCTCATTCCCTTTTGGCCCGTTCCGGCCGCCGGGAGCAAGCCGTTCTGTTGCACGGTTACGCGCCCCGCGGCGGCCGATTGCGCGTATCAGCCAGACAGGACAGGCAGCACCCTCAGCCGGTGCTCCGCTGTCCGTCCGTTCCATTCCGTTTCATGCATGCATATGCATTGGCATCAGCAGGTGCGAAAACCGCGTGCCCCAGCCGTCCCGTCCCCGCCAAAACCTTGGACTTGGTTGACTTCCGGTTCCGGCTGGCTCGTCCTGTCCCCGCCCGATTCTTTCTTCGCTGCGAGCGAGAGGAGGCAGCAAAACGGAACCGGGCGGGCACCGCACCACACACGGCTTTATTCGTCTCGCCTTTCTTTCTCATCAACGCTTGCTTCTGCCCCGGCCCCGTCGTCGAAACGATTCTTTTCTTGCCAGCTCGTAAATGTGCGAGACGGAGACTTGTGTACAGCGATCTCCATGTTCCGCAAAGCGACCAACCAGCGCTTTTCACACCCCTCCCCGTCCCTGCTAGCCGTCTGATCTCGTTTTGTATTGCTGCACTCACCGGGAACAACCCCTTCATGACTTTTGGCATCTTCATGCCAGCTATATCTGAGTGTCTTGCGTGTCGCTGCTCGCCGTACATTTATGGTCGATTGCCTCCGTGGCGATGCCACTCCACTCGATCTCCATCCATCAACTGGGGTAGGATATATACGTTCACACGGTGGGAGGCGGCAGCTGGGTACGTATACATCGGAGCTGCACGCAACTCAACTACTCAGTACGTACACGGTACACGTGCACCGAGCCAGCCAAACCAATGTCGCCTTGCTGGAGAGCCTTGGAGGTCGAACTAATGTTCTTTCTGCTAACTGTGTGAACATGTCCGAAGCTTGCACGGACAGGCTGTGCCCGCGATCACAGATAGAGGCGGCATCGGATCGCTTGATTCGCCACGCAAGATAACTGGCTGCTATCGGATGCTCTTGGCCGCTATTGCTTGCCCGGGGCTCCCTCCCAATCGTGGATGGCAAGAGCCGATCCATCAAACATCAGACAACTGGAACCGAGCTTGCTCGCTACCGCTAGTGTAGTGTGGCTAGTCGTGTGCCCGGGATCGACCGACGACCTGAGCAGAACTTAGGAGTAGGGCCAAAGAAAGGGAGAAACAACTTTTTTGCCTACTAGGTGCGTCGGCGTCGGTGATGCGAGCCCAACGGACGAGAGCTAGGGAAGCTTGGGGTCCGACCTATGCCCTCGCTCCTTTCAGTTGGGAGGCGCATGGGGCTCGTGGCATGTTGCTGAGAGCAGTGGGTAGCTTTTGGGGACATGCAAGAGAACAGAGCACCCGCAACTTGAGCGCCGGCCGCCGGGAGGTATGGCCAGTCCATATGGGTGACGGATCCGTATCCTTGTTGCCTAGGTTTGCTCCAACAGTAGTAGTGTGTGCCACTGTGCCTGCATGTTTCTCTCTGTTCTTTTTCTTGGAAAGAAAGTGCCTGCATGTTTCTTACAAACTGAAACTTTATCAATACTACTACTGGACCTGTACCCTGCAGTGGTGTCCCTTTCAGGATATTGGGCACAAAAACAAAGTCATGGCAAATGTTTCAGGGCCCCAACAATTAATCAAAATGAAGCCTCTCCACTACCCAAAAAGAAAAGAGGGGCCTCCTAAGATTTTTCTGTACGTCGTGCCAAGTCAGTTTTAAACTTGTATCTTTAGATTCACTTCTAGTTAAATTGTGTTTATCTGGGTGGGTGATGCACTGAACACTGATGCTACTAGCTTATGCAAGTTGTCCATAAAATGCATGTAGGATCTTGGAAATCCCGACTTTAGCCGAGCTTTATGCCACTATGATACATATAGGATTGTGATCCTATCTCCCATCAAAACATTGGCGCTGTATCTATGGTACCTTGAAGAGTAGAACTACAACCACACACCCTTTTCATGGCGCCCGTATGGGCCTTGTCCAAGCACAGATCGCCTTGCGTATGCATCATCTGCTGCTCCGTCCGTGTGCTGGAAAAGTTGTTCTGTTGTCGTAGAATTGCCAAATGGGAATTCTAAAAAAAAAAGAATTGCCAAATGGGAAGGGTCCACGGAGATAAAGTGAGAAACCTTTTTTTTTCTCCCTCTGTCTCTGTACTTATTTTATTTTTGGAAAACGCTAAAGTG
This sequence comes from Urochloa ruziziensis, assembly GCA_015476505.1. Classification (NCBI taxonomy): domain Eukaryota; kingdom Viridiplantae; phylum Streptophyta; class Magnoliopsida; order Poales; family Poaceae; genus Urochloa; species Urochloa ruziziensis. Next base: position 12,593,858 of record CM027122.1, on the reverse strand, counting down.
AACCGCCTTTAGCGTAGATGAACAATATCCTTGACCATCATATGTGGTGAAGTGCGACAAAAAGCAGATCAACAGATTAAAGCTCATCAGTCATCAGAGGAGAGCCCTTGACTGAGCTTTCTCCAACAGCATGTACTTTGCTGGACCGAGGATTCAACAACTAAACAAGTCAACAAAATCATGGACGCACTATATACCACATCCCTTGGTGCTCTGTTTCTGCACCCTGCTACTCCACTGAATGTAAGGCGACCAATCAACTGCCCTCAAGTTTTAACCCTGACACAGAACCTCAGATAGCACAACTGCTACTACAACAGCAACAACAGTATCATCTCTTATCATCAGCATAAGGATAGGTTTCACTTAAAGAATAGTGAGTAGCACTACTCTGTTTCTCAAAAAAAGGAAGAAAAAAAAGAGGAACTACTCTAGCAGCATTGATCTGCATATAACACTGGACTTGCATTGGAAGACGTTAACTCGCAGTGCTGATGACGCCACAGAAATGCAGTAGTCCTTGACTCCTTTGTGTTGTACCGAAGCGTGCCTGCGTAGGTTGTGGAGGAAAGAATTCAAGAAATCGATCCGCTCGGGCGTCGAGTAGCGTATCTCACTGGACCAAAGAAAGACGAGTAACGTCCAGGCCGCGAGAATGCGAGATGCGTCGTGGATTGAGACGCTGCTGTTTCCTCATAGGTGGCGCTCGCAAAGCTTTTCGCGTGCGTGGCGGCCTTTTGCGTCGCTTGCTGCAGCGGGGGATTCCACACGCCGGTCCCCTATTCGCTCTGTGGCTTGCACACTCCTCCCTTTTCCACTGTGGATAAGCCACCGGCCCCGGCTCTTTGATCTTGCTGCGTTGCTTCTTCCCCCAAGAAATGGGACATACCTCGCGCTCCATACTTCCATCATCACGATATCCACCGGAAGTATGTCCACATGCCAGACATATGTATCCGTCATTTTGTAGCGGAAGTATATTTGTACACAGACTCTCAAAAAGGGATGGCAATGCATTATGCATAAGGCGGAATGATAGATTGATAATGTCTGTACGATTTTTGCATAGATAGGTTTGTTGATCGAACCCCAAACATTCAATCTAGAATCTCTCAACAACCTCTAGTTTTGTCGTTTCAAAAAACAATCGATCGATCTGTTGCTTGGGATGGGAAGGATAAACGATCTCGGACCTGATCGGATGAGGATCAGAAGGGAGGAAACGGATATGGTAGAGTCCGTAGGCCTAGCTCGCTAGCTGATCGATGTGTTGCCGCGCCACGAAGCCGGACCTCGGCGCATATCGATAAAAGCTCAGGAACATCACAACACTCGACTCGATCACCCGGACGGACCTGCACTCGAATGTTAGGGCGGCAGGCAGCAGCCGCACGCCACACACGATTCGACAGTCGCTTGGTCTTCAGCCTTCCACCCCCCGTTGCCGATGCAGCCTCCTGATCGTGCACGTGTCGCGGCTGCGCCAGAAGCAGAACCCTTAAATGGGCTGGGCCTGCTCCAGAACCACCATTAAAATGGGTTGGGCCTCAAGGCTAGTTCGAACAGCATTGATAATGGGCTAGCCCTGACTTTTGTTCGTTGGACTCGTTCGTTGGTGGAGGAACCAAACAATCCAATCCAGGCAGGCAGGAGGACCATTCATCATCCAAGGTCCCTGTCACTTGCTTTGCTTGGGCATACAGTGACAGCAGGCGCGCGAGCCTCCCACCGTTCCCACCCAAGAGTACAAGGTTGCCAAGCAGGGCAAAAAAGGACCACAAAAATACGGGTGCACAGGCGGCATCTACCTCAATGGCACATGCATGTCCACGGGCTCTGCTCACAGGTAAAAGCTAGGCGTTTTTGATCGAATGCATGTCATTGTACTAACCACTACTTGCACTGTAAGCAGAGTAAGACTGACCGATCGAAATTTAAGCACGAGGTCGTCATGCTGGGAGTGGGAGTGTTTGTTGGGCCTGTTGTAAGCTGTTGGGTATATATGGTACCGAATCATGAGCGTATCCGTGTGCCAACGACGCGAGAGAGAGATCACGCGAGATCCAACCCAAGTCGATCGAGCGAAAGCCGGTGGATCGGATTCGCTACGTGACACACGACATGCACGGCCAAAGACGCCACGCATGGCCGGCCATACACCTCGACCTGGAGCTAGCTAGCTAGCTAGGAGACGCACGCATGCATGCATGATGCATGCGCGCGCGCGACCGGCCGGGTCGGGACTCGGGAGCCAAACCAACCCCAACCCAGGACACGACACGAGCGGCTCGGGAGCTAGCTGTGGATCCGCGGCGGAGTCAGCCGATCTCGGTGAATCTTTCTCCAAGCTCCAACTGCGCGGCCCAGCTTTCCGGGTGGTCCTGCTGCTCTGCGGCCGCCGGCTCGGTGCATCCGTCCGTGTGCGTGTGGACGTGTGATCGGTTGGAGCCGTCCGATGGGCCGGGTTTGGTTTGAGCACTGGGGTAGGATATATCGAGCTAGGAGATGGGCCATGCCATGCGTGATAGATGGTCTAGAGCTAGCAGGTAGCTGGGAAGAAGCGCCGTGATCTTTCCCTCTTACGGCCGGCCCTGAGGTGGACACGAGAAAGATATGGTTGTTAGATATACGGTGACACGGGAGATTGAGCTGCCATCTCCGAAAGATGGAGGCTACCCGGCCCTTTCCTACACATATCGACCTCGTGCGTACGTTCTGGATCATTCTTGCTTGCATCGTACTGAAACGTACCCATCTCTTACTGCTTACAGCCTTACACCACGGGCCGGCCGTTTGTAAGCTTCTTCCGGTCCCGTTCCGTACATGGCTAGCTTCAGCTACCTCCACTTACTGCATTGTAACAATGGGCTTAGTCATATACATCCTGTTGCATGTCGGATCGGAAGCTAGCTCTCAGCAGGACAGCAGCTGATCGAGTGCTGACTATTCAGACCGTACGTAGGATGATAACGACACGGTGGCGTCTGCCGCGATGCCGAAACGGTATGCTTATGCTGAAATCCCGGCAAGATCTTAACCGATGTATGCGCCTGGCGAGAGAAACCCTGGCTACTTTACTGTGAGCTGGACTCCTGCTTCTTTTTCTTTTTTGATAAGCACTCTTCTTCTCTTTTTTTGTCTCAAGTCTAAACTTAGCATGCATATATGGGCTTATATATAGACCAATGTAGGGAGTAGTTGAGCTATTCAGATTCTCTACTGCATATGCTATGCTGTTCTGTTCAATATTATTAACATCGATCACAGAAGATGTGGATTATGACACGACTTCAACAGGCTATATAGGCACGTGAGCTGTCCAGTTGTAACTGGATGGCTGACACTAGTACGTGGACATCATGTTAACAACTTTTAGACAGACACATTTCGCAGGAAAAGGGAGCAACCTTTTGCATCATCGTGCAACTACATAAGTTCTCTGAGTGGACAGTTATTAGACGGTCGTTAGTTGTCCTGTTCACAACTCTCTGATATACCCGCCTATGGCGCTCAGTCTATCGCGCGCGCTGCCTGTTCTTTGGATCCCTTGTATGAAAAAGTTGTCGCGCAAAGCTTTTGCGTCTTAATAAAAAAACAACTATATCTACCAAATATGACTAGTGTCTCGTCATCATGACACTAGCTTAGGCTTCAAGTACTTGGAGCCACATGCCATATATGGATAGATCGCACCATTGCTTAAGCCACTATAGTCACGATTGTGCCAGAAATAACTCTGTCCAGGACTTCACAGATAGGCTACCACAAATGCAATGCATCTGAGCGAAACTACGCTCACGCTGAAGCCAAACAATTCTTTTTGAAAAGTAACTCAAACAATTCTACAAAAGAATGACCAAACTTCCTACCTGCAACTTAGAGCGCGTAATTAACAATTCTCGGATTCTAGGATTTGAGCACTGATCGCGAGCCACTGTCACTGTCCCATTCTCGTAACACCAGTACACCACTAGCTCACTAGATTCAGAGAACACACGCGCGACACAACTAGGCAAAGATGCATGAACAGAGGCACACATGTCCCGTGCCAAGCAGCTGGACTGGAACAAGCATCCCGTCGCCCAGTTGCTCATGATCTTCCCTGCAGCCAGATGAATCGAGGTAGGTCGTTCACAAGGACCTCGTGCAGTGAATGGGATTCAAGGATCCTCTGAACCGATCGCTGCAAGAGGTTGCAGGAGAGGGGGAGAGGGGCCTAAATGAGGGGGCAGAAAGGAGCTGCCCGCGTTGCCAATCCGAGCGAGATGCCCGAACGAGGCCGGTGAAAGCTTGGGGGAGATCAGGAGGAGATCGTGTTGGGAGCGCGTCCAAATCACCCGAGATCGCCGAGGGGTTGGGGAGAGACCTGCGAAAGCTCGTGCGCTTTGTCCTGGCTCGCTGAGATTGTTTTGGTCGGCCCCAGCCTCGCTCCCCAGATGGGGAAACTCAGCGTCGGGGCTCTCTATTATTGTGCCCTCTGAATAGAAACCTTGTCAGGCCAGGGGACCAGATTAGGTGCTCCTTTGCTTTTTGTTGATCGGTGAACACAATGTTATTCTTCTCTTCTGATCCTTTGGTGAGTTTACATGTGGAGGGGTTTCCTTGCTGATGCAAATTGGCTCTTTTGTCCGCTGGATTCCTAGTGATCCACTTTCGAGGCAGTTCCTTGTGCTGTACAATGCATGTTGTTTTCTAGTTTCAGGACAAGTATGCTTGTAGGATATCATATGGGTCATGGCCGACCATACCTTGACAAGTTTCTCACTTATGCTTGCCTAAAAAGAGGCTCGATCTGGTAAAAATGTGTGTAGAAACTTGCTGTAAAATTATTTCACCACAGTTTAAAAGATTCAACGAAATGATCGCATATATACCTGTTGCTGTATTTTTAGAACAATTTCAATAATAATAACCTCAAAACATCTGTGGGTGCAAGTTCAGTTGTAAGAATGCAAGAAACATTAATAAGTTGAGTCCTTTTTTTATGTAAGAACTAAGAATGCAAGAAACATTAGATAAGTTGACTTGGCTAGACACCGGCCTATCCATGATGCTTACTGATTGGTGGTGCATGTCCATCATGCAGAGTGGCAGTTTGCAACGAGCAGTTCAGACTGTTCAGTCCAGCCATCTCGCATGCTCACGCAGCTGCAGGCCGTCCACTCACCGCACCGGGAGGGGTTTTGCTCCGGCTATCGTGGGCGGCTACTCCACTCCTCTCTCCTGCAACCTCGGAGGAGACAGCGCAGCGCGCGCGTGCGATTCGAGAGAACCGGGAGCATAGTGGAGCGAGGATTAGGGCGTCGGATTAGCCGGCCGGGGATGACGGGGAGGAACAAGATTCGATCCCACTGCCCTGCTCCCCCCCTGTTCCTCGCTCTAGATCTCCCGCTCCCGCGTCTCCCGCCACCGGCCGGCTCGCACCACGCCACTCACTCACTCGCTGCCACACTGCTCCTCTCGGCTCCCACCTATAAATACGCCCCTGCTCATGAGCTCCCCCTCCCCTCAGCCACCACATGTGCCTCTCGATTTGGTAGCCTGCAAGAACCGTGCCGCGACCCCGTGTTGCATTGATTCCTCCCTCTGTCTCTCGAGATCCTCGCAGCTCGTGGCGCCTGCAGGGGTGGTTGAATTGTTCTTCACTGCTGGGTTTGTTTGTTGGTCTCCCCGTGTTTCAGCGCTTGCTGGGATAATCTGTTTCTGTTCTTGTTTGTCCGATCCTCATCTCTCCCTTGATCGATGCATTCCTGGTTCTTGGCCTCGTAGAGGTATCTCTCCTGTCCACATCAGGCACATAATTGATCTTGCGGCCTCTCTCTAGCGCATGCGTGCGGTTCTGAATTCTGCCTGTTCTTTGTTGATTTGTTCTGTGTGACCACTCTTCAGTCTTCACTGTCCTGAGTTCTTGAGCTGGAAACTGCATTTATTTGTTGAATCCGTTTCTCCTTCTGCTACGGGAGAAGAAGACCATCCAAGAGAGAATCCAGGCAGAACTCTCGTCTCCGGTCGATTGGTTAGATGCAAAGAGATGGTGCATGAGCAGATCGGCGGCGGCCACCACCATCCCCAGCAGCTGCCGAGGTACGGCAACGGCAGCGCGGGCGCCGGCGCAGCCACCGGCGTGGCGCGGGCGTCGAAGAAGAACAAGCCCAAGAAGATCCCGCAGCGCGGCCTCGGCGTGGCGCAGCTCGAGAAGCTCCGGATCGAGGAGCAGAAGAAGATGGAGGGATCCGCCATGTCGGCGGCCGCGCACGCGGCGAACTCGCACGCCCTCGCCGCCGGCGGCAGCCTCGGCCACCTCCTCTCGATGCACCCTCCTCCTCCTCCTCCGCCGTCGCTCTCGCTGAGCGCCCTGCCGAGGCCGGCCGGCGACGGCGGCGCCGTGCACTGCGGCTTCCCGCCGGTGCTCTGGGACCCGGCGGACCCCATGAGGCACCCGTACAAGAGAAGCCTTTGCCCGCAGCCTCCACTTCCTACGGTACGTGCCTTCTTCTCTTCTTCAGATGCCCATGCATACATGCTTTGACAGTTTGACTAGCTTCAATTCAGGGTTCAGAGTTCAGTGAAATGGAAACCTTTTCTCTGGGCAGGTGAGCACGGGCTTGTCGCTGACGGCGTCGTCGAGCCACCACCGGACAGAGCCCCCTTCAAACCAAATGTACAGCAGCAGCGTTAGCAGGAGCAGCGCGCCGGCGCCGGCGCCGGCCGACGAGGACAGGGTACGCGTCTCGTGAAGGTTTCAGATTTTCTTTGTTTTTTTTCTTCTTTTGGGATAGAGAATTGAGGTCTCAGATTAATCACTGTGCTGTAAATGAGTTTTGGTGCTTGGGATTGCTGCTAAGTGTGGATTTGGCCAGAGTGCAGGACGCGGCCGGCGTGGATAGGTCATGGCCCTTCATGTTCGAGGGCATGAACATGAACGCGGCCGCCTTCCGGACGACGACGGGCAAAGCGCCTTTCGCCGTCAGGACGACGAGAGAGGCGGCCGGGTTGCCTGATGTCTGTCCTGACCTGAGCAGATACGAGTTCAGAGCAGCGAATTATTTCAGGTAAATGCTGTAAGGCTAATTCATGCTACGTTTCAATGTGGACTTGTGGTTTAAGATTCTGCATAAAGCAAACTAGTGTCAAGAATCAAGGTAGAGCAGTGCATACTCACAACATTCAGTAGCAAGTCAAGCTAATGCAGAGAATGTTCCTTAATAAAAAAATAATGCAGAGAAATGGGGAGGAAATATGAATTTACATGTCTTTCTTTCCTGCAATTTGATCTCAGTGCCAAAAACATTTTAAGACGCATCCACGATCTGAGTTCAGTTTAACCTCTGTTGCGCAGCACAAATGCGAATTATTCAGACTGGTCATCAGAGTTTGCTCACTGCAAGAGCAGCAAGGAGAATGGCTGCACAGGAGAACCGGCCTACCTCTCCTTCAACGCACAGCCTATTCCCCTCATCAAGCAGCCTCATGTGATCCCGTCGATTCATCTCCCGGAGTTCAGCGACTTCGGCGTCATGCAGTCTCAGGCAAGTGAAGTTCCTCTGAAACCTGCGACATTCTGAATTTCTGATGGACTACTAACCTAACCGACCTTTGTTAACAGCAGGGGAGCGTTTCAGCGTCGTCGTCGTCGTCGCGGCCATTCTACAGCTTCATGCCGGTCGGGCCAGTTCGATGCGAGAGACCCCTGAGCGAGATCAAGGCCGACGTGTCCGAAGGCGTCGACCTGGAACTGAAGCTATGAAAGAGCTCAGCACTGTGCAGTGACTCCTCCCTCTGTCTCTTCCTGATAAACATGTCACATGACACAAAATCTGCCATGGAAACAACAACTTATTGTTGAAAAGGAAGATTGTAGTGGCGTGTTCAGTTTGTAACCTGAAACGTGATGTATGGAAGTTTGCGTTCTGAAGATGGTTTTTGGTTCAAATAAACATCTGGTGAAGGCTACCTCTACCTGAGCCATCCTCTGGTCGTTTCAAGCATGATCGAAGCACGAAGCATTTCCACATGGTCCCGATAAGCTCGTGCCAAATGTAGCAGAGGCTCATCAGAAAAAGTATCAGATGGGTAGACGGTGCTGTGCTGAACAGGAACATGTGCAGGATGGGCATTACTAGCTTGAAGCTAGCCTGTGGGGTCTTTTCTGTATATAGATCTAGAAAGAATTATGTTTTTTCCCTTTCTTCGAGACATTTGTGGATGTAGTATAACGTGCATAGAATCACGATATTCCTGTTTTATTTGGAATTGCTGATAGTTTACCTTTCAAAATATAGCTCTTTATCACTATTTCTGCAATTATGTGTTAATAAATAACAAAAAGATGTACTTTTGTGTCCTATCAAAGTTCAAAAATTAAAGCTATAGATTCTCCACATAACAAGAAAAAAAATAAAGAGAATTAAAAAACACAATGCTGGATCAAAGAATCCCACCATATAAGTGCCAGACTTCTCTTAAACCAGTTAGCTCACAGTCTTCGATTCTACTTCGATGTCAATTAAGCCCTTCCACTCAAGGACTTCCTCTACTCAACCCAGTACCCACTACCATCCTTATGGTGTCCATTATTCACCAACTTTCAATCCAAACCTCTAATTAAATTGTCTTCCAAAAATTTCAATTGTGACTTTTAGAAATTTAGGCATAAGATAAATTTCAGTGACCCAATATTAGACTAAGTGCAAATTAGACTATCGAATTGATGCTCGCCTCTTTTAACCGGCTTCTAACCCTTTTTTACTTTTAGTTCTCATGCGAAACACATTATGGAAAACAGCGTTAGTTGGGCTCAGGAAAAATTCTGGCCTAACTATTTTTTCTATAGTACGCTTTACGCTTTGAACTTATACTCCCTCAATTTCACAACATAATTCACTCTAGACTTGTCCAAGTCAACTTCGATCAAATCAATAGAAATATATATTACTATGAAATAAATATATTATTACTCTATATTTTATTGTAGATTCAACTAAACTAATTTGATATTGGTGTTTTTTATTTTTTATTTGATAATTAAATAAATCTGACTTAGAATAAAGTTAAAATGAAATACAGTTTAAATGAAGGGAATATAATATTTTCCACTCGAGATCTATCGTTCTATAGTCTTTACATCTCAGTTTGTTTCGAAACTTATGTATGAAGATGGCGTACTATTGTGTCGAAAATAAAAATAAAAAAGCAAAAAATTGTGCAACAAGAAAAATAAATGATGGCAGAATATCAGAAACACCCCTCCATCAGCGGCCCACTCCCTCTCCAGCCCTAAACTGACCCCATCCGCCGTCCATCGTCTTTCCCCCTCCCGGCGCGGCGGCGCGGCGACGCCACCGACCGAGCGACGCCGCCTTCCTACTTCCCCCACCGCCCTCGCGGCCTTTCCTTCTCGAAGAAGGTGTCGCGCCTTCCACCGGCGCCCCTCTCCGCCGGACGCGCGCACTCCTCCCCGCCTCCTGCCACCGAAGCGAAGCACTCCATCCACTTCGGAGGAATTCTTCATCCCTACTCGTTCCTCATCCTGCTGCTCTCTTGTGGACTATCGTGGTGCGGAGATCTGTCTAGCTAGGCTACGCCGCCCGCGCGCCCCGCCCGCAGGCTGCGACGGTCGGCCACAAGCCGCATCGCCCTCTCGCCCCTCGCGGAGCAGGTCTCACTGCCTGCCCTGTTCATCCTCCCACTCCTCCTCGCCTGCGAACCCCAGACAACATAAGGGTAAGCAATCCTCTTCACTGCCCCCTCTCAATTTTGTTGGATTTGACGGTGGATTCTAAAAATTGGAGGCAAGATCAAGATGCGAGCATGGCTAGTGTACACATTTCACCAATTAACATCAAGAGGGGGCTAGTAATAAATACTGATTAACTCAACACTTGCATGCCATCTACGTGCTCACTATTTTGGCTGTGATGTCTCGTTTGTGTGTTGTCTGCTTCCTAATCTATTTTGCTATGGATGTTGTGCGCAAATGATATAGATGTGCGCTACATGTATGAATGCTGTCAAATAGTGTTTATATTTGTTTGCAAATTGTTAGTCTACCTGGGAGGGATAGAATCCAAGGACTAGCCTTGAGGGTATTTGGGCCATACATAACTGCAATGGGCGGAACACTTTCTCCTGAAAATAAAAAAGGCGGAAAACTTGACAGAGTGCAAATCAGAGCATTGGAAACTTCGGGTGTCATTAAAGTGTACTAGAACATTTCAGTGCTATTTTGCTAAAGAACACGCCATGGCCTGAGGACTTGACGAGATCATTATAATTTCACCATATGCTAGCTTCAATCACCAGAAGATTGATGGTAGATTTTGGTAAAATATAATATAATATGGCATGGCCTGTCCAGTTGTCTACTCGGCCAGTGTAACCAAAGATATAGTTAGCACACAATGTATCTTAAGAAAGGATAGAAAACCGTATTGAAGTCACACTTTTTTTATTAAGGAAAAGATCCATTTTACTACCCTGAACAATCTGCTTTATCCATTTGACCTAAACAAATACCTGGCTCAATTTACTCCCCTAAAGTTGGCCCACTCTACCCCTAATGACATCTGTAACCCCCTAATGACATCTGTAGGATGATGGAGGACATGATATGCTAATGTTATATATGCTTTAATATTTTTTTTCATAAATCCTTTTAATGCTATTTTGTATCTCTACTTAGTGTAAGAGGCTCCTAACCTATGAAAATAACCACAAATATTAATGCATTACAGCTTATGTCCGCAGTTAGTGTCCCTGGATAAGTGAGGCTGTAGAGGACCTTTTACTTTTAGGATGCTTTGCCATAAAAAGGGGCATTGAGTTGCAATATAGATACAAATTCTACACTATGACATAAATCAGATGGCCTAAACTGATTTACTACCTCCGTTTTTAAACGTGTTAGTTTAACTAATTAGCTTCTCCTAAGTGTCATATGCAAACAGAGGGAGTAGTAACAAACTGCAGAGGTAGGTCATTAATCTAGTGTTTGTGCCCTGCATGAATTCTTAGTAGCCATAAACCACATGCCCCTGTATGGAATTAGATCTTCTTTTGATACTTTAATGACATTTTTTTTGTGATAATGCTGTGCAGGTCAGTGTTTTGCAGCTAGGGGGAAATTCGCCTTTGTTGATATCAAGTTATCTGTGAGTTTTCTATGATTCAAGGAGACATTTTCTTCAGCTAGTGGGTCTGCTCGTTGATGGAAGACGACCAGATTTTAGTTGAGCCAGAGCAGAACCTTATACCTAGCGAGCAAACCCTTGCCATCGGTCAAGAGTTTCCAGATGTCGACACATGCCGGAGGGCTATCAAGGACATGGCCATTGCTTTGCACTATGAGCTCCGTGTCGTGAAATCTGATCGCAGTCGATTCATCGCCAAGTGCTCAAAAGAAGGCTGCCCATGGCGTGTGCACATCGCCAAGTGCCCTGGTGTTCCGACTTTTACTGTCCGGACTTTGCAAGCGGAACACACATGCGAGGGCGTTCAGGACCTGCATCATCAACAGGCTACTGTTGGTTGGGTAGCTAGGTCTGTTGAGGCAAGGCTCAGGGATAACCCACAGATTAAGCCAAAGGAGATATTGCAGGATATCCGGGAGCAACATGGGGTCGCTGTATCTTATATGCAGGCATGGCGTGGAAAGGAGAGAAGTATGGCTGCCGTTAACGGTACGCTTGAGGATGGATACCGCCTTCTTCCTGCATATTGCGAGCAGATTGGGAAGACAAATCCTGGTAGCGTTGCAACATATAAAGGAATCGGACCAGGGAATGCCTTTCAGCGGCTGTTTGTCTCATTTCGTGCATCCATTTATGGTTTCCTAAATGGGTGCAGGCCCCTTCTGGAAATTGACAAGGCTGACCTAAAGGGAAAGTATCTTGGGGCATTGCTATGTGCTTCAGCTGTTGATGCTGATGACATGATGTTCCCTCTAGCTTTTGGTGTTGTTGATTCTGAGAGTGATGACAACTGGAGGTGGTTTGTATCAGAATTGAGGAAGACGCTTGGAGTTAACACAGATAAGATGCCTGTCTTGACAATACTATCTGAGAGGAAACCTCAAGTGGTTAAAGCTGTTGAAGATAACTTCCCTACTGCTTTCCATGGATTTTGCTTGAGATATGTGAGTGAGAATTTTCGTGATGAGTTCAAGAACCCTAAACTTCTTAACCTTTTCTGGAGTGCTGTTTACACTCTCACGGCAGCAGAATTTGACGCAAAGGTTAATGAAATGATGCAAGTTCAAGATGTCATGCCATGGTTACAACGTTTTCCACCAAACATGTGGGCAGTTGCTTTCTTTGAGGGTATCCGATATGGCCATTTTAGTCTTGGAATAACTGAGATACTATACAACTTGTCCCTTGAATGTCATGAGCTTCCCATTGTGCAAACTATCGAGCACATCAGGCACCAACTAACCTGCTGGTTTGCTGAACGTCTGAACTTGGCACTATCATACAACTCAGTTCTTGTTCCGTCAGCTGAGAAACTTATTTCAGAAGCCATTGCTGACTCAAGATGTTATCAAGTCCTTCGAGCAAATAAGGTGGAGTTTGAGATTGTGTCCTCGGAGCGAACAAACATTGTGGACACTCAAGCTAGGTTTTGCTCATGCCGTCGGTGGCAAATTTATGGCATTCCATGTGCACATGCTGCCGCTGCCCTGCTTTCATGTGGTGAAGACCCCCGCTTCTATGCTCATGACTGCTTCAGTGTAACGAAGTACAGGGAAACCTACTCCCAGCCAATCTATCCGATTCCAGACAGGAGCCACTGGAACAGTTCATCGTCTGGGTTACAAGGTGTGGTCAACAAAGCAGATGTGATGCTTAGCCCACCCAGTATCCGGAGGCCTCCTGGCCGTCCCAAGATGAAGATCCTTAAAATGGAGAGCCTGAAACGGCCGAAACGGATTGTCCAATGTGGTCGATGTCATCTTCTTGGGCATTCGCAAAAGAAGTGCTCATTGCAAAACTGACATTTTTTTTTCCATTAGTGTACATTGAACTTTGTTTTATTGACAAAATAGGGAAGTTTGTGACTGTTCCTGTCTATTCATATTCCTATCATATGCTGTTAGTCCAAATAGTTAGCTTATGCAAGTACTTCTGAGCAAGTTTAGGTTCAAAAGCTTCCATGTTTACCTCTTGAATATGATAGTGGTGGTTGCAAAATTAACACTTTTTTCTTTTATTTCTTTCCTTTTTTTTTGTGAAAATCATCTCGATGTGAACCACTCAAGGAAGGTGGTAAAAGAAACAAGGCATAAAATGTGAACAATCTGATGTCATTTTACAGTTCTAATACTTAAGCTATGGACAATTTGCGATTTTGACGATGCTAAGGTGGCGCTGCAAGAATGCAGCTAAATTTAGCTGTGTACGAAGGGTGAATCGACACACTGATCTTATGATTCTATCTATGATATTGACTGCATTGATTCAAAGTGGCACTGGAGTGTGGAGCTCAAGAATTGAATGCAGCGGTTGTTAGAATGTGACGAAGCACGTGGTTTAGATATACGAAGATAAAAAGAAGAGCGTGCGTGATTACATCAAGACGAGTCTGCACATAGCTCACAGAAGTCAAAATTACAGGATCAAACCCGCCAAAAAACAGGCGTTCACTTGAGCCAAAGCCAATGAGCCTATGACCAGCCGAAGACGTAGTCGAGGATGTAGACGATGACCAGCGAGAGAGGGTAGAGCATGTAGGCGACGAGGCAGGTCCAGAGCGGGAAGGTGGTCCGGAAGCTGGTGAAGAGGGCCATGATGACGCAGACGAGCAGGATGATGAGCACCTCCGACGAGAAGTCCCACGTCAGGTTACGGAAGTAGATGAGCGCCAGGAACACGCCCAGGCACAGCGTGTTGTTCATCGTCACGCCGCCGTACACCTGCAAGCAAACCAAAGAAAAACGCCATCAGATGATTGTTTCCCTTGGATTTGCAGTCACCGTGTCTGTCAGTGGTGTGTGAACGACACGTACCTCCGAGAAGGTGAGGGAGCAGGTCCTCTGCTTCTTCCTGCTGGCGAAGATGATGGCGGAGACGGCCTCGCTGGAGTTGGTGGCCAGCGGGAGGGCGATGAACGAGATGAAGAAGGTCGGGATGTGGGTGGCGTTGGAGAAGTTGTGGACGGCATCCACGAGCGGGTCGGCGAACGCGGCGGCGATGGCTGCGCCCAGGAGGAGGAGCGCCACGGCCTTGGCGATGCACCACCCGGGGTTCTCCACGCTCTCTACCGCCTCGTCGGACCTGTCGATCAGCTCGTCGTGCTCCTGCCTCGTCCTCTGCACAATTTTACCCAACCGGCGTCAGGTGTTCTGCCGGGCACCATTCCTGAGCTACTGGAGGCTCCACGGCGAGCAGATTACCTCGTGGAAGTCGTTGATGAACTTGTGGGAGAAGGCGCCGCTGACTGGCACGCTGCGCTTGGCCTCGTTGAGCCACTTCTTCATCCCCTCCACGAACTCTCCTTCCTCCACAACGTCGTTGCGGGATGTGTCGAAGTCGGCCATGACCTTGTCGACGGCGTCCATCTTGTCGAAGTCAACCTCATCGAAGTTGATTCCGACGATGAGCGCATGCAGCTCCGACCGGGACAGGGAGCGGCTCTCGTCCATGTCTATTTTGTGGAAGAGCCTGCGTGTCAGCACAAGACAAGGTTCATGATATTTCCATGATAGTGTTCTCCTGCTGTATCAAGAACCAATAGGATGGTCAGAGAATCGCACTTCTTGATGACTTCTTCATCGGGTGTGCCGTCGTCCTTGAGCAGCCGACCGAGTGACTGCATTTGGGCATGCCTCAGGATACCGGAGATCACATGTTTGTGCTTGGCATACGCAAGCTTCCTCCTCTGAATCCATGGCTGGAAAACCTGATGCAAGGAACATTCGATACTGTCAAACATTATCTTCGTGTTGTCCAGATCTGTCAATCTTGTTATCGTTTCATGAGGCTGAAGTGCTTAAACGTATTTCTGATTCATTTACCTGATACAGGCAGTAGGAAAGCACGAGCAAGAACGACACGATAAGGGCCAACAAGACAGCCAGGCGCTGCCCATGGTGGGTTTTCAACATCTTGGGGAACTGAGCAATGATAAAGGGAATGACAGATAGCCCCATGATCCGTGCTGCGTAGCTGGTCTGCAGATCAGTTGTAATACCAGTGCCTGCCATAAATTTACCAGTCTAGTAAAAAGGACGGCAAACAAAACACATACGCTCAGGATCATATGTTACGCCATGAGCTTTAGTTTGGTAGTTATTAAGTGTTTGAATTATTCTGCCTAGTTGTTATCGGTAGGATCCTATCAACCATATTACAACATTTTCCCACCTTCTCGATGTAAACAACCGTAATTTTTGTGTTTCACAGTGTTTCACTGTACTACTTCAGAATTACAGTATAACCGAGCATCAGACTGTCTCTGTTAGCAACACTTTACATAAGGGAAAGCAACATACCAGTCAAGCTGAGGCCCTTGGTGTTCGTTGAATCAACTGCCTCACCGTTCGGCCCAAGGTCACACTTGCCAACAATGACACAGGTTCCCCAAAGCAGGGTGAGGAGGAAGACGGTGGAACCAGCAAGCAGCCCCATTCCGACCAGGACCTGACTTTGCGCCGTCTCTTTACTCCCGGAGAGGCCAGATGCTGTAAACATTAAACAGATCAGAATTGTGCTTCATGATTCTAGTATATGGACAAAGAAATGTGTTTGATCAATTGTCAACAATACTGAATTTTACATCTATCACAGGAATATGCATTCTTTCCAGTAAACCAAGGAAACAATAACATAGAATTTGTTTTCAAACAATTTCTTATGCTTCACTGATTTTTTGTAAAAGTGGATGCAGGAGTAGCAAACCGATCAGATGTGGTTGCTGTATAGTAACACAATAGGGTGCTCTGTCAGAATATGTGATTAAGACTCGTAGGCCCGTGCGGATCGCACCGAGATCTAATAAATGTGGCAACCCCACTGTGATATGATAGCATGAAAATCTGCATCCAACTGTAGCAACGATGTCTCACCCTTTCTGAATACAAAAACTTCACTAGAGATTTCACAGCACAGGACTACAGGAGGCTATGATCTCGTACAAAATTGTAAGGTTTGGCTTATACATACTATGAATTGTCAAACAGAATTTACAAACCAATCCTACGCAGTGTTCGGAGATGAAAAAAGGACAATTATGCAAGACAAAATGAAGTGAAAGGGAAAGGCTAAAGGTCAAAAGGCTTTCATGGAACTTTAGAAAGTTAACGAACTGAGTTACAGTAAAAAGCAGAGCACAAACTGCACATCAAGGGTTCGCTCATGCTTGGAATAACCAAAGTCTCTGATACAGTAAAAACAAAATTAGACTGCTAGGAACTTCAGATCTGAAGCAACCAAATACTAGTAATAGAGAATGGAAAATTATAAAAAGTAAAAAGGGGTTTGAACTTCATAGCTCCGATCACTTTTAACCTGCTAATCCCAAGAGCAATTACGCGATCCTTTCTACCCCGAAGTGCTCTACCCTGAAGTGAGAAGTGAGCAAGCCTTGCGAAAGCCTCCTAACGCTGACTCGAACCGTGAACTAGGCGACGGAGCAGGCAACCGAATGCTTGGCGACCCATCAAAGCAAAGCACATAATGAGCTACGGAAGGAAGAGGCCGAGAGAAGCGCGAACCTAGGACGAGGAGCGCGTCGGGGAGGGCGCCGAGGATGGGGAGGAGGAGGCCGCCGACGAGCCCAGGCCCCATGATCTCGAGCAGCAGCTCGCTCCCCGCCGACAGGTACGTGGCGGCCTTGAACATGAGGAATCCGTAGACGAGGACGAGGAAGAGGTTCCCGAGCACGGTGGTGGTGCAGGGGAGGAAGCCGTACGACTGCTCGCACTTCTCCTCTGCCGCCGCCGCCACGGCCGGCGAGGCGAGGCGGATCACCGAGACGAGCGGGGAAGACGGGGCGCCGTCAGAGATGAGGCGGCCGTACGCGGCGCAGGCCAGGAGCGAGAGCAGGAGCGGGACCAGCGGGAAGGCGCGTCGGTGCTGCCGGCGAGTCGCCATTGCCGCGGCCGCGGAGGTGAGCGGGCGGGTGTGCCTGGTGGGTTGGGCTGTTTGGTGGCAGGCCCGCCCGGGTGCGCGTAGCTTTATACGCCGGGGGTTGCAGGGATCTTCTGTGTCAGCTGGACGTGTTACCTTTTTTTCGTTTAATTTTATTTTTAACTCTCGATGGAGATGGAGTGGGCTGTTCGGTTATGGAAGGGTTGGGTCAAGGAAGCTACGGAGTATTAGAAGCGGAGGCGACGCGTAACATTCTTTACGTGGCGTGCTACAGATCCCCTGTACGCTTTCCATGTGCAACCATTTCGTAATTTAGATTTTTTTTAATATCCAAAATACGGAAGGTGTGAGAGAGATTGCCAGATTGGTAAGCCAGGGGAAGCGACTCCGGATCTGTAGATGACAATAGGCAAATATCTAGTAGGGTCCATGTGGCCAAGTGGGTGTTGTGTGCCCATTTCTGTTTTTTTTTTAATTCTTTTATGTTCTGGGTTCTGATTTAATTGCTTGAAATTATTGGTTGGGCTTTTGTGACTTTGTGTATGATATAGCGGGGAGGTGAGATATCTTTGAAATTATTGCTACGTCAATGTGGGACGTTTGACAAATAAAAACATGCCGAGTTCAAGTAGTGACAGAAAAGTATACGTACAGATGTGCACCACCGTTATCCATGTGATGGAGACCATTTTTCAGGCTTATAGAACACACAAATTGCAGTTACGAAAACGCCAATCGATCCGTGAGAAGTGACATCGATCGTGCAGGCTACCAACTCATACGCGCGACATGTCAACACAGGGAAAAATAAAAATCGAGCTGCGACGGCAACACCTTGCCCGGGTCGCCGACATCGTGGCAGATGGCACGCTAGCTGCAGTCGATTTGTGTGACCCAGGATACGCCACTCAGATCAGCTCTCACTCTCGTACTCTCGTACTCTCGTGACTCGTGAGCCTGTTGTGATCCGGATAAGTACAAGCGAGCTCTACTGGCCAACGGTTTCGACCGTACGGTACCGAGTGGCACTCGGTACTCCCACTTGCATGCCAAGTGGGCCCACCCAACCCCACCCCACCTGCCCATCAGGAACAAAGGGGGCGGCCCACCCCCACTCCACGACAGAGGTTTGTTATTATTCGTAGGCGTACGCATCTGAGATCTTATCTTGTGGCACGAGTTATCGAGCTAGCTAGCATCCGAGCCACGTGTATCGCCTCTCATCACGCGCCCTGGGGCCATGTTCATGCATGAGAGCGTTATTTTATGAGGCAGATGAATGATTGATTAGAAGTCGGTGATCGATCCATCAATCGAGAAGTGTTACTGTAGTTTGTTTGTCAGCCACCTATACGGCTCGAGCAGTTTGACACGATCGATGCACGCACTGTTCGTTTTCGCTAGGCTAAAAAGTCTAAAAGGAAAATAATCCGCTAGATTGATTCAATTCAATAGTATTATGTGAAAAGAATAATCCACTAGGTTGGAATGATAAGCCAAGCGAACAGAGCGTCGTTTCTCGACTACTCGTACATATTTCTAGAAAAAAAAACAATGGTAATAATCTGACCGGACACAAGAAACCAACCAAAATGGAGTAGCTCATGTACTAATTGACTGCTATGGGGGTACCAGGTGTTTGCTGAGCTTAATTAGCAACCCTGGTTCACTGTCGCTGACTGGGGCCAGATTTGGATTTTGGACACGCAAGCACATTTTGACCAGCATTGCTAACTAAACCACCACAAATAGCCAAATCGAGTCCGCACCTGCCAAATTGGAAGAAAAAAAGCAGCCGGTCGCTTTCTGTTATAAGCGGTTTTCGTCCATCGACTTTCTGGATCACAACGGATTCAATCGGAGCCTGTCAGTCACTAATCAATCTCTTTTTCTCGATGACCGGAAAAAGAAAACACAGTGTGGGCGCAGCTTAAGAGTAACTTGAGTAGGACAGATGGGGCTTGCGAAAAAGGTTTCACAGGCTTTCGAAGCAACTGGCCTGTCGCTTGCAGCTTTGATTGGAAAAAGAGAGTTCTAGCCACGTTCGGAAAGAAAGGCCCCCCCCCCCCCCCGGATCATGTTAACGCTAACCAGTCAGTGTTGGATCCGCGGAGTGGCCGCGGTGCGCCAACGAGAATCCCATGTCATCTATCGTGCTGGCTGGCAGTTGTTTTTGACTATATATGCAAGCGTAATTATTATTTACTTATGATAGTATCCATAATTCCAGATGTCATGCGTGGAGGAGAATTATATGGAACGCCATGCCTGGCCAAACCACTAGTCAGAGACTCAGAGTGATAGTGGCGCCCATGATGTATGGTTAAATATTATTTAAGTTTCAACAGGCAATTTAGCTACATGCTAATTAGAAGGGTTTATAGGCGGATTTTTTTATAGATATGATTATGTGACTTCTCGCCAACAAAAAAGAGAGAGAGGTGATTTCCCAGTTTTGAAGGACATTGTGTGGCTTGTCTGAATGGCCCGTTTTCTAATACTACACCCTACCTAAGCATTTATCCAAGCACCTTTTATCATGCAACATTCTCTATCGACATGGGGTTACGCTTTGGATGGCGACTACACGTGTAGGAGATGGTCGGTAGCTGCCGCGGCTATGTTTTGTTTTGCCTCCGTTGTACAGTGGAGTATTTCGACCGAGTTGACGTCCCAATCCAACCGGTCGGATCTTGTCTATATGTTTTTTTCTTTCTTTTATTTTTCTGACTATGACCTCCCAGGGTCGTAGACTTGTATTTTTTCTGCCATATCAATGAAACTCGCACTATCTTGTACGATTGGTTCAAAAAAAGTGATAAAGGGAAAAAAAAATCAAGCCATGCGGGTCTTTGTACAGCAACAATGACCGGCTAACCTATGTTTCCCTTCTTGCCACTAGTTGCCACTTGCCATTAAATGAGTGGCATGACGAAGCACCTACTGATCATTCCAACGTTAAACGCGTAGGCACCGGTGGCAGCGGCACGTCGCTTTTGATATATGCTCATCACAATACTAATTTCTTTAAACCAACTTTCATCAAAGTGCAGCAGGCCCGTAAAGTTCTGCATTCATACACGACGCAAGTGGGCGATCCACCCCGGTTTGAAAGCACACGAAAAAGGCTTTTCCGCCGCGTCGTTTTAACCGTCGCTGTAGGAACGAGGTCACTGATGTTTCTGCTCTACTCTGTCGGCAGTGAGACTGTGCGGTTGTGCTGATTCATGGACCGTGCCACAACCATATGCTCGGTTTGGATTTCTTAACGCGCGACTTCCGCAACAGCCGCGGGGCACGCGAAGGCCACTGGGCCGGTGAACCGCACGCGGGATCGCCGCGCCATGCGGAGTGCGGACAGGATGGGTAGGTCACTAGGTCGTACCGGAAGGGGGCAGGTGACATGTTCAGATTCATACGACAGGTCGGGGCTACCACCACGCACTGTAAACTCACATCGTTGGACCAAGGCGCATCATTCTCTGAACACGAATCGTCAAAAACCTCAACCTCAATCATCGCATCAGTCATCACTTTATGGCTCCACATTTCGAACGCCGAAAGAGGAGCTAATCGTTTTACCAAGGGAGCATCAGCACAAGCAAAACGAGGGCTAGGGTCCAAATCTATAAGATTTAAGATTCTCCATTTCCGTTTTACGACAAATTAAAATCAAATTAGAACCACCTGACGAGTCAATGCAACAAAGACGATTGCAAATATGAGATTCCATGTTACTAACCAGTATAGTATGTGCAGCGGGCGGAGTGTTCTTTTCCCCTTTTTCAGCCAAGGGACATTCGATGCAAAATTATACTATATCCAAAGAGCATTAGATACCATGCCGACTGCTGACTCTTTATGTTTTGAGGATCTAGTAGTAAATCTAGCTTGTCCTTTACCTCATGCTAAGACAATCTCCAGATTTGGAGTCTGTCGGATTCTCCACTTGTAAAAACAGCAAACAGGTAGAAGCAAAGCTTACAGGAAAAAAAAAAGAAAAAGAAAGAAAGGCTAACGTCATTGTTTGTCTAAGGGAGATATTTAGAGCCCACAGGCCTCCATTTCTACCCTTGTTCATTCATAATACTATTCCTTGGCGATTTGCTTATCCTAAAACGGATAGTGCTAGACTAACAGTATGATCAAAATGAACTAGATCAACTGTAACCATAAACAGGGTATAATCTTAGCTTTCTTTCCCTGCTATATCAATAGAAAATTGAAACCAGCACAGTTCAAAATAAAAGAAGCTGTAATGAAAGGAAAAAAAAACCTCAGGCAACCAGCTACATGGGGCTTGAAAGAAGCATACTGTAACAAGGTAACCTAACAACAGATATTGCCACCTTCAGGGATATGTGAAGCAAAATTGTGTAACTGCCTCTTGAAATTTCTTGCCCCTACTTGGTTATTCCAGGAGCTGCAGCCGGACCATTTCCAATTCAATGATTATCTGACTTTGTTTTCCACTCACTTTCCTTCCATATCTTCAACGATTTCTCAACTTCCAATGTCTAATGCCAAGTTGGATAAACAAGGAACCCAGAAATAGTGATTCTAGCAAGGCTGGCATGCTTTACCTTAACAATGTCCCATGATTACTGGGAGTAGGATAACGCCAAGTGTTAAGCATATACAATATGGGCAATCCTTTTCATTCATAAAATTGTGCCATACTGCTCTATAATTTAACGTCATATGCAAAGATCACCCTTGATCTGTCATGCAATGAGCTCTGTGCCCTGGTTGATTACTATTAAAGCACCTACTTTTAGTAAAGCAAGCCATTCTGGTCTACATGACAGGACCCAGCTGAACTAATAAATCTATAGAAGTGGTGACTCTGTATCCAACCATGATCAGATAAGCCAACTGGGAAAAAAGATGTAAACACCTTCAGTCTAGCCATTAAGTCATTGTTAAACTTCAGAACATTGTTGAATGCAAGGCAAAGACAACCGAGTAACCAAAAGAAATTACCATAGTAAAGTTAGTGGAGAGCTGGATTGGGCGTCCGGAACTGATAAAAATGTGGTGCAGCTTCTGTAAGCCATGACGGTTCAATGGCAATAACATTCCGCATATAGTGCTTGTCAGTTGAAACAAGAGACTGGTAGATAACCCACTTTGGATTGACCCTAAAATGCAACAATGATGTCATGGAAGGTACAAGTAGAAAAAAACATAGTGTTCATGAAATACAAGAAATTATTACTGATCTCACCTAAAGAGAACTGAAGATGGGTGAATGTAAACTTCTTGTGATGTCCTAATCGTTTTATACATTCCATTCTGGCTGTATTCCTGTATAGCAGAGAAAGCCATTAGGACCACTGAAAATTAAATGCGAGTTTACTTAGCCGCATGCTGTTGATAAACAGCTCTGGGATAAACGGAGCACAAATTTATTCTTCTGCATGCTAACTACAGAAGAACTAATTTGCAATGTCTAACAGACAGCAGCTAACTAATTTGGTGGCAGGATAAAGAATAGATGAACCTTTCAATATCTCAACGCCATGCATCCACACAGTAAAACAAGCATACTCTCATGCGGGTATGGATGATACTTTCAAGGTATCAGATACAAATGGAAAGCCAGATTTTTTAAAAAAAAAAACTTGTTCAGGCTATGGTAAGCAAACCAAGGAGGCTCAGTCTGCATCAGTCTCCTTGCAAAATAAGCAAGGCCAAGGCTACCTAGAAATTTCCCAATCAATAGGCCTGTCTAGAGTGACCTAATCTCCTTCGGAATGTTTTTCCAAACCTCACTGGCAAGTTGCCGGAGATTTGCAGGCCCAATCATATATTAGATGTTTGTGGGGATTACGAAACTAAACTCCTGCTACAAATTTGATATATTAGAGACCACCCAATCTGCTCGATAGATAAGACCACATTAATTAAATGGAGAAAATACCTCCAGATGACATGCATTAGCAAATGAACCGGCAATAATGGCTTTTCTAACTGCCTGCAAAATATTGGGATATCAATACAGTAAGCACAAACACATGTGTATCTTTTATAGCTAATAAAGAATACATTAGGATATAGTCTAAAGTTCTTGGAATAAACATAACAGTAGGAACGAATATGTAAAAGTTGATGCCAAAAAATAACCAGTTCTATGTATTTTATTATAGATAGAAGGTACAAAAAGGACAGCAGCACAGAACAGACTTATCATGAGATTTATGTCCACTATCTGGAAGTGGGAAATAGGAAACAAAAGCTACATAACGGTGATTGCACTAGGCATGTCCCATGTATCCTCTGAGTGTGGCTATTTGTATAGTTCTACATTAATTAGAGCCTAGGGCCAAACAGGTCTGACGGATGCCACCTTGGTGACACAACTGTTCTGATTGCTGGCTTAGGGTGAGAGGATGACCTAGCCACCTAGGCAGTCAAAAGAAGACTGACCACAGGGGGGGTCGGATAAATCAGACCCTAATATGCACAAAATAATGGTGCCAAAACTAGTCTGAAGTTCATCGCACCTGCATATCTCTGTCACATGATTTCAGTGGTATTCCAAAACCCTTCACTATCCTGAGAAGCTGCCCCCTAATGTCAATGACTTTCTTCTGCAGCAATGAGAAAAGGAAATAATGAAAACGTGTGCACACATTTGGAACAATGGGAGAAAAGCATAGCTTTGGATATGTGCAGTGCAGATTCCTAATTTAAAATTATCATAACCTTATGTAGTGAATACATACCAATGCTTGGTAATTCAAAAAGTTCTTATAACACCATTGGCTAGATTTTCCAGACTGGTGAAATCCTTTGTAGATGTTCAGGAATGTTACATGATCTCCCTGAGGTAGAACATACATTCAACACGTAAGAAAATATTATGAAGCAACCAAGAGAAATCAGACAAATCACATACTTCTATGACACGTGGGAAAGCGCTCTAAAAATATGGATACACTAGCAATGATGCTAATCTGATCCAAGTTCCGTGATAAAAGACAAAAAAATGGCTTATCCATATTCTAATAGGAAGGTGCAATAAGCCTATCACCAGTATCAGATTGCTGATTCCATGTCATCAGCGCACATGACATGCAGCACTAGAAAAGACATGCTTTAAGCAGAATAACACAATCAGGATTTACTCAAATTTCAAAATAATGCGTCTCTATAATTTAGAAAAGCAATTAGGAACAGGGTAAACTAATGACAGACATATTTTTATGATCTAATATTCTTTTACTGTCAATGGGTGTCACATGGCACCAATATAAGTGTCAATATTAACAATTAAGTGACATCAGGGCTCCTGAGTAAACGATAGAAATGCTGCAAGTTGATTTACAAACCTCAGCAGCAGCAAATCGAAGTTTGGCTTCATCAAATTCCTTCTTCACTCCCCTCACAGAAACCCACACAGACTGCATAAACCAATAGGTATCAGAACAATTGGGAGATTAAAATAGCACAAGAAAAGGAAAAGAGTATCTGAGATACAAATTCTAACTTGAACAGATAGAAATGATGCTATGGTCAATATCTCATCCGAGCATCCAAAATCATTTGCTGACAAGATCATTTTCGAAATCATGGGGTCCTGCAAGAAATTATTATGTTAGTGTACATATTAATATGTTACTTTGGGCAGAGAATGTTCTTCAGCACAATTGTAAGAATAAAAGAGCATAATGAAAAGGTAAGTGTCAAAAACACATAAAAATGATCAACAGAGCAGCAGAAGTTTCAGGCTTTCAGCTGGTATCAGAGCTTGTCAGTCAAGTTCAGCAAGTAACAATGTACAGCATATGTGAGGGTAAGTAAGTGATTAAAATAATAAAAAAAGGGGGTACCCAGTGCCGTAGGCTCCCGCACTATGCGGGGTCTGGGGGCAGGTTGTTTAGCGCACAGCCATTCCCGCACATAAATGTGCAGAGACCGGGGCTTGAACCCTGGACCTTCCGGTCACAGGCGGTGAAGCTCTACCACTGCACCAAAGGCCGCCCTTTTAAGTAAGTGATTAAAATATTTTATTTTATTTTAAAATATTTTACTCGGTATTCTTCTTTACAATTAAGCAGTCCAGAATGGCCTTTAGTAGTATAGCCCTTGTTTTCCTTTGAAAGCTTTCATTCCAACTATAGGGATTCAGATAATGAAATCATTTTATCATGCTTAACAAATTTATCTGTGAAACCTAACAGCATTCTGAATACTTCCTAAGAGGTTTTAATTAACCACAGGTACTGTAACATCTGTTTTAAAAGCCAGATTAGCCTTTTAGTGCCCAAATTCTTGTGCTACTGCAGTAACCATCAAACATAATTGAAATTTCCAGGAGGGGACTGTTAGATAAAAGTTTGAACGCTCCAAAGGACATTGACCACAATTTAATTGACTTTTGGGTTTTCCTTGAAGTTGCAGGAGTTTTGTGGCCTATGCATTTCTTTTCTAGAAACACATGAGCAATTCTGAAACTCAAAGATTAATACTCCCTTCGTCCCAAATTACTATTCATCTTGGCTTTTCTAGCTACATAGCTTTTGATATTCACCTAGACATATACTATGTAGTATGTCTAGATACATCGCAAAAATCATGTATCTCATAAAGCCAAAATGAATAGTAGTATTTGGGAGGGAGTAGTCCACAAATGATACCAGTTGATGGAACCGTGGAAGTGCCTTAAACTCGCTAAACCCAAACCCAAGCAGACTTTGACACAGTTGCCATGGCAGGATTACTAGGGTACGATGGCAACCATGACTTGCCACAACAACTATTCCATAAGCATGTTGTAGAAGGTTCAGAACATTCTATCACACATGGAGTTATCAGCTGGAAAAGTAATAAGCAGCACATACCAGAGGGATCTCAGAAACTTGGAAGCCAATGGGTACTGTTAATTTGGCATCTTCATCAAGGATTCCCAGGGAGAATAGAACTTCGAGAGCCCGAATCATTGCCTCTGGAGATGGAGAAGCTGGCCAATCAAAGCCCAGAATGTTGTCTATGCCTAGGGCTTTTAACTGCCGCCATGGAAAGTAAATAACAATGCATTATATTTGTTAACTTCAGAGAGAAGGAAATCATTTACAAAGTCATGTAATTTAATATTAGGCTAGGAACACATACACGAGAGTTGGTGTTGGTCACATGGACATATTAGACCATGCTAGCTATATGCTTAACAATATTAATAGTTGTTATCTTATCTTCTGTGAAGAAACCAACAGCAACTTTAATGATTTGCATCATAAATGCCAGAATGCACAAAACAATTTAATCAGAAGTACATGCTTCAATCCAAACTTTCCAAGAAAAATTGCGACTGCTTCTCTGTGGTGTGCAAAACATTTTTGTTGGAATTTTCTTGGTTACATGCAGCAGCTCCAAGCATAATCTTTGTGCAATAGCATATTAGCACATATATACCAAAAGAGATGGAATAACGCTGCATGTGATCCATGTCTTCTTTAGATCCACATATAAGACCACATGCGTAATGAAAGGTAGGGTCCACAAAAACATTACTACACAAGAATAAGAAAACAGACAAACCAAGTTACCTGTATTATGCAGGAGACCAGGTTGGACCTTTGCATTTCTGGAATTCCTTCTGATTGCATTTCATTAAGATAATATTCTTCTGTATAAAGCCTGCAGGTGATATCACCTAACGAAATTACAAGATGTACAGAAGGCAGTGAAAATCAAATTCAAGCTGAAAATGTAACACGCTACATAACATACTGTAGGAACTAGACTTACTTTGAAAATATTAATATAATTTGTAATGTTTTACAATAAAGAACATGTTCAAAATCGGTTATGATGAAATTACGCCAGCATACGATTGCCGGCAGGAGGAAAACCATAAATCAACATAATGGTTTGTGTCATCAACAGAAAGAAATAATAATACTTCTATAACAAAAACGTCTGACCTACCTAAAGCACTTCCCAGGTCGCACCCTTCCAGCTCTGCCTGCTCGTTGTCTTGCAGAGGCCTTGGATATTGGTGCAACAACTAAACTCTCGATGTCAGAAATCTAAGCCCAAAAATAGATGCAGTGTCACAAAAAAAAAAGACTTCCGACAAATAATAAGGGGCTACACCAATGAATTAGACTTATTCTTACACGTTAATGTGCTTAAGATTTACACAACTCCTATTGAAAGGGTAAAGCATAGAAGGATTCATTAAGAGCACCATAATACCTTTTGAAACCAAAACTGTAATTCTAGCAAACAAGAGAAGGGGGCTGAATTTACTCATGAGGAATACCTTTACAGATATTGATTAGCTACTGTAACAATTGGTCTTATTAGTTACTAGTGGGTGGGTGGGTGTGAGAGAGATACTCTGTATGACTATTTATTCTCCTATTAATCAAATGATATGCAGCTCTCCTGCGTGTTCGAGAAAAAAATACTGGACTCAAAACCCAAGAATTTCATGCTTGCATACAAAGTATCGGACATAGTAAAGTTGGAAGCTGAAGGTAATACGCTAGTTGGTGCTCAGATGTTCACTTCAAATATTCTATGGGAAGGGAACAGAAAGTAAACCTGTATATATGACAGGAAGATTCAGTGCTAAAATCAAGTTGAGAAGCAATGGTGTACTATTTTTCACAGAAATAGAAATGTAGAGTACCGGATTGTAACACTTCTGCTTGGAAAATCCACTATCAACAACATACACCACACCCTGCAAAACACTCACAGAATCAATAACATACTTACAATCAACTGGCATTCGCTATCCTAACTATGCAATACCTCCAAAGTCAATGACGTCTCGGCAATGTTGGTTGATAACACAACTTTCCTTTTCCCTTTTGAAGTAGGAACGAAAATGAGATCCTAGAAAGCCAAAGAGAAACAGACAAGGTCAACTCAGAGAGAGTGGCACCAGCTGCAGCATCAGTTACAAACACTAATGCAAATTACTTACTTGATCTCCGCGCGGAAGACCAGAGTACAAGGGTAAAATCAGCAAGTCTGAAAGTTGAAGCAATATGAATGTATTAGAAACCAAAATTTACAACCGCAAGCAGAATGCAATTTGACAAGTAGACTTGCCCCAGAGCCATGTGGGGCTCAAATACCAGTCGCGACTCGCGAGCTCAGACTAGGCATGGAGTGGGCCCTGAATAGGCTGCGCAAGAGTCGTCTGCCATGAAAAGCTTAACTGCTGCGCCCTTATCTTTAACTAGTTTTGTGGCTTGCTTCATGGCCATATTAGCTATCTTATTAGTGGTTATAGTTCCTAAAGCTCAAGTTTGTTAGCCTTGTTTGTTTATGTTAGCTATCAAGGCTGTCACTTCCAAACAATGTGGGAGGTAGCTGGCAAGAGACAGGTCTGGCACCTCCCTCTTGCCAACTGCAATATCAGTCCCTTCTACTTAAGCATGTAACTACCGCACATTCACTTCCAGAATATCATCCGTTGGTCATCATTAGTAGTATTAACCTATTAGTTCACTATTTTCTATGATGCAGAGAGAAGAAATTACCCAGATAGTGTCTTCCAAGGTGCTGAATTTCTTCATTCAGCAATTTAACAGCAGCGTCTATGTCATCTTGACCAGTTAAGAATACCAATATATCCCCTGGTGGTTCCTGCAGAAAAAAAAAACGTTAAGTGAAGACCAAAGACAAACCAATGCTATTGGATTAATAGGAGCGCTATTACATGAAAGATAGCAGCTACTTATATACTTCGAAAACAAAAACTGTAAAAAGAAATCAGGAAGCCATGATGGTTTATCTGTGATTTGATGGAGTCCCTTAAGAATTTCATTAACTACTTTACCTGATAGTGTAACCTCGTAGCTGATGAGAGGCTAGCTGAGCAGACTTATTATGTTAGGTAAAAAATTAAATTAGACATTTGTTAATTACAAAGTAAGAAAACAGTTTTTCATTATTATTTTTTCTCAACTTGTTTCACTCAGAAATATTTCAACAAGTTATTCTTAATCACAAGCAATGTTTCATTTGATATTTACGTTTTAGGAGCTTTGTTGTGCCAATGTTTAAGAATGAGCATGTGATTGCAAACAACACTTCTTTTTCTTTTTCTTTTTTTTTTCTCGAACTACGGAGGAGAGCTGCGCGTCATTTCATTAAGGTAGAAAAAAAGGCAAGAGTGCCTACAAACACAAAACAAGAACACCACCTCACACACACTCACACACACAAAACTATATACAGCAAAAAAGAGCGAAGGCGACCAGAGAAAGGATCCTTAACCAGACTCTAAATCCCCGAAAACCGGCCCCATGACCAACAGCTCTGGAAGTTTTTTAGCTCCAGCACTACACCAAAGACTTCCCTCGTCTCTAACAGCTCTAATAACCTCCTGAACTCTGGGCCTGATATGCTCAAACACACAAGAGTTACGGTGCTTCCAAATTTCCCAGGCAACAAGGATAATTAAGGAATTTAAGCCCTTCCGCAGAACTTTGGGAGCAGATGATAATGCCGACCACCACCATTTTGAAAACCGAGCTGCATATATATCCGGCGCCAAGAAGGAAAGGCCCAAATTATGGAAGATCCATGCCCAAACTTGTCGGGCAAAGACACAGCCAACCAGGAGATGATGGATGGTTTCCTCAGCTTGATCACATAATGGACACGCCTCAGGATGGGGCAACCCTCTCTTTGCAAACAACACTTCTACAGGTTACATATAGTAATGGCAGTTGAAAACACACAGACAAATCACTGGTAAAGTTTATGTTAGCTTCAGAGATTCGTCTAAGGTCTGAAACAGTAATGTGAATAACCTTGACTTTTGTTTTGTTAAGTTGAAAAACATTCTAATAGAAGTAAATAACATACAAAACGAATCAAATCCAATCTAGGAAATTGAAGTCGCAATTTGTCAAAAGAATGACACTAGGAAGCATATAATAAAAGCCAAACTGAAATCTTTTTTTTAGTAAACAGCAAAAACGAATAACCTTTTCATGAATAAGAAGTACAGTATTCACAGCAGCCTGTAAGTAGTCCGAGACAGGTTCTTCAGCATAATGAATTTCCACAGTGTATCCTTTACCCTGTAGAAACAAATTATGTCTTCATTAATAAAAGGAATTATGGCGTTCTCCCGTGTGTACCTCAGATCAAAAGGAGAACATACTTCAACAGAAAGTATAGCCGGTTCTGGGTTGGGCAAATCATCAGAAGACCCAGGCAAGGAATTCTTCCGCCTGTGTGTGAAATAAAATACAAAGAACAGGACCAAACAAACTTGTTAGCAGCAAAGGAGTGTGGCAGTGCATATGATGGACGTAAATGATGTTTGAGCACCAGTCACAACTCCATTCATCAGAGTTTACAATTGATGCAGTTGATAAATAGGATTCTCGGTGCATTCACCATGGCAAGACCTTTTATCTCGTTCATCAAAAGAAACAAGCAGTGAACAAAGCCACATAGCATGAGCTCCTACTGATACCAGTATGCCTAGATTTATCATTTATGACATGTATCCTGGATCCCAAGAATTGAGTATAACTTAGTGCCAGGGCAGTTATTGACAAAAACCTTACGAATATCAACGACTTGGATAGGCAATGTGCTTGCTTCATTTGGCAAGGTTATAGGCAAAAAAACAACATCATTCAGCCAGGAAGAAATGAAACTTCTTGATAGGGATTGACCTAATGTTGAAGAAAGTTGACATTGATCTTGCTTCAATTGTTGCAGAAGAGATGATCAGACGCAACTCAGGCCGGCGACGTTGAATCTGAGATACAGACATTGTGGGAATTAAAAATATTTCACACATAAGAACATTAAGAAAGCCCACTATGATATTCAAGAGATGCTAACCTTTTTCAGGAGTCCCAGCAACATGTCAGTTGAGATGGATCTTTCATGAGCTTCATCCACCATAATTACACTATAGATCAGAAAAACGTGGATAGACATGAGAACAAAGGGAGTTGGCATGGAACACTCCAAGGTAGCAAATCTGATAAGTCATCGGACCGCAAATATAAGTTCATCTAGGTTTGTTCAAAGTCAAACATTTTTAACTTTGACCATCTATATCTTAAATTTTTATATAGATTGACATTACTAGGTTCATTACAAAAATTACTTTTATCACATATAAATATAACTATTTCATTTAAGATACATATTTTTATAAATATTGCTAATCAAAGTCTAAAATTTTGAATATATGGACTTAAATTTGTGAAGTACTCCCTCCGTCCCAAAAAGAATGATATTCTAGGAAAAACTATATGGACTTAAATTTGTGAAGTAATTATAAATGGATTTTCTCCGAATAGAAAAGAAATTTTACTCCATTATGAGCCAACAATATATATTCGGAAGAGAGTAGCGTGTACAATTGGATCAGACATGGTTGAGTAATCATGACAAAGACATGTAAGCTATTTAGGCTTCAAGCTTATGAAGTATGAACATACCTATATTTGGTAAGAAGAGGATCTTCCATCATTTCTCTAATCAGTACCCCATCTGTGAGAAATTTTATCATGGTCATACCCTGAGAAACCAGGTGGGCATAAGCAGATTAATAGGACAAGAAAAGTAGAAGGTTTGAGTATTCTTCTTTGATACCCAAATTAGTACTTAAATCAACAAATGGAAACAGTAGACATGTTAGTGGAGTATTTCATATTGCCAGGTCATATAAAGAAAACTAGTGTAAGGAGTAAAAATTGATGGTACCGGATTTGTTTGATCTTCGAATCGGATTGTATAACCAACTTCTTCTCCAAGCTTCACGCCTACTTCTTCAGCTACCCTTGATGCAACAGTCTGTTCAAATTACTAAGATGAGTTAAAAAGGCAATGTTAACAAGAAAAAAGGAAAGGAGAAACTTCTGTGTACATAACAGGAATACTATGCAATAACAGTGTGTCAAACTAGTAAAATGCTCAGTTAGCATCCATCATGCTAGTCAATCATAATAATCTACAAACTGATTGCTCTAGAATGGGATCTAAGAAAACTAAACCAGATGAATACGTTTTCAGCATAGCAGTTCCAATGCTGAATTGTTACATAGAGTATTTCTTCAGCAGACATCATGTTAACAGGATACAATCGGAAGTTGAAATACTATTCAGTAAATAATGTTCAAGTGGAAATAACTATAAGTAAACTGTAAAAGGTTCAGACATCCTATGCTAAAATATGTATCCGGACCATGTATGTTTGATGAGTAATTGCAGAATCAGGGCATGCTAAACCTTATCACAAAAAATTCTTCTCAGCGGGTATTCTTAGTGGAAGTGCCACACTAAGTCCCAAGTACAACACAGTTGGAAGTAATAGCCATCCCAAACGTGCAAAAGGGGCATAGCTGTGGCATCATATAAGATCAGAACAGAATGCTTTGTTTATCCCAAAAACAATATTCATCATGCCCTCATGGCCTCATCGGATGATAAAACAAAAGGACATGTGGCTTTTAATAAAATAGTTTGTACAAGCACAACTAAATGAAGTAAAAACACTTGATACCTGCACGGCCAATCGTCTGGGCTGAGTGCATCCTATAAGTCGACCACCATCAGCCCAACCAGCCTCCTTAAGGTACTGATTTAAAATACAATGAAATTAGTGATGGAAAACAGCCATAATTATATGCAGATAACTGCTGTGCTTCAGAGTTAGTGTTGTCTCTCTAGTCCATGTTTTCTTCTCTCTCCACCTTTTAGCATACCGTGAACCTAGGTGAGTGTATACTAGCGTTCAAATTCACTATTAGATCTAGTTTTGAAGTTGATATATACACTAAGGTAGAGATTATTGATTTATCATAACAGCAGATGTGGATTGTGAATTATGCTGGTGAACACGACAACACAACCTGGGGGGCACTGATCTAATGCAGAGTGGAGGAAACATGATTGCGTATACAGTTAGTGGCCGAGTTCTTGTACACTTAGGAATCCATATCATGCAGCATATGCCAATCTCCCACCCACACAAAGATATTTGAGGATTCTGAACAGAATTACCACAAATATGCCATGTGCCCGTTAAGCATTTCACCGCTTTAAAACACCCTAAAAATGTTCCAAAATCAGGTAGCATATGAGATGACGGTTGTGGTGGGAACTGGCTAGTGTGCACCAGCTGTTCGACTGAATGCCTACTGGAAAGGCCTAGCACAAAAATGTTACCCAATTGCTCTGTCCACCCCGAAGCGTTCGACAAAAATTTTAGGATCGCTTACGGAAGTACCTGAGGGATCTGCGTGGACTTGCCACTGCCTGTCTCGCCTACGACGATGGTGGTGGCGTGCCGCTCCACCAGGTAGAGGATGGCCTTACGGTACTTGTACACGGGCAGCCGCTGCCTCTGCCTCTCCAAGCTCGCGTACCCAAACCTACCGCCCGAACACAGCCAAAGCAACAGCAGAGCGCCCAGTCTCAGATTTTGAAACGCCAAAGCAGAGAGGGACTAGGGGGGAGGGGGGAAGGTTTAGGGTTTTGGAGCTCACCCGGAGGAGGACGCGGAGCTGGTGGAGGAGGGGAGGAAGACGACCCCGCCCTCCTCGTCGTCGACGAGTAGGGTGCTCGGCTTCTCCGACCCCGGCTTCCAGAACCTGGACATGGCCGCCCACTCTGGAAGTTTGTCGCTGGCGCGGCTGGAAGAAAGGGAACGGAACGACTAGGGAAGAAGAGGAGGCCGAGGAAGGGAACAAATGGCGACGGTGGGCCGCGTGAAAATGCACGGCCCATTTGCCCCACCGCGCGGACCTCCTTTCACGCAGCCCACTGTTTCTGTTGCTCCTGTCTTTTGTTTTTCTTAGCCGAGTGTTGTTTGAAAATCCGTGTTACTATTCAAACATTGCACTCAACAATCTGCTTAGCTGATTTAAAGAAACAATCTTCTTAGCTTGCAAGCCTACATTATTTTCGTTAGATTTCTTTCGGTAGAAACCGCTCGTACAAATTGGAGTCCAAAACTTAACATGAGATTTTTCTAAATTTATTTCGAGAACCCAAAAAAGGGGTCCAAATTACCTGTATGACCCAAGTCCAGATGACTCCCTAAACTATATTTTTACAACTATGCTAATTGACCCAATTTATGCCTGTAAAAAGATTTGTTATCTCTTCTTTATCCATGCACAAACGGAGCTTTAAGTTAAAGTTTTGCAACGTGATAGCAAACATCATAACCAACTTTAAGAAAAACCTACTGACAAAGCTTTCTCCATGCTCCATACTCCCTCCGGTTTAGTACAAGAAGTCGTTTAGGACAGCGACACGGTCTCCAAAGTACAACTTTGACTTCTTATTTTTATAAAGGTATTTATTAAAAACTAACATATGTATACTTTTATGAAAGTATTTTGCAAAACAAATCTATTCATGTAGTTTTCACATTTCCAAACTCAACGAATTAAAAGTTATTCACGATTTATATTCCCAATGTTTGACTCAAATCTTGTCCAAAACGATTTCCTTTACCAAACCGGAGGGAGTATAGGCCTGTTTATTTCAGCTTCTGGCGAGCTTTTCGTGAATAGCTTTCCATACATCGAAAAGTCGGAAAGCTACGAAACTGGAAAGCTAGAAAGCTCACAGAAAGAGGCTTCTGGCTTTCCAGTTTCAGAGCTTTCCGGCTTTTCGATATATGAAAAACTATTCATGAAAAACTCGTCAGAAGCTGAAACAAACAGGCCCTGTATATCTTTGTAGCTAGCTCCAGTCGCTAGCCAGAGTTAATTTGCGAGCGCGTACGGTCCTCACATCCATCACTCGATGGAAGGGACGTCGACGCGTGTTAAAGGCCGACGCGACGCATCAATTTAAATCTGGCGATCGATTTTCCATGCATATATGCATATGCACATCGCCCTCATCACTTGCTTTCCACGGTTGCACGGGCAAAAGCTGACCCAAATTGATGCGTGCATGTATGACAGTGCAGGGTGATCCAATCCTTGTCTACCTAGCTATCGAGAAGCATCAAGCTAGCTAGCTTAGCTGACCCAAATTGCTAACGCCCTCGCTTGATGATCTCCTTGATCTCTCCTACGTTTCTCCAGACCTGTAGTAAATTAGGAACATGCACATATGTATACGGTAGTACTGTAGTAAATTAAAAGGCTGTTAGTGGGCCGACGTGTAGCTAGTGACCTTTGCAGTAGCCGTGCCGTGCGCTGCTCTGGGGACTGGGAGGGAGGGGTAGGTGAAGCCGTGAAGGGCTGGAAATGAGGTGCCTGGCCTTTTCTAGGCTATAGGGGTCGGCACGTAGTGCCTGGTATAGCTAAAACTAGCCACGCAGGCGGGGACACATACACGCATGACGCAGCGGCGTACAGTACGACCCAGTGAGAGATCTAGCTAGTACAGTGTACTAGCTAGTAGTGTAGCTAGAGGCGTAGACGGCCGGCCGGGCCAGAGCTGCACAGGCCGGAGGCCCCCGGCACCGGCGTAGCTCTCGTGGATGTGTCCCCCCGGGCCGGCGGTGTCGCGCGCGCGCTGGCCCGTCGTGTGCATGCAGATGCAGATGCAGTGGCCTCGTCAATCGATCGAATCGATTGATAATATGCATGCATGGCCCCGCCCGCCGATGGGGGCGAAATGTGCCGTTGCTTTCGTCCTCTCCTCCCCCTAATCATCTCCACATGCATGCAGCCGTGCCGTTACTCCTCGATCATCTCCACATGCGAAATGTACTGCATACTCGCTCGTCTCAGTTACCCCGGCCCCCATTTTCTTTTCTTTTCTTTTTCACTCGTTAGCTAGTTCTCAGCAATCATGTGGGGACTGCGAACGACAAGCAGTACATGTACATCGACATCATTGTAGTACGTATATATTATGATGTGTACGTGCTCAATTGGAATACTTGGGATGGATACAATCGATCGAACGATCTGACAGCAGGCCATCGCGTCGTGCACGCCGTGCATGAGTGCGGGCTGCATGCAGTGAGCTGTGTGTGCCTGTACGTGCTGAAGGGAACGTGCCGGGGGTGGTTAATTAGGTGCGGCATGATGGCTGAGCAGCAAGGGTCGTACGGGAATACGTGGTCGGTTTCATGATCGAGAGCAAGGCGCGCGGGAATGCTCCCATATCATCTCGGCGCTAACTGTGGTCTGTGGCACGTGCATGCAAGGGCAAGGGATTTGATCGCGGCCGGGGCGCGGGGGTTCCGGCCGGCCGGTGCGATCATGGCTGGTTGGTGGCAGCACGTGGGGGAGCATCGCCGGCCCCCCGCCGCTGCTGCTGCCCCAATCATATCGTCGATCAATTCCCCATGCAGATCCGCCGCGCCAGCCGTCTATTCATTCGATCAGCTGCAGTACTGCACTGCTGCATTAGTATAAGCTAATCGCCACGAATCTGTGTTCGACGCTGGTGCTCGCGGGTGCTGGGGTGCGTGCGTGTGTGCTGGTGTGTGTGCGCGTGTGGTGGTGTGTGTAAGCCCCAGTATGACGCGTCTTGAGATTTCTCGAGCAGTCTCGTCTGTATTGAGTCCGGTCAATATGTGCGCCCAAAATCCTTACATGACAGCCAGTGCTCCTGGTACCTTTAAAAAAAAAGAATATATAACTGTATGTAGTATATATATTATCCAATGAAGCGCTGGTCCAATTCTTCGTCGCCGGCCGCGATCTTTTAATTTCTGACCTTTTTCTTCGCAATCAACTGTGTGTGTGCTATATGATCGTGCATGATGACGATCACCACTCATATCACATGATGATGACGCGGCAGAGATGCATGCAGTGCACAGTGCAGGATCGTCTCCAGCGCGTGGCTGCCTCACCCCTCATGATGGCACCATGGCTGCACAGGCGCATGCACTAGCAGTCTAGCACCTTCACTCGATCGCCGTCGCCATCAACGCGTATCACTATATCAGGCTGCATTGCAGCGTGTGCGCGTATGTGCATGCCAATCGCCCAAGTAGCACGCGCGCGCCGCTGCCTTTGGAGTTTGGACGGAGCTCGCTCTGATCTAGCTGGTCTGATCAGTAGGATCAGAGCCCCGATCCGATCCCAACAACTGGAGGCAGCAGCCAATAAGGGCGCAGCAAATGCGGAACAGGAGGGCGCGGCAATGCAAGCTGGACGCCCACGCGTGTCGTACGTCCACGGATACATGGTCGCATGGAAGCTCCGATCCTGATCCATCCACAGACCACAGGGCCCGCGCATGCAATGCAAGTTGCTCGCTGCCGCCGGCGGGTCCATCAATGCGTGCTGCCGCTGCAAATT
The DNA here is from genome assembly GCA_015476505.1 of Urochloa ruziziensis. Lineage (NCBI taxonomy): Eukaryota > Viridiplantae > Streptophyta > Magnoliopsida > Poales > Poaceae > Urochloa > Urochloa ruziziensis. The sequence continues at coordinate 12,556,546 of CM027122.1, read as the reverse complement.
AATTTCGGCTCCGGCCGGCCGGGCCGGGCCTGCGCTCTGCCCATTGAAACGAAAAAGGCCCGGCAATCCGTGATTAGGGAACGGGGCGCGTAATGGCAAAAGTTGGCGAGATCTATCGAGCAAATTAACAAAAGGGCATGCAACATGCAAGAGAGAAAGGAAGAAAGGAGAGGCGTATGTAGTAGCATGCATGTGTGGTGCATGTGGCGGATCATGGCTCCGCGGGGACCAAAACCAGCAGGGGAGGATGGAGAAGCGAGAGGAGACATTGGCGTCTATGTGTGTGCGCGCGCAGCCACAAAGAGCGGCACATGCATATGGAGTACAGCACGCTCCTTATCAAGCTAGCTGCCGAGCCCCCTCTTGCTCTTTCCTTCTTTCTCGATACATTATTTGTAGCGTCACTAGGTTATGTAAGTAGAGTTTGGTTCGTTAACCAAAAAAAAGAGAGAGTAGAATTGTAGAAAGTAGCAATTGGGAATTATGAGTGGTAGAGCATGATAATGCTATGGGCGGAATGCCAAGTTTACCATCGCCCGCACATAGCCAAACTCGCGGTCGATGTTCACGTGGTGGGACCTACACGCACTCAGCTCATCTTATCCTCTCTCCCTCTCGCCGTTGCCCGCGAACCGCCGCTCAGTTCTCTCTCCTCTCTTGCTATTCGCTACCCGCCGACGCCGATGGAGCCCCCGCCTCCGCGCGCCTCGTCGCTGGGCTCCGCCGCCGCGCGCGCGGCGGTGATGGAGCTCGCCCTCGCTGGCCGCGCCCGCAGCCCCGACGGCCGGCTCCGGCGAGGCGCCACTCTCGTCGGAGAGGAGGACGCCGGACCGCCGTGTAATTTTTTTTCTTTTTTTGAACAAAACTTTGTTTCAAAGGATTCTGAAAAAAAAATTGTCGGAAAACTTTGCTTGCTCGAGAGGAGGAAGGACGCCGACCGCCGGAGATGATAGTCTACCACAGCGAGTACCGTCAACCGTGTTTCCAATGCAAGATGAATACTCCGTAGATGATACTATATGAACGGTCTGACAGGATCCTTTCTTGGTAAAGCAGTAAAGCCTTTACGGAGTATGTATACTCTGTGCGTCAACTTTGAGTTAATTAATTTACCTCGGTCTCGGTTGGTCCTGAGGTTGAGCTGGTAGATAGTGTGGTGTGGTGCTGCGCTGCTGCTACTGCTAGCTGCACGAGCACGGACTCGGAGAACCTTTTTTACGTTGCTGATGATTCACGGACCACGCGTACTTGACTATCTCATGGGAAGATAACGTACTCTAGCTCTCGCTTGTCGCAGGAGGCTTACCTGGCTTGGTGGCAGGGTAATAAGCAGGATAAGCCATCATCTTGCAGCAGCAAGTACACGTCGCCCACCTAAACAACGACCTGGTTGTTGATTATCTTTTTTTTCTCTCTCTCTCTCATTTTCTGATGAGAGAGAATGATAGAGAAGATGGATAGTATAGGCCCTTGGTGAAAAGGAGATCGATCGATCCAGGCAGAGAAAGAACTTGGTGGCATTGTATGAAGAGGAGGAGGAGAGGGGTGGCCCACCAGAAAACCTCCGGGTCACGTCAGCACGTGGCGGCTGGTCCCGCCGCTTAATTTAACCGCCCCTCGCGGTCGGTCGAGCTGATGAGCTGCCTGCCTTCTTCCCTCCTCCGATCGGCGCGGCGTGCGTACCCACCACGGCCACGGCCCACGGACCGCGTCCATAGCCATTGCCACATCCGTGCAACCATCGGCACAATCCAATACGAGGGAGCCGGCGTGCCATTTTCCGCATTTCGCCAGTGTGGACGGAAAACGAGTTAGCGAGAGGGAGACACTGTAATCAAGGCAATACTTAGGACGCTACGTTAAGAGAATCAACTAAAGAAACTATATATTTGGTTAGAAAGATTCCTTTCCAAACTTAATGATCGATGAAAGACTCAAATTAGTTTCATGCTCTGCTCCATATAGACATAGTATATATGTACACATACTTGTTCGTATTAGTAAGCACACAACCTTCATGAGACGTACTGTACCTTGATGTTGATGATTACAACTACATTGCCTACCAAAAAAAGGAAAGAAATAATAAATCCTAGGAAAAATACTAGTAACAGATTGCTGCGTCGAGGACTCTAATATGGTTGAGTGGATTCTTCCACCATGAGAAAACATAATCATCAGAGTTAAATTTAATTTGCACTTTAAAAATAGCAATCCAGGTGATCAACAAAGAATCCCTTGTATTTTAAAACATAGGTGGTGTATTTTGTTTTTGCCGGCTCATCAATGTCACATTTGATCCTTCTTGCCAATTCATAAAAGCAGAGCTGAATTTGAATTGAGCTACTGCTCCCTCTTTTAGCTAGAAAGCGAAACCGGCTGTCACATATCCGTCTTTTGATTGTGTGAAAGTTTGGCATAGCAAAAGCACGGGCAGACCCCACACGTCAGTGGGACGAGGGCCACCGACCAAGCTAATCGAGAGTCCCCCCTTCCCGCCTCCCTTCCTCCCGCGCTCTTCACCAGCTGGTGCTAGCTGTCTCTCTCCCTCCTCTTGTCATGTGACCTCCCCACTGCCTCACGGCTCACACTATTTCTCTCTCCCTGTTCAGCTCAGCTCAATCTCCTCTCTCTCCATCTCGCCCTCCTTGTCCCTATCATTCCCATTGCGGCATTGCCCAATTTAGCGCGGAACAGAGCGAGCTGACCCCTGCCCTCACCGCCCATCCGCCAAGCTCGCGCGGCGCGCCGGCAGCGCGGGAGCAACAAAAAAACGCGAGCGCTAAAAAAGGCACCGCGCGCGCGCGCAATCCCCGGCACCCGCGCTCGCCGTCGGCCTTACATTGCCGCCCGGGGCCTCGACATTGCGGAGGTTTCCGGCGTTGCGCCATCGTTCCCGCGTGGTTGCGCGCGCCGGCGGCGGGAGGGTCTCCGGCCATGGCGCAGCTGCCGCCCAAGATCCCGACCATGGCGCCGGTGGCATGGCCGGAGTTCGGGGGCGGGCACCACCACCACCATCACCAGCGCAGCCCCTCCGTGGGCACGTTCCTCGCCGCGCCCATGCCGCCGCTCCCGCCGCAGCCGTCGTGGGTCGACGAGTTCCTCGACTTCTCGGCCGCCAAGCGCGGCGCGCACCGCCGCACCGTCAGCGACTCCGTCGCCTTCCTCGAGCCCGGCCCCGACGACGGCGGCAATGCCGCCGGCGTCGGGGCGCACGACTTCGACCGCCTCGACGACGACCAGCTCCTGTCCATGTTCTCCGACGACCTGCCACCACCGCCTCCGCCGGCCGCTCCCGCGCCGGTGGCGAGCTCGTCGACGCCGTCCGACAACAACAGCATCAACGACGAGAAGACGGAGAGGGGCGAGGCCGAGGAGGCGCAGAGCAAGTGCCACGGTGACGCCGCCGCCGCGCCGGGGCAGCCGGCCTCCGCCGCCGCGGTTGATCCCAAGCGTGTCAAGAGGTGATTTCCCCTTGCCCAATTGAGTCAATTCCGGCAATGCGCTAGCTTCCGAGGCAGAATTCTCCAATTTGGTTGCCTTTCCTTGTGTTTGCCACAACCGCCGCAGGATCCTGGCGAACCGGCAGTCGGCGCAGCGGTCGCGCGTGCGCAAGCTGCAGTACATCTCGGAGCTGGAGCGCAGCGTCACGTCGCTTCAGGTGAATTATGCATTTCCGACCTGAATTTCGCCAAGAACCGTGCCGAATTATGCGTTCCGCAAGCATTTCCAGCTGAATTTTGCCCGGAAAGATAACCGTGCGTGGATTTCGCAGACGGAGGTGTCGGCGTTATCCCCGCGCGTTGCGTTCCTCGACCACCAGCGCTCGCTGCTGACGCTGGGGAACAGCCACCTCAAGCAGCGAATCGCCGCGCTCGCGCAGGACAAGATCTTCAAAGATGGTGACCGCCATTGCCGCCCCCCTGTAGCAATTATCTCCAGTCACCATCGAATTCAATTTGCGATGCGTGCATATGCATGCAGAGAAGCATTGACATGATGATGGTGTCCCAAATCTCACTCACTGCTACTAGTATCTGAATTCTGAACTCTGCCTCTGTCTGTGTGTGCAGCTCATCAGGAGGCACTAAAGAAGGAGATCGAGAGGCTGAGGCAAATCTACCACCAGCAGAGCCTGAAGAACGCCGAGTCGCCCGACGCGGCCCCGATCCGCAGCGACAAGGACCTGATCGCCAGCGAGGGGACCGCCGCGGCCGCGCCCTGCCAGCCCTCGTGATAAGGAGGAGACCATCCATCCATCCATCCATCCGGTCGCTGTAGTGGGGGGTGGCCTCCGCCTGCCTGTCGTCCATGACAACGAGGTGTTGTTGTTGTTGCTAGGATTGGTGCATTGTTTGGGTTTGTGCATTCTTTGGGGTGTAGAATGTGGTGTAAAGAGAAGCTCGATTGGTTTGGTTTGTTCATTCTTGCATCCTCTGTCTGCTGGCTGCCGCTGCTGCTGCTTCCACCTCCCTGATCTGTAATTTTTGTTTGGGCATTTTGGGCGAAGGTTGTAGGTAAAAAGATCGTCAAATGTAATTCAGATTGGTTGAGGACAATTTGTGTGTTTGGGGGTGGTTTTGTACCTGATCAATCCAGAAAATGTATGTTTTCAGAATCCCTCCCTGTTCTTGCTGTCTCCATACTTTTGGCAACTCTGCTGAAACCTGCATGCAAATGTAACTTACCGTGTACCTGCGCTGCATAAACTATTCACCGAATTGTTTAACGGTAGAGTACTTTACAACCAAGCGGATTAACCCCCCTGTCACATGTGATCAGCCGTCAATCAGACATGCAAGCATCTCATTCCTTGCTGTTTCGCCACACGGTTTTAAAAACAGCGGCAGCAAGAACAGAAGGTGCCTTCCTTCCGCTGCAAGGGATAGGCATGTTCCTCTGCAGCTGCAGCATGTGCATGTGCGTGCCGCGCCCGTACCGGCCGGTGGAAGTTATTCCGGCAAAGCAGATTAGGTTCGTGCGGTTATGACATGTTCCCACCCGAAATATCACATCAAAGGAGAATCCTTGAGGCATGAAGTATTAAATATAAACGAAAAAGATGAAAAGTTATATGGATAGACCGTAAATCGCGAGACGGATCTAATGAGTCTACTTAATCCATGATTTGCAACAGTGGTCGCTACAGTAATCATCCGCTAATTATGGATTAATTACCCTCTAATTACCATCGTTAGATTCGTCTCGAGATTTCCAACCTATCCATATAACTTTCCACCTTTTTCGTCTACATTTACTACTTCGAAATTGATAAAATCAAAACCTGAAATCTTTTCACGAAATGTTTTGGCGAACTAAACACGGACTATGTCCTGGGCACTCCAGCTGCAAGCAGCCTGGTTCTGGACGACTCGGCTTGCCCGCGACGGGGAGGGACACACATCCTAGCAATGGCTACTGCAAGTGAACCCGTGTGGAATGCGTGATGAGTTTCATGGAAATTTCACATGAATTAGTGCAAATTTCGCAAACAACACTAGTGCAAAATTTCACGCTCCGAATTTTTGTTGAGCAGATGATTGGGATCAACCGCCTATTTGATTTCTGAAGGTTGGCAAAGTTGTGTTGAGCGGTCTGTTAGGGCCAGAGGCCCAGACAGAGCAGAAGAAGGCAAGCCTTCCAGTCTAGTAGCAAAAAGGCCGAGCAGTTGGGCCGAGCCGCGCCCAGCACAATTTCTTCTGTCTCAAAGGGAAAAACAACTGTAAGGCATAAGGGCCTGCTAAGCAAAGATCTAGCTTTCTCTAAAAAAAGAAGCAGTAGAAATCTAGCTCCATCAATGTTACCTAGTTGAGTCATTTTGATTTCATTTCGAATTGAACACATGGGTTTAAACCACTTTAATTTGTCATAGATGCGATCTTGGAGCTGGATTAGCGAATTAAGGAAACAAATCCTAATTTTTACACCGCGTGATACCAAGTTCTTATATCAAATCTCGCGATCCAAACCAGCTTCGCAGAAACATCAGTTCAGTGTAACAAAGGCTCCTTTGTTTTCCCAGAGCCATGTCAGTCTGTATGATCTTGAGGCCGGTTCCAGGCGTGCAGCTTTGACAACGTCACGTCGCTGGTCCTCGTGAACCTCGCGCGTCGTGCCATCCGCATACGATTCACACATATCACGTGCAGGCAGGCCCGTGTCACCGCTCCACGTACGGGCCATGTCATGTCGGAGGCCTCTACCGTGCCTCGATCGAAGAATCTCTTGCCTCTTGGCATGCAAAAACTTGGGGCCTCTTTTGTCTCTGGCAATGGTAAGGCTCGTCTGTCGTCTGGTGTCATCGTGTGCATGGACGACAGCATATGTGGTAGCGTTACGCCGTTGCCTTGTAATTGCGGTTGGCTATACGGAGCACGTCGCCGGTCGGTTGAGGCTGAACTAACTACCCGGGCGGGCCCCTGAAATCCCAACACATGTGTCAATGTCGATTATGTGCCTTTTGCATCCAGATGATGATGATGAACGAACCCACAGCACTTGGTAGTAGTACTACTAGTTGGTAGGGAATCGCTGGCTGCTAGTTGACACGTTTTAAGAAAAAATAGACCGACACGTTTTAAGGTTCTTCTTTGCAGGTTTCTCTGCATGTCCGGGTCTAGATCAGTGAGCCCCGGCTGGATCTGGAGGTGCAACCTCCAACAGGTCTACTACTAGTCGTCTAGATCCAGAACATCGTGCAGCGGCGAAGTCAACTACTACTGTAGTATGGATGGGTTTTTGTTGCGACGTGTGCAAATACATGTGCGGCAGGCAATGCACAAGCTCCTCCATGGCCATGGCCAGCGGTAGCGATTTCCCCCATTGGGCTGGGCCGGCCTCGACTGAACCAAAGGAACTGCGTTGGTGCGTGTGCTTCTTGTTGCAAGTGCCCCGAGAATTTTTTTTATTTTTATATTTTTTATTTTTCGATTTTCTAAAAATAAATACCTAGCCCAAAAATTAGCAGATTTGGTCTTATGTCGCCGGATGAAACGGCTATAGCCGTCTGAACCGGCGAAAGGTTGCTGCACAGGCCACGTGGCGGCGTTGCAGGGCTTTTCGCCGTTTCAGAAGGCTATAGCCGTTTCATACGGCGAAAGGTACCTTTCGCCGCCACGTGGCGGCATTGCAGACCTTTTCGTCATTTCAAACGGCTATAGCCGTTTCACACGGCGAAAAGCTCCTGGCCCCGCTTTTCGCCTGCAGCTACAGCCGTTTGAAACAGCTATATTTCTTAAACTTTTTTTAAAAAATTTACGTTGAGGAATTATTCTGCAACTGTTTTCTAATTTATGTTGAGAAATTATTGGTTTGATATTATGAAATGATTTAGATTTTTACGGTCTATTTTTTGGTTCGCCTATAATTGTTTTAATATTAAAACATAATATTAAAACAATTATAGGCGAACCAAAAAATAGACCGTAAAAATCTAAATCATTTCATAATATCAAACCAATAATTTCTCAACATAAATTAGAAAACAGTTGCAGAATAATTCCTCAACGTAAATTTTTTAAAAAAAAGTTTAAGAAATATAGCTGTTTCAAACGGCTATAACTGCAGGCGAAAAGCGGGGCCAGGAGCTTTTCGCCGTGTGAAACGGCTATAGCCGTTTGAAACGGCGAAAAGGTCTGCAATGCCGCCACGTGGCGGCGAAAGGTACCTTTCGCCGTATGAAACGGCTATAGCCGTCTGAAACGGCGAAAAGCCCTGCAACGCCGCCACGTGGCCTGTGCAGCAACCTTTTCGCCGGTTCAGACAGCTATAGCCGTTTCATCCGGCGACATAAGACCAAATCTGCTAATTTTTGGGCCAGGTATTTATTTTTGAAAAATCGAAAAATAAAAAATATAAAAATAAAAAAAAATTCGTGCCCCGACGATATGCTCTCGCTTTGGCTCGCGGGTCGCTCTCGCATCGTAGCAGACTCTCGCTGGGCGTAGGCGTCGCCGCCGGATGCTGCTGCGCACGCCTGCGCGTGCTCCTCGTGGTGGAGTCGTCGTGGGCCAACTCGATCCTGTTTCTTCTCCCCGGCTCTGCTCCAACAACCCGCAGGCCGCGCCCCAGGTTCTTCTATTTTCTTTTCTTTTTAGCAAAGCCGCCTGCCTGCCTGCGTCGAGTCAAGTCAGCTAAATCATCTTTAACAAAGCCGTCTGCCTGCCTGCCTGCCTGCACAAAATGTTAGTAGTCATTTAAGCCTTAAATGACTAGTAACATTTTGTGTAAGAGGGATCGACTAGTAGGTTTTGTGTTTTGATAAAAATTCTCCTCCGGTTCTCGATTATTATTATTCTCCCCATTTTCTACCTATCAGGCTCACGAGAGATGCTAGTACCCCTATCGTCCTATCAGGTTACAAAAGGCGCATGCCTCTTTTGGCATCACTGCATACGTACTCCGTATGTTCAACGTGCGTGTGTGTCCTACCCATGTTCAGGCATTTGGAAAGACACAACTCTTTTGGCGCATGCCTCTTTTTTTTCATGTGACAGCTTTTTGCACACAGATCCACTGTACTGCATCTTTCTCATTTTGCAACAGATTGCGCTCTCTAGTATAACGATCTTTACATTATTACCTTATAATTTTTTTAAAAAACCATAGTGCTCATCTAGGAGTATTAAGGAAATATTGCTTGGATATATGCATACCTTGGTCAAACGGGTTGAATAATGTGAACGAAACAGCCTAGACATAAAGTATTCTCAAGAAGAAAAATATTTGAAGAAGAGGAGAAATCGCACAAGCTAGATAGCCCTGAGAAATGGCTTTGTATATCATCTAGAACACAAGAATAAAGGTTGCACAAGCTGATGAGTCCGGCCCAGCACACCTCTCGGGGAAAGGCCCAATCGCCCCAAAAGACTAGTCCAATAGGGGAAGGGTGGCTCTCTCTTTTAAGATGGGTTGGTCCTCCCAAACTAAGCAAGGTGGGATAATTTGGACGTGCACGGCTTTGCCGCCTACACCGTCGTGCGCCTACACTGTTCTGCGCCTAGCCCATGGGCCACCTACACCGTCGTGCGCCTGCACTGTTCTGCGCATGGCTCATCCGTACTCCCGTTGGACACGATTGCCGCCTACTGTCGTGCGCCTGGCCAAACCGTGCTCCACGGCTGCCGCCTACACTGTTGTGCGCCTGGTCAAATCGTGCCCTGGGATGTCCTCATCACAAGCCAGAGCCTTGCAGGAATGAAGACGCGACAATTTTTTCCCTTTTTTTCTCTCTCACAAGAAGCAGCTACCAGCTAAGTAGTACAGAATTGACTTCCCTTTCATCCAGTTGCGTTGACCTTAGCTTTCACTTGGAGAAGAACGTTCTACACTACTGTAGTACGGAGTATTTGAAATTAGCCCAGGTTCCAGGCAAGCTGATGAGAGCTGGAAACGTCGTTAGCGGAGGCCCCAGGAGCCACGCCGATTTGCCATCTGGAGGAATCAGCTACAACCACCAAATCCGCCAGCCCCACCTTCTTGTTGTTTGAGCTAAAGTGTTTGTGGCTTTGTTTTGTTTTTTTACGAACATTTTTATGGTTTTCTGACCACATAGCAGCGGCATATTTGCAGCATTTTTTTCTATTTTACTTTGCTTTATAAATTCTCAGGCACACATGAATCTACAGCACTATTAAATCTAACACATGCACCAAGCAAGCCGTCAGTTAGCATCTCGAAGCTATGTCATTCCATACCGTTCAATCCAATCACCGTAGTAGTTTATTAGACCCTTCACGAAGCAACCACCTTCCAATAGACGGTCCATTCTTTTTTTCTTCTAATCTTAACAAGGCAGATGGTCTATATTCTAGAGGGTCAAACTCAAACATGAGGAAGCATTATTGGGTAGTCTGTTTTGTGAGTAGTCCGTCTTTTGAGTCGCACGTATGCGTGCTTGTAAAACTGCTTTATTATTCTTCTTCTTAATGAAATGATGCGCAGCTCTCCTGCGTATTCGAGAAAAAAAAGTTGAAGAGAGAGAGCCCTAGCCACCAGTCCAGCACATTTCCTTGTCTTACATTTCTACATAAACATCTATTACCATTTACCATACTTAAGCTCATCTCTAAAATGCATTAAGTAATTTATCACCTACCCCTGCTGCTCTCTTGTTGCGGCGAGCCGGGGATGTAAAAACACCACCATGCTTTGCCCTTTATTTCGAGTTCAGATGGGCAAACTCCGCCCCTGTTGTTGCCTCAAAAAAAGTTTAACAAATGGCCAATATTTCCTGGTATCAAGGTATAGCTATAAATATTGAGCCGTAGCCTCTAGAACAGATGAAACATTTTCGATTAAGATGTAAATAAGACATAGTAAGGCTAATAAGCACCTTCAAAATTATAGGAAATTAAGATATAACATTGTTTGTGTGTTTCAAAAGTATGCTTGAAAAAGAGAACGTCTACTTGAGAAATTTTATTGTTGTGTTTCAAAACTGTATACAACATTGAGTTATGCACTCTGATTTGGTCTGTTATACACTTGAACTCTAAAGCAACAATTTCTAGAAATCTAAATTAACAAATTTCTCCAATTTACTTCCTCGTGTGACCTTAATTGCAACTGTTTTGTTTGACTTGACCCCTGTGATACGAAGTGAAAGTTGTGCCATAGTCGTAAACAAATGGGTTCCAACTTCATAGTTGAAAGTTAAACTGAAGATGAGTTTGAAAATTCGGCCTTTCTTGTTGCGCAAAAGAAGGCCGGCGTACCACTGGTGGGTAGAACGGGTTTCCAAATTCTCAACCCTAGGCGGTTAGCCGTCCTCCCTAGTCGAGCATGTTCCCTCACATGTTCCCTAGCCAATTCCCTGCCGCCGCCGCTATCCTGGGATATGCCTTGGCTTCTCCCACGCACTTCCCCGTTCCGTGAAAGGAATTCCTATCCGCATCCCCGTGCGGAGCGGCGACCGTGCGCCTCCGTCCTCGTCCTCGTCCTCCCCGCGGCCGCCATCAGCCAATCCGCCACGGCCGTGCCAGCCAGGCGAGAAGGTCGCCTTCTTTCCCTTTCCCTTTCCCAGGCCAGCCTTTGACCGCAGATTCCCGCTCCAACCTTCCCTTCAGCCCCGTGGCACTGGCATAAATACTATACCTCTTTGGAATACCACCATCTGCGTCAAAGGGGGAGGAGGGAGAGGCGGAGCTCCAGGTCCCCGCCGCGAGCCTCAGCCCTCGGGACGACTAGGGAGAGCAATGGCGGCGGACTCGCTGTTGTCCGGCCTCCTGGACATCCGCGCGGCGGCGGTGCCGTTCCTGGTGGCGGCGGTGGCGTTCTACTTCCTGGTGGAGCAACTGTCCTACCACCGCAAGAAGGGCCCCCTCCCTGGCCCGCCGCTCGTGGTGCCGTTCCTCGGCAGCGTGGCGCCCATGATCCGCGACCCGACGGCGTTCTGGGACGCGCAGGCGGCGCGCGCCAAGAGGTCCGGCGCGGGGCTCGCCGCCGACTTCCTCGTCGGTCGGTTCATCGTGTTCATCCGCGACTCGGAGCTCTCCCAGCGCGTCTTCGCCAACGTCCGCCCCGACGCGTTCCACCTCATCGGCCACCCCTTCGGCAAGAAGCTCTTCGGCGACCACAACCTCATCTACATGTTCGGCGAGGAGCACAAGGACCTCCGCCGCCGGATCGCCCCCAACTTCAGCCCCCGCGCCCTCTCCACCTACGCCGCCCTCCAGCAGCGCGTCATCCTCGCCCACCTCCGCCGCTGGCTCGACGCCGACGGCAAGGGCGGGGCGTTCCCGATACGCGTCCCCTGCCGCGACATGAACCTGGAGACCTCGCAGACGGTGTTCGCGGGCCCGTACCTGAGCGAGGAGGCGCGGCGGCGGTTCGCCCAAGACTACAACCTCTTCAACGTCGGCCTCATGGCGATGCCGGTGGATCTGCCCGGGTTCGCGTTCCGGCGCGCGAGGCAGGGCGTGGCGCGGCTGGTGCGCACGCTGGGGGAGTGCGCGCGGGAGAGCAAGGCGCGGATGCGCGCCGGCGGGGAGCCCGAGTGCCTGGTGGACTTCTGGATGCAGGACACGCTTCGCGAGATCGAGGAGGCCGCGGCGGCGGGGCGCCCGCCGCCGGCGCACACCGACGACGAGGAGATCGGCGGGTTCATGTTCGACTTCCTCTTCGCGGCGCAGGACGCGTCCACCTCCTCCCTCTGCTGGGCGGTCTCCGCGCTCGACTCCCACCCGGAGGTGCTCGCCCGCGTGCGCGCCGAGGTGGCCGCGGCGTGGTCGCCGGAGTCCGGCGAGCCCATCACGGCCGAGAAGATCCAGGGGATGCGGTACACGCAGGCGGTGGCGCGGGAGGTGGTGCGGCACCGGCCGCCGGCGACGCTGGTGCCGCACATCGCCGGGGAGGCGTTCCAGCTGACGGAGTGGTACACGGTGCCCAAGGGCGCCATCGTGTTCCCGTCGGTGTACGAGTCGTCGTTCCAGGGGTTCCCGGACGCGGAGGCGTTCGACCCGGAGCGATTCTTCTGCGAGTCCCGCCGCGAGGACGTGGCGTTCAAGCGAAACTTCCTGGCGTTCGGCGCCGGGCCGCACCAGTGCCTCGGCCAGCGGTACGCGCTCAACCACCTGGTGCTGTTCATGGCGCTCTTCGTGTCGGTGGTGGACTTCAGGAGGGAGAGGACGCCGGGATGCGACGACCCCGTGTACATGCCCACCATCGTGCCCAAGGACGGCTGCGCCGTGCACCTCAAGCAGAGATGCGCCAACTTCCCGTCTTTCTGATCTGAAGCCGCCGGTGCGCTTGTCCTCTTGCTCCTTCTGCACACACAGACTCTCTCTCTCTCTTTTTGTGCCCCTCTCTCGGTTTCTTCCCCCAATTCATTTTCTTTTCGATTCCTTTGGCGGGGTAGGTCGTGCCCGTCGCCATGCTTGGTGGTGATGATGATTTGTAGGTTGTGGTGTTGGCTTGCTCGTGTCTGCTCTGTGGCGGGGACACTCCATTCAATTATTTTGTTGGCAATTGGGTTGGGTTTGGTTGGGTTGGGAGTTGGGACTGTAGCTCGCCTCTGCTCGGGGTCGGTCCCAGGCTGTCCAGAGGAGGAAGGAGATGGCGCTGTTCCACTGTGTGAATGAATAGTGCACGTGGGTTGGTGACTGCATGTGTGGTGTACTGGTGGCTGCTGCCTGCTGGTGAGCACTGAGCAGAGCAGGTGTGGTGCGTCTCTCAATTATGGAAACTGCTCATACATCTGCAATTGAATTTGGTCGATGAATTTGGCAAAAAGAGGTTATGTGAACAGTAGTGTGTGCGTACGCACGATTCTTTTCATGATTTCGTGTTTGGTGTTTCTGCTCGGATTTATTGAGTATGCAAGCTTCCGGTTGGTGTCCAGTGCTGCCCATGGCAAATCCTTTTGCCTCTTTTCGATTACATTTTACCTGCGGTTTGACTTAGGCTAATTGGCCAAATATGATGTCGCTTCTTCCTCCTCTTGGGTTTATCTGCTCATGTCTGCAATGGATTTTGTCTATGAATTTCGGACAAAAGGAAGAAGAAAAGAAAAGCATCTGCCCATGGCAGTACGTCGTGATTTCGCCAATAATGTGGTTGCTCATTCCTTTGGTATTTGTCTCACAGAGAGCATCTACTGGCACATTGTACATTCGTACTAGTTGCCGCCGCCCATCAGGCCATCACCGTGGAACGCGAAACAAATGGCAAGAGAGGTGACCGCCTCCGTCCACAGGAAAAGCCCTCACAGAGTAACTGTATTCGTACGTCCAACTGTGCAAAGATCCCTGCAGCTTTGGCCCCCCGGTCCGGGTGTTCCCTGTATGTCGTGTCCACCAGGAAGTCACGAACCATTTGGTATGGGTACCGACCCGAGATCTAAACGGCACGGCAGGATCGGGAGCAAGCATGTGGTCGTCCGGGGTGGCCCATGTGTCGAGGCGTCTAATTACCCATGGGATCAACAGCAGACGACCAATCATCTCCTTCTCCCCTCGAATGATTTCGGCCATCATGGTCACGGGTTCACGCCCTTCACGTGTCGCCCGGTGGCCGCACGCCACGCAAGAGAGGGAGCCTGACCGCGCCCTTGCTGTTCCCGATCGAACTCGTCGCCGCTGCCGCGCTGGATCATGGATGACGAGGCTTGGCCCGTGCCCCCGCCCCCAAAACGCCCGAAACCCGCGCGCCCGCGCCGTAGCCGCGGCGGGGTCGTTCCCGTTCGTTCGTCAAGTCTCCGTACGTGCACGGACTAGTCTCGTAGTCCGGGCCGGCGGGCTCTGGAATCAGCGCTGGGGGCACGTGTCCGGAAGCCGGGTGGCGCATTCTGAATCTCCCGTTCCGTCCAAGTCAATGTTCCAGACGGTGCTGACCACGGACCCAAGCAGGGTCACGCACGCACGGCACGGGGGCGGCGTCGCAGGTAACCTGCTGCGGCTGCATTTGTGGTGGACTTGACCGCAGCGAAGCGTAGCGGTCGTCCCATGCATGAACCTGTACAAGTCGCAAAAATCCGTACGTCGCACTTGCACCTGTACAAAGTACTACAGTACAAACACAAACAGTCCTTCAAACGGGGAAAAGAGGAGAAGATGACAAGGCACATCACTAATTAGCGTCGGTACCATGATCCAGCGGTATTCCGGTTATAGGTAAGCTAACCGGCCGGCCGTGATCTCCGTACCTGCACGTCACCTGTTTCTCATCCGCACCGCTGGCCGCTGTACGCACGCAACGACCGGTCCATCCGCGTGGATCGATCCGTCGGTGTTGCAGGTTGCATGGTACCCCGATGCCGATGGGTCTTAGCTGCCTGGCCCTCTGATCTGATCTACCCTGACAAGCAACGCTCGCCTAACACACGTTCTTACCATGTACCACGCGCGGCGCCGCTCGTGCGCTATGATTGATCGGCGTTCGGCCGCGCGGCGGCCACCCATCCGGAACAAACAGCCTTGCCCGCGGCGGATCGGAGCCGAGACCGTTGTGAAGTAAAAGTTTGAGAGACAAATGAAATGGAGAGAATGGGAATGGATTGATCTCATTGATGTGGGGACTGTTTCTTATATACATGGTGAAGGGGCATTTGGCTCTTTGGAGACACCTCTTGGGGAGAAGGTGCCCCTTGGAGGCACCCCCACATGAGGGGGTTTTCCCCCTTTCTCTAATGATTAACTAATTACATAATTAACTAAATATTACACCAATTGATCACTAATTAATTTCTTAACACTCCCCCTTGATCAATTGCTTCTTGAGATCTTGTAAACAGTCCATGAGTGATTCCTTCGATCTTCAGGAATTGTATAGGAAAAACTCCTTCAAAAACCCTATGGAAAAAATTGAGGAGAAACCTAGTTGTATGTGTTTATGCCATCAAAACTCCTTTAAAACCCGGTGGGAAAATATAAGGAGAAAATGATATGGCATATATGTGATTATTGTCTCATTGTAAACTTATATGAGAAAAACCTTGAAAGGAAAAATCTCAAGAGAAAGTTTGAGATCAATAGTATGATCTGTGGATCATATTTGAATAATCTCCCCCAAAACCCAATGGGAAAATATGAGGAGAAATGATATGTCTTTGAGATCTTCTTAAAAACTCTTGTAGAGAAAACAGAAGATATGACATATAATATGTCTTGAATATCATCCTTCGAAAACCCCGGTGGGGAAAATAGGTGATATGACATATATTCTTGTATTGATATTGCCTCATTAAAACCTTTATGAGAAACCTTGTGAGGAAAAACTCATATAGGAAAAGAGTACAATATAATGTCTGAACAGATTATAATTTCAGGAGAGTCTCCCCCTGAGCCTTGCAAAGTTGTTACTTTCCACTGTTGTTGGACAAAAACCTTATGAATAAATCTGTAAGGTTATCACATATTTGATTTGCAAGATGTTTAATGATATTAAACATGTTGGGCAATATACTTGTTGATATTGCTCTTTGAAATCTGTTATGTTTGTGCAATACAAGCAACATTATCTATGTAGATAAGTTCATGATTCAGAAGAATCTAATTTAATCATTCCACACGTACGTGGTGTTCTAGAATGATAGATGGAAGTAGTTATTTGAGTCTAATTTTGATGACTTCATTAGAACTATACCATCATGATATCAGTTTATGATCTAGCAAGATGGGGATCATATAGCTAGTAACTTTGAATCACTATGGTTATAACTTGATTAAATAAATCAAGCTCTTTGGTGCCATAATATATCTGTTGATATAGAGTTTGTCTCCTGCCAAGTGGCTTGATGGAGTTGCGCATTTTAAGCTATAGCAAATTATCTGCAATTGCAATGTTTGGCCATTTTGCAATTTGCAAGATTTGAGTGCTTGCATGGCACTATAGTTGTCATCCCAGGGTCTAGATGATTATTGATCCATCTTTAGGGATTGACCGACCATAAGTGATGATGGATATGATTATCCAATATTATTTTGATATTGACGAACAATATCTGTGAACTGATATATGTGCTTAAGTTGTAAATTTAAGTATAATTTGGTTTTTAACCAAATATGTCATCTCAAATTCCGTCTTAAAATGATTGCTTGTTTGTTTGCGTGCTGAGATGATGGAAAATCCAGTTTGGATTATTTGTGAACACACATATGCAATCATAGTGATCTGAGTAATTCTTCTGTGGAAGAGACTCACTTAGTCAATTGTACCACAATCAATTTGACTATTTCAAGTCATGGAGTGACTTGAATTTATACACAATGTATGTTGTGGTTTGTACTTCAATTAAAATATAAAGTCTAATGATGACTTTATATGACCGAGTTTATCCAATTTATTTGATCTGCCAATGATCGAATGAAGGAACATAATTTTTTCACATATACCATCAGAGGTATTGCTTGGTTTTTGCGTGAAACCATGTGCTACAAGCTCTTGTTATTTCACCACCTTGCTTTTGCAAAGAATGCAATGTCAGAAGAAGATCTTACTGCGGTAAATGCTTCTCACTAATGAACAAGAGCAATTCTCCTTTATTGCCACCTTTTAATATGACCCAATTTGAGTGTTGAGACACTCTGCCTAGGACTTTTGGTCTGGATCCAGTTAAAGGTGTATGGCAAATTTGAGAAGGAGTACATGTCGACAATTTGTAGTCTTAAAATGATTGATTAATGAAATCAATATAGCATGTGAAAATAATAACCTTTTAGAATTCCATGTTATTTCCCACAACAATGGAATTAGGTAGTTCCAATGATCCAGTGCCTAAATTTATGTGCACTTATATTGGACTTTTGAATGCTTAACATTCATAGGCTTTGGATTTGGATGTCCATAAAGTGTCAGACAACATTCATGATGTTGATTTGCATTTACTATCTTGGAGGATGTCTCCCCCTATTTCCGCGGATGCTTGTAATAAGCTGTATCCATAGTGACCATACTTCTCCCCCTCTTATTTAAATTTGAGAGTTGAGTGATTTTATTTGGTACCTTCACTCTTTCTGGTACATTAATCTGTAGGGATTGGATATGATGACACTTTGATTAGCAAATGCATTTGGCAGTCTATTTGTAATATATTACAAATATAAGATGTTCTAAACTTGTTAGTTTAGATATTCTTTGGTACGTGGATGTGAGGACTGAATGTGATTAAACATTCTAATTTCTGGCATTCTTTTGTGTGGTATTAATCTCCCCCTAATGCCTATAATTGTCCTCAAAATGTAATTAACATACGGGCTTATTTAAATTCCCCATAAGAGACCTTAGGTATTATCTGAATGACGGATAATAATACCTTTATGACTGTCCCTAATGCCCATGGATGTATGTTGAGGTGGTGATATTGGTATATGCGAAGCATAACCAACATTTAATGGGAAATAATTGGCTGAAACCAAATTTTCACGTACATACTGCAATGGAGGGAGCCGTATGATCGCAGTTGAATGAATTTGGATTAATTATGTGGTGTGTAAGTCCACATAGTACCAACTAGATGTTGGTAAATTTCAATTCTATTTTGCTGGTCATGCAAATAAATTATCTTAATAAGATATTCAGTTAAGCCATAATTGAGGTGGACATATATGTGGCACTTACTGCTATAGTTCCCAAGACCAAATAATTCCAAATGATTGGATTTGATCCTGCGTCCAGGATAAGTTGCTCTAAATTAAAAATCTGAGCAATGAATTTGGTAAATTATGGTGCCTTATGAGTAAGGAACACATGTGGGACTATTTGTTAAATGCATCAATTAGCATTTGAGAGCACTTGAATGGTCCATTTGGTAGGCAAAATACAACCATATGCCTGTCTTGAATGTGTTCAAGAACTTGGCTCATTATTTGAATTTTAAGGTAAGAGGGCCTTAAAATTAATTCTCTTGTGACACATACAGTGCACATTAAATCTGAAGATTTCGAGAATTTTAACTATGACCAATAGAATTGACAATAATTTTTCATATGATAGAAATGACGAAGTCAATCATATGCAAATTCTTGATTGAATCAAAACTGAAAAATTATTTTGTACGCAACATGTGATATGGGATTGATGTATGTATATAACATATCTCAAATGATATGAAAGGAATGCTATCAATATGTAATTTTCATGCCCATTATACCAAGTTGAGTGCTGATTACTCGTGGTAATATGTTTCAAAATGAAACTATAGAAATAGATGGCATGAAAATATATTGGGGTATTGTAGAATACATGAGTGTATCTACATTTAATAATGGAATACTCAGAAAGAGAGTATATATTCCCCATGTTATAATAGTGGAGATCCACTTAATGAAATTCCTTTCTTCTGATTTGACCCCGAATAAATATCATGTATGAGGTACATGATATTGATGATGGACAATGTACTACACATTATAGTATAGTTTTAGACTAATGATAATTCTAGGGATAATTTGAAGACTTATGGAGGTCTCATTAGTTGAAGTGATCTTCAAACATAAGCCGCTAGAATTCTCTTATTTCCGATGGAATTGACTTATTATTGAACCAAATATTTGATTTGGGAATAATGTGTACATGAAATGTACAACCACACTTTAGACAAACTTGAAATTTTGTCATTATGATCACTTTTGATAAAATGATATTTTATGTGTGCGATCCATTATGTTGGATATTGCCATGGACTTGAAAGTCCTGATAAAGTTTGGACAATATTTATTCTTTGTTTATAACTCAATTGAGAGTTCTAAAGTATGAATGGATCTTCCTCATTTAGATACTCAGTTTTGTAAAACATGAGTGGAGGAAATTACACCCAAGGTGTATGTGTGGTAATTTTAAGGATAGATAGGGTACTTTGATTAGGGTAGAACTATAGTGGCAATGATGTCATGTGTCTCCCAATGATATTGTTGATATCAAATACCCATATTAGAGAATAAATCCTATACAATGAGAATTTGAAAATTTTATCTCAAAAACATTAGTCATGTCCTACATGAGTAGATCATGTATGTTAATGAATTTACTCGAAGAGTAAATTATATAGCATGAAAATATTGATGTGCAAATTATTAATTCAAGTTGATACCTGATTATAAGTTGACTATTCTGAATTTGACACGCTCAAAATCGTTGCACATGTTTTGGACTCCATTCTTGTAAGAATAGATGATCGACGGATCAATTTCCAAAATAGTTTCTGTCTTTATGATAGAAGATAGTCACTAAAAATATTGCACTATTTTCTACTATTTATTAAAGCAAAGTAGATGCCCTTGATTTGTGAATTCAAGATGAGTCTTGAATTAATATACACAAAATCTTATATCTTGGAATTACAAGTAGTGTGGGCAACATATTTCATAGGTGATGAAATCACTGCTATTATCAATTGTGAATTGTCAATGATATAGACTCTATCATTATGTACTAGTGTCTGGACACATCAAAAGATAGTCACCAAAATGGTGTAGATCTTAAGGCAGTGGACGAGAAACTTGTTGCTATAGGCATAGTTTGGCATGATTGCACTTAGATGCCTTAGACTCCACTGTCTCATGTGTTACACTAGTAGGTAATCACCATGTTGGTATAGGTCTTATTTAATTCATATTCAAAATTAGGTATGATAGATCACTATATGTGATAGTGTACAGATAATAGTAGTATTGTGATACTACCTTATGTAGGGTCAATATGAAATATGACCTTTGATCATTCCAAATTTTAATATTTGGTATGATACGCCAAGTTTCTTACATGAGCAAATCATGTATAGCTTTAATTTACTGTGGTTAATTAATAATATTGACGCTATAAATATGCAAAATATTGAAGGCAAGATGATTCTTGCGTGTATTAAGGTATAAACAATGTAATTGTTTTAGTGGTATTCCAATGGGAATTGATGACTTGATAGTCTGTTATTGTATATAATATTTTGAATATATTCTTTTGAGGTAATCATCATAAGATGTAGACCTCTTAGCAATGGGCAAAGAAATTGCTGCCTAAAGGCCTGGTCTCAGGGCAAATAAATTATTATAGAACTTGTTACAATTCTATATAATTTATTGCAGCCAGTGCCTAGGACTCCATCATTGTATAGAATAATTTTGGATATACACTTTGTAGGTAATCATCATAAGATGTAGACCTCTCGGTGATGGGCAAGTGATTTGCTGCCTAAAGGCCTGGTCTCAAGGCAAATAAATTGTTATAGAACTTGCTACAATTCTATATGATTTATTGCAGCCAGTGCCTAGGTCTCCATCACCTTGTGTTATTCCAAAAATTTAGATTTATATACCTTAATTTTATATTTTGCTTGATACTATTGATGGATGTGAGGCCTATTTGGATGTGAGGCCTATTGGCCTCTGTTCTTCCTTTGCCTGTATGCGTGAGGCATGGTGCCTCTGTTCTTTCTTTGCTCAGTGGAGAAACAAAGTGACTGATAACGTGTTGTGAAGTAAAAGTGAGAGAGACAAATGAAATGGAGAGAATGGGAATGGATTGATCTCATTGATGTGGGGACTGTTTCTTATATACATGGTGAAGGGGCATTTGGCCCTTTGGAGACACCTCTTGGGGAGAAGGTGCCCCTTGGAGGCACCCCCACATGAGGGGGTTTTCCCCCTTTCTCTAATGATTAACTAATTACATAATTAACTAAATATTACACCAATTGATCACTAATTAATTTCTTAACAGAGACTTCACCTCGTCCACGGACCACCGCGTGATATCAACAGTCAGCTAGCAGTGGCCGATGGAACTGAGTAAGTGACAGAATCAGCATGGTGCGCTGCTGTCAGGTTGCATGTGTGTATGTAGACGTCAACAAGCCGTCCCTTACTTCAGTCCCCATTTCCATGTTTCAGGGTAAGTTCACAATCCATTTTTGGGAGTACTACGTCTCGTGCAGGCGATGTGCAATTCCGTTCCGGCAGTTTCGGGGAGCACGTCTCGTGAAGGCAATGTGCAATTCCGTTCCAGCAGTTTGTGAGGGCACATGCGCGTCGGTTGGCGGCTAGCTCGATCCACCCGGGCACCGGGCAGGACCGACCGGGAGTCCCGGGATCCAATCTTTTTTTTTTTCCTTTTGAAATTCAGACCGGGACCCAATAATCTTATCCATCGGTTATCCAAATATCCAATATCGCGCGCGCTCGCCGCCACTATTTGTTTCTCCTCCGGCCGTCCCGTCACGGCACCCCTCGCGACCCACGCGCGGCGAGCGGAGTCGCGATCACGCCAGTGCACGTTGCGTTCCCGTGTGCGGCCGCTGCGGCAGCAATTGGTTCGCGCTTGCGTTGGTCCTCATCATCATCAAATAAGGAAAAAGAAGACGCCCTCAAAAAAAATAAATAAAAAGACAATGTGCATTATAGTAGGGTGTGTGTGTATATGCAGGTGAGGTCGTATCTCGCTACATGGCTGGCTATAGTAGGCCGGCTACCTGTGCGTGGACAGCGATAACGCGACCTCAAGTCGCTTACCCTTGCAACCGACGATCCGGCCGTTGCTTGTTCAATTTGCATTCGATCCGGATGATGTATAACAAACTGTGTAAAAAGTCGTCGACGACAAGAGAGAGGTCGCTCAGGGTTGAAGAGAAGATCCCAAGGCCATTCCTTTTTTTCCCCCGATCAGTTGAGAGTCGTCACCACTGATCATAGCTGCTGCATTAACTAGTAGTATAACCTATGAAATGAATAATGACACTCTTAAACTTAGCCCCGTGACTGAAAGAATATTGGTCCGTCACATTCTCCGTTCCGTAAAGCAACCATCGCCCAGCTAGCAGCCTGGGTGCACACGTCATTTCCCGGTCCTTGGGTTGAACTGACCACGGCGACGCAAATGATTGGGAGTAGATGGTTTCTGAGGTGACACTAGAGCCGATCCAGAGCTGGACGATTGAGAAAAGAACGAAAGCTACGGACCAGGTTCTTGTTAACAACTGACAGGAACAATTATTAGGAATAAATTAATGATGAGGCACAATGCAGTGCCGGGAAACAATATGGATCCATACGTCATTGTGACTCAGATGCAGAATCTAGCAGTAGAAAATGTGAATCTTTTTTTGCGGGCTGCCTAGGCCAATGATTTCAGAAGCACTTTCCCTTTCCAGAAAACTACCAGAATCTTCCCCGAGAACCGCACAATTGCGATTTTCCGGTATACAAGTTCAGTCCTGGACAAATTCTTTTTTTTAGATTATGGATTATCCGAGTCCTGGACAAATTCTATGTTTCTCATTTTTATTTCCAAACTCCAACTTCAACCAAGCCCTAATATGCCTGCGCTTACCTTTCTTTTTTGTATTGTATAAATAAAAAGAATGCACTGAGCTTCAATGATGCGCTGGTCAGTACAACAGCGTGCAGCGTCCTTTGGGCCCATCAAGTGGCCCATATTTGTGTTGCGGAACATGAATCAGAACTTCGACCATGGCTAAAATTCAACTACATTTTTTTTAATCAAGGGCTCAAGGCACACTGATGAAACAACTGTAATTTAAATGCTCATATAGCGTTTATGTCTTCTGTAACAATACTAATTAAGCTAGCAGGCGATCTGCATTTTGTTACCTTTCCAAACAATCACATTCAACGCAAACAATACATGAATAGTGGTCACTGCAATAGTATACTGCATGGTCCCTTTTTGAGGAATCCTACAACCTTCATTCTGTACGTCTATAATAATCCTCTATATCAGTTATCCAGTTATTATCAGTTATTATATCACTGAACGTCAGCTTCGACGCGCGCACAAAACATTTCGTGTAAAACACACACTACATCACACAACTTCATACAGGAAATAATGAATGAATGACAGCTGAGCCTCCATCTACGCTGAAACAAGGCCAAGGTATCCTGCCAATAGCGTTAAGAAGCACGATATCATGTACGCACCCGCCACAATATAAGGTTCTTTTATGCCCCACAGCCTGAGGTAGTAATGCGAGGGGCGAATTCGCAGCGGATATATGTTTGTTCCACGGAAAGAATTTGTAGCCATACGAAAAGGAACCTGAGGCAGAAAAAAAGATTACAGACCTTACAACTATGTGATAAATTGAGAAGGTCATGACACTACAAAAGTACTGACAAATGGAATGGATACTATTTTCTGAATTCTGACAGAAGAGGAACCTGAGGCAGAAAAATATTATAGACCTTACAACTATGTTATAATTGAGAAGGTCATGACACTACAAAAGTACTGACAAATTGAATGGATGCTATTTTCTGAATTCTGACAGAAGAGGAACCTGAGGCAGAAAAAGATTATAGACCTTACAGCTATGTTATAAATTGAGAAGGTCATGACACTACAAAAGTACTGACAAATGGAATGGATGCTATTTTCTGAATTCTGACAGAAGCACGCTCGACTCTGAGTTGGCCACAAACATGACTTGCATATCGCTCAATTTTATGCTCCATATAAGATCCATTTGATGCAAACTAATATGAATTCATAATATAACGAGGCTATACGTGAAAGAAACTTTCACCTTTTGGTAGCCAAAAGGAAGAAACAACACAAATATGCAAAAAACAAAAAGTCAGATTTGTTATGTTAGTTTTAAGTTATGTTGGCACACTGGTTGCAGCAATCACCAAAAGGGCTTCCTAATAACATGTTCAACATCTTTAATTCCATTATAACACGATGAACAGGTGTTTTGGGCTAGGGTCCACAATTTTGGAGGCTGACGTGAAGTAGCTAGTCCAGAGGAGCATCAACAAACGGCCAGATACAGACACAGCATAACATGAAGCATGGGCATATTTAAGTACTCCAACTATATTGAAGAAATGAATGAACAGAAGCACAAACCTGCAATATTGTAAACAGTAGCTCAATAAAGAAGAGACTGCATGCAATGAACATTGGAAGAAACATTCCACTGCACGCTGCAATTGCGGCAACTGCTCCTCCGAGTGCAAAAGAGCCAACCCGGCTCATAACTATAGAGGCTCTATATCTGTTGTGAAAAAGAAAGCCAGTACAAGCACCTGACATTGATGCTCCAAAAACACTGAGCTCTGCAGAAATTATGCAAAGCCAATCATATTACAACTTTGAAAAAATAACATCAAATTTAAACCACTAACTATTATTTTACTATAGTTTTAAGATCAAATAGGCAAGTTCATAAGATAGTTCTCATCTACAAGACCCTTTGTGCAAGGAAAAACTCAAATATCATACGCCAGCTTCACAAAAGAGAACTATTACTAATCTCCCATTTTTGCTGCTCCTACTAATATTAGTCATGACAATGATAAGGCATAGGGTTGCAGTCTGCAAGAGACAAATGTAACTGTTTTTTGGCTGATGGAATACATAACCCCAAAACTTATGAATTGGAATTGGTATATTTCATGAGCAGAAGATAATATGCTATAGAATTGAACAATCATATAATCTAAATAACTCATCAAGCTTACCAGAGCAGATTGGGAGAGCAGCAACAGACAGTCCTATGAGTGCTAAAGCAGCAATACCACCAGCCAGGCCATCAAGACCATCAACCAGTGTTACTGCTGTTCCCATGGAAAGAGAACATGTAGCAGCCAGAACCAAATAAACTTTTCCCATGAATGCAAGGCCAAGAGGAGGCGGCAGAGGAACCAGAAATTTCCTTTATTAATGAACTGGAATCAGTAAAGCTGGTAGATGGAGCAATGAATATTTTAAGTTACAGGTGTGCTTACATGCTATATGGTGTCGAAATATCTGCAGAACCCAACCAGATAGAGAAGTAAATCCCAGCAACAATCTGCAAATTACACAAGATAAGTTCGGTGTAACATAGGATATGGTATATGCTCATCCACCCTTTGGTAAAGAACAATCACCTGAACCAAGAACCTTATCCATTGTGGTATTTTACGATTGTGATTTGCAGTAATACTTGAAATATCATCAAGCAACCCAAGCATGGCAAATATGAGTGTAACAATAGCTGCTCCATTAACTCCATTTGAGTTGGAACCAACCTCTCTTCTTGCAATAAAAATACCAATAGGAACAAAGAACAATCCTCCCATTGCTGGGGTTGGCTTTCTACTTGAAGGAGAAACAGACTTCCCTCTCCTCCGGGAATGGTGGATCTTCAAGCTATCAGCGACTGGTGCAAATAGATATCCAGCAAGTGCTGATAAAACTGCTGATATTAAAAAAGGGCGTGTCAAGTAAAAAGAGTCCAGCGGTAGTCTAACAATCTTCCAAGAACACCAGTCGACAAAGAAAAGTAACATTGCTAAGAAAGCAACCAGTCCAACATTATTCATCAGCCCTTGTTGAGTTCTGGGAATTGATGTAAAGAACTTTAGTCAGAACCTAGTTAACACAGCTAGAAAAAATCTTATCTGTCCATATTTGTAGTATGACATAATTTCCCTTTAGATACAGTAATCTGGGCGGTAGTAGCATTCACTCTTACAGTCTTACTGTACGACTAGTGCTCCATATTCATAAATAAAATACATAATACATACAACATCCTAGGATAGTTCAATAAATGATATCCTACACAAGCACTTGAATTAACTGCACTTATGCCTCTTCCAGTGAAGCAAATGATTCAAAACTGCTACTCTACAAACCCTTTTTCCCCTAGAGAAAAGAGAGGAAAACAGCATAAACTGGAGAACGCCCCAACCTCTGGTTCATAGACTTACTACTTTCCTCACCTGCTCTTCTTATGCCCTTTGTCAATCGTGGCGAGCCTATGGGCAACAATAGTCAACGCGCCCTCAGCCCGGCTCTTGCCAGTTACCGGTAACTCAACATCCCCAAATGCAGTCAACACAATGTCCTCATCACTCCATTCACTCTCACTTGAATATGGAGCAAAGCCAAAACCATCCTCTCCGTCATCATGCACCAACGAGAAGTCCCCAGGATCCTACACCATATCAGCACAAATCGTAAAACAAGCTACTTCACAGTGAACCATTGTTACTTGAAGGCGAAAAGTATCACAGTACATCATCGAATGCTGTGGTAATTTTAACCAGATTTCGCCTCCGTAAAGGTCTTGAGGTTATGCTTCCGAACTGGGACACCTGCAGAAGCAATTGGGATTTGGGATCAGTTGCACGACCTCAAAGACTCCCCCTTAGGCAGAACAGAAACCAAATCATAGTGGCATGCATTGGTTTAAAGTGAAAATATACAACCGATTAATAATTAATTCATATCATGACCATCACAAGTCGTACTGCACACAAGCCAATTAATGTTCATGCCAGTACCAAGTACCTAAAGAGAAAAAAATCCGACTCGAGATACACAGAGCATTTTTTGCAACAACAGCAACAACCTGGCCATTCCGAGCGGATTTCTCGATCAAATGTCATCAACTACCAAACAACATCGCTGAAATGTGAAACAGGGCGAAAAATCGGAGAGATTACTCGGACCATGCACGCACTACGGCACTCCACGGAGATCATGGAGGCGGAAATCACGAGGAAGTACGCCACACGCCAGCAGGAGGAAAAAAAAAGGTGGCGGGAGATCTGTAACTTGACCTGGAGTGCCAATGGACGGCGGGAGTAGAAAGAGGGAAGAGGCAGCCGCGGCGGCAGCCGCGGCGCGCGGAGAGGCCGCCGGAAGCGGAGGCGCGGGCGGTGGGGCGGCGGGTGCGTGGAAGAAGCCATGGTTGGCAGCTCGTCGGAGATCGGGAGGTATTTTTAGACAGCGACGGCCGACGGCGATGGCGATGCTCATCGGTGGGTTCGAGGTGGAGAGGAGCCTCGTGGACTCGGTGCATGTAGACCGGTGACCCAGAATGCGCTGGTGTTCTGGTGGGTGCACGCGGCGCACGGCTTCGGCTTTGCCTCCGAATCACTGATCCAGTAATTCGTCCATTCCAGGGGGTTTATGAAAAATATTGGATCGCGATTAATATCCACAGTCCGTTCGAGGAGGCTTTGTGCAAAAAATTGTTTTGGGGAGTTTTTTTTTAAAAAAAATTGGCTGGGATCACCTTGGGGGTGTTTAGTTCCATCACGAAACTTTTTCCACCCATCACATCGAGAAGAATATTACATGCATAAAGTACTAAATGTAGACGAAAAAATAACTCATTACATAGATGGAGTGTATGTCGCGAGACGAATCTAATGAACATATTTAATCTATGATATGCAACAGCAATGTTATAGTATCACCCACTAATTATTAATTAGTTATCCTCTAGTTATCCGTCATTAGATTCGTGTCACGATTTCGGCTATTCCATGGCCCCGGCGGCTTCGAGTTCGAGCATCCCCAGCCCATCTCGGTGGTCGGTGCTCAGACCGCCTCCATCCGCCGCTAACCACGCCACGGTATTCACTGTTGCTTAAGGTTGGTCAGTCGTCGTAGGTCCGCCGCATTTCGATCGTGTCTTGCGCGCTTAGCCTTCCTCTTCCAATACAACCGTAGATCGGAGGGAATTTGCTATTCTGATCAGAATTGGGCATGTGTAATCTACTATCAGTATCACGTCCTAAACCATCCCATTCTTGTCCATTTCTTTTTGCCTCAAATCCAGTGCTTTGGAGCAGTCATCATTGGATTTAATTCCTCAGGACTGAAAAACAAATCCTTAACTCTGAAAATTGTCCTGAACTTCAGTATGGCATTGCTGCCAGACTGCTGCGGCAAGCTCTTTAATTCTTTATGTTATCGGTCGGTACACAATGATAGGATTTCAAGCGGTTTTTTTTTTTTTTTTGGGTCTCAGATGGCGCAGGAACTGTACAAATTGAACCATGGTTGCTGTGACAATACGAGTTACAGTGCGACATACTGTTTTCTGCTGATACTCGAGGACAAGACGGATACATGTATGACCGAAAACATGCTTTTCCTTGCCATTATGTTGGATACGTTTTTCTTCTCACTGTCTTCCTCGAGCTTGCACAAGGTTCGAAGAGGATGATTAACTCGAAGCTGCGGCACGAATGCACGATGACGTCGTGCTTCTAAGTGTGCTTGCTGCAACAAGGGAGCCCCATGGACTACCTTCTCCAGGGGCACAACGAATAGGTTGGAATGGATTCAAAATATTCCGTGCCGGTTAGTTTGGCCTTAATTCCTTACAAATGTTGGCAGATCGCAAATCTACATATGTGGACTATAAATATTTATTTGTTGAATCTCTTTACCCAACCCATGGGAATGCTTGCTGATCAGCTTACCTTCAGAATTGTTCTTACAACTGTCGAAGCTGAAGCTATTCTTTTGCAGGTTGTGCCTACTGCTTAAGAGATACCAAACTTCCACATTCCAAACTACCTGCATCTCGTGTTACAAGTGCTTTGTGAAGTCCTGTACCTCATATTCAGATTACTTCAAAGCTTATATTTATGGCTACTTACCGTGGCAAGCAGACAACAAACCTGACACCATTATTTCAGTTTTTGAAGTGCAGGTTCCATGCCCTATGGTCATGCTGAAGGTGTAAGCTCATAGGAGAAAGTTAGTCCATTACTGAAGTTTCCCTTTCTTTTCTATTATGAGTATGTTCTGATGATGATTACAATGAAATAAGCATTTTGCTTTTTGGTTTATGCTTAATTATGCATCTGAAGAGTCAATCTGAATTAGATGCATGTGCATTGCCCTCAAATTGGTGACCCTGCTATTATCTTCATGTTTTGCACTGAAGATAACTATTAGTCACCAACTCACTATTTTAAGTGCCTACATGTGTGCAGGATCATGATGTACTTTCTAGCCCTTCCCCTGGCAACATTTCCCACAATCGGCAACTCATCATGCTCCTTTTGAGGAGTTTGCAGTATTCCAACAGTGCCGTCCATTTTGCCCAATATTTTTGCCAAACTTAAGCTGCAGCATTCTTTACATTCTACCAATTGAGCTGCCCCAATGCTTGTGTGCTAATACTCTTTAAAACCATCCTGTTTTTGGTGCTCCTTTTAGCTTCCTACTTCACAGCTGTAATGCCACAATAGCCTTAAACATATAACACTTGCGCATGCGCATGCAGAGATCGAGTTGCCAGCGGCGGTTGCTCGATCGGCCCCGCATGCATGCCTCTGCTCCGCTCCGCCGCCCCCAGCAAAAGAAAGTCCTCCATGCAACCGCCGCGGGAAGAGCTCAACCGCTCCAAATTTAGCCACCTCCCTCCCAGGCCCGGAGCCTCTGGTTAAAACCCACCTTGCCGCACGCTCAAGTGTCACTCGCGAGTGGATCGGAGCGCAGCCCCCCGCTGTTCCCGCTATGTTTTCTCGAGTGGCAATAAATTCAATCCCTTCCCTGCTGACCGATCGACCTGGTTGGTTCGGAGGAGGAAGACGAAGAGGATCGGAGCAGCAGGCAGGCAGGCAGGCCGAGGGACACACGACGACGGCGAGGCGGCAGGATCGATCGGTCGATCAGCCGCGGCGGCGGGCGAAGGTCCAGCGGATCGGAGGCGGCCGGTCGTCGTGGGTTTATGCCCCGGCCCCGGACGCGGCGTCATCCTGCGCGTCTGTGAGGGAGAGTGAGACCGATCCGGTGATCGAGGAGGACGGCCATGGAAGCGCGGTTGGCCCTCGTCGTCGTGGCGCTCCTCGCGTCCGCGTCCACCGCCGCTGCGAATGTTTTCGACGTCAAGAACTACGGCTCCAAGGGCAACGGCGTCGTCGATGACACCAAGGTGCGTAGCGTAGTGCAGTGGGATGGGAGAGCCATTTTTTTTCTCTCTTCTTCTGTGATCTCGAGCTCTGCTCCTCGTCGATCGGCTCTAATATGTCGACAATGCCACCGCTTGCAGCCCCTGATGTCAGCGTGGAAGGCGGCATGCGCGGCGGCCGGCGCCGTGACACTGGTGGTGCCGGCAGGGACGTACTACATCGGCCCGGTGCAGTTCCACGGGCCCTGCAAGGCGTCCACCCTGACGTTCCAGCTGCAGGCAAGTCGATCGATCAGTTGCCTCCTGCCGGTTGTTATTTATTGGCCATAATAATAATAATAAGCACGCAAACGCAACGCACGTAGTGGGCGGACAAGGTGTGCGCGGCCTGCAGTTATTACCGCCACTCTGCTTAGCGGCTGACCATTATTACATGGGGATGCGAATGGTTTGCAGGGCACGCTGAAGGCCGCGACAGACCTGAAGCGGTTCGGCAACGACTGGATCGAGTTCGGGTGGGTCAACGGGCTCACCGTCGCCGGCGGCGTCATCGACGGCCAGGGCGCCTCCTCGTGGCCCTTCAACAAGTGCCCCGTCCGCAAGGACTGCAAAGTCCTGCCCACTGTGAGTAGCAAGCACCTCTGATCCTCTTCTTCCTCCATGGTCACCACTCACCAGTGCAACGCAACAAACAAACACGCCATGGATAGATTGATCCTTGCATGCATGCAGAGCGTGCTGTTCGTGAACAACCAGAACACGGTGGTGAAGGACCTGACGTCGGTGAACCCCAAGTTCTTCCACATCGCGCTGCTGGGCTCCAAGAACATCCGGATAAGCGGGCTCAAGATCAGCGCGCCGTCCACGAGCCCCAACACGGACGGCATCCACATCGAGCGCAGCGCGGGCGTGTCCATCACCGACACCCACATCGCCACGGGCGACGACTGCATCTCCATCGGCCAGGGCAACGACAACGTCGAGGTGGCCCGGGTCCAGTGCGGGCCGGGCCACGGCATGAGCGTCGGGAGCCTGGGCCGGTACGCCGGCGAGGGCGACGTCACGCGTGTCCACGTCAGGGACATGACCTTCACGGGCACCATGAACGGCGTGCGCATCAAGACGTGGGAGAACTCACCGTCCAAGAGCAACGCGGCGCACATGGTGTTCGAGAACCTCGTCATGAACGACGTGCAGAACCCGGTCATCATCGACCAGAAGTACTGCCCCTACTACAACTGCGAGCACAAGTACGTGTCCGGGGTCACCATCAATGACATCACCTTCAAGAACGTCAAGGGCACCGCCACGACGCCCGTGGCCGTGATGCTCCGCTGCGGCGTGCCGTGCCAGGGCCTGGTGCTGCAGGACGTCAACCTCAAGTACAAGGGGCAGGGCACCGCGTCGGCAAAGTGCGAGAACGCAAAGGCCAAGTACGTCGGCGTGCAGCTGCCCAAGCCATGCCCCTAGCTAGCTAGGTGGCCGGCCATGTCCATTATTTTAGGAAAAAAATTTAGGTGATCGATCAGCTGTGTTCTGGTGTACGTAGTACCTAGATCGGTAGCGAGCTTTTCATTCTTTGATCGTGTTTTATTATTTCTAGATCTGTTCGTCTTCCCTTTTTTCTCTCTCTTTCTGTCTAATTTGTTTTTTTATAATTTTTTGTTTCTTTGTCTAATTAGCTGATCTTTTTTTATAAAACAGAGCTGCCAGTTTCTGGCGTCCTAATTGCTTATCAGTGAACGAGCTTGTGATTACTTGCCACTGTTGTGTTAGAGGACCAACTTAACGCCTTGGTGCAGACACTTGTCTTGCCCATTTTTATGAATTCCTGTCGTTTAATCCTTGATCGACAATCTGACGGTGCTGGTTACAAATCAGTTGATGTATGAAGTCTTATGTTACTCTTTGCAAGTTAGTCAATAGGTGAATTTATAATTCTAGAGTTTTTTGTTGGGCAGCAAGAATTTAAATCCCTAGTATTCTATTTTCAAATAGGCTTAGCGCTTAGTTTATTGAGTCTGACTTTTCACTTTTAATTCCAAAACTTGCATTGCTATTTATTTCCAATTTGAACCGAGTATCGAAAATTTATCCACACTTTGAAACCTTTTATCTCATATACACTGGTTGAGCCCAATCCTTTTATGATTCCTGTTCAAGGAAAATTGCTAGACCTCTTTAAAAATATTGCGATAGCCTGCCCTTTTTTCCCGTGAGGCTGGCAGTACAGGGTTGCAGAGGTTGGGATTTTGGCTCGTCTTTTTTTCAAGCGTTTTTTTTGTCTCAGATGGCGCAGGAACTGCACAAATTGAACCATGGTTGCTGTGACAATACGAGTTACAGTGCGACTGTTTTCTGCTGATACTCGAGGACAAGACGGATTCATGTATGACCGAAAACATGCTTTCCTTACCATTGGATACGTTTTTCTTCTTAGAAAAGCAAGATGTTGATGTTGGGAGTTTCAGTTTCAGCCGACGATCAAAAGCCTGCACTTGTCACTGACCTATCATTTGTCGTCTCTGGGGATGATATTTTGACAGAGCAATGCAAGAACAGTGCTCACCATGGAGCAATCAGCCGATAATCATCCTCGTCGTTGTCTTCTAAGAGCCAACTATATGCCAGAAAAACAAGGGCGTGCCGCGCGACAGAGAGAGAGAGAATTTGAGCTGCCATTGAAAGAATAATCCACTTCCCTTTTTTTTAATACGATGGCGTCGAGGCGAAAACCGGGACAAATTATCTGAACTTAGCATCTGCAGTCCCCCCACATTTGAACCACCGAAGCTTGGTCACAGAACTTAGCAAGCCTGAAACTAAGCAGGAGTAAACAAGAAAATGAATGAAAACGTTCAGGCAAATAAAAGGAGGACAAAAATCTCCAGTGTTTTATTAGATGTATGCGGTAGGCCAATATCTGCATGAAAATTTGTAATTTTTAGCTTCAAATTAAACAGACTGATTGCGAACAAAGAGAGAAGAAAAAGAGAAATTACTAATATGTCGAACAACACAACTGAGCAGGGGCTTATGTTTTTCCCTGATTCAATCTTTTTCATCGAGAAAGAATACAACTACCAGGCGGTCTCAGATCAGTAGCCATTTACATTCGTTTTCAAGAGTACCATTGTAGTAGAAGAGAAACTTAATCTAGCAGGACATATTGCCGGGTAATAACATGGAAGCTGCCATTTTGCAACAAAGGGATGCAGGAACCCCGTGAGTTATCTCCAATTCTCCATTCTTCGCCAATCAACATTTTCATCTCCAGGTGCTCAGCTCTAGAATCCAGGATCACGAGTTAGCTAAGCTTAGGGTGACAGCAAGGAACAAAATAAGTCAAATAGTTACATGTGATGAAGTAAAAGGTGTATAAATGCCAGCCTAGTCTTGAGCCAAGCTTCTAGGAAAGGTGCAAACTCACAGGCAGCATGTGACAAAAGATCAGCATCTGGAAGGCAGTGAGTGGGTTGAGACTTGTGAGTAAGGCCAGACTAAAGCCATGCAATCTGAACTATTTCTTCAAACCCAACCTTCTCTTTTATAGTTGTCACATATAGTTTCATTGACACAGCCCTTTGGAAATTCTTCTGTGATCAGCACACCTTCAAAGAAAAATAAGCATATGGATTGTCAATACAGTGCTCCAATAATAGCCGTGCGTTGCAACATAGGTGCACGAAAATCGTTAGTCAGCAAGACACAAACAGAAGGCACATGCTAATTTGCAAACAAGAAATGATACAATTTAATCCCATCTTGTCCTATGTCCTGCCATTTTTACAAGAAAACTCATAGGATATCTTGTGTGACAAAAGGTTATTCATGATGAGGATTACAAGAGCTCCACCTTCCTTCTAACTGATTCAGACCTCCATGGCATGAATCATAACAAGAAGTCAGCAGTGCTAATCTTGGATTGAATATAAAACTTTTAGATGTAATGTATCATTTAATACATTCCTTTTTCATATGCCAGAACCAAAAGTTTTCCCAGTTTACTCCATGCACATATTCGATATTTCGTATCACATAGGCCATAAAAAATTGGGTATGCCTTCATATTTTTTTCCCCATTTTTGGGTGGGTTGCTCACCGCGATTGCCGCCCAGGGGTCTGCCTTCATGTTAGAAAGGCACGATTGAACTATTTATATTGAGTTACTTTCTTTTGCTACTAAAAGACCCCTATAAACACAATTAATAGACGAATTAAAGTTTATTTTTTTGACCAAACGAATTAAAGCAACATTTAAATTTTTTAGTTTCTGATTGTATCCATCGGTTACTCAATTAATGTTGTGCATCGCGTCTAAAAAGTGATACATCACGGAAACTGGCAGACACCATTCATAGCTAACCTACTAAAAACCACGAGCAGGTAGCCTAGACCACTTATTTGTATACAAAACAAAGAGAAAAAAGAA
This sequence comes from Urochloa ruziziensis, assembly GCA_015476505.1. Lineage (NCBI taxonomy): Eukaryota > Viridiplantae > Streptophyta > Magnoliopsida > Poales > Poaceae > Urochloa > Urochloa ruziziensis. The sequence continues at coordinate 12,522,017 of CM027122.1, read as the reverse complement.
GTGTCACTTTCTAATGACATCCACATCAAATATCTTACTTCCATGTTTACTGATCCTATTCTTTCTTGGAGCCAAACCAAACTCCTATTTATGCAGAGCATTCGCAACCATCACTCTGCAACAGAAATAGTACAAGGATATAAAGCTTGGTATATCATTGTTCGAGTTAAACACTCCGATGGAAGATGTTAGCAATATATTCCACAATGACTTGCTCCCATCTCTAGGAGCAAGAGTGAACCAATCTATCAAGTTAAGGAAATTCATTATTTCTCCTTATGATCCCCGCTACAGGTAAACTCGCTGTATTTACTTCCCAGTTCCACACTTCTTAATGAGTACAGAAATACTTACCGTACTTGCTTGCCATACCTTATCAGAATTTGGGAGACGTTCTTGCTTGTGCTTGTTGTTTACTCAGCATGGATCTACCCATTTGAACTAGCATTTCTGAGACATCTCTCATGGGAACTTTTTCTGGTTGAGATCATTGTCGATAGCTTCTTTGCAATAGATATCATTCTCACATTTTTTATAGCATATCTGGATCAGAAGTCGTATCTTCTAGTGGATAATCCAAAAAGGATCGCAGCTAGGTCAGCAGCTCCATCTTAACAATGCTATACCTAGTAGGAGCATGTACTAAAAATAATAGCTGTTATGAAACTGATAATAGCCTACATGCAGATATATCTCCTCCTGGTTCACCTTTGATGTTTGTTCAACAATTCCGTATCAACCATTTGGGCTACTTTTTAAAAAGCATTCAGATGGTCTTGCCTATAGGATGCTTAACATGCTTCGGTTATGGCGCCTCCGACGCCTCAGTGCTTTGTTTGCCAGGTATGAACTTTTATTTCAAAACTTGAAAATAAGATTGCTAAAAACTAATAGGGCAAAGCATCTCTTCTAGGCTCGAGAAGGACATCAGATTGGACTACTACTGGATAAGATGCATCAAACTAGTTTCTGTAAGTGTGTATGCTTCCTTCAGACATGAAATAAATCAACGTATAATAATGCCTCCATAGAAGAAACTTACTCGGTACTTTTAAGAAATTCTGCAGGTTACTCTTTTTGCAGTACATTGTTCAGGATGCTTCAATTACTTAATAGCTGATAGATACCCCAATCCAGCGAAAACCTGGATAGGAGCAGCAATACCAAACTACAGATCAGAGAGCCTATGGGTTAGATATGTTACATCAATTTATTGGTCCATTACAACACTCACAACAACTGGTTATGGAGATTTACATGCAGAGAATCCAAGAGAGATGCTATTTAGTACATGCTACATGCTCTTTAACCTGGGACTGACAGCATACATCATAGGTAACATGACAAACCTGGTTGTCCAGGGAAGTTGCCGTACCAGAAATTTCGTAAGTTCTCTTCCTAACCCCAGCAGCTAATCCTTTTATAATTCTCGTGATGTGGATATTACTTGTTGTATAACTTAAGAAAATGGACACAATTAGAAAATGAATAAAAAAAGGAGTTCAATGGCTGGACTGATATTCTATTGTAAAACATATGCTTTCACAAGTGATATATACCAGGATAACTCAGAAAAAAATACTTTCTCTACACATTTCTAACTATAATGCCTAGATTTCCAGTTGTTTAGTACTTCAGGATCATGCATGTACATTAAACACAGAATAAAACTCCACTCATAACATGCACATACATATAACATGAATGGCTCTAGATATACCTTGTGTTTCAATGTTGTCGTCAGGTGTCCGCGTCTCTAAAATTTCATGATATTTCCTTTGTCCGATGCTGCAGAGAGACACAATCCACGCTGCTTCCCAGTTTGCTGCAAGAAATCAGTTACCTAAACACATACGAGATGAAATACTAGCTCATATCTGCCTAAGGTACAAGACAGAGGGTCTGAAACAGAAGGAAACCTTGGACAGCCTCCCAAAGGGAATCCGATCAAGCATAGCATACCACTTGTTCTTCCCCATCATCGAAAAAGTTTATCTTTTCCGTGGTGTTTCCTTTACTTGCATGCTCCAACTGGTATGAAGCATAAGAAAACTAGTTTGCTATGCTAGAACCTAGAGGAAACGAAGAATGTATACAAAAAACAAATGAACAGTCATGAATTGTCCTTTCTTTGTAGGTCACTGCAATGGAAGCAGAGTACTTTCCACCAAGGGAACTTATCATATTACAAAATGAAGCACCAACAGATGTTTACATATTAGTTTCAGGAGCAGCGGTTAGTGCATCTATAGTTTTGATGCTTACCATTCTTCTTTAGTATCTAACATCCATGCACATCATCATTTCATTACCTTCTTTGGCAGGAAGAGCGGATTGAGATTGATGGGGTTGAAAAGGTATTAATTATTGCATGTTTATTTACTTTAATGAAAAAGAGCATTCAAGAATTTAAAGTGCATCACAAAAAATGCAGGTTCAGGGAGTACTATCCACTGGTGAAATATTTGGTGAACTTGGGGCTCTCTGCAATGTTCCCCAGCCATTTACGGTCTGTACAACCAAAGTTTCACAACTCTTGAGGGTGAGCACAACAGTGCTAAAAACTATTATTCAGGATAACAAAGAAGACGAACAAATTGTACTGAACAATATATTCCAGGTGCTTATTATTTGATCTAATCATGACATTATGTTATACAATTCACTTGTTTATGCAGGAAAAGAAATTAATGTTATTATCCATCATTTGGCAGAAAACAGGCCGAGATCCAATATTGTCCACTGAACTCACAGGGAAATCTCTAGGAACGCAGAGTCAACAATTCAGAAAGTACAATAGCTGTCCCACCTTCAACCAAGTCAGTCAAGAAAATGAATCAGAAGGAAAAGGAAGATTAACATTGTATTGCAGAGGTGAGCACTGTAAAAAAATTGAAGAAACAGATGGACATGGACCACTTCATAAGAGAGCAAAACACAATGAATTCAACAGAATCAATTGTTTGCCTGCTAAAGGTGAAGACATCGAAAAAAATGTTCCTACAAAATCGATGTGTACGGAGTATATGGACAAAGGAAAGGCAAAAGTTCATCAACAGATGTTGACTGATGGTAGCATCACTGGCTCTGAAAAGGTTCATGTCATTACCCCAAACACACAGGAACACACAAAAATCAGGCAACCAAGGACCCCAGATAGGATGTTTGTATTCTCAGTGGCTGGGAACCTTCAGGGGATTACTGATAATTGCACAGAAGTTGGCATATGTTCAGACAAGGATGGTGGTTCTGTGGTTTCAGGAAATAAAAGAGTGACGATTCACATGTATTCACAGAAGAACACAAATTTGAGGGTCCCATGTGCAAAAGTTATAAATCTACCTGGATCTATGGATGAATTATTTGTTGTAGCTAGTAAGTATTCTTCAGTCCATACCCATCATTACCATTAATGGTATCCATAGGAGAGCCCGCAAAATCCAAAAGGTGCTACAAATTATAAGTACAAAATGGGATGGAGCTTCCTTGGGAAGTCCTTCCGGTTGCAATATCTTAGGAGAGCCTAGGTTTCACATTGCTTATCACTGGGGTATTTTGATTTCCATTTTATACAAAAGTCAGAAGGACCTTTCGGAACAAAATAGTAAGGGTAAGACAGGTACAGATCTGCCAAGCTGCAGTCTGCGCTGCATACTGCTTTACTTGTATTCTAAGTTTAAAGTTGTGAAGGTTAACTCATAATCGCAGAACTAAATCTCAGTCAGCATTAGGTATAATGTTTTTATGAAATCATAACCAAGACAACTGAAAATCTCAGAAAGGTCCTTCTGACTTTTGTAAATTGATTTATGAATTTCCAGTTTTTTAATTGTTTCATTAGAATATCAAGATCTATTTGTATTGGTTTAGTGTAATAGGGGGCACATGACCGGTCACGTACACTATCAGTGAAAAATTCCTAGAGCAGTTAGTACCACACAATCTTATCCTGCAATGTTATTGTGCAGGTCAGAAGTTTGCTGGTTATTGTCCCACAAAACTGTTCAACCAAGAATTTGCAGAAATTGATGATATTACAGTTATTCGAGATGGTGACCATTTGTTTCTTATGGAGTAGTGATTATGGAAGCTTCAGATCATCAAAGACATCAACTATGCAAAGAGCAAGGATTCCTTGTCCCTCTAGAATACCAACAACTAGAGGAGTGGCTGCCAATTGGCTGCCTTGCATGGTCTGTCCCCATTTACAGCCATGGCCACAGGTTCTCTGTGTTTTTTCAAGAACACGCATGAGAGCTGTGATAGGTTCTCTGCGTTTCAATCTCAAGCTGTAACAAAGAGTGCAATAGGGCCTGCCGGATCATGGTTGCCTAATTGGCATTCTTAGAGTTAGCTACATACTTCCCGTACCTCTGCGAAATGTCGATAAATGCATGCCCTTACCCATCGTGCATGTAAAAAAAAGTGTCTGAGGACCATTTTATAATTTCCTTTTTTTGGAGGCAAACATAAACTACTGCAATGTGTGAATGTCATAGAAATTACCTAAAAAAATAATGATTTTCATGTCGGCAAATGGTATTATGAAACTTGGTGGAATCAGAAAGAAAATTTGCTGCTTAGGAAAAAAAATCAGAGCTACTTTTTTAGGAAAATACTGTACAGAACCTATAGAGAGATTGATAAAGTTATACTTACTAGCTCAGTTCTGCAGACTTAACACTGGTTTAAGTAATCAAAATCAGATAAAATTTATAAGAAAAATAGGTTTGGTATGAATGGAACACCCACAAAGCAATGAAACCGCATAGATTAGGGTGCAAATGAAAGGTCCATCGCAAGATCAAATTTGAGAACTGGGCCACAATTCAACATTTGCACTTGTAAACGTAAAAGCTGCTTCTCAGTGTTGCACTTGTAAACGTAAAAGCCCGAAAAAACAATCTGAGATGAGACCAATGGGGGTCAATCCACCTCCTTACCTTCCACAAAGGAAGCAAGCAGGGCGGTAGGGGATTGGGAATGCGGCTGCACCTTGAGGCGAGATCCGCGGTGACGGCGCTCGTCGGGCGCGGAGGACGGCGGCGGCAGGAGTTCTATCGGCGCGGCAACCGCATGGGCTAGTCTAACGGCCCAGCCCGCCAGCCGAATCCGCCGCATTTGCCGGGCCGTTGGATCAGGAATGTACCGCGCCCGGTTTACACCATGTGGGGGTTTGGCGACGAGCGACGAAGCATCCGGCTTCCACGTTGACCACCACCGTGTCGGCTACTGACTGCTCTCCTTTCCTCTCTGAGCTCCTTCCATGCATGGGAGGCCGCAGGCAGGCAGTTGGAGGTTGGGGTCACACCGTAGTCGGCATGAATGCGCGGAGCTTTCAGCCATAACCGTTGGCGCTGACCCCCGCTCCGATCCGTTGCAGGCAGTTGAGCTAAGCCGATCGCACAGTAACAGCGTGGTGCTGTTTCTATAAAGATGATTAGATTGTAGAGAGCGCGCGCGTCAACACGCGTCGTGCGCGGCGAAAGGCCTGTGTCGGCAGCTGAGAGCAGCTTCGAATGGACTTACCATGCATCATCATTGGCACCGGACGTACTTTGGCACGGTGGATCGCATCAGGCGGTTACGTACTGCAGCCCGGATTCAATTCTCACGCAGTTGGCTCAACGGGCTGGTGACGCGGTGGCGAAGCCGATCCGGGCAGGCAATCCCCGTCGCTCGCTTGATTTAAGGCACGAAACCGACTCGGTTTAGCGCGCAACCACCCTTAATTTAACGGGCCAGAAATGGAGGCGGAGACGGAGCCAGGCAACCCCCACCTGCACGGCGACCTCACCGCAGCCGGGACAGCTCCCACGTCGCGTCGCATCCCCGAGCTCGCACCCAGCGCATTAACTAAACCCCCAGCCCGCCTTAAATCCCCAACGGGCAACCGTCCCCGCCGAGTCGGACCCCGACGACCCAATCCTCCCCTGTATAAATCCCCACTCCTCCCCACCCAAACAAATCCCACCCAACATTGCCTCAGCCCACCTCGCCGGAATCACCCCCACCCAGCCCGATCGAACCCGCCTGATCTCCGCTCGACCGCCCGCCGGCTCCAATCCACCTCCACCTCCACCTCCACCTCCCCATGGGGTCACAGGCAATCGAGGCGCACCGCGCGGGGGCGGAGGTGTACACAGGCGCGGCGCTCTGCGCGGAGAAGTCGACGGAGCTGCTCGCCGAGGTGCACCTCCCGCTCGGCCTCCTGCCGCTCGCCGACATGGAGGAGGTCGGGTACAACCGGTCCACGGGCTTCGTGTGGCTGCGCCAGAAGAAGGCCCTGACGCACACCTTCAAGCAGATCGGGCGCCAGGTCTCGTACGCGGCCGAGGTCACCGCCTTCGTCGAGGACCGCCGGATGAAGCGCATGACGGGGGTCAAGACCAAGGAGCTCCTCATCTGGGTCACCCTCTGCGACATGTTCGTCGACAAGGACGACCCGTCCAAGATCACCTTCAAGACGCCCACGGGGCTCGGAAGGACGTACCCCGTCGCCGCCTTCGACAAGGAGGGAGGCGACGGCAAGCCCGCCAAGCCCGCCGCCAGTAACGGCAAGGAGGCCGCCGCCGTCAGCGGTAAGTGAGGTGGCCGCCGTCGTCAACTGGAGTACGTCTGCTCGTCAGTCTGGACTGTCTGCTTCCCTTTTATTTATTATGGTTAACTACCTGCTTTACTATATACGACTGCGACTGCTCTGAATAAACGAGTTTGTAATCCTGCTGCTGCTGCTTCTTGCTTAATCCTATGTGTTTGTTCTATTTATCAATGATGAAACCAGAATCAATCGTATGAACCTTGCAATTGTGTCACGGTGTGCACATGATTTGCTCGTGATTTCAATAAAAGAATCCCCAACTTCAATTGTCACATATTGCAGACAGCTATAGATGTCAACTTGTCAAGTAGTAAATGTTTGGATAAGAACATTTCTTGACAGAGACAACCAGCACTAGGGCTAAGATTCCAGAATTCCACATGCTCCAATCCAACAGCACACATAATTGAGTAGACATTCAGAGGTCTAGTCCTTTTTCTGCTTCACCAGCGCACCAACCAGGTTTGAAATTAAAACTGATGAACACTCCCAACAACACCGCGTAACGAACAATACGAAATCGGCTTATTTCCCATCAATAAATAGTAGCTGTAGCCTGTACAGTACATGTATTGTTCCAGTTTGACATATTAGTGTGGGCAATTATCACGTGATGTACATGTACTTATGGGGATTGGGGAAAATATTGTCCCGTCCCCGTGTACTACTTGTGTGCCTACCTGCAACGCTGGACGCAGCCAGAATCAGCAGATGCAGAAGCGAATGTGTGCATGCGACAACTCGATCACAAACAAAAGTCTCAAGAAACCACATAAACGAGTATCTACTACGTACTTCTACGTGCTTCTTTGGTTGAAACCTCACGCCTGTGGTCTCAACCAAAAGCTCTGGAACTCGAACGGTGGCCAAGCGCTCCAATACTGGCGACGTGGAAGCGCCTGCGCCGCAACCATCCTGAGCTGGGCAGAGCAGTGCCAGTAGTATTTATCACGCTCGCTGAATCCCCAGCCGCAGGGACGCGATCACCCGAGCACCAAACCCCATCCGACTCCACGACGCGTCAGCGCGAGCTAGAACCAGAAGCAAGCATGGCGCGCCGGAGCAGCAGCAGCAGCAGCCTGGTCCTCCTCGTCGCCGCCACCGCCGCGGCGGCGCTGCTCGCCGTGGCAGCCGCGGTGCCGCCGACGTGCGAGCGCATCGAGTGCCCGGCGTACGAGGTTGTGGACAGCGCCAACGGGTTCGAGATCCGGCGCTACACGGACGCCATGTGGGTCTCCACCGCCCCCATCGAGGACATCTCCTTCGTCGCCGCCACGCGCACCGGCTTCCTCCAGTAAGCAAACCTCTCTCTATCGCCTTGTCACTTCTCAGCTCTCTCAGCTCAGTCCATTGCTGGGCTTCACATGGGCCTCGTAGGTCAACTGTATGGGCCTTAGATAATGGGCTCATCCAGAGTTTACTTGCTACAAGTACTAGGGTGTAATTTGCTCACTGGGCTGAATACACAAACTGGGCTGGACGCGCGTGCGTGCAGGCTGTTCAAGTACATCCAGGGCAAGAACGCGTACAACGAGACGATCGAGATGACGGCGCCGGTGCTGACGGACGTCTCCCCCAGCGACGGGCCCTTCTGCGCCTCCTCCTTCGTCGTCAGCTTCTACGTGCCGGCGAAGAACCAGGCGGACCCACCGCCGGCCGAGGGCCTGCACGTGCGGCGGTGGGCCGGGGATAGGTACGCCGCCGTGCGCCGCTTCGGGGGGTTCGTGGCCGACGCCGACGTCGGCGAGCAGGCCGCGCGCCTCGACGCCAGCCTGCAGGGGACCCGGTGGGCCGCCGCCGTCAACGAGGGCCGCAGCGGAGGACCCGAAGACGTCGTACACCGTGGCGCAGTACAACTCGCCGTTCGAGTTCAGCTGGTAGGGTCAACGAGATTTGGATGCTCTTCGACTGGCGCCAAGGTCCGGCTCTGACGTCAACTAAATAAGCCTGTGAGCCGCGACTAGGTTATGTACCTGCAGGATACCACCAGGTGTACCTGCTCGAATAATCTACCAGTAGCATTTTTCTTTTTCTCCTTGAGAGAAACTGGTAGTGTAATTAATGTATCATATCTTCTCAGCAGATGAATAATGTAAGCTTATAAAGCTGCTCAAGAAAATACTGTTTTGATTCTCAAAAAAAAAAAAAAACTGTTTCGAGTTGGGTTTACTTGCTGCACTAGTTCCATTGTTCCAATATGTTTTGGCTCTGTTTTTCCCTGTGGTGATTGAGGGCTCAGGGCTGCTTCTGCGTTGAAGCAAGGCAGCACTGCAGCCAATGGACTACTAGATGCAATGATCCTAGAGTCAAGTACTAAGTACTGACAAAAGGAATCGGTCTGCACTAAAATTAACCTAAGCCATAAATTAGAGAATGTAATCTGCCACGATCAATCAGTGAACAACTCACTACGGCATGCATGTGCTTGACAAAATAAAAAAAATCGAACCACCTGGGGCATGATCTCAAGATCTGACAGAAGGAATCCACCTGCACACTAACCGAACCCCCAAATTTGAAACACTTTTATCCGCTAGTACGATCAGGCGGTAATCAAACTACGGCATGCATGTGCTTAACAAAAACACGAGGTGGAACCGTGAAAGCCTCGTCACTGGTCAACCAAGCACGGTTCTTGTTGCTAGATCCAAGGATACTCCAAAAGTCCAAACGTAAGCGAAAGGCGCGCGCCGCACGCGCAGCGCAGGCCACTCGCGTCACTCACTGGCAACGCCCCCAGCCTGCAGCCTCCCACACCCAGAGGCCATAGGATCGGAGCCACCCAACAAACAACCCCCCTATACGATCACTCCGCGAGCTCGCCGATTATATTCCACGGTCGACGCCCGCGCCGCGCCCACCGGAGGCGGAGGCGGAGCACGGCGTCCAAGTGAGGTTCGCGACGGCGGCGGCGGCGGGATGGTGGGGTGGGTGCGGGTGCGGAGCCCGCCGGTAGCGGAGTCGAAGCTGCTGTGCGTGTCCCTGCTCTACCTCCTCACCACGCTCCCGCTCGCGCTCTACGTCTCCTTCTCCGACCCCGGCCGCCGCTGCCTCCGCCTCCTGCCCTTCGGCTCCACCGTGACGAAGACGGCGCTCTTCGAGTACCCGCCGGGGTACGGCGAGCACAAGCACGCGCTGCCCGTCCAGCGGGCGCGCTGCTCCAGCCCCGTCGCCTTCGCAGGTCTCTGCCTCGCCTCTCCACTCCATCGTCGTCCGGGACGGGTTGCTGCGCCCGTGGCGCATCTCCCGTGTCCGTTCTCCTGTTTCGTCGTATCGGGCCATCTGATGATCCGTTACGACTTGCGATCGGCGTCCTCCGCGTGACCTTTGCTGCCACGTGTGATCGATCACACAGGTTCTTCATTCCGGTTTAATTTTTAATCTCTCTTTTTTTCCTTTGGTGTTTTTGTAAACCTGTTTTCCTTTTTTTCGAATTTTTACCTTTGAACTTGTACCTCTTTGCCTTCTTCCGATCATCAGAATCTACCTTTGCATACAGTCATACACTCTGTTGTACTGAAAGTGAGCTGCGGGTGTTTTTTTTTTAATTTATTTTGTGCTGATTGAGCAGACTATAAGACTGTCGTGGAAGAGATCAATGGCCTCTGCCGCAACCTCTCGGCGTCTCCTTCTGCATCCCCTGTGTTGCGGTACCTGAGCGGCAGAAAGAACACGTTCGCAGGGAACCTCTCGACCGAGGAGAGGAGATCGTTCTTCAGATACACTGACAACCAAGTGGAGATTCCCTGTGGGTTCTTCAAGGAATTCCCCGTCCCAGAAGCTGGTGAGTTTGTTGACCAGATAGGGTAATAATCTTTTTTTTTTTTTTTTTGCGGTGACCGTGTTCATAATTTGCGCGTTCGAGTAGCAGGCACATCGTGACGTAATTATTTATTGTGATCTCCAATCATAATCCCTTCGGATGCAAGAAACATATAGGTGCTTTTGTAGTCGTAGTGCAATCATCAAGAACATCACCAAATACTTTAACGTTCATGGTTTCAGACAGATTGGCCATGGAGAAGTGCAAGGGCGTGGTGGTCGCGTCGGCGATCTTGAACGACTACGACAAGATTCGGCAGCCGAGGGGGCTCGGCGCCGAGACGCTGGCCACGGCGTGCTTCTTCATGTTCATCGACGACGCCACCCACAGGGCCCTCTCACGCCACGGCATCCTTACCGCGCACGGCGGCGCCACGTTCGTCGGCGCGTGGCGCGTGGTGACGCTGCGCTCCGGCGAGCTCCCCTACGAGAACAATCCGGCGATGAACGGCGTGATCGCGAAGCACCTGCTGCACCGGCTGTTCCCGAACGCCAGCTTCAGCGTGTGGGTCGACGCCAAGATGCAGCTCACGGCGGACCCGATGCTGCTGGTGCACGCGCTCCTCGTGGACAAGGGCGTGGACGTGGCGGTGTCCAGGCACCCGTTCAACCTCCACGCCATGGAGGAGGCGGTCGGCGACGGCGAGGTGGCGCAAGTGGGGGGATGTGGAGGCCATCAGGGCGCAGATGGAGACGTACTGCGCCCACGGCCTGCAGCCGTGGTCCCCAAACAAGCTTCCATATCCATCAGGTATGAAATGCAGACAGGGACACAAGTTTGATGTCTTGTGCATTCAGTTTGATATCTTGCTAGCTCCATTAAACGAAGAAATTGACATTTCAACCACGTCAGTAAGACGAGCGAAAACAAAAGAAGCTAATTGGGTCAAAATTGATGACACATGCGACCGTGTTCTGTTGCAATTGCAACAAGAACAATACATAACATACGTGCCAAAATAAGAGTATGAGATCACGAGGGCACTGTTCATGTTGTCGTGCTGCAGATGTTCCGGACACGGCGATCATCATCAGGAGGCACGGCCTGGCAAGCGACCTCTTCTCCTGCCTGCTGTTCAACGAGCTGGAGGCGTTCAACCCGCGGGACCAGCTCGCATTCGCCTACGTCAGGGACCAGATGCGCCCCAAGGTGAGCATCAACATGTTCGAGGTCGAGGTGTTCGAGCACATCGCCGTCGAGTACCGGCACAACCTCAAGTCAGACGGCGGGGGAGGAGGGAAGCAGAAGGTCACTAGGATGGCATCCTCGAGAGACATTGCCGGGAGCAGCTGCGAGAGATATCTTCTGAAGATGTGGGGGGAGTCTCCTGAATAAAGTTTCTGCAAAGGCGCAACATAGCATTTTTCTTTTCGTTCTGAAGATTACATGTGTACATGTATACTGGCATACTGCAGGGTATGTAGTTTTGATACAGTAGAATTTTCGGTAAATAATTATACAATGTAAAAGATAATTGTCTTCATTAGAACATTTACTGACAAGCATTGAAATCCAAACAACATCACACACGACTACTTGGACTGGATCACCGGACACAGATTTATCAGTCATCATCCCTGGATACGTCAGCACTCAACAGAATTCTTTGGCTTCAGGCAAACTGCAAGCACGGTGTTACATCAGGTAGTGGAATCTGCTGACCCCTTGGCTAGCTCGCTCTTGTTCTTGAATTCCTTCCAGGCATCCATGGCACTCTTGGTCATCTTCTCGATGTCGTCAGTGGTGGCCGTGTCTGGGGTCAGCATGCCTTCCACTGCCATCATCATGTTGATCACAGCCTGCATGGAGCAGAACATTCAGAATGAAAAAGTTCAGAAACTGAAGGAATGAAAAGGTTCAGAAACTGAAGAAGATGTGCGAGCATTACCAGATGAAGGTAAGGCCTCGAGTCACGTTGGTGGCGTCCTGTGAGCTGCTGGCAAACTTCTTTGGCCCTCTGCCAGTCTCTCTGCAATGCACGACAAACACAACACAAAGTGCTAGATTATTAGTGGAGGGAGCATGAGTGCCTGACACGTGGCAAGATCAAGTGGCAACTCACCTGATTGATCAGAACGTCAGTGAGCAGCAAGCCCAGGTCAAGCTTCCTCTCGGTGTCGCGCGATGCCGAGAACTCCTTCTGCAGCAGGCTCGTCAGCTTGCCTCTGTCAGTGATATGCTGCGCAAATCCACAAGCACAAACCCCAAGCATTAGCATCAGCTGCAGGTGGCTCTGATCTTGTAGGTGAGTAGAATTGCAGAAGCATACCTCCTTGGTGACCTGCTCGAAGACGAGGTCCATGAGCGTGGCGCGGTCCCTGGGAGAGTCCTCGCGGCGGAACAGCGAGTCGGAGAGCGCGTCCACAGGTCGTCTTCATGGTCGCCGCGCCGCGCTGCTCCGCGGCGGCGCGTGTCGCGGCGTCGGTGACGGCGTTGAGCGCGCACACCACGGGCGCCGCCGGCTGCAGGGCAGCAGGGCCGGTGGCGCTCCCGCCGCGCGCCGTCCACGAGGCGCCGCCCAGCGCGAGCGCCAGCGCCACGCCGGCGCCCACCCTCAGCGCGGCCTTGGGCAGCGGCGCCGGCGGCGGGCCTCCTCCCTCCGCTGGCGCACGCGCCGCCCCCTGGGCGCGCACGGCGGGAGCCCTGGCGCGCCGGCGGCGGAGCAGGGCGAGAGGGGCGGCGCTGGCACCGGCAGCGGCAGCGGCCGAGTGCAGCGTGCTGAGAGATGGTTCCATGCGCTGATTGGAATGTCCAGCTCCGTTGCAGAGCGGAGTTAGTAGTCTGGTGATCGCCGTCGTGTTAGATCTTTCTGTTTGCTTCTTCTTTTGCTTTTATCCGTGGGAGGAAGCATCATCCACTGCGCCATGCCATGTCTATGCATCATGCTTTGCGTCTTTGCCCATCACAAGCAAGGCATCCAGTGCGCTCTGCCTTTTGTCTACTCGATTAACCTAGGCTCCAAAGCTTCAGGTGTAGGTGGGAGGACAACTGTCTGCTTTACCGGTGAGTGCTGACTGGACCGTCCATGTCATCGGACATCGCCGATTCGTGGCAACCGCCGGCCGGCGACGAGCACTCGAGCAAAGCCGGGGAACAGAGACCAAGCCAGCATTGAAAGGCTCGGGTCCGGCCCAGCGGCGTCATACTATGGGCCTTAGCAAACAAAAAAAAATGCCTACTCCGAGCTAGGGTAAACGGGCCTCACCTTGGCCCATAGAGCTGTCATCCCTACTTGTCGTGCCAGCTTTTTGACTGAAAAATGACGAGAAGATATCAAATTTCAGATATCAATAGCTCGGGTAAACGGGCCTCACCTTGGCCCATAGAGCTGTCATCCCTACTTGTCGTGCCAGCTTTTTGACTGAAAAATGACGAGAAGATATCAAATTTCAGATATCAATTTTATGCAGCACACCATCCGTTAACGGTTTAATCCACGTGAAGTTCCAGTGCACAGCAATTCACGTGACTTTCCTCCTGGACCTCGTCGGAGCCGGCGTTCTTCGCCGCCGCGGCCTTGGCCTTGGCCTCCTGCAGCGCCTGCACAAGGGCGGCGAGGCAGGAGCTCGGTGATGTCGGGTGATGTCGACCTGCCGCAGCAGCGCCGCCACGTCATCGAACAGCGGGTGGTCATCGACGGCGAGGAACCTGACGGCCTCAGCGCAGCAGTAGGACATCTCGATGTGCTTGTCCATGGATGCGGCCGCGCCGGATCAGCGCCGGGTCCAGCCGGTCGGCGTGGTTGGTGGTGAACACGACGACGCGCTCGCCGCCGTACGCCGACCAGAGCCCGTCGATGAAGTTGAGCACGCCGGAGAGCGTCACCTTGCCCGTCGTCGGTTCGCCGGGGGTGGCGACTCGCCGGCAGGGCCGACTCCATCACGGACACTGAACGCAGGCAGCCTCGTGCAGCTCCTGCCGATGTCGCCGCCGTCGTCAGAGAATCCGATTCTGTCCGCTACGGCACGGCGCGCGCGCTGCGGCGGCGGCGGTGCACGGCGATCAGAGCGGCGTCGGCATTGGTGGCCACACCACATGGCGCATGAAATGCAACGATTTCGAACGAGCCTCAAGCCCTGAAGTTTGTTCGATTCCCATCTACTGCATCCTCCACCTCCATGATTTATTTCAGGAGGAAGATTTGCGTTCGAAATCCAAGGGAAACACGAGATCGGGGGTGGACGGTATTTGGAATACCGTCCACCCCAAGTCTGAACTTTTCATTATTAATTCTCCCTGAAAAGATTACAGATGAATCTGAAACTTCGTGTGATGATTATGTATGGCACCTCCTGTCACTGTGAATTATTTCAGAATTTTTCATCACGATTTTGTTCAGAAATCAAAAGGAGCTAGATACGAGACCCGGGGGTGAGCCTGGACTTTTCATTTTCGGTTCTCACTCCAGAGATTGCCGATGGGGCTAAAATTTCGTGTGATGCTTCTCCATGGTACCTTGTAGCACTGTGAATTGTTTCGGAATTTTTGGGCGCGATTTTGGTCGTAAATCAAAAGCAGATACGAGATCAGGCAATACCGTCCACACCTAGTGATGGAACGGGCAAGTCTCGCGGCGCGGCGTTGGTGGCGGGATTGAGAGCGCACCGCTGGCTGGTTGCAAGTTGCAATGGGGCAACCGGGCCAGTGTTCCCGATCGGCAATAGCGCCGGCCGCCGGCGCCAACCGTCGGCTTGGTCTCGGGCAGTGTCAACAACGCCCAAGACACCAGTTTCCTCGAGCGTCCTCGCGCCGGAGCAACGAGCTCGGGATCGCGTCCACGCTCATCTCTTCATGGTCCCAAGCACAACCAGGGTTAAAAAAACCGTTGGGTCAGTTACCGGTCAAACCGGTCCGGTCCGGTAGCTAAATAGGGCCGGTTACCGCTCAAAGCCGACTCTACCAAACCGTTTCTACTGGTTAACCGGCCAGTTTGACCGGTTTACCAGACCGGTTTTTATTCCAAAAAAACGGTACTGTAGCGGGAAAAAAAACCCTGAGCACAACAACGCCCAACTCGGTCCACGCTCGTCCTCAATCCTCATGTCGGGCCGCGAGCGCCGACCAGACGCTGGCGAAGCGCCCCAGTCCCTCGCCATGGTTCTTGGCATGTGGTAGCAACTAGCAAAGCTGCTGGCTGCTGCCCTCTGCCCCGCTTCTTGGCATGTGATACACCAGAACTTGTATGCTTCACAAAAGAACAGATACACCAGTACAAGACCAAAACAGCGACAATCCTTAAATTGCTTAAATTGATTTGCTCACATAACACATGACACATGCTCTCAGCAGGCAAATTGAGAGAAATTCCAAAATAATCCTAAAACAGGGTCTGAACATGCTCTCTATGTTGAGTCATTCCAAAATAACAGACAAAACATTCATAAACACAGAGCCAAATTGAGAGAAAATACCACATTGTAGGTTCTGAAGATTGATGGTTTCAGGGTTGGGAGCTCGGTCCTGGGCTGCTGAAGAACTCGCCGCCGTTGCCGTGGAAGAAGGAGCTGCCGCTGTCGGTGAAGGATCTTGGTGGAGTAGCCGCCGCCGCCGCATCCTTCCGCACAGGCGCCGCCGGAGCCTTCTGCATCGCCGCCGCACCACGCTTCTGCTTCGGGGGAGCAAAGGCCTTGCGCACCCGAGACGCATCGGCCTGCAAGAGATCTCGTACCGCCGCTCCCGCCTCCTTCCTTGACTGCGCCTGCCGCGACATTGGGGCCTAATCTAGGGTTCGACAGGGAGGGAGCAGTGAGTATAGGAAGAGGAGGAAGAGGATTTGCGAGGGGATTGTGGCGCGAACCGTTGGGCGGCAAGGATTCACTCCCGCGCGCGCAGCGGATCCCGCCGCCGCCGTCTCCCCGCAGCTCTTCGTACAACCTGCGCCGAGTCGCCGATGCGGCGTGGGAGCACGCGCCGACGCCATAGACTAGAGAGATGACGACGCGGGGGCGAGTCGGGTCACGGAGGGGGCTCTGTGCAAAAACGGGCTGCATGTCGACGGGAGTCGACAGCCCGTTGTACATGCCCTAAGCATATATGTGAAAAACCCCTTTCCGGTTGATCAGTCTGCTCATCACGCGACTGTCATTCTGCTATCGTGCTTGATCAAATGTCGCCCCATGGCCAGCTGTCAATGAAGCCGAGCCCAGGATCCTTTACCTTTGTAAGTAAAAAATTCTTCTTTCTCCTCCTTAGATCCATCTTTTTAGTAAAAAAGGTTCCCTTTTAGTTACTGTCCCTGGTTCTTTCTTTTGCAAGTGAACCTGGGCAACTATCCCTCCCGATCCCGTCTCCAGGAAGACGTGGATTCTAGCGACGGCAACGGGTCGGTGGACTTGGTGTCGTCAGCGACTTTGCAGGAGGTAGCTGGTAGCAGCCGATCGATGGTGGCAGCTGGTGAGGATGATGGTGAGGCACATGACGAGGATGAGGATACTAACTGGGGGCTATTGCAAGGTGAAGTTGCAGCAGAGTCCTTCCCCACGCAACCAGTGACGATTGTGGCGGCCACCATGAGCGAGCCGACCCCTACCCTCATCAGGACGCCCGAGCAACCTTCGATCGCACCTCCTCCTCCCTAGTTCGTACAGTCATCAAGGTCGGTTAATCACCTATTTATCCCGAGGATGAGCCAAGGTCGAGGGTACGTCGATGCCGGGGAGCCCCGACCCGCTTTCTTTGAAGCCTTGGCAAAGTTGAGGTCGCAACCCTCAACCATGACCGGATCCGAGCCCCCGAGCCGCTCAACCCTGTTGACGGCTGTTAAGTACCAAATTTAAGCCGTCAACTCCTGCATAAATTAGAAAAATATGAGCATCAACATTAGTGGTAGGAGTTATGACTAACGAAGTCTACAAGTGTTGGTGAATATTTGTGTGCAGGTCACTTAACTATGGAAATGAAGTGGGAATGAACATAAGAGGTCAGACTAGAACAACTCCAACTAACCAGAGGCTACCGCATAGGGTTCCCATGGATCCATAGCCTCACAAGAGCAAGGAAACACACTTTCAACCAATCAAAGCAAAACACACGGATTTATAGGCCCATCTGAGGGAGTAAAATACCTCATTTCGACCCACACATCTAGTACAAGCTTGGGGGGGGGGGGGGGGGGGGGCACATACTAGTGACCCAACCAAAGTTCGGAACTGGCCCTGTTCTGGCTCAGCTTCTACGTGTCGCCTCCACACGCTGCCCTAAGGTTGGTTGTGACAGGTATCCAAAGAGTTACCGCCTTAAAATGTCGGTTCATGCCATGTGTCACAATGAGAAGAGCTAGAGGAGAATATTCCCTAAAGATGCTATTGAGGAACTCCACTCTCCATGACTTTTCATTTTCGTTTTTCCCTGCACAGATTACGGATGAGGCTGAAATTTCGTGTGATGATTCTCCATGACACCTCTTGTATGCATGAATTATTTCAGAATTTATGGTCACGATTTTGGTTAGAAATCAAAAGGAGAACACGAGACATGGCGGGTGTGGACGGTATTTCAAATACCGTCCACCCCGAGCCTGAATTTCTCATTTTTAGTTCTCATCACTGCAGAGATTTCCGATGCGGCTACAATTACGTGTGATGCTTCTCTATGGTACTAATAGCTCTGTGAATTGTTTCAGAATTTTTGGCCCCGATTTTGATCCGAAATCGAAAGCAGATCAAGACCTACCGTCCACCCTAGTCATGGAACGTTAAGTCCGAGGGCGCGTCGGTGGCGGGATTGAGCTCACGCCGCGGTGTTAGCGAAGAGCTTCCGGCGGCGGCTGGCATCCATGATGGCGCGGCCCTCGCGGCAGACGTGGGGGAGGTAGTAGGGGTTGACGACGAGATCGCGGTGGCGCCGGTGGAACACGAGGCGGTACGTGCGCCCGGCAGCGTCCTCCTCCGCCTCGGTGGTGTCACCACCACGGCGGTGCTGCGCGCGCGGCGGGTACGGCGTGCCATCTTAGTGTGGCGCCGCGGAACTCGTCGGTGACCTCCTCGCCGTCGCCCACGGCGAGCACGAACCGGCGGTTCGCCGCCGTCGCGCCCGCGCCCGCGCTCGGACCGCATGCATCGGGCGCCGGCGTACACGGTTGTCCACGGTCCTCGTGCCGGAGCAACAACCCGAGAGCTTGTCCACGGTTGCGCCACCGCGCTCTGCGAGCACTCGGGCAAGGCACTACGGCAGTCGATGACGGTGTTCAAGACGCACGCCGCTGCGCACCTGCTCGTGGTAGGAGTGCCGGCGCTCCCCCGGCCCCCATCGCGACCTGCCGACGAGACGTCTCCCGGGCGCCGCGCCGCTCCAGTGCGGAGTGCGGACGCTGAACGCAGTCTCGCGGCAGCTTTTGCGTCTTTAAACGACAATCTCTTCGCCGTCGCCCGTTCTGCTCGCGAGGCACGGGGCGAGTCGTCTAGTGAGCTGCCCGTAGGCGGGCGGGCGCGGCTACAGCGAGCGGCGGCGCAGAGCGAGCGGAGCGGCGTTCACAATCGTGGCCACAACGCATGGCGCATCAATTTCGAGCGAGCATGAAAGCCCTGTAGTTTGTTCGATTTCCATCTACTGCGTCCTCGGTCTCGGTCTCCACCATTCATTTCGCGAAGGTTTGCGTTCGAAATCCAATGGAAACATGAGATTGGGGGTGGACGGTAAATGAAATACCGTCCACCCCAAGTCTGACCTTTTCATTTCTAATTCTCCCTGTAAAGAACTCGGATGAAGCTACAATTTCGTGAGATGCTTCTCCATGATGCCCCATATCTTGGTGAATTATTTCAGAGTTTCTTGTCGCGATTTTGGCCGGAAATCGAAAGGAGACATGAGACATGGGGGGTGGACCAGCCTGAACTTTTCATTTTCGTTCCTCCCTGCGAAGGTGACGGATGAGGCTGAAACTTGGTGTGATGCTTGTCCATGATACCTTGAGTATTCATGAATTAATTCAGAATTTTTTGTCACGATTTTGGTCAGAAATCGAAAGGAGACATGCAACTGCGGGGACGGAGCCGGTGTTCCCGACGCGCGCTGTTGAAGAGACGCCGCCTAGGCCTGTTGCCAACGCCGGCGCCCACCGTATGCTTGGTCTCCCGAAGTCGACGAGACGAGACGACGTCGCCGGGCGCCACGACGGCACGGACGCCGGCCCGGCCCAAGTCCGTAATACCTTCACCGTCGTCTGGGCATCCCGTTCTGGCACCGCCGGCCCGGCCCAAGTCCGTAACACCTTCACCGTCGTCTGGGCATCCCGTTCTGGCACCGCCGGCCAGTCCGTGGGCGCGCCGCGGCGGCGAAGGGAGAGCGGAGCGACATTCGCTCCGGTGGCCACTGAACAGCACTGCAACGAGACGCCGCCCAAGGGCTCGGTCTTGGGCAGTGTCCTCCCTTTGCCGGCACCGCCTGAGGTCCCTGTTCCGGCGACCTGTCCAATGGGGACGAAGCACGAAGGCAAGTTTGTTTTTCAAGTACTCTACCGAGACCAGCTCGTGGACCACCAGGGCCGCCCGGGTGTCTTCTGACCTGCAGGGGTACGGTGTGGCAGCCCCGTTGCTCCGGCATGAGCCCACCAAGGTGTTCTCCGTCGGGGGAAGCTCCCTGGCCTGGGTCGATCTCTCTCTGGGCGTTCTGCTCTGCGACGTGCTCGGCAGCAAGGACGGCGACGACGACGACCTCGAGATGCGGCTGATCGATCTGCCGCCATTGATGCACACCAGCAACGGCAACGGCATTCTCTGCCTGCGGTTCGGGATGTTATCTGCAGAGACGGCTGGATCAGGTGCGTCGAGATAGAATTTCCGGAACAGAGTGAAACCAATCCAACGGAGTTTCCACCAAGAGGAGGATGTTCGGTTCCGATGAGTGGGAGACGCTCACTGTGGACTCTGGCAGCCTCTTGCCAGCGGACTCGTGTTTCGCCGACCTGTTTCCTGAGATCTGGGACGAAGGCAAGGGCAAGCTGACCTTGAACAAGGTGTTAAGCGTAAAACCCGTACTGGACGCACACCAGGAAAATGTTGTGTACATCAAGTCCAAAACCCTGCAAACCAACTGGTCGTTGGGACATTCCTAAACTCTGCGAACCAAATGGTTGGGTTATTGCTATCGATACCAAGGACAAGAGACTCGTAAGAGTTGCACCGTTTCCTGCCAGAAAGTTCTACTTCGATCACTACTACCTGCAATGTGACTTCTCCAAGTACATCAGCAAGCCTCCTGGTATTTTTACTGCTACGTGTTCCGCTACTATGGCATTAACCCAGTAAAAACAGCCCAGCCTATAGAAGACATCTTTCCACCACCGTTAGGTGGCCCTTTGCGCGCGCGCACACACACACAACACACACACACACACACACACACACACACAACACACACACACACACACACGGAATTGTCAACTTATGGTTTGTGTGTTTTTTTTTCTGTACCTCAGAGCTTATAAAGAGCTTGGCAACTTGCTATCAGGAGATATGTTGAATGGCCCATCTGCATGGGATGAAACCGTGAGAGACAAAACTGATATTGCAGTTGGAGCTCTGGATGGGTATATGAAGTGTGAAAAACTATCCATTTTGTAGTTATTGAAAGGATTAGCTGCTAATCATTTTTGTACCTTTTGTTCCGTTTCAGTCTCCTGCACACAGTACCATCTCGAGTGCTGCATGCAGGGAGGAGGGCGCTAGCAGTTGCATGCATGGATCATGGATGAATATGTCGTGGTAGGGAACAGGACACAGCTGAAAAGATTGCACGGCAACGCTGAACGGCTGAAGCTGTATTCTGAAGCCTAACTCATCACCTACCTAAAGGCTACAGCTTGATGCAACATTCTTACTGGAGCTGAATCGGTATAAGTATTTGTGTAAGGTTTGGTACAATTACAGTGGAACGAGGCATCCTGTTGTGTCTTTATCTAGTCGTTGCAAATCTTTATCTTAATGGCATATATCAGAGATAGATGTTGGATAGCTAAATGAGCATGACATTATGTGAAAATTTAGTTTTCAACCTTTTTTTTAATCGAGGCCTCCCCATTTCCATTGCTGATGAACGGAAATACCAGAGTATTCGGTACACGACCGGGAGCACAGAAAATAGAAAGGAGAAAAATTCTAAAAAAAATTTAGTGGAGCCATTCAGAGAACCGCCGCATCCCCGTCCGACGCGGCACGGGGTTCAGTGTGAACTCTGTCCCAGTCTGATGCTCTAGCTCTCTATCATAAAAATGGACAGAAATCTTGTTTCTGGATTCACAAAATTACGTGACACTGGCGCATGAACGACAGCGAGCAGAAATGCATAATCTAGATGGTCGTGTTCCGTCGTCTGCACACCAAGCCGCGTCAGCGTCCAGGTCGCCGTCGCGACCAAACCAAGTTTCTGCGAGGACAAGGGCCGTGATGGGCACGGGCCTGTCTCGCCGGGATGCCGGACCACCCAAGTCGTGTCGCCGAACAGCAGCAACTGTACGTGTCCTCTCGGAGAAAAAGGAGCACTCAGCATCTTGTCCCTTGGTTCAAAATTTCCCTTCTGGCCTCTGCAATCTCGACGGTGAATTGAAGTTCTCTCAGTTGGTCGGTCTCGTCCGTCTCCAAGAAAAACTGTCCCTGCGATCTACGGGGATGCATCCTTTGACGCTGTTCGTGGCACACGCGCAGGCCACGCTTCTGGGTTAGGGCATCTTCTGAGGGCAAGTAGCTCTTGATCGTGCCGTACGTGCTGCTGGTTATCGGTGTGAACATGCCACACAGATACGGAGCACGCTCCAGCCAATAATGCAACTCGGCTTGACGTGCCGTGCGTTATGTGATGTGATGCGATTGTGATGGCCAGCGGCCGTGTGATCCGCGGACGGCAACTTGCGACGGCGGATGGGCGAGTTTTTGGAGGCTTCTCCCGAGCCCCCGGCATGTGCGTTCCGTCCAAGCGCTACTGAGCTCGACCTGCCGGCCTGCGCGACCCGAGCGCTGCCCTCGAGCGAATCTCCAACGAGCTCGCGCGCCTGGCGGCCGGCCGTATCGTCGTCGTTATCCGTCGCCGCACCGGTCGTCCGACGAGTCAGCGCGTGCGATGCAATCAGTGACCAATGCGTTTGTAATCTGCCCAGGAACTGTACAAGCAAAGCAGGACACGAGCCAAGAGCCCCAAAGAACGAGCTTCCAACCCGAACTGTTGCTGATCTCCCCCTTTTTCCTTTGCAACCATAGCACTAACTCGTTGTGGGATATTCCTGCTGCTCCTTGTATGATTTTTGGTAAGACGCACGCCATGTATTGGCTGGAGACAATGCAATGCGTCCAATCCCAACCAACAGTGAACCGCCGGTTTTCCTGAAATGCTGAACGCTCGGCTTCGCGGTGCAGTTCTCAGACAAAACATGCAATCCCAACCATGTCCATCAGTGAGTTGTCCTGGAGCGCAAAGTTCCAAGCCAAGCTGTCTTCTTTAAAAAAAAAAAACCAAGTTGTCTCCGTCGTCAGTACTGACCGATCCAGTGACCCATCCACACTCCCATATCTACACGGGACCAGCCGGGCCGGGGGATGCAGCTCGCCACACTCTCCCTAGGACGCTAGCTGCTCCCCCTCCACACAAAGCTAGGCGCGCGAGTGGCGTTCATTCGTGAAGCGCCCTGCAGTCACCGAGCCATGGCGCCCGTGGAGACATCCTCGCCGGAGACGGAGCATCACGAGGATGGAGGCAACAAGGCTGCTGGTGAAGTGACCCGGAGCTACTGGCGGTGGCACAAGGACGACTTCTTCCCGGAGCCATCCTTCGCGAGCTGGGGCGCCTACCGCCGCGCGCTGGGCGCGACCCCTGCCCGGCTCCGCGACCGCTTCGCGGGCCGGTCCACCGACGCCGCCGAGCTCGGCGCGCTCCGGCGCCGGAGCGAGAACGAGATGCGCCGGTGCCTGACGTGGTGGGACCTGACGTGGTTCGGGTTCGGGTCCGTTATCGGGGCCGGGATCTTCGTCCTCACGGGTCAGGAGGCCCACGACCACGCGGGCCCCGCCATCGTGCTCTCCTACGTCGGCCTCGGGCCTCTCCGCCATGCTCTCCGTGTTCTGCTACACCGAGTTCGCCGTGGAGATCCCTGTTGCCTGGCGGCTCCTTCGCGTACCTCCGCGTCGAGCTCGGCGACGTCGCCGCCTTCATCGCCGCCGCAAACCTCATCCTCGAGAGCATCATCGGCACGGCGGCGGTGGCGCGGTCATGGACATCCTACCTCGCCTCCCTCATCAACAAGCCAGCCAGCGCGCTTCGCATCCACGCGCCGTCGCTCGTCGACGGCTACAACGAGCTGGACCCGATCGCGGTGGGCGTGATCTTGGTCACAGGCGTCGCTGGCCATGCTGAGCTCCAAGGGCACGTCCCGTGTCAACTGGGTGGCCTCCGCCGTGCACGTCGTCGTCATCGGCTTCGTGATCGTGGCCGGGTTCCTCCACGCGGACCCGTCCAACCTGAAGCCCTTCATGCCGCACGGCGTCCAGGGGGTGTTCCGCGCCGCGGCGATCGTATACTTCGCGTACGGCGGGTTCGACAACATCGCGACCATGGCGGAGGAGACCAAGAACCCGTCCCGCGACATCCCGCTGGGGCTCCTGGGGTCCATGTCCGCCATCACCGCCATCTACTGCGTCATGGCGCTGGTGCTCAGCATGATGCAGCCGTACACCGCCATCGACACCAGCGCCGCCTACTCCGTCGCGTTCACGAAGTCGGGATGCACTGGGCGCAGTACGTGGTGGCGTTAGGAGCGCTCAAGGGTATGACCACGGTGCTGCTGGTGGGGGCCCTGGGCAGGCGCGGTACACGACGCACATCGCGAGGAGCCACATCATCCCGCCCGTGTTCGCGCTCGTGCACCCGAGGACCGGCACGCCCGTGCACGCCACGGCGCTGATCGCGGCCGCCAGCGCCTGCATCGCGCTCTTCTCCAGCCTCGACGTGCTCTCCAGCCTCCTCTCCGTCAGCACGCTCTTCATCTTCATGATGATGGCCACGGCGCTGCTCGTCCGGAGGTACTACGTGCGTGGCGTCACGACGCGTGCCCACGCGCAGGCGGTTCGTGGCGCTGCTTGTGCTGATCATCGCGTCGTCGGTGGGGATCGCGGCGTACTGGGGCACCTCGCCGGAGAGGTGGCACGGGTACGTGGTGCTGGTGCCGGCGTGGGCGGCGGGGACGGCGGGGATACAGCTGCTGGTGCCGGCGGCGAGGGCGCCCAAGGTGTGGGGGGTGCCGCTCGTGCCGTGGCTGCCGTCGCTGTCCATCGCCACGAACCTATTCCTCATGGGGTCGCTGGGTAAGGACGCGTTCATCAGATTCGGGGTATGCACGGCCATCATGCTCGTATACTACGTGCTCGTCGGCCTCCACGCCACCTACGACGTCGCGCACGGCGCGTGCGCCGCCGGGGAGGAGGAAGACGATGAGTTCGCCAGCGCGGACGATGGTGGCAAGAACAAGGTGGCCGCGCCGGCGGACGTGGAGAAGGCCGGCGCGGCAGACGGTGGCCGGTAAATCGGTCGGAAGGTTTGCCATGGCTCGTTGCTTCGTGATGTGTAGTGTAGTGCTGGGCTGGTGGCAGCGGATACGGGCTGCTTGAACAAGATGTGTTTTGCACCATCAACCGTGTGCAAGGAAAATAAACTGCCTGGGACTGTAAGCGAAACCGTGCAAATGCAATTATAAATGTGACGCACAACAAATTCAGGTGTTTCCACACTGTCTCTGATAAAAGAAAATTTAGAAATGCAAAAGATTAACCACCATCCTCAGTAAAATTTACTGATCCTACGAAACTTTCGTCGCTTTCTGTGTTTCCCACCTCTGACATCTGAAAATTAGAACGATGATCCTTTCTGTGAAACTTGGAAACAAAATTGTGCAAAAATAGTTTGAAACAGCAACAAGTAGTATCGGTGCATATGGCCCAATCCCAGCTGGTCCAGTAGTAGCACTCAACATTCTGTACAATTGGGCCATGTAATACAATATCGGTGCACTATTGGGCCCATATTTTCTAGGTGGGTCGGGTTTTCGGTACCAAAACCCATTGTTTCAAGGCTCGCAAGATTCAAGAACAGAGACAAAGGTCTACTTTTCTTTTCTTTTTTTTTGTCAAAAAAGAACAAAAACTGAGACTTTTTTTTTGCTTCATGGCTAAATAAGCACAACTTGATACCTTAAACCTGATTAGAAAAGTTGTTTGCGTCAAGTGATTTTTTCACTTAATGTTGTTTGGTTTAGCGGCCTCGCAACTTTTGTTCTACCTTCAGGAGTAGTATTTTAGCATTAAGTTGTGTGCTTATATGTTGCGACATTTATTTTTCCAGTGTATTATTTGATTGTACCAGGACTCACTCATCATCAAAGATTCAAGAACAGAGGCAGAGATGTTTGTTTCTTTTAAGAGAGAACCAAACAACCTTTTTTCCCCCTTCATGGCCAAATAGGCAAAGCAGCAACTAGTGGTAGTAGGTACTTCCTCCGTTCTAAATTATAGGTTGTTTTGACTTTTTTAGGTTCATAGATTTTGCTATGAATCTAGACATAGCGTTTATCTAGGATGCATAACAAATATGACGAACCTAAAAATATCAAAACAACCTATAATTTAAAACGGAGGTAGTACATGTCATTTCCCTCGTGAGAATACATTGCCGTTTTAATCTCTTCTATCTACGAGCGTGCGGTGACCAGTGGTTAGCTGCAGAGGTACTTTGCAGTTTGCACCATCTCCCTTCGCCGACCGGCCGATGCACGCACAGTCGCACACGCATGTGCACGGATAACCAAAGTGTCACCGTACGTGTCACTCCCGAGCGCGTCACAGCACTGCACCGGTGCGTTGAACCATCGTAATCCTTGCTCGAATCACCCGATTCGCAAGGCGAATTGGCCACCTTATTCTCCTTTCCTTTCGAGATAGAATGATGGACGGATGGTGATTCATCCAGCGCCTTTAGCCCCGAGCTACATGCAATTTGCTCCAGAATTGGGCCATGTAGTACAATGTCTGTGCATTATTGAACCCAAGTTTGCTAGGTGGGTCGAGCTGGACGGCAAAATGCCCAAGATGACGTGAAAGAAGAAGCGACCAAAATCAGCTGCTGTTTCAAGACTCACTCATCAAAGATTCAAGAACAGAGGCAGAAGATCTACTTTTCTTTCTTTCTTTCTTTCAAAAAAAAAAAGAGAGGACAAAGACAAGTTTTCCCCCCACTTCATGGCTAATAGGCAAAGCTGCAACTAGTGGTACGATGTGGTAGGTGCATGCCATTTCCCCACGAGAATCAATTGCCGTTTTAATCTTTACTTACTATCTACGAGCGTGCAGTGGCCAGTGGTTAGCTACTTATCTCAAAGAGGTACTTTTGCACCATCTCCCTTCGCCGACTGGCCGACGCACGCACACGCAGATGCACGGATAAGCAAAGTACGTGCCACCGTATGCGTCACTCCCAAGCGCTTCACACCATTGCACCGGTGCGTTGAACCATCGTAATCCTTGCTCGAATCAGTGGGTTCGCAAGGCGAATTGGCCTCTTGTTTCCCTTTCAAGATGGAACGGTGGATGGATGGTGATTCATCCGGCTCCTTTTGCCCAGAGGCCAGAGCTGCATGCAATTTGCTCCTCTAGAAAAAGAACTCCTAACCTTAAAAAGAAAAAGAACTCCTATCTTTCAAAAAAAAGAAAAAGAACTCGTGATGCAGAAGCAAGAGGAGGAGCAGACCCTACCGCCAAATAAGCTACCGTAAGCTCGCACGTAACGCAAACGGTCAAGCAGGGTGGGCCGGTAGACGGGGATCGACCTGGCCACCAGTTTGAACAGCAGATGGCTAGCCGACTGACTGACCGGGCGATGGAGGACTGACGGCAACAGATGCAGGCGTACCGTCGACGTCCATGTCGATTGATGGGTGTACGACGGACGGTGGGCTCCGGGCTTTTGCGCTGCACGTCCAGGTTCATGTCACGCTATAGCTATCATCGCTGGCAACGAGCCACGCCGGCCGGGGACGGGGAGATAGCAGCAGGACGCGTACCAATTATATTAGCCCGCACGGCGCAAGTGGGGGGCGCACGCCACGTCCGGCCGGCCGGCCAACCTTTTACCCATCGCACGCTCAGCTCGAATAATCCGATCCGAGAGGTTAACCGTTTGTAACGCGGCTGTAGCTTGTGTACGTGTGCTACGTACGTGCATACTACGTCGGAATATCCATCAGACATTCAGAGACCCCTGCACGAGTGCACGGTACACGTTTCGTTTCGGCACGGGTACGGCCTGCTGAAAAAGGCGGGCGAGAGGAAACCGACGTGCATGGTAGCCCGGCCGGTCGGGACACCAGCGGAGGCTGGCTGCTGGCGGGTCTCGCCGTCTCGGCGCCCCCATCGGCGATCGATGGAGAGCCGTGTGACGCGAGGCGGCGCGCGGGTCGCGGTCGGCCGGTCAGCGACGTGCGTCGCCATCGGAGAGTGGAGTGGGGGACGAGACGACGGCCCCGGCCGGCCGGCGAGAGGCCGCGCCGCGCCGAGGAGAGCCGGCCACGCGTCGGGCCGCTCGTCGCTCCACAGCCTGGACCACCTGGGGGGCTAGACCGTGACCGGCCGGCCGGCCCTCCTAGCTAGTCCTAGCTCCTAGGCCTAGCCTAGTCTCGTATAGCTAGCGGTCTCCTCTACCTGACCGAGTGACCGGTGGTGGGTGGGAGTACGTAGCGCCGACCGCGACCTCCATCCCGCAATCCCTACCCTACGTGCACGCAGGCCAGGCAGCAGAGGGCCCCCAGTCCGCTGTGCAGCCGTGCGCCCGTGCTGGCCGCTCCCGCCGGGTGCGGCCGGGCGCCGAGACCAGCTCGATCGAGCTCGACCGCGACCTCCATCCCGCAATCCCTACCCTACGTGCACGCAGGCCAGGCAGCAGAGGTCCAAGAATGATTCATTTGCGGTCCACTAAACAAGTGGCCTGCAAAATTATTAATTGACTGGTGTTTGCGAAATCGACCAGCATAGTGTCATTGCTGGTCTCACCGGGTACGTATATCACGGTTGGGGATGGCTTAATTTAACCCCCAATCCCCCATCATAATCGTGAACCTGACAGCACACAGTACCAGCTCATTTCGATGTCTCATGCTTATTATTATCTCATCATTGCCCGCCAATCGATCGCCTCCCCATCAGTCATTTCATTGTCATATGCCTACACGAACCCCTTCACCATCGCCAACCTGGCGTCCAATGCAAGAGCCGCTTCTAGGCCTAAGGACCACCCGATCCCGCCTGATTCAAAAATTTCAAACCTGAACCCTACCCAGGCTCCACATACAACTTTCATATTGTTGTTTGATGCATGTGGTCGATTAACAAGTGGTTCGCAAATTAAAATGAATAAATTAAAGGACGCGAAAGCTAGCTAGTGGGATTCATTTTCTAGCTGGTCGAGACGGCAAGTTGATGGCGTGCATCTGGACCTAGGCGGATCTATGCGTGCATGGCTGCATGCATGCGGCCAATGAGCACGGCAGGCTAAAGTACAAGTGGCTGCTGTCACCAAGTGTCAACTCGTAGATACCACTGGCCTACTCCGTATGTGTTGCATGCCACTGGCCTAATCGACAAGCCAGATGCCCCTGCATCAGCAATCCAGCAGCCTCAAAGGCTATCATAGCAAAACTACCTCTTCATGAGTGGATTTTTAAGCACGAGGGAATTTCTCGCGCTATATGAATATGTGTTCATCATTTCAGGTGTCC
Organism: Urochloa ruziziensis; assembly: GCA_015476505.1. Lineage (NCBI taxonomy): Eukaryota > Viridiplantae > Streptophyta > Magnoliopsida > Poales > Poaceae > Urochloa > Urochloa ruziziensis. Next base: position 12,492,851 of record CM027122.1, on the reverse strand, counting down.
CCATGCCACAGCCTTGCAGGCTAGAGTACAACAGCTTTATCATGCATATACCCTACTGCTGGATTTGGGCAGGTGAGAGCGCGGGGTCGGCACAGCAAAGCTACAACCTCTCGACTCTGCTAGTACATGTCTGATTGGCAACGTACTCGATCTAGTCCACCAACCTTCTTTTACAGTAGTTTTTATCAGGGTTTAGCATTATGATGTACTCCTATCCCTGATTCAACAGTGAAAAATTTTCACGTGTATGATATTTCGAAAAAAAAATTCAGGTGTTGCTGGTGACGTGGCACCCTGAAGGCATTTTGATGGTCTGAATGCAGAGCTTCTCTGGAATCTCTTTTCTATTTGATGGATCAGTTATCCTTTTTGCAAAAACTTTGTCTGGTGATAGAGCTTCTCTTCTCTGGTGAGCTTTGGCTGCAGTAAACACTCCAGATAGCAAGCAAATCGTTGTCGTTGCTGTTTAAGTTGCTCGGTACTGTGGAGCTACAGTGGCCAGGAAAGAGACTTGCCGAGAATTCCCCTGCAAGTGGTCATCATATCATGGGCCCTCGTCGATCCAGCCATTTCGTCAATGACAGTCGACAGCCGGACAGCGAAGCAAATTGACGGCCGCGCCTTTGCGCACATCACCACGAAATCGAAATGAAGGAAAGGATCTCAATGGCGCGTGCACATCTTGCTATCTTCTGTACTGGCAAATAATTCCAGTTTCGTCTCCTAATCACTCTCTGTGAACCAAGAAAATGAACACGGTGCTCGCATATGCAGAACGGATATGTTTTGCATGTGTCTTCCATGAATCGAATAATTGTTCAGGCTTATATATTTGGTATTCGCGCTACATCTCTCATTTCTGTTACGCGGTTAGATCGAGAAGAAATGCACTGCAAAATCACCATTAAGCAGTGCATTTCTTCTCGATCCTAGTACGCGCCTCTAAGCAGTACACGGATCAAAAAGTTAGATTTCACCTAAATAAATAAAATAAGATCGAGAAGAAGCTGGTTTGAACTCGTTACTCAAATCAAACATCTTAGTCATGTCGGTAGTTCGGCACATTATTATATATATAAATGCCCGCCTCAGGTATAGTTCTTCAAGATAAGGTAACGCTACTACTTTATTTGGTTATCATATATTAATACCAACAATCGAATCTCACATCTTTTCCATCATGTCAATTAACCAATCGGACCGTTTCATTGAAGTAGCTGTCAAGATCTAATGCCGATATAGCGAGCTGGAGTGGAACGTGACAGCTTGTGTGGAAGAGAACGGGGGTTGATCCACGTTGCGTTTGACGTACGGATTGCTACAGACAGTGACATGTAAAAAATAGTGGCAGAAAACGCTGATCAGGCAAGAAAATCTAGGCTGGAAAAGCAAAGTGGGATCCTGCAAGTGTGATCGGTTTGAGCTTGATTTTGCTGTCCAAAATGTCAGCTAAAGGTGACTGCAGTTAGTAATACTTTTATTTGACACCAGGAAACATGACATTTTTAAATATATAATGGTGTTTAGAATAAGTTAACAAGACACTATGTGATACTTTTATTCAAAATTATCATATGGATCGTTTGTTTGGAAACGAGAAAGATAAAGGGAACAAGGCACTAAGTTTTACAGATAGTTTTATGGTGGACATGGATTGAAGGATTGTGCTTAGACCAAAAGAATACCGAGCCTTACGAGTTGAGTTTGAAATGAATACAAACTTTTTGGCAATACTTTGGGCAGGAACCATGATAGTTTCATTCAAATCCCAAAGGGATATGACATTATTATTGCACAGGGAATTTAGAGGTGGGTAGTAGAGGTAACTGACCTGTTGGAACAGGTCATTTACATTCATGTACTTCTATGATCAAAACTTTTCCTCTGCAGGCCCCCATTCCAACTACCCGCCTTCTTCCAATACTAGAAAACCGATCACAGGGTATGTGGTCCTTGCCTGTCAATCAAAGGAGAGGAAACACGTTTGGCGTTCGCCAATATTAGCTGCGTGAAGCAGTGACTTCGTGCTTCCTAAAGTCAGGAGTCGCAATCTCCTCCTCTTTTTTCATCACAAGATGTCAAGATGCAGTAAGCTCAGGCCATGTTTAGTAAGCCTATGCGAGAATGATTTGGCAGAACCATTGACAACCGCCAATAATCCAACCAACCAACGATCACTTAAAGACATCTTCAAACAATATACGCCACCACCACTTTAACCTTTTCTTGATACATTAACAAGTAGTACAATGCCACAAGTTATGATAGCCTTCAGAAATCAAAGCAACTAGCCAATCCCATCTAATTTACATTTTCTATTTCTTGCAACTTAGCAGATTATAGTGGACAGCTCACAGCTCATGTGAGCTGACTGTTTATGCACTCTCTCTTTCAAAGGGTACCATGAAGTCATTCCCTGGTAGTAGTGGTGCTAAGGCAAGAACCGATGTGGCAGCTAAGATCAAAGTGGTGACATTTACGTCAGCTTGTGCATGCAGCTGCTTCATCTTGCTGTGTACAAATTTTTCTTCGACTTTGTATAGTTTTAAAAAGGAAAAGGGATTTCGTGCAAGCATGTTAATAACCTTTGCGGGATCTAAAAAACGATTTTGTGCAGTCATATTCAGAGTCATGGGAATCCTTGGAACATCAGATCCTCATGTGAGCTGTGGGCAAGATCGAGCCTGAGTGATTGACAGAGTGTTTTGCAATAGCTGCAAGCAAGACTAGCAGTGACATGAGCAAATGGTGTTCAGTTGCTCTTGGCCACTGATGCTTGATCAGACGGCCCAAGTTACAACAGCATGCTGTACAGACCGCCATGCCATGCACCGAGCACCGTGGCTATATAAGAAGAGGCGAGCACGAGGCTCTCTTCACTCTTGCGTTTCGTGCTGTGCATACAAACCTCTTCACCGTGCTTCTTCCTCTGCTTTCCTCTGTTCCCTCAGGCCACCACCCACCAGTCCACCATGGTTGTCCTCGCCAAGGGTGAGCTCGCGCAGATCGCCCTCCCCGCGGCGCAGCCGCCGACGGCCGACGTGCCGGCGGTGGACCTGTCGGCGCCGCCGGGCCCGGCGCGCGAGGCCGCGGCGCGCGCGCTGGTGGCGGCGTGCGAGGAGAACGGCTTCTTCCGCGTGACGGGGCACGGCGTCCCCGCGGAGCTCGCGCGCGCCGCAGAGGCCGCGGCGGCGGCGTTCTTCGCGTGGCCGCAGGGAGAGAAGGAGGAGGCGGCGGCGGCGGTCGGGTACGGCAGCAAGCGGATCGGCGTCAGCGGCGACCTCGGGTGGATCGAGTACCTGCTGCTCGGCGTCACCCCCGCCGGCGCCGTGCCCGTCACCTTCGCCTCGTCCTCGACATTGCCGTGCGCCGCCGCCGCCGCTGGCTCGTCGTCGTCGTCCACGCCGGCTAGCCCCTTACGGTGAGTACAGAAACGAAGCGGCCGGTGACGTTCACGTCTGCGGTCGGTGTTGTGCATTGACGTCGCTGTTGCCTCCCTTCCCTTTGCTAGCTTCCCTGCACATCCGTGACGTGGCGCAATACCTTTCCAGCTCTTGCAATGCCTTAATTTCCATACCATAGCTGCACAGTGCACTCCACATCTTTGCTCCAGCAATAGCATCTCACATCCGTGCGACGTGGAGCAACACCACACGGGTGGCACGCGCACGTGCTAGGAATCAGCACGGTATCAGCAGCGGAATTTCTTAGCAGCCAAGTTGACCAAACACACATAACAGTACCAGACGTGTCGGGAAGAAGAGAAAAGGAAAGGAATTCCTGTCCGTGGATGAGACCGCTCGTCGTGGCCGCGCGTTGCGTCACAGCTTCTCTGCGCGGGCGACGACGCCATTTTGACTCACGTGCCGCCGCCGCGCCCGCGCGACGTCGGTTGCATTGCATGGTCTCCCTGGACGCGCCGGCGCCGCCCATCATATTGATTGCAAAAGCTGTGCCGGAGCGGTGACGTGGCTGCCGCGCGGCTCAACACAACAAAGGAGCGGCGGCTATAGCACGAGCGCGCCCATCACGCGTCCCCTATCCTCCTGCATCCTGACATGCATCATCATGTAGCTAGAATCCTCCATCCAGAAATTAAAAGCTGTTTTTTTTTATTGTGATCTGATCCCCGGCCGTCTGATGAATTAATGTCGCAGGGGTCTCCTGGAGGAGTACACGGTGGCGGTGCGGCGGATGGCGAGCGCGGTGCTGGAGCTGATGGCGGAGGGTCTGGGCCTCGCCGGCGCCGGCGCCCTGGCGCAGCTGGTGGCGCGCGAGGACAGCGACTGCATGCTGCGGGTGAACCACTACCCGGCGCGCCCGGCGGCGGCGGAGGGCGGCGGCGCGCCCAGCCTGCTGACGGGGTTCGGCGAGCACACGGACCCGCAGATCATCTCGGTCCTCCGCTCCAACGGCACCTCCGGCCTGGAGATCGCGCTGCGTGGCGGCGAGTGGGCCGCCGTCCCGCCCGACGGGGACGCCTTCTTCGTCAACGTCGGCGACACCCTGCAGGTATTATGGGACCGGCTAATTTACGGTCGCCCGCATGGACCGGAACGTGCGGTCGCCCCCGGGGCCCCACCCCACCTGTCTCCCGCACGCGCTTCCCCACGCAGTGCGCAGCCCCCGCGTGGAGCGTGTCCATCAACCGTGGTTGATCCGACAAAGCATAGGTGGAGACCATACTCGAAAAAACATTTCAGGGGAAAAGTTTTGCAAAAAACATTTTCAGGGGAAAAGTTTTGAAAAAACATTTTCAGGAAAAATATTTTCGGAAAAAGCTTTAAAAAAAAGAAAAGATTTTCAGGAAAAGTTTTGTATGAAAAAATTTTGCAAAAAATTCAGAAAAGATTTGCAGAAAAAGTTTTTCAAGAAAATTTTGCAAAAAGAATTCAGAAAAGTTTTGTGGAAAAAAGTTTATCAAAAAAATTTTGCAAAAAGAAATTGAATAAAAACACCTACCTCCGCTCTGCTCGCCGGGGAGGTCCGGCCAGCGCGCCACCGTCGCCGCTCGGCTCGCCGGGAGATCCGGTCAGGGCCGCCGCGCCCTCCCCGGTCGCTGCCGCCGCTCAGCTCGCCGGGGAACCGCCGCTCCTTGGAGCATGTGATGCTCGTCGGTCTCGTCGTCGTGCGGACCCGCCGCGAGCGATGCTTGCCGGGCGTCGATGGCCACCTCCCGACGGCGAGGCACGAGGGGGTGCGCAGATCTTCGGCGGAGCACTCGGAGGCCGGGGCGGGGCAGCAGCTCTCTGCGCGCGGCACGCCAGGGCCGGCGGCAGGGTCGGAGCGCGGGGCACGAAGAGGCACGGGCGGTGGATCCGCCTCCCCCCGCGGTGAGACGCTTGCCGGAGCTCAACGCGAGCTCAGACAGCTTGCTCGCCCACGGCCGCTGCCGCTCGTCGTGGCCTCGCCGGCGCTCTTGCGCAAAGAGTGGTGAGCTCGCCCACCGCCGGTCCGACCGTCGATTTGTCGCCGGGAAGTCGCTCCAGCCGGTGCGAGACCTCGAATCCGCCACTCTTCGGACCCGCCCCCACGGTCCCGTCGCCGTTGAGCGCGGCCGCGCTCCTGCAATCCCACATGCGTCAGCCGCCGTGCGCCATCGCCTCTGTCTCTGTCTGCGGGAGAGAAATGAAGAGGAAAAGAAAACGAGAGAGGCTCACAGACTGAAACGAGCGGCTTATCCTCTCGTAGGACGTGGGGTAGTGGGGCCCATGCATGTGCGCGTGCCGACCGCAAGGAAGCCAACCTGCGGTCGGCGGTAAAGTTGGCTTTGCGCAGGTATTATCTATTTCTTTCATCTCTCGCGCGCTTTTACTGTTCCAGTCAGTCACCTCCATTGATCAGCAGTCACGAGCAGCTGCACGAGATCTTTCGATGGGTCGACATCGATCCAACACGATCGATTCGACCGAGCGACATACAAATAGCACGTACGACCATATCTAGGGCCCAAAGTGCACGTGAAGCCCGCTGGCGGCAGTACAACAATGAGTTGCCTTGCCTTGCCCACCAGCTCTTAATTGAAAAAGGCCAAGCATAGCATATGCTTCCTAGCTTAATTGCTCCTGTATGTGACCACGCTGCTGGCTGCTGTGTGCATGCAGGTGCTGACGAACGGGAGGTTCAGGAGCGTGAGGCACCGGGTGGTGGTGAACAGCGAGCGGTCCAGGGTGTCCATGATCTTCTTCGGCGGCCCGCCGCTGGGCGAGAGGCTGGCGCCGCTACCGGAGCTCCTCGGGGACGGCGGCCGGAGCCGCTACCGGGAGTTCACCTGGGCCGAGTTCAAGAACAGCGGGTGCAGGACCAGGCTCGCGGAGGACCGCCTCTCCCCCTTCGAGAACTAGCTAGCTAACTAGACCGTACCAATTAAGCAGCAGGCCAGCTAGTAGGATCATGAGCGCATGCTTCTCTGTCAGCTTGATCTGCATGTTGGCCATGATACATCAGACAGTTTATGCGGTACCAGTAATATATGGAGTAGCTAGCAAGTAACATGACATCAGGTCTCGGTTGGTAGTCATGCTCTATGTTGCTAAATAAATTAGTTATGGACCTAGCTAGTACGTGCGTGTGAATACACACGTGTGTGCAGTACGTGCACAGGTAATATGTGTCTGTCTAATGTCTATACATGGAGCACCATGCATGGTTCTGTTAACTCGATGACAACTCTAAAGTGCTTGTAAAGCACCAGTTCATGCGTGCATGCGTGTCAGGAACGAAACAGTGCTGCTGCTGCTGCTGCTATGCTGTTTTCAGCAACTGATCGAGATCAGTGGACAGTAAACACGATGCAAATAGATCTAATCCACTGGACCATCACTGATGCTGATACTGGCGCGGACAGGGATCCAAATAGCATGCATGCACGTCCCTCCGGGGGGTCAAACCTCTCGCGCGTGAACTCCTGCCTGATCGTGCAATATTAGCCAGCCTGTTTTTGTGACCCTTTCCAGCAGCAGTACTTACAACTACTCCCATGAGGGACATAAAGCCAGTTGTTACCCCTGTGCCGAGTGGGGCACTGCAATCTGCAGTGCATCGCCCCTGGACAGCTCCAGCAGAGAGTAACAGCGAAATGTCAAATGTGTCACGAAGAGGTTGTTTGATTAGAAGCTGCCGCGTGCGTGTTTACCTAGAAATGACACTCTGACACCCAGACATGAGACAGCATTCAAACCATGAAGCGCTTGCTGAATCTGCAGTTCATGCATGCGTGTCAGGACTCGGGAACGGAACAGTGGTGTGCTGCTATGCTGTTTTTCAGCAACTGATTGATCAGGCCCTGTTTAGATGTTTCGCGAAATTTTTTCGAGTATGTTCCCTCATATGCATGGCATATTAAATGTAGTCGAAAAAAATAACCCATTATATGGAAGGAGTGTACTTCGCGAGACGAATCTAATGAGCCTAGTTAGGTCGTAATTAGACAATAAATTGCTACAGTAAATATGTGCTAATGACGGATTAATTAGACTCATTAGGTTCGTCTTGCGATGAACTGACATAATCTGTAATTAGTTCTGTAATTAGTCTATATTTAATACTTCAAATGTGTGTCCGACATACTGTAAATTTTTTTCGCGAACCATCTAAACGTGGCCCAGTAGCCAGAAGGCACGACGCAAATCACTGGACTGGACCATCACTGATGCTGGCGCAGACAGGGATCCAAACAGCATGCATGCACGTCCCTCCGGGGGTCAAACCTCTCGCGCCTGAATTCCTGCCTGATCGTGCAACATTAGCCAGCCTGTTTTTGTGGCCCTTCCCAACAGCAGTACTTGCATGCAAGCACGAGGGGACAATAAAGCCAGTTGTTACCTGAACCTTGTAAAGGAGTTGTGTGTGCACAAGAGTGTGGCACTGACGCACTGTAATCTGCAGTAGTGCAGTGCATCGCCCCTGGGCTGCTCAAGCAGAGTGGCCCTGTTAAACAGATGTTTCGAGAAATTTTTTTCGAGTATGTCGGGTACACATTTAAAGTATTAAATATAGACTAATTACAAAACTAATTATAGATTCTGTCAGTAAATCGCATGACGAACCTAATGAGTCTAATTAATCCGTCATTAGCAAATGTTTACTGTATCAATTTATTGTCTAATCATGACCTAACTAGGCTCATTAGATTCGTCTCGCGAAGTACACTCCATCCATATAATGGGTTATTTTTTCGACTACATTTAATATGTCATGCATATGAGGGAACATACTCGAAAAAATTTCGCGAAACATCTAAACAGGGCCCATGACAGTCTGACACCCACACGACAGAGTTGAGACATCAGTCAAACGATGAACCGGTTCAAGGAATGGCGGACCACTTACTGAATGTCTGAATTCAGCACTTACTTGTCATTAGTGTCATTCAGGCTGTGTTTAGATCAGTGAAAAGAGGAGAAAAGTACGAAAAATACTGTTTCTATGGAAGCGTGCATAGAGATAGAAATGAACTGACACGGTACTCGTTGTATCGTTGTAACAGGACTTTCTAGCTTAATTTTCACCAGGGGTGCTTTAGCCTCTAAGGAGGTACTAGTGGTCAAATTAATTAATGATAAATCTCAGTCTGTCATCATCCTATTTAGCGTCAAATTCTTATCAATAGTATATGAGAGATTACAAAATTTTTTAGCTGGCAAACAAGGAAACTGTCCAAATTCTTATGCACGCTTGGTTCCCTCCTCGCCAGCTGGTTTCATCCTATTTACCATGCATATTATTGCACTATGCATGCATGCTCAGATCAGCCCATTCGTGTAACGGATGCTCTCGGCATGAACATGATGGAGGGAGACATGGATTGAACAGTTTAGCTAGGTCACCAGCTGCCAGCGCGGGAGCCGTGTCAGCCGATGCGACGGACGGTACAATCATACCTCGCCTTTGCGCGACACCAGCGGCAGCCACTTCCTGTTCAACAAGATCTGCCGCAGTACCCGGCCTGTTCCTAGCTACAGCTGGGCCGCGCGCCCCGATCGGAAAGGAAAGCCGGGTCCCGGTGCTACTCCACCTCGTAGCTAGAAGCTAGCCATCCATGCACACGCACGCACGGCACGGTACGCTGCCTGTTGGTATGGCTCGGCTAGTGCTAGGCACTAGTGGTTTGGTACAAAATAATGGCATTGCCACGCATGCATGCAATTGCAAATGAACGCGATGCCGGGGCCGACTCGCTGCCGCATCTGCGGCGTGAGTACCGACGCCGCACACGCTCCAGGATGAAAGCCGCATACCCTCACTCCTACTGCTGGCTTCGTGCAACATTTTCTCCCCTTTTCTCATGCGCCGGCCCCATGAAGAGTAAATTTGAAAACAATTCATATATCATGAACCGAGTGTCCAAATCAAATTTCGATCGCACTATTATATTTATTTCGACGAAATCTTCAAAACTAGACCACACTTGGCTATGTTTAGATTAAAAATATATATGGAACATTTAAAAAAAAGATGGAACAATCTATTATCTTAATAAAGCAGAAGCAAAAGGAGCCACCACGTTCGCCGAGACGGCCTAGAAAATCTCACGTTAATCTAAAAAAGAGAATGATTTAAACCGTTGGATTTAATGAAGATCTAAGGGTCCCTATTAATTGAAAAAAGTCCAAATAAATCTAAAAGGGAGAAGGATTTACACCGTCGGATTTAATAAAGATCTAACGGTCCATGTTAATTGAAAAAGTCCAAATAATAATAAATAGAGTTTATAGGGTCCACACTCCATTTTTTCTTAGGTTACTTAAACACGGTCCATGTTAATTGAAAAGGTCTAAATAATAATAAATAGAAAAGGTCCGAATAATAATAAATAAAGTTTTACGTTACTTCAAAAAATTCAAGAAAGTCCAATTGACTTGGAAAGTCCAAATAGCACACGTTATTTGAACAACTTGTAGAAAGTCCACATAAATCCATTTGTATATGAAGAAAAGGAAACAAGTATTCTCATGTCCTGTGCGTACGTTACTTGGACAAAGATGTCCGTTTTCAAAAGGAAAAAGAACTCACCTCGACTCGGACACCAATATCCATCGAATCCTAATTAATAAATACAACATGAGAACAGTTGTCGTCACGTATTTTCCTCACGCCGAGATCGTCGAGTCCTTTTTCCTTCTTTGAAAAAGGGATCAGTAGGTCCAATGCATGGGAATGGGCTTCATTGTCTCATTTTGCCCAACATTTCATAAGGAAGACAGCACAAATGTAGACACTCAAATATATGCATGCACACTGAGACCGCACCTCTATGAGCATCCTATGATGAGCAATTTCCGAATGATCATCGAGTGATTGATATGGGCTGATCTCGAGATTGACAAAGTCGACAAAATGTCTCAGTGTTGATGAGCCACACATCGCTTACTACTAAAATAATAGCGCTAGTTAAATTCTAGAATAAATCCAAAAAAATGTAAGCACCCACACCAAGTTGAGGACTCAAACTTGGGTGGGTAGGTTTCACCATAAGGAACCTTACAAACTGAGCTACGCTTAGTTCACACAACAAATAATATGGTCATGCAATTATGGTTATAAGATGTGAGCAGGAAGAGCATAGGCTTATATGGTGTGTTCATCTGGAACAATGACATGATTCTGATCTAAAGGTCGATGAGATAATACACAATATTGACAGCCATGTCCAAAATTTTTTTGAAGTGCACATGAAGAAGAACAACTTAACAGTACCATTTTGTAAATATTATTTTTCAATAAAATTAATTTCCATATTAAGATGAGAGGTGGCTTTGAATATCACGAGCTATTATCTTTCTATTTCTTTATCATTATCACGTCTCCTTGATCGCAAACATATGAGGGAGAACGCATCGTGACATAGAAAGCAGCTAAAAGTACATTAAAAATATCATTTTCTAATCAGATGACTTTCCATGTTGAGGCCTGGAGAGGAGGCGGAAATCACCGGCTATTATCTTGGTATACTTTAACATCACCATAATGGCAAGCAAAAGGCGGTGAACATGACAAGATATACCTATAGCTAGGTGCATAACAAAACCTATGAATCTAGAATACCAAAAATGGCCTATAATTTGAAACAGAAGGAGTAGTAGCATAAACAAAGCGTTGCCCATTAAAGTCATACACTTTGATGGAAAAAAATGTGCTCAAGGCACACGACAGTTGCCACCGATCTGATTGAAAAACTCACCAGATAGCCTATACCCGACATGTGGATTAAAAGTGAAAAGCCAAATACAAATACCATGGCACTTTGCAGCTCGAGATAAAAAAAAATTCATGAAGCATTTTTTTTACAACTCTATTACGACATGATTTTGAAGAATGGTGCAAAGATACACGCTTCAGCTTCCAATAATGCTACAAGTATCATGCACACCTATCCAAACAAATATGAAGGAAGTGGTTGATGAGAAAGAATAATGTACACCATTAGAGATGCATCTTCGATGAAATAGCCAACAAAATTCTTTGGAAGTAGAAGCACAAGAAAGGTGATGCACACAAACGAGAAGGCTATACTACCTTACTAGCTCTAACAATGAATTTGTTGACCCTGCAAATTGTATCAAGAAAAAGAATGTGGCTAGATAAATGAGAACATGCAATGGAGTAATAACAACCGAAAACAAAGGAGATTTAGCTTTTGCGGACGTACATTGAACCATTTATCTATAAATATTTTAAAATTCTAAAAGTAATTAATCATGTACTACTACAATTAGAAATCTCATGTAGAATTACAAATCGCATGTGCGGCGTATAGCAATCGCGCGCGATGCCGGGGGATCAGTCACTCCACACTGAGTCATCATCACTCGAGAGTGGCCGGACCGCGCGGAATGGCGAGCTGGACGCTGGACGGGCCGGCCGGCCGACGGGGTCCCCTGCCAGCGCGCTGCTCGATCGCTGCCGCCGCGCACGTGGCGAGGCCAAGGGCGCCGCCCGTGCGTCCGTTCGCTCGTCGGGCGAACAGGCCGCGTGCGCACGTCCTCCGTCGGCTCCATTCCCTTCGATATTTTCCATCGATGGCCCCGGCCGGCCGGCAAGGTGGGCTCCGAGTAGGAGTACGTCGGAGACTCGGAGGCTGCATGTGGGGCACCCTGCTGGTCCTCGAGTCTGTCTCGTCCATAAAAACTACTACCTCGTTTTCAAACTATACGTCGTTTTGACTTTTTCTAGGATTCATAGTCTTTGTTATGCATCTAGATAAATGTTATGTCTAGAAAAAGCAAAAACGGTCTATAATTTGGAACGGATTAAGTAGTTGACTGTTCGATGACGAGGCGAGCCAGCGTGGCAGTTCACGTCGGACAAAGGACAGCTTTGAGTGGGTTGTGAGAACAACCGTTTTCATAGATCATGGACGAAATTGAGTCTCGACAATAGTTCATGGATGAAAATCACAGTTTTGCCCAAAAATAGCATTGGGTTAATATCTTAGAGGTGTAATCTTTCAAAATAAATATATCTTAGAGGTGTTCTATTTATAGTTCAACACTGGTAGATGACAAATGTGATCTGCACTTCTGGACTGCATCACAAAGATAGAAAATTAGAGGAATGCATCACAAAGTGGTTCTGCGATCACAATTAAATATAGAAGCTAATGCAATAGTGTTTGACCCTAAGCAAATGAGAACAATCAAGGCAAAGAGCCCATTTAATAAGAAGAGGTCTCGTAGCTAGAGGAATTCATATGCGCGCTTATTATTTGTGTAGGAAAAAAAAAGAATCAGGCATATCGTAACACAAAGGCTCCAGAAACAACATTAACGCTATTAGCTTCTAGAAACGTACATTGAGGCTACCACTTCACCCACACTGATGGAAGCTACTCATTGGACGATGTGATGGGAAATGACACCACGTAATTATCCTCCTCGACCGTCTTGCTAATGGCGCGAATCTAATCTGCCAGGCACTCCGGGCGAGCGTAGTACTGAGTGGCTGACATGTCACCCTACTCGAAAGTCCGGAATTCCGCCTCTAAATGGTGCAGGGATGCCGAAACAGGGCTGGGGAAGGACCACGAGCAGCATTCTGCTGGTAGGAGGGCTTGGAGAAGTTGGAACAGTTAAAAGAGAGACGGAAGCACCGTCCTTGGCTTCGGCAGGAGAAGCCGTGAGAGATAGAGGAACTAAAGATTCACGAAGAATATCAACAAGAGAGTGGACAGGCAACCACCATAACGTATGTATGTATTGATCTCAGGTGTATATATCAGTATGCCCTAAAAAAAGTGTATATATCAGTACATGTACAAGCCTTGGCGCGCATGAGCAGTTTCCAGGATAGTGCTGAAAAAATACGTGTACAGTACATGTACAAGCATTGCCGCATTGGCGCACGAGCACTCTCCAGGATAATGCCGGAAAAAACATTTGTACACTAAGTACCAATCTCTACCATGGACTATGTTCGTTTTGTTCCATGCCCGTCACTGGCTGAAGCTCCTCGCGAGCCTGCCCCTCTTCATCCGTTCTGTTCTATTCAGCCGCTCGTCCACCTTGGTCTTCCTGCCCTATGGCAGTTCCCTTCGACTTATCCACCCCTCGCCTTCCCGATCTTTTGCACCCTCTGAATCCGTACCTGCAGTGGGCAAACGAGTAAAAACATTCAGTAAACAGAACAAAAGTGGTATATTATTGCAAACAGTGGATCATAAACGAATAGCATTCTTAACAAACACATATGTGAAATCCCATTTGGCCAAATGGTGAAAGAAATATCGTGATAATATTAATAAACATACTAATTGGCAGAAGTGTAATATTCAATCAAGTTCTTATAGGTAATGAGACAGTGTAATATTCAGTCAAGTTCTTACAGGTAAGACAAAATTTGGCTCTTTGGTAAAAAAAAAAAGGGCTCTTTATATCCTATAAAGTCTCCATATCGCCAAGTGATGCTAATAGGGACTTCAAACTTGAGACAAAAAAATCAGATAGAACAACTAGTTCGACAAAAATACATGACAAAGGCTAGGTACAAGCAACAAATTCCTACCCTGGATTAGCAGCAACCTCAACCTTCTTCTCGCTCACACCCTCCATTTCTAGCTCTTGCTATATAAAGCACAGATATTGGAGTTGATGAGTGTGAGTCAAAAGTAAGCTATATAAAGCTGTTTTGACGAACAAGTAAAATAGAAAGCAAATCAAGCACAGGTCTTATCTCCTAAAGAAATAGCTTTGATCTGCAAATAAACAAACAGTTATTGCCATCTCCAAGCATTTTTCTTTTCAATTCAAAGATAACGCAAAGAAGAAACACAGGCTAGTACTGACTGCTACAGATCAGTGCCTTTTGCAAATGCCTAATTGACAATAGCATTACTTATTGAACCACTAAATCCAATCCATCACATGAGATAATATATGTGGTCTGTACTACAGTAGAAACGCACCAGTCAGAACAGCGCCCGTGCTACACTACTGTCTACAGTGCTCGCGATACAGTGTTTTCCCCTATATTTTTGGATCCGACGCGCCATTTACACGGTGACTTGCTGAAGGCAAATCGTCCTCCCTTGCCTAGCCCACGCGGCTAAGCTAACATACTTCCCCATCGCCCCTTTTTCCACCGCTTCAGAAATCAGAACTACTGGGCCTGGTTTTCTCTCGCCTGAGTCCTGGCCCCAGAGGCCATCAACGCACGCCACCGACCGCTCAAACCCAGTCCATATTTTCGAACCCTAATCCGCCGAAATCCAAGAAAATTCCAAACTCGCAGAAAAGAATGGACCAAGAACCTAGCCTCCCTGAAAAGAACCCTCAAGAACTCAATTTCGGTCCAAGAATCTCCAATCCTTGTTAGCACGATGCTACAAGAACCGAAACTACCTACCAGTTAGCTCACAGGCAAGAGGGACGAGAAGAAATTCGCAAGAAATTGGACCACGAGATTTTCCCATCAAAGAAACTAGGGCCATGGGGATCGAAAGGAGAGCATACCGGCAGGGCCGTCCCTGAGGGCGTGCGAGCTGTGCGCTCGAACAGGGCCCCCATCACACGTAGGGCCCCTTAATCAGATACTTAGCTAGTAAATATTAGTGAAGTCTAACCAGTCAGGTAACCTTAACTAAAGTAGCTTAATGTATGCATTTTTAATATAATCGATGCCATTTTTAAGTTGTTCTCTAGTAAAAAGGTATCCTGAAGTTCTCAAATGATATGTTCAAACATTATCACGTTTACTAAAGTATGACAACTAAAGTATGACAACACTGCTAGTCCTTTTATACTTTCAGCCACAACTTTAGAAGTGTATTTTCACTATGTAATTCCTCTTTTTGGGGCCTAAACTCATTGATGGTACAGGGCCCCTCAAATGTCAGGGACGGCCCTGATACCGGCATGGTGCCGGTTGGGGGAAGAATGTGATTCTCCTCCTCCGATCGCCTGGGTGGGCGGGGCTGGGGGGCGCTTGCGCTTCTTCTGGGCGTCCGGCGAGGGAGGTGGCGAGGGGGAGGAGAATTGATGAAAGGCCGTTGCTCTGTTTCTGTAGGCGGTTACGCGAGCAGAGAGAGGCTCTGTGCTCGGGTGTCGGGCGCGAGAATTTGGCGGACCGGGCCGAAAGGAAGACGAAAATTCTGGGCCGAAAAAATTTAATTGGATCAGAAAATTGTTTTCGCAAAAACAAATGGGCCAGAAGAAAGGGCTTGTGCATCTAAGAAAACAGAATAGGAAGGTGAGCGGCTGTCTGCCGGAGAACTCACCGGTGTCGGCACTAGAGCAACATCAGCACGCCGAGTACGGCCACACCTTGCGAGATGCCGTCCTCGGAGCACCAGGCCGGGCAGAGAGAGGCAACGCTTTACCGGGGTCCGGCGGCCAGGAGCACGAAGCGGCACTTGGAGCCGGCACAGCTGTTGGGGAAGAATCCATCACCAGCAGTAGCAGATCTACACGGGCAAGCCGGTGCAGAGGCTCTCCGGGGCTCTGACGGCGGAGCGCGGCCGTGGAATCGACGGGGCTCATGCGGGTTTCTCTATCAAAGGTTGCCCATCCCCCTGTTTGGTGAGCGAGCGGTGACTGATGTAGTTGCCACGTGACGTGAGTGGTCAAATCCGTCAAGAGATAGGACGACTGAACTGTTTCTCGCCGTTGATGGACGGCCTGACATAGGCTCCTCCGTTCATCCCCGGACGCTCTGGCTGTGACGACTCCCTGCCTGCCTCGGTCAGGTCGCGTTTTGTGCGACAGTGGGAATGGCAATACGTTCCAATACGAGTTGAAGAAGACGTGTCAACACGAGCTCCCCCATTCGCTGGCACAGCGGCACCAGTTTAGTACTACGATGGCAGCCCTTCTTCCTCAGACAAGGCGTTGCTCACTTCAGTTAATCCTCTGCATGCACGTCAGAGATTCTGGCAATTTGATCCAATCAGCTGCATTCTGCAGTGCAATTTTGCATGAGGATCCTATTTTGCAGATATCAGGGAAAGAAAACCAGTAAATTTCGTGGCGGCTTGCATGCATGGTGCCAGCTTCAAAAACCTTCTGATCACGGGCTGGCAGGAAACTAGGAAAGAATGCCGTGCCGTGTGGCTGCACGAAGATGCCCTGACTGATCACAGGCCGAGGTGGGAGACCCCGGAGAAGGGTGTGACCATATCTGAGGTTTTCTATGACAGGATCGGAATGAATGATTTTGAGTCGTCTTCTTTTTTCAAGGTCAACGTGGTCTGGTGGGTTAACCGCGCACGCAGGGCGCAACGGTTCGCATCCGAGTCGGGGCACAGTTGGAGTCGGAGTCGGAGGCCCGCAGGAGCGGGGAGGCGATTTCAAGACTCGTCCTCGGCAGCCACCGGAAGATTACGCCGGGGGAGAGGGCGGCGGCGGCGAGGTTTATCAGGGCGGCGCTGGAGGTCCTGAAGCAGTACAACGCCATGGAGGAAGAGGAGGAGTACCGCCGGGCCGGGAACCTGCACAAGTACGACCCCGACACGGAGTGGCAGAAGCGCTACGCTAGGGCTGCTAGAATGTACCCGCCGCCCGACTTCATTGCCCCACGTCTCGACGAGTTCACGAAGATCCTCGAGGAAGATGAGCAGGACCCTTCCTATCGGACTAGCCAGCTTTTTTTTTTTTTTTTTTTGAAAAGGATCGGACTAGCCAGCTGTGTTGGCATCTTCGGAGATCACTCTAGCTAGGATGTTGCCTGCCTTGGCCTAGTACTGTACGTGGTAGACAGTGACACTGAAACGAGCAAATTCAGAGTTGTCAGCGCGCGTGCAGCGAATTTTTACGGAGGAATCCTGCACGTGACCATAATTCAGCCCGTGGCCTTTTCCGGCGACTCCAATGATGGCCCAATTCATGTGCGTGAGCATGGCCCAGGAATTCAGTCGGAAAAGCACATAATCTAGCATATGGTTTGTGAAGCACATGATCTTGTTTAAAATCTA
Organism: Urochloa ruziziensis; assembly: GCA_015476505.1. Taxonomy (NCBI): domain Eukaryota; kingdom Viridiplantae; phylum Streptophyta; class Magnoliopsida; order Poales; family Poaceae; genus Urochloa; species Urochloa ruziziensis. Next base: position 12,475,447 of record CM027122.1, on the reverse strand, counting down.
GCCACTCTTGATTAAAAAGCCACTCTTGATTAAAAGTTTGACCAATTACTGTGACCAAAGATTGGATAAATGAAACCATATGCGTAACATACTACCCCTAGTGTATACGTCAGCCTTTTAACGTAGGCTATGCTTTAGAAAGAGTGTGAAATAGAAGCTAACCAAAGTTTCCTTTTGCTAATACAATCTTTCCACTTAATGCAACCTTCAACATTAATCTATCCTGATTTGCAACTTGGAATAGCATTGCACGAGACGCCATTGTTGTAGAAAAACAAAGGAACAGCTGGCTGAGTCTGAGCGCGACAAGCTGTTTGATGAGAAGACGAAGAATAAGATGATGGTCCCATACCCCCCATCTCCCATGCTCCCCGAAAGGCTGCAAACCTGCAATCAAAGTGCAAATCCCCCATCAACCTACTGTGCACGGGCCCGTATTAAACCCAGTCCAAGAGTCCCAAAACACCCGATACGGGCCCACCACACCCAAGGGTGCCGCCGCGGCCGCGACCGGCCACACACACGGTCTCTGCGACTCGCAGTCACTTCCCCCAACCCCCACCCCCACCACGCCCTATCCCCTGCCATCAATGGAAGCCAGCCCACTGATCCGTGACCCCGGTAGCGTCCACTCCACCGCCGCCACCCTCTCACTGACAGGTGGCGCGCGCAAGCTTCCGGGGCCCGGTATCCAGCGGATAACTCCCCAGCCCTTGCGTGTGGGTCTCATCTCATCTCATCCCTAGCGGATATACGGATGCTCCCCGGAAACGACAAGCCATCTCTGTGGGCCCACGCGGACGGAACCCGGCGTCCCTGCGACCGACATGTGGTCCCCCCCGGCCGCGCAAGGATGGCATGAAGAAATGCGCCTCGCCCAAAAGTACACGGCCCTGCGTCAGAGCACAAGAAAAGACCTGACGGGGGGCCGCACCGCCTCGCCGGGGGTCAGTTCCACCCCGAGTCACCGCGCGCTTGGCCCCACGCAACCTCTGGGTCCACGCGTCGGCGTAAGGTAGGAGGGGCCACGTATCCTGCTGGGTGTGGGTCCGCCGGCGAGTCGTGGTGCCAATTATTAAAGACCTCGCTTCCCTTTGGACTCGAGAGAAAAAAGTTCAAGGCTCGTTTGGCCCCGAGAGAAAAACAAAAAAGGGAGGGGCAAGACGGGAATGCTCTTCTTCTGCAGTTTTTAGGCGACGGCTGCCAAGGGGGGCGCGGCGGAGGGGAGAGAGAGAGAGAGAGGAAGGGGAGAGGAAGGAGACGACGGGGGTGGAGCTCGAAACCCTAATCCCGAGGCGGCCCGCGCGGTTCCGATCGCTTCCGCTCCTCCGACGTGAGTTCCCCACCCGCTCCAATCTCCGATCGCGAACTCCCCCCCATCCGACTCGCGCCCTAGGGCTTTCCGATTCTGGCAATGTCGGGGTTTGGGGGTCATCCGGCCGCGATTCCTCGGTGTTTTCGTGCGTTTTAGCGGCGGGCCTGATGTTCTCCGGCATTGCCCGGTGATGGATTGCTCTAGGGCTTTGGTTGTGGCGGGGGGTTTTGGTGAAATTTGATTGGGTTTTTCCCCCGGCTGGTTTCGGTGCGCCTTTGATGGTGAAAGCACCGGTTGGCCGCGATCGTTCCTGGGGTTTGATTGCGGTGAAATGTGGGATGTTTTTGGCGCCGATTTATGGTAACTTGTTGGTTATTGGGGTTAGTATGGCGCTCGGTTTTGGGTCGCATTTAGGCGCGTATGGAGTTAATCCGCTATTGTTTTACTTTATCAGCAATTTGACGAGTCGCAGAAAAAAAGGTACTCCTCGATTCTATGGGGTTTTGGTGTTTTGGTGTGGGGTTTTGGTGGGAATGGCCACAAGGTAGCTGTGCTATTACCTTTTCACTCTAGCTTTGACTCGGAGTATTAAAGACTAATTAATTTATCAAGCACGAGATTAGTTGGTTTTTGTCATTAAACTTGCATTATGATCGATCTAGATAAGATGTCATTAGATTTTAAGCTCATTTTAGTTTAATTTTGCTGCATGCACCTCTCAAAGTCGAGGATTTGCATGTGGACCCCTGAATTATTAGGAGGGGATCAGCGTGCTGCAGTTTTTGTCAGTGCAGTTTTCAAAGTTCTGGAACTTAATGAGCTGTAGAGGACATACCGAGTGAGGGAAAGTACTTCACACATGCATGGTGATGATGTAGCCTGATGCATCTTTCCTTCAGGCTTCTTGAGTTCATTCATGAACTGAAAGGAAGGTTGCGCTGCCATCAATAGCTGCATGATGTGTAGCGGGAGCCCTGTTTCGGTACATAGTAGAAATTGTTCCTTTATTTTGTCGATAATGGAAAATGAGTAGATATAGATTTTTCTAAGCATGACAATGATTACGTCAAGTCTAGGCAAAGTGATGTGTTGATTCTAACAGTGCAACAACTTGATATCTTTCGTTTGCTTCGAACAAAACGATTCATGTGTTTGTACAACCAAGCAATAGGTAAAAAACCTGCGATCATTTGCTCAACTGAGGATAACAAGCGCTAGTATGGCTCCTAGGCTTTCGCTTATGGAATGTGCCAATTTGTAAACAGAACATATTCATAGGATATTTTGATACCGTTGTGTATGGAAAAAGAGCACGTCTTGGTGGAACTGAAAGTTTATGCCATACTAAAGTCATGCCTGACTTTAATAATTAGTCCACATAAACGCCATGTTATCTGCTAGGGATCCTCACATGGTCATTTACCAAAGTTACACATACTATTCTTGTTATTTGATATTTTATCTTTACGAACCCTAAGCTTATTTGGATATAAGCCTGTGCTGCGCTTAACCATTTGTTTTCCTGTACCTGAAAGAAGGCTGATGATGCTTCTTTAACACTGAAGTGGTTGATGCCTTGTGCGTACCAGCTGACTTACACCTTTTTTTTGCAACATTTCTGCGATGCCATTGTTTAGATTAATAATGTCCTGTAACCGTACATTCTTATATTGTATTATTTTCTGGTAAGATGACCATTCTTCTATTTTCAGTTTTCTTGCTTCTTTAAGGGTGGAGTCACCATGAGCACCCAAGCTAATGACAAATGCCCACTTTGCTTGGATCCAATGGATTTGACAGATCAACAACTCAAGCCTTGCAAATGTGGATATGAGGTGAACATCCATGGCTTGAGTACCATTTTGATGTGCAAACATTTCCCTTTTCCTACCGATTTTCATTCTTTATATTTGGATGTAGTTAATACCTTCTGATTGCTAGGACTATTCTCAGCAATCATGGTACTATCATGCTAAAATGCTAACAAATACCTGTAGTTGTATGTTCTCTTTATGATCAGTGAACTTAATTTAACTTTTTGGAAAAAGGGAAAGACCTTGATGTCAATGTTGCTCATGTTTAGTAAATACTAAATAGTATTGATGCAGTATATTTCAGGATTAATAAACATCAGTTGTACTGCTGTAGCGTGCTATGTTAGATAACACAAGCCATTGACCGAAATGAATTAAATGCTTATTACATTTCTACCTTCATGATTCAATATTATATTTTTAATAAATCATGGTTTCGTAAAATATGCACAACTCAACGATGTCTTTCCTTGTGGGTTTTATGTATATGTTAAGTTGGCGTTTTATAATATTTGTTTTCTTGGTAGATATGCCTATACTGCTGGCATCGCATAATGAATATGGACGAGAAGGATGAATCTGGCGGGAGGTGCCCTGGATGCCGTTCTGTCTATAACAAGGATAGGATCCTGGAGACAAGCACCAGGAACCAAATGCATGTACCTTATCTCTAAATTTCAGTGTTATTTTGTCCCCCCAAAAAAATCTACTTCACCTTATGACCATTTTCAAACTTTTTAGATGAAATAATAATTGATTTACTTGTGTTTTCTCTTCATTTTACCTAATGCCAGGTTAAAGGAACTTTGTGCTGATAAGGCAAACTATAAAAAAGAACGAAGCAAGTCTCATAAGCAAACATCTGCAAAAGGTCAGTTGGGACAGTCAGAACCAAAAGATCCAAATAATGTCCGTGTGATTCAGCGGAAGCTTGTTTATATTGTTGGTATGCCGAATGAGTTCGCCAGCGAGAAGGTAAATGCTTTGCACTGAGAATGTAAATGTAATGATCTTGATTCTTCCCCCCCTGTAAGATCTTTCAGTGCACATGAGATAATGCTTACTGTATGCTATTCACACAGTTGCTGAGACAGAAGAATTTTTTCGGACAATATGGGAAAATAGAAAACATTATCATCGACAATATTGGAGCTAACCAACAAATTCCTGACTCTGGCCGTGTGTAAGTCTATTGGATACAGAAAGTTCATATCAGTAATGCAATCACTATTATATAGACAGCATTCTTCCTATGTTTGCAGCTAAGACCAGGGATGGAGCATTGTTGTGTCTAAAGTAGGCTGTTGGCCACGACACCCCCTTGCAATTTAGAGTTCTTAATAGTTGCTCTTACAAATGCCAATATTTTAGCTTATGGCCACCCCTGCTTCTAGCTAAGCAAGGCTGGCCCCTCTAATTTGGTACAAGCTCCGCCACTGGCGGCTTACAAACCAAAGTTGCACACTTTGGAAAATGTGCCTTGACCATTCCAAATTTGCTACACACCCTTCCACTTCTAGTCACATGGACAATCCACCTTTGTTTGCAACATTGGATATGATTTCGTAGCAGGGATTGCAGTTACGATTTACTTAATACTATTGGTTTCCTAGCTAAGAAAGGCTGGCCCCTCTAATTTGGTACAAGCTCCGCCACTGGCGGCTTACAAACCAAAGTTGCACACTTTGGAAAATGTGCCTTGACCATTCCAAATTTGCTTACACACCCTTCCACTTCTAGTCACATGGACAATCCACCTTTGTTTGCAACATTGGATATGATTTCGTAGCAGGGATTGCAGTTCTGATTTTACTTAATACTTTTGGTTTCCTACTGGATACATTTTCTATTGAGCAGCAGTTACTCTTAGCAAGCTTAATTATTTGTGTTATGTTTGAGGCCAGATGCTTATTTGTTGTGTAATTCTTTGCTCGCGTTCCTTTAGATATGTTACATTCTCAAAAGAAGAGGAGGCTGTCAGATGCATAAAGGCTGTTAATGGCTACATCTTGGATGGTAGATCTTTAAAGTAAGTTGGCTCTAAAATATACTACAATTCGAGTTAAACGTAACACCATCCATCTTATATTGTCTTATCGTAATCGTATGGCTTACTATTTATATGCTGATCATGTAGAGCAACTTTTGGTGTCACAAGATATTGCCATATATGGCTAAGCAATAGGGTATGTATTATATATTCAGTTCCCTGCAATGATCTCTCTCTCTCTCTCTCTCTCTCATTTCTGATAATTGACTGTGCCTTGGCTCAGGTTTGCTTTAAGCCAAACTGTTCATATGTGCATTATAAAGCCTCAGCAGAAGATATTTGTACGAAAGATGATGTTTCTGTGGTGTGTGCAAGGTACATTTTTTTTATACCACAATTTCATGTACTGCTAAATGTGAATCCACATTAATGGAGAATAAGTGGAAAACAATTGTGACAACCCCTGGCCACTGGTGATCTCTCACCGAGATGTGAGCAATCAACAGAGGAACCTCGAGATAGATAGAGCAGAGGAAGAATTGTTCTTCCTGTTCTGCAGGTCTTTGTTTTGGTTTTTAATGTAATTTGATGTCTGGTTCAACGATACAAGGTGCTGGTCACGTCTCCGAAATGTTACTCTGCCACGCCACATCGCACGGTCACTCTTTTGCTGATTATGCCACCGTCGAGCTTGTTTCTGATGCTGATGCCGTGCGTTTTACAAAAAAAACAATTATTAGCTACTGGAAGAGCTTGGCTTAACGTTGTAATTAATAGCAGGACAACAATATACAGACTGGTCCCTGGATTCAACAATTGTGACTTGCAACGCATTCGGTTAACATGCCAACCTCATCGTTGGACTTGTATTTGTTGCTGATTAGTAGCAAATACTAGTATAAATAAATGGAAACAACTGATCAGTAGCGAATACTCAGTATAAATAAATTGGAGTAGCTGGCATTTATTGACTGGGCATAAGAAGATTCTAATATCTTAAAGGTGCACTTTTGTCGTTTCATAATCTGGATAATAGGGCACCTGGTGCCATGACGCCTTTATATTTCATAGGGTTGCGTACAAGCAGCCGGCATTAAAAGTTAGGTGCACGTAAACCATCAAGTCCCACATGTGTGATTCTGGCCTTAGCTTATGTTACCTTCTGAGAAATGAACGAGAGTGTCACACAGAGAGCAGGCAGTAGACTTGCTGTGTATATGAGCATAATGTATATGGGCCTCTTGGGCCTAGAGAGTATATGGGCCAGGATGGCCAGATTGTGCTGCTTCAACACTTAACACCCCCCTTCAAACTCAAGGCGGAGGTGGAGGATTGGAAGCATTGAGTTTGAGCAAATGAAGTCGATGTTGCTCTCGAGTTTGTGCTTTAGTGAAGAAATCTGCTACTTGCAGCTCTGATGGGACATACTGAAGATCAATTGTCTGTTGATGACAATGAAACCGAGTAAAAAAGGCATCAACACCAATATGTTTTGTGAGTTCATGCTTCACAGGATCATTAGCAATCTGTATGGCTCCGGTATTATCACAAAGGAGAGGTGTGGGGGTATCATAGGAAATACCAAAATCAGCTAACAACCATCGAAGCCATACAACCTCTGAAGTAGTAGTGGCAAGTGCTCGAAGTTCTGCCTCTGTACTCGATCGAGATACAGCTGACTGCTTCTTGGACTTCCAAACAAGAGGAGAAGAACCAAGAAGGATACAGTAACCAGTGACTGAACGGCGGTCTGTAGGATCACTGGCCCAAGTGGAGTCCGAGTAAGCATGAAGACAGAGTGGACTATCATGAGCATAGAGCAAACACTGAGATGATGTCCCCCTCAAGTAACGTAGAACACGAAGCAAGTGTCCAAAATGAACCGATGTAGGAGCACTCACAAACTGACTCAAGATATGCACAGCATGAGCAATGTCAGGTCGTGTAACAGTGAGATAAACAAGACTCCCAACAATATGCCTATACCGAGAGGGATCCTCCAAGGGGGCACCATCAGTAGGGCGAAGCTGCAAGTGAAGATCCATAGGTGTTGCAGCCGTCCGATTATCTGTAATGCCAGAACGATCAAGAAGATCTTGTATATATTTGGACTGAGAAAGATAATAGCCCTTGGCAGAATGCAAAACCTCAATCCCTAAGAAATAGCTGAGAGGACCTAAATCAGACATCTGAAATTGCTCCTCAAGTTGCTTCTTCACATGAGAAATGTGTTTTATATCGTCTCCCGTGATCAACATATCATCAACATATAGAAGAAGCAAAGTACGTCCATGCTGAGAATTATGAATAAATAAGGCTGGATCATGCTCACTTGGGGAAAAACCTGCAGCCCGTATTACAGAAACAAAGCGCTCAAACCAAGCACGAGGTGCCTGTTTGAGACCATATAATGCACGACGAAGACGACAAACATATCCTGAAGGTGCATGAATACCTGGTGGAGGCTGCATGTACACTTCCTCATGTAAATCCCCATGGAGAAAAGCATTCTTAACATCCATCTGAGAGATAGTCCAAGAACAAGAAGCAGCCACTGCAATCAGAGTGCGAACAGTGGTCATGTGAGCAACAGGAGCAAACGTCTCGTCATAATCAAGACCTTGAGTTTGCTGAAAACCCCTTGCAACCAAGCGAGCTTTGTATCTCTCAACAGAACCATCTGATTTGGTTTTAATTTTGAATACCCATTTGCATGTGATAGGTACTGCATGAGATGGCAATGGAACAAGATCCCAAGTACATGTGCGCTCAAGTGCAGCTAGTTCCTCAGCCATAGCAGCCTGCCACTCTCGAATATTGACAGCTTCATGATAAGTGGATGGCTCATCAATAACAGCACCAACCCGTGGAAAACCCAACTTGTCAGGTCGCTCAATAGTGGCACGAGCACGTAGATTGTAGTGCTGACCAACCTGTGGCTCATCAGAAACATCATGTGACTCATTAAGAGTATTAGAATCATTAAAAACAGGAGCATCAGGACTGACCGAGGAAGGAGGATCACAAGGAGATTCGGTAGAAGGTTTGGGGCGACGAGTGTAAACTTTTGTGACAGGTGGTTTACTTGGAAAAGGCATAGGAGAAGCAGATGGTGTACCTGGTGTAGGGGCAGGAGCATCATTGTTAACTGAAATAGGAGGAAGATACAGAAAAGACGTGGACTCTGTAGGGGAATATGATGACGGGATAGAGGATTTATAAAAGAAAGGACGATCCTCAACAAAAGTCACGTCACGAGAGATACGTATGCGACGAGAAGAAGGATCATAACAACGGTAACCCTTATGCTCAGGACTATATCCTAGAAAAACACACTCGACCGACTGAGCAGTCAGCTTAGTGCGCTCACGAGGTGCAAGCAGAACATAGCAGACACATCCAAAGACTCGAAGGTGATCATAGCTAGGAGGCCTACCAAAGAGGACTTCACCAGGACATTTACCAGACAATTTGGATGATGGTTGTCGATTGATAAGATATACAGATGTAGAGACAGCTTCACCCCAAAAATGAGAGGGAACAAAAGAAGCAATCAGAAGGGTCCGAGCAGTCTCTATGATATGGCGGTGTTTACGCTCAGCAACACCATTCTGAGCATGCGCACCAGGACATGAAAGTTGGGCAAGAGTTCCTTCAGAGATCAAAAATTTACGAAAAATATCAGATAAATACTCTCCACCAGAATCAGAACGAAAAATGCGAATAGAAGTAGAAAACTGAGTATGGACCATTCGAGTGAAAGACTGATAAATTGAGCACAATTGGGATCGATGTTTCATGAAGTAAATCCAAGTATACCGAGAATGATCATCAACAAAGATAACATAATATTTATGACCACCCTTAGTAGCAAAAGGAGCAGGGCCCCATACATCAGAATGAACAAGATCAAAAGGTCTAGCAGAATGTGACACACTAGAGGAATATGGAAGTTGGATCTGTTTTCCAAGTTTACAACCCTTACAATGAAAGCTAGACTCAACTGATGTATGCCCTAAGCAACCACTATTGATTAATATAGACAAGCGAGAGCCACATAGATGACCAAGTCGATGATGCCACTTGGCAAAGGATGAGGCGGATGACTCCTCGACGGATGACACACGAGCGGTGGAGGCAGCGGAGGAAGGAAGCCGCAAGGTGTCCAAAATATAGAGGCTAGGAGAACCTCTACGGCGATGGCCAGTCCCAATCACAGTCCCGCTTCGACGATCCTGAATAAAACATGATGTGTCATCAAATCCAACGAAACAATTATGGTCAGTGACTTGACCAACTGAAAGGAGGTTCATAGAGAGCTGAGGTACAAAGGAGACATTTGGTACAGAAAAATTTGGACTAGAAAGAGAACCCTGATGAGTGATTTGACAAGATGTACCATCAGCTGTCTGAATAGAGATATCGTCGTTGACTGGCTTGCAGGCAGCCAAATGAGACCGATCAGATGTCACATGAAAGGAGGCGCCTGAATCAAGAACCCATGATGACTGAGGAGCACCGATAGGAGAGGCAGCAGCAGCAGATACAGAGCCTCTGGTGGTGGAAGTAGTACCTCGACCACGAGCAGAACGAGAAGGGTGACGTGCACGATACTCAGCCAACTTCTCTGGATAGTGAGAAAAACAATTCTCTGAAGCATGATTCTTCTTGCCACAATGCTTACAAGGCTCAAAGGAGGTAGCCTTTGGCACATTGAACCGCTGAGAAGCTGCCAACACACTACGAGGTAAAGATACCGAAGAAGACATTGACTGGAGGCGAGTTTCTTCAGCAAGTAAAGCAGATAATGCTTGTGCCATGGTCAAATTAGAGTCACCTTGAAGCAGCTGTCTACGAATGGAATCAAATTCTTCCCGTACTCCCATGACAAAGCGATATGTAAGAAATCTGTCAAGAAACTTGTGTGCTGGACAATCACTAGCAGTGCACTCAGCCACCATAGAGGTCAAAGATCCCACCAGACGATCAAAAGATAAGTAGTAATCATCAATGGACATGTCATGTTGTTCAATTACATGAACTTGCTGCATGAGAGTATGCAAAAGAGCACCACTGTCCTGAACATAGCGCTGCCTAAGAGAAGACCATATATCCTTGGCTGTCTTGAATTTGGACAGACTCATAATCATGGACTGCTTAGTGCTATTAACCATAGCAGCCATCACTTTCCCATCATTAATCTTCCATGTATTGATATCAGTGGCATTACTACCATCAGACTTACTCACTGGTGGATCATCAGTTAAATGAAAATAGAGACCATGACCTCTGAGTGCAGTCTCTACACAAAAGGCCCATTCAGGGTAATTCTGACCATCAAGAGTGATACTGATTGCTATTGCATTGAGCTGTGCCATAGTGAAAACTACTAGCACTCTTGACTAAACAAGAGAGGATGGCAGAAAGGAAGCAATTACCACACGGTAGATTCCTGTTGCAGAACAGAGCACCCAACTGGATAGCAGAACAGAGCAGCACAGCAGAGAAGAGGCGGATGCTTGCAGGAGTCCAGCACGGGAGGGAGGTGCAGCAACGACGGACGTCCACGACGGGCGGACGGACGACAGAGGGTGGGCAGGCGGGCGGGCAGTCGCAGCAGAGTCCGTGGCAGGCGGACGGACAGACGATGACTCCACGAACGGCGGCGCCAAAAACGAGCAGCTGGCGGCCCGCAACTCGCGGATCCGCGACGGCGGACAGCAGACGGCCGCCGGACGGCCGGCGGCGGATCGGAACAGTGGATCTCGGGTGGGACTATCCTATCCCTAACCCTACCTGCTCTGATACCATGTTACCTTCTGAGAAATGAACGAGAGTGTCACACAGAGAGCAGGCAGTAGACTTGCTGTGTATATGAGCATAATGTATATGGGCCTCTTGGGCCTAGAGAGTATATGGGCCAGGATGGCCAGATTGTGCTGCTTCAACACTTAACAGCTTAAACTAAACCAAAATAAATAGAAGAGAAAGTGTCCTCTAGCTGTTTGATGTTAATACTGGTTTTTGCAATTCTGGATTGTCTGCGTGCTGGTTAGGTTTGAGACTTATAGACTCTTCGATAAATCTCTTTTAGCTCCGTTGTATCCGTTTTTATTACAAGTCACTTGCTGGGGCCAACTGAGAATAAAGATTATCTGTAGAACTAAAATGATTATCTGTGCCACAGCTGTGGATAAGTCATGTGAAGGAGATTTGTGTTGTCTTGACGCCTCCTGATGCTGCAGTTAGCATGTTCCTTCATTGAAGATTTCAACTATGCCATGTAGCATAATTAGCTGAACTGCTGAACCTCGTAGTGCAAACTCATATATTCAATGCTGCCGTGCTCCGTTTGGATTGTTAGATGCGAGTTTACGTAGATAGGATTGCCAGACGTGACATGATATTTATTTATAGGAACCATCCACATATATATAATTTTTATATTTCCTTTGTTTCTTTCTGGAGACTAGGCTGCAGCATTTGATGGGGATGGATACAAATGGCCCCCAACAACGCTCAGGACGTACTTTACCCCCTCCAAGCGACAGCAGTTCAAAAACTACAACTTGTAGTGGAATCTCCAAAGATGTAAGAATCTCATTTAGTTGGACTAATTATTGAAATTTACCTTGTTATGTTTAATATGATTTATGATTTTGCTGCAAATGGGTAAAGGACTGTTTTTATAGTTTGCATGTATTACTTGCCCATAATTGTACTAACTCTGCGTCCTTTTGTGCAAAGGTTTGCATCAATGCTGAAAGATTACTACCCAATGGTGCTAACAAGAATACTTGTTTACTACCAGCCGCCACTCCAAGGTGAATGCTTCTGTTACTAGGGCCAGATCTTGATATATACTCCCTCTGTTTCAAAATGTAGGTCATTTTGGCTTTTTTAGGTTCATAGATTTTGCTATGCACTTAGATATAACTTATGTCTAGATACGTGGCAAAAGCTATGAACCAAGAAATGCTAAAACGACCTACATTTTGGAACGGAGGGAGTATATCTTCAGTCCTTCACTGATGTGGAACCACCTTTCTTTTTTGTGTTGCAGGGACTCAAGCATTTCTTCTGGCAGTTCATCATCTATTGCAAATGCGGTTATTCATCATAGAAACGACCAAGAGAGCATACAGAATAATCAGCAAAACTTGTCTGACCCCAAATCTCAAAAATATATACCACCTGGAGGGCGTATTCGTTCAAGTGTGACACCAGTACAGCATGTGCAGCATCCATGCAGACCTATTGAGGGCACTTCATTGGAGAGCTCATCAAATATGAGTCTAGTTTCACAAGAATCAAAGGGGCACCTTAATGAGCAGTTGGACTCCAATAATGATAAATCTGAAGCATCTTCACAGTTAGGAAATGACAGTTCAAATTCCAAGCAAACGGCCTCAGCAGAAAATGGAACATCTGACACTTCACAGCAAAAGCTACAGTATTCTAATGTAGTCTCACAAGGACAAGGTGTACCAAGTCGGCGTTTTACTATACTTGGAAGGCCTAGCCCTAAAGCAACAGGACAAATCAGTAATGGCACTTCAAGTTCCACAAAACTTGCTTTGGTAAAAAATGAGCACAGCAATTGCATTACGATGCCTGGAAGTCAATCAGTTTCCCAGAGCCTAGAGCAACTTCACAGCAGGCTTCAGCTACTGTTAAATCTCATGCTGGAGCAGAGAAAAAGAATGGATGCCTAGGTATCATTGAAAAGCTAGTCCCAGTAAATCATAAGCAGCTTCCAGAGAGCACAGCATTACACAGATTAAATGCAGTCCCAGTAAATCATAAGCAGCTTCCAGCGAGCACAGCATTACACAGATTAAATGCAGTGCAGAGTATGAGTAGCAGATCTGTGCCCAGCAATCTTACTAAATCTGATGCCAAACCTGAAGCTACAGCTGGGCCCAATAGTCTTTTAGATTTGAAGCGCAAGTTGGCATCACAAAATCAATCGCGGCTATTAAATCAACAAGATGCTCCTGTTTCTAATACTGGTATAGCAAAAGCAAGTCTCTGCCACAGCACTCTTAACAATCAGGTACCTTCCACTGGTGGCAAACAACAAGATTCAGCACACAGAGGGCATGAAAGCTTGTACAGCAGGGAAATGGTTCGGTCAGGTGATATAGCTCCACCTCATTGTTCAGATAGCACTATGTTATCAAGACAAGTCAGTGCAGTATCATCCACTGATGTAGCAGCACTAGATAGACAAGAAATAAAGAGACAGGCTTGTCCTCCTGGATTTGAGAAGCCTCATCACTCTTCTGATTCTGACAAATTTGTGTATATGAGCTCCCCTGCTTGCTCTGGACTACGCTCCGCATCTGGTGCCCTGGTACAAGATTCAGATCAACATGGCGTCCCTAGCTGGGCTACAGATTGCCTGAAAGATGATGGAGATGTCACAAAAAATCTAAACATGAGCACCTCTTCACGACTCGGTTCAACTGGTACCAACCAGAGGCATGCACAGTTTCAAGGTACCTTCTACTCTGGTTGGCCGAATCACCCTCACGTGTCACCTTATCCTCCACATCATAAGCCTGAGTATTGGGATGGAAGCACCGGTGGCTACATGTCCACTGTGGGATATGATGCATTTTGCCAGGGGACATCAGGCATGGGAGGTGGTATGGGGGGCACATTGCTACAACAGCCGACAATGCCAAGCCCTCATGGTAGTTGGACTAACGGAAACACAGATTCTGGAATTAATTGTCCACAGGTCGATATTGCGTACCCCATGTACACCCTGTTCTAGCTCCAGGCCAAGAGGCCTGCTTTGCAGGCCCTAACAACAGTCATGTACAAGTGATATGAATACCTTCTAACCTAGGTGGCAAGATGGTGGATGGTGGCGATAATGGCGTTGAGAATGCTTCGTGTTTGTGCTAAAGCTTGTAAAGATCAAACATGGAGCTTCATGTATAAAGATTGTGCTGGATGATACTTCCGTGGACTTTTGGTAAATAACCATTGCCTGGTTGTGGTAGGGCCAATTGTGTACTTTGCTCGTGCACTGTGTGTTGGCCTGGGATTGCTTTCCCCTGTGATGTTTCTCTCCTTTTTTTGGTGTGCGAGAGCACATTATCTTGTTGGTTGTTGAAGTAGCCTCTAGGTGCAGAGGTCATCGCCTTCCTATCCTTTGTTTTTTCCCCACTCTTTTCAGCGCATTGGGATAGAATCTATTCTGTCCATGAGCAAAGAGTGTGAGCCGTTGGTTTCACGCAGCAAGAATCCCCCGAAGGAGGGGATAAAGCGCTGCTGCAAACTCCTTAGCTAGAAAGTAAAGTGACGCTTGCCTTTAATCTGTTGCATGCTGTTTAGATTCTTTCGGTTGGTCAATTAGTCACTACTGTAGACGAGAGCTCCAAATCATGTCCCTTTTAGCAGTCAGTTGCTTGCAAAAGATATCAGGCAAACAGTCGGCGGCAGTACTGTGGTTCTTCCATTCGAGTGAAATGGTGAGAAGCACCCGGAAAAGCAGGCACTGCGGAATCAATACCATCTGGACTGCTCCAGTGTTGCGCTCCTGTACAAGTACAACTGGGGTTATTTGTACCGTTGCAGAGCTTCTCAATGTCAGCAAAACGCTAACAGTCCTCGAAGAAGATCATCCCGTCACTAGTATTACGCCCATGTTTAGTTCTCATCCGAAATCTTTTCATCCATCACATCGAAGGAGAATTTTGATGCATGAAGTATTAAATATAGATGAAAAGGTGAAAAGTTACATGGATAGGCTGTAAATCGCGAGACGAATCTAATTAGCCTACTTAATCCATAATTTGCAACATTAATGCTACAGTAACCATCCGTTAATTATAGATTAATTACTCTCTAATTACCATCGTTAGATTCGTCTCGAGATTTCCAAGCTATCCATGTAACATTTCACCTTTTTCATATACATTTACTGCTCTTAAATTGATAAAATCAAAACCCAAAATCTTTTCACGAAAACATTTCATGAACTAAACAAGGGCGCCCATAGAATGAAACAAAAGGTTCATTTGCTACGACCTTTGTGGAAACCCAAGCGCTGTACGAGTCCTGCGCTGAAAAATCCAAAATATCATGATTTTGTACGGCATTTTAGACCTTCATCCAAGCCAAAATGTGCCATAATGCAGCACAAAAGGTACAGCAGGACAAGTTTGACATGGGTATAGACTAGTATAACTGTGTGTTTTGTGGTGCCAATCAAGTCCAACATGTTTTTTTTTTCAGAAAGCAAGCAAAGGAAGTCCATGAGCGAGTTCAAACTTTTATGGTTTATGCTATGCATCCTCCTCCCAAATTGCATTTGTTTACCTCAGAAAACGGAAGCATCCAGGATGCCCAAATCTCATGCAATTTCGATATTTTGTAACACGAGCCAGCAGGATTAGAGGATCCATACTCAAAGTTGTTGCCTCCTTCACAAGTCTCCATATTAATCTTCTTCTCACCGGTCGAAAGTCTTCTCAGATCACGCGTGATGGGATAGCTCCTGGCTCTGAAGGAGGCAAGGAAGTCTTGCAAACCCGTGCGACGTGCCATGACCAACTCGATCAAGTTCGCGAGTCTGTCACGGTAAACTTTGTCGCAATTTGCGGAGAAAATTCAGCGCAAAACCAAAATAAATTACATGCCTTTGGATTCTATGGCATTGGCATTTGGCGCTTTCCTTTCCAATTAGTCTTTGTTTACTTCCAAAATCTACTCAGATTGGTTAATGAAACATTTCGCCCTAATCAGGCACTTGATCAAGGCAAAATTATAGGTTAATTCGGCTCCATCGGCCGGCGGCTTTCGACGATGCGAGGAGAAGAAGCACATTCCTCTGTGACGACATCGAATTCGCTGTCAATTTGCTGATTAAAAAAGAAGTCACATGAGAACGGGAGAAAGTAGACAAGAATCGGTCCGATTCCGTCCAAGACGGGGCATCGGTTTTGACGGTTCTGAATTTCTGGTTCCAGCAGGCAGCAGCTCCTTTTAGCCGTCCGTGCTCTTGTCCCCTCCCTGGCTTTGGATAAACTAGTGGTCTAGTGCAAATGATACTTAAACCCAGCTTTCACCGGATTTTGGTTTAACAATCTTTTATCAAAAGAAGAGATAGAGAGGGTTAGCTAATCTTTGCCTAACACTATCTTACTGAAGGGATGGAGTTATGGTCACAAAGAAAATTACCATTTAGGGTTGTAAATGGAGATATTTTCTAGAGTACTAGTTGATGAATGCTGAAGGTACCTAAATGAATGTGCTTCCAGACGGCTACAGTTTGTTGTTACCTACGGAGTATTAGGCAACAACCTACCCCCAATTTAAATTAAACATCCTACCCCCAATTTGTTAGTACATTTTTATTATATGTTGGTGGATTTCTGAATGTGATTCCTCCTTCAATATTATATTAGGAGCATTATCGGGATGCGGATTCAATT
Organism: Urochloa ruziziensis; assembly: GCA_015476505.1. Classification (NCBI taxonomy): domain Eukaryota; kingdom Viridiplantae; phylum Streptophyta; class Magnoliopsida; order Poales; family Poaceae; genus Urochloa; species Urochloa ruziziensis. Next base: position 12,458,878 of record CM027122.1, on the reverse strand, counting down.
CAAGGGGACCATGAGTGCTGTGACTCAATCCACCATGACTCCTTCAAATTTCTTTATTCTTGGTCTTCAAACTTTATCGAGCAGAATTGATCTTATTTTAATCCTAAAAGTTGGTACCTAACTTTTCATTGTATAGTTAAATCTTGTTGGTAATCTTGGATGCGTATGCATGGTTGTTCATGCGTAAACTTCAGATAATCGGATTAGGTTGATTTGGGCATTTATTTTCTTGTACGTGTCTAACTATTGTTTATCATGTTCATGGTTGTCTATGCGTACTCATCGGATTGGACATGAATCTAACTTGCCATGCGCCATTGAAAATGCTTTGATGATCAAATAGTGTCATGAGCATCCATATGCGAGTTCTGATTTTAGCTCTAAGCTCACCGTTGGAAATGGATATTTCCTATGCAAAATCGATATAGTGAGGATCCAAAGAGATGTGATCTTTACAATCTCCTCGTCTGATTTAATTCATATACTTCCATACAAAGAGTTTCTACTTTTAACTGTCAACACAAAAGGGCAGACACGACTGCAATCTTAACCTTAGCCACCTGATCAAGATCCAGTCATGGTCTCGACTCGTGTATTGTCAGTGCCCGTGCTGCTACGCACGTGATTCACGCCTCCCGGTGCATAGACCACGCCCACGCGGGACCAGCCTCGCCGCCCCCCCTCCCTCACCGCTCTCCCCCTCCCCTTCCTCTCTTCCTGTTTCCGTTTCGCTTCCTCCTCCCAGTTCTCGCGTTGCATTTCCCATTCCCAGTTTCCCACCTCGAAAATGGCCAAAACCTTGTAAAACGGAGCACTAGTAAAACCCACCCACCTCGCGCCTCGCTCGGCTCATCCCATCGGCGCCATTGGCGGGGGCACATCGCACCACGCAAGGTCGCTAGCCCGCCACCATCCTCAGCTCCGGTGTGTAGAGCCGCTGACTGACCTTGCGCCTGTAGATTCTTGTCCCTTCCTACCGACCAATCCGGCCGGGGTTTGACCAAGATCGGCAGGCGGCCGCGCGCGTCGGGCTCGATCCGCCTCGTCTCCTAGGATGGCGGCGGTGGCGGAGGGATCGCCTTCCGCGGCGGCTGCGGCGGCGGCGGCGAAGGAGGTGGAGTACCAGGCGGGCGTGCGGAAGCTGGTGGACCTGCTGTCCAAGCTCAACCCGGCCGCCAAGGAGTTCGTCCCCTCCTCGGCCGCCACGTCGCCGCCGCCCAAGAAGGCGCTGTCGGCGGACGCGCCGGTGTTCGACTACCACTCGATCGGAGCCGGGAATGGGGGCGCCAAGGACTCCGCCACCGACGCTTCCTTTTACATTGGGAGCCCCCAGCGCAGGGTATAATTCGCAACGCTCCTTTTGTTCTTGATTCTTCGTCTTAGACTTGGTGGCTTGGATCGGCGCCGTGGTTGCGTTTGTGTGTAGGATTTGATCGCTTTTCTCGTCAGTTGTTTGGTAATAACGCTTGGAGTTTACTTTCTTATCTCCATCTTGGAATTGCGTTATCGGTTGGTGGTGTTCCTGTAGTGCGGTGGTTGGCGTTTTTTGGTGAAAGGTGTGTTCCTCTTTTTTTTCGATGTAAAGGTTTGATCGTCACGGGATGCCACTCCATGAGCGCCACTGATGATGCACTGTCGTGCAATTCGGTTCTTTTAAGTTGATCTGGTTTAGTGTGCGATTGATTGGATGTTTTTAATCTAGTTGTTGATTCATTTGGTTTGTTTTTGAGGTGGTTTCAAATCTTACTGATTCAATTTTTTACTAGATACGGAGTATAACATTTTTTGGGGAATATTTTCTCTATTTCTGCAGATGTATGCTTTGGCAGAATTTTATCCTACAAACGTTGTTTGCAGTCATATTTAGCAATAGTAGGTAGGTGAGCCTTTTGAGGGAACAAACATATTGTAAGCTATGGCACCACGATATTTTCCACAGTAATTGTTGTAGAATAGAACTTTGATCCGCAATCCCACAATTTTGAATGTAATGTAGGAAATCTTATAACTTTATAAGAATACTGAACTTTTAGAAGAAAAAAATTTGATTCGGGACTAAACATCTTTTTGAGGATTTGGTCAACATCTTTGGTAGTTTTCTATCATGTGATACTTCCCCAAGATTGCTATTTGTTTTGTTTCATAGGATTTACTAGATGATCGTCTGTCTGCAAGAACTAATACTGGATGTGATAATCCCATTGAGAAGTATGATTTAACGAGTGTATTTTTTCCATCTTCAGAGGGGGAATGGATACATCAACCAAGGAAGGAGGAGGACCATTGATAGGGTGAGGCGTGCAGAGCGAGAGGACAGCATTAGGCGAACTGTTTATGTCTCTGAACTTGACCATACTGTAAGTAGTTGATGGTTGCCTTATCACGCATTGCTATATATTATACATCCTCAGGTTGTTGTAAAATGTAACGATGTTTTTTTTTTTTTTGCGAAAGTAAAATGTAATGATGTTGACCATGTGGTAGGTGACCGAGGAGAGACTTGCTGATATCTTTGCGACCTGTGGACAGGTAAGTTGTTTCATACTGATACTTTTGTACTGCAAATGTGAAATTTCGCTGCTTTGTGTTTTTTTCTCTTCTAAATGTATCTTCTTTAGTTATTAAAGATTCCCCTTTAGAAAATGGTGGCAAAAATTCACAGTTGAAGACTTATCAGCTGCAGATTTTCAAATATGGTAGCTAACTCACTTTCTCTCTTTTAGGTTGTGGATTGCAGAATTTGTGGTGATCCCCACTCTGTTCTTAGGTTTGCATTTATTGAGTTCGCTGATGAGGGTACTATATACTGACCTACTACTCGTATATATTTTTTTCCTGTCATCAATCTTCTTTTATGAATTTTGAGTTCCACTGTCTATACTCTGTAGAGGGCGCAAGAACTGCACTTAACCTTGGAGGCACTATTTTTGGTTTCTACCCTGTTAGAGTCTTGCCTTCAAAGACAGCTATCTTACCTGTTAATCCAAAATTTCTTCCCAGGGTGAGCAGTCTTGCACTTGTTTCATGCCATGATACCATTAAGCACTACTTTATTTACATGTCACATTAGGTTTGTCTTGAGTCAAACTTGTCCAACTTTGACCAATTTTATAAAAAAAATATAACAACATCTACAACACAAAATTTGTTTAATTGAATTCACCATGAAATATATTTTGGTAGTGCCTAATGTGACATGTAATTAAAAACAGAGGGAGTATACTATTCCACAATATGCTAATACTAGTGTTGTGTTTGGCTTGTCCGATAGACGGAAGATGAGAAGGAAATGGTTATGCGAACCGTCTATTGTACAAACATAGATAAGATGGTAATCATCTCCTTTCTACTCCATAAATTTATTCTCTTTCACGTACTTTCTTTTTCCTTGACACTTTATACAGATCTAGGACTAGGAATGCGAATTTCTGAAGCTGGTACTATCAAATTAGATGTTTGGTAACACCATTTACCTCTTTGTCATGTAGGTTACTCAATTAGATGTAAAGAATTTCTTTGAAGGACTTTGCGGAGAGGTGAGCATTGGACTCTGTAGTTTTTCAAATCCGTCATTATATGCTTGATGAATATGTTGTAAAATCTTCTTTGTATGTTGTTTTATGCTTTACCTGCTAAAATAGTTTCCTTTGCAGGTTTCTCGGTTGAGACTTCTAGGGGATAATGTACATTCTACAAGGATTGCTTTTGTTGAGTTTGTCCATGTAAGTACAAAATGTTTTTATTATATGCTTTGCTTTTATTGGTTAGCTCCTATTTTATATTTATAGCCTATTTTGCACAAAGAACTAGTTTAGATTGCCTAGTTTGCATCTCCTTAAAATTGTTTCCTTCCTAACATTTGTAAACAATACTGTGCCAATCATGTCACTAGTAAGCCTATCCCAGCAGTTCTGCTAAAATCAGCATGCTGTGTAGTATTGTGTAGGAGCTGTTTGATTCTTACTATCCAACTTCTGCATGTTTGGTAATCCCTTAATAGCATATGCATGAAAGGTTGTTGTGATACATTCACTCCACTGAGTACCGACGGTAAGGAGTAAGGAGTTTGACTGAGAGTTTCCTTCAGCGTTTCTTGCTTTTTCATTACTCATATATTGGTCTGCAACATTATTGTGCTCAGTCGTATGTTATATTTCTTCCTTTCGTATTGAGTACCCATTTCATATGGAGGTTTGATTGTAAATATTGAACTCTGTGAATCACAGGCCGAGGGTGCCATCATGGCTCTGAATTGCAGTGGGATGATTTTGGGAACTCTTCCTGTCAGGCATGATCCTCCTTTCATTTATGCATCTAATAAGACTTAAAAACCCAAATTTTCAGATTATCTAATGCTGATTGCAACGTGCGGATGACACAGGGTGAGTCCATCTAAGACTCCGGTGAAGCCACGTGTAAATCGAGTGGGATCTAACTGACTCTGTGTAAGCTGAACTGGATTGTTCACGAGAAGGCATCACCATAAGCTGAAGGCTTCCGCTATCCAGTGCATCATGATGCATTTGCTTACATTCTTACATTCTCTTTGTGCCCTGCAAACCTATGGGGAAGGGAACTGGTTAAATCAGACTTCAGACCCTTTATAGCCTGCATTTTGGTTCTCATGTTTCGTTCCCCATGATGGACAATCAGCCATCAGAGTAATTTCTGTTCAGTGCTCATACTGTTAAACTAATTGGCATTTAACGTCTTACCTGTGAATCATCTTTGTTCTTTACAATCCTGATCGTCTTATCCAGTATTCCTTGTGCACAATATAGCATATTTTTTTTTATTTCCCGGTCCTTAAGTCGTGTCAAGTAGCTGTGCATGTGGCTAAGTAGTTGTGCTACAAGGATGCATGAGTGATGCATAATATGTTAATCAGAATGTGGAACCTCTAGAACACAAATGTGATATTGCAAATATTAAGGTTCAGACAAACCCGACACTGTAAAGTAACGTGGACATTACGCATATGCATCTGTATTGGAAAATTCTCAAATGGTAATGTGTGAGAAAAATGAATAACATGGCGATATTTGGATGTATTGGTTGGATGATCAGTCAAGTATTGAGTGGATCGAAATACTTCCACTGGAGACTGACCATGAGTAACAAGGCATTGTTGGGTGCACGTACACTTGCAATGCACTTGCTGAACCAAATGCCTATACATCAGATTAATGCCATCATGTAATAATTGCATATAAAGAACAATACCAATTCACAAGGCAAGTACGCTGGTTCAGTCAGTTGTCCCACACCACACCGTCCATGTCGCCGCCTCCGGCGACCTCGCTCGCCGACACGGGCTTCTTCGCGCACTGGTGCTTCCGGCACTGGCACTGCGTCGACCGCGTGCTCACCGCGCTCCCGAGCCGCGCCAGCATCATACTCCCTCCTCCTCCCCCTTCGTCCTGCTCCTCGTCCATCCCCACCACGCCGCCGCCTCCCCTCCCGCTGCTGCTGCTCCGGCGCCAGAGCTCCTTCATCCTCGTCCGCACCTCGCACCGCGCCTCCTCGTGCCCTTCCGTGCCGCAGAACGAGCACCGTCCCACGGCGGCGCAGTCCGCCGCCGCCGCCTTCGCCGCGCGCCGCGCCTCGTGCACGCTCTCGGCGCGCTCCCAGCTGAGTGCCAGCGCCACCGCCTCGTCCAGCGCCCCCGGCCGCTGCGGCGCAACCCAGTCCCGGAACTCGGCGCGGAGGCCGCCGACGAAGGCGTCCCTCAGGGACGCGTCGCCGCCGGGGATGTCGGCGCCGAGGTCCGCGCACCGCCGGAGGATCCCCTGCAAGCGGAGGTGGTACCGGTTCACGGCCTCGCCGGGGCACTGCCTTAGCGCCGCAAGCTCGCCGCGCGCGCGCTCGGCGGCGCCCGGCGCGCGGAAGAAGTCGAGGAACGCGGCGCGGACGGCGCGCCACGGCGGCGGGGGCGGCACGTCCTCCTCGGCGTCGTCGCTGGCGCCGGCGCCCGAGGCCGCGAGGTCGTACCAGAGCGCGGCGTCGCCGTCAAGCGACGCCGGGAAGATGCGCGCGGCGGCGGACGGGGTCGCGGCGCCGTTGGCGCGGCGGACGCGGTCGAAGCGAGCGAGGTGGGCGTCCGGGCACTCGCCGGCGTCGCCGCGGAAGACGGGGAGAGGTGCGGCCGCGACGTAGGAACCGGCGGTGGCGTCGTCCGAGTCCGGGTAGGGGAGGTAGGACGGTAGTTGCTGGGAGACTGACGCCGCGGAGGACGAAGGAATGAGGTCTTGGGTTGTTGCGTCGATGGAGGTGGGCGTTGGTGAGCGGCGGCGACGGGGCCGGAGACGAACGCCGCGCCGCCGGCGACGGGAAGGCGTCCCGTGGCCGGAGGTCGAGAAGTCCGCGGATGCGCGGCCCATGGCTGTGCCCGAGTGTTGGCGTGGAGGAAGGAGCGAAGGGAAGTTGCGGAACTTTTTGTCTCCGAGAAGGCGCGCGGGAGACGGTTGCAGGCTTGCAGGCGTACCAAGTACCAAGGGCAGTTGCTGGTGTCGATCACGCATGGACCGAACGCAACTGTTCGATAGTCTCAACCAAAATTTGTCGCACGAATGTACTCCCTCCGTTTCTAAATAAAGTCAATTCTAATTCTCGTAGAGAGTCAAACTTTGTCAATTTTGACCAAATTTATACAATAAAGTACTAGCATTTATGATATCAAATGAGTACCATTAAATTTTTCATTAGATACATTTATGATATCGAATGAGTACCATTAAATTTTTCATTAGATATATTTTCATAGTATAGCTATTCGGTATCATATAAAGTCATCTCTATGATTTTGGTCAAAGATAAAATAGTTTGACTCTTTAAAAAAGTTAAAATGACTTATATTTTGGAACGCACTCAACTCCCTTAGTAACCTATATGATTTCGAATTTAATAAACTCCAGCAACGTGTCATACTTCTGTGGCGTCAATAAGTCAATCACTAGTTCATCAGTCTGTCATTGGCTAAGATTCCACAGTCCACAGAATATAAACGAGTCCTAGTTGGGATCGGCGCTCCTCGAACACCAAACACAGTGAGCCTTACAAACACGCTGGGGCTAATTCAGTTACACAAGCCCGGCCCACCAGGCAAGCAAAACCATATGGATCAAAAACATCTTTAGCAGCCAAAATTTGCTAACCAGTTTGATAAAGGAAATCACATGATTTAGCTATCTATCTAATTTGATTCCTCCAGATTAGGCATCTCTTGACTGGGGCTTGTCAGTAGGCAACCTCCTCAGCAACTTGTACAGGCCGAAAACATTGTTTTGTTGCCATTTGTATGGTACGAAAAATGAACGGTGTAATGCAGGGGAAAGCTCTCGATCTAGGAATGGTAGTGCTGCCAATGCCTGGAGTTCAGAAATAGTTGTCAAGCAGTGAAAATTGGACTCGGTTTAATGAATTGCTGACAATAAGGAGATTGCAGGTGTGGGATTACCTCCCATGTTTTCAAATCATTTCCGCGTGAGGGATAAGGCCTCCTTAGATCAAGCTCCACCAGCAAGGTACATGCTCCAATGTCTTTAAGCTGCAAGCAAAATTACAAACAGGTTGCACTCAGTGCACTATTAGAAGAAAAAACTGCCTTGTGAAAGCTCAGAGAGTTAGGAAAATACATATTGCTCCTCAGAGGCCTTATTCTTGTTGTTGAAGTATGATGGAGCAGCGGTGGTGCCACCCAGGGTCTCATTGAAGGGAAATGGAAGCAGCCCACGGAAGCCATCATCTATCCACCTAACCTCACTGATATAGGAGGGTATGAAGAACGATGATGGATAGCGATGCCACTCACTCCCAACACACAGAACAGACCCTGTAAACAAACAGGTACAGTAATTTAGCCAAAACAATAACTAAGAATTTCGCATTCTGAGCATAAGACGCTACAACATGTCTAGGCATCATACTGAAGTCTAAAGGTATACCCTCCCCAGCATGTCTAGGCATTATACTAAAGGTCTAAAGCATACTAAGCAAGCAAAATAGAAACCATCACGAAAGGCGTATAGATTGGTGCAGTCTTACCAGGCCCAGAATCTTCATGATATTCTAAATGATGATAGATCTGCAGGGGAGCACCATATCCATTCAACATGGAAAATGTTCGGCTGTGGGAAGCACACAAAATACAACCGAGGATCAAAGGCCGCAGACCCTTGGCTATCTGTCACAAGCATCAGGAAACAACTTTACAACCATTCACAGTTAATAAAGAAGAAAATGTAAATGTCATTCAACTTTCCAAGCTAACCTTTTCAAAGATAGATTGATCGGATGAATACTTGTCATGGAAAAAATCAGGAAAGCTATCAATAACAGCTGCAGCTGCAACACATATCAAAGTATAGATTGGATAGAGAAACCTGCAGAAACAGATCGGAAAAGTCCAGTAAGTTCGATATGTTTCATCTGCATGTTAGCATTGAAAAGACTCGAAGAATATAATGAAAGATTCTTCAGTATATAGTTGTTTGCATTCTTTCATACCCAACATTACAAATTTCATACCTAAAATAGCATTGAATGCATACAGAAAACCTGGCCATTGCGCTTAACATTTGTTAATAGCAATAACTAGACAGATTAATTGCAAGATAGAAGGGACACATGGCTGATTTGATTCAGTGTAGAATGACAAATTTTGGATTTAGTCAACTTTCAGTGGATTTCAAGGCTATCCCATGAGAAATTTTGTGAATTCAATTTAATGTGAAAAAAATTCCAGCAGCAATATAAGCTAAACGCATCCGCAACTTAGAAGATCCAGGTTAACACAAAATTCAGAGCACTTCAATTTGTTTTTAAAGTCTAATCAGAAAATTTGAAGTGATTACTGCAGGGGAATAATGGAGTCTAAGGGAGAACAGAGAGAATAATCGGCCCAGCCTACCCCCATGACAATATGTCAAATAGATGCAAGTGCTCCAGCTAGATAAAATCAAAGAAGGTTATATGCTAGGTTCAAAGGCAAACAGAAATTAGCATTTCTAGCCTATGCACAATCTTCACGCAGGGAAATATTGTTCCAAAGAAACAGAAAAAAATTGAGTCTTCAAGTGATCATAAGCGCGAATTGCAAAATTCATGCTTACCTTTCTTCTTTGTGTGCCTGCAAAGACATGAAAGCCAACCAGATATAAACAGGAGAGACAACTATCAGTAGATCTGGAGCATATTTCTTTCTCGCAAATGGTACAACCCCCAAGAACAGAAGAGCCAGGATGAAGGCAAAATTGAAATTATTGAATCCATTTCTGAAGTAGAATGAAGGGCCCTCAGTTCCATACAAGTGACTTTCACCACCACCAAGAACGTTATATTTCAGAAGATTGAACACCGAGAATGTCAATCGACCATAGTAATGATAATCAGCAATAAATGAAAGAGCCTAGCATAAACTTATCACGATTAGATCAGACTCATACATTATGTAAAATAGTGAAATTATGAGGGATTTTACTTACAAGAACGCTCAATGAAGTCAGGAATCCAGACAAAAATACCCTTCCAAAAGGTCCTCTAATTAATGAGTAAACAGTAACAGGAAGGAATACCAGAATTGAGAAAGGCCAACCAAGGATCACTCCAGCAGCTGCAACTGCGACTGCAGCAGCATATTTCTCAAGAAGGAAGAGTGCAGACGAAAGTGTTACAGCATACATGGAGAATGAACTTGGCAGGAAACCTGGAACAGGATATAGGTATAAGTTAGCACTTTAGTTGGAGCAATAAGACGTGCAATATAATTCACAAATGAGAAAAGAAAATTCAATTTAAGAAAAGAAACATACTGGTACTGGCAAAGAAGCAACCACTGGACAAGCATAGCATTGCAAGAACATAACAAGCAAGTCTTTTTCCATATCTTCTTGAAAGAGCAACCACCAGAACAGTTTCGGTTATAATTGAAATAAGACCAAGAAAGATTCTCACTGAGTAGAACACGCGAACCTTTACAAGCACAACAGAATAGGTGTAATGTCATCAGTAACAGACACAAATAGGTAGTGGAGTAATGGATCAACCAACAAATATAAGGACGTGAAGAAAACAAGAGAGAAAAACTGAAAAAGACTACAAACCTTATGCTCACCAAAGATCAATGAAGCAGGCCCAGCTACAAGAGCATGAATGATAAGGTATAGATACGATCTAAGAGCAAAGTCGGAACTGCAACAAAGAAATTGCAGAAAGTCAAAATAAGTCCTTCCATATAAACTTCCTTGCCACGCGGAACATAATACACAAAAATCATTGCAGTCAAAACTATATTGTTATTGAGTTTGATTTCTATACAAGTGCAGATGGAGTCTTCCAGGACAGTATGAATCAAAATGCTACTATAGCTATATTGTAATATTGCAGGATGAAGTAATGTAAAGTAAAAGCCTAGACAAACACTCAAGGAACGACAATTTAGGGTATAGAATTAAGCAATTAATCCTAAGATGTGGCAAAAAAACATACTTATTTATTTCAAAACAGTTTCGGCAACAGTTACAGAAGTGCAGCTATCTTATATAGTTGTATTATTCCTGCAATCATACTAATGTTAATTAAAACAAACGTCCTCACTCCCATAAATGTAACTAAATACCATAAAACATAATTTCCAGCACAAACCCCACAGAATACGGGGCATCTGAACTTCAAACAAAAAGGAGCTTACAGGATGGAATATCATCATTTCGAATAAAACTGTGACGATGCATATAATAGGATGAGCAAATTTATGGCACCTCAACCAAAATTGAAGTATGCAGTTGCACTGATGGTCAGTGCTTTAAAAGCTAGCCGGCAGGCCAATTAAGTAAGTTGCAATCAGGCTTATTTTTAAGCAGTTTGTGACCTTATTTCTGAAACAGAATATGAAACTATGAAACTTCACGGCATATGACATCCTATAAGAATGGTCAGAATTTCAAACCTAGCCAGCCTCAAACCTCAGTCATCACTAGTAAACCACCAAATCAGTCAGACACCAGCATTAGACAATGCAGACACTTTCGGCTACTTCACCAGTCCCACAAAATCAAGAATACTAGTAAATTCCTTCCTCTTAAACATCCAAAACGTTCCGCAAATCTACAAATCGTTCCACTTACTACCACATACTCACAACAAAACACTCCTAATGACACTGTAGATCTCCAAATCCCCTTCAACACGATTACTTGCCATTTGGCAAAAGCTACCTCAAACTACTATCCTACTAAAACAGGTCAGTACACTACCATCCCCTGCCAATCCATTCCGGAGCATCACGCAGCAGGATGTTCTTGTCACGCAGTAAGGTCGGAGATGCTTACCTGTACTCCCAGGTCTGGAAGCCGGAGCGGTAGAGGAGGAAGTGGAGGGGCTCCCAGTAGTTGAAGACCTCGTCGCAGTCGTGGATCAGGTTGGAGGACGCGCTCATGTGGCGGAGGAGCCCGAGCGCCACGAACGGGAGGAACCACTTGATGCCCCCGTCCTCGCCGTCCCCGTCGCCGCCGCCGGGGCGACGCCTCCGGTCCTTGGCGTCCTTTGCGTACCCATCGTCGGTTAGCGGCGACGCCGCCGTGGCCCGGCGCTGGCGCGCCGACGAGAGCGACATGGCCGGAGGCCGAGGCGATGTGGTCGGCTTCAGGACTGACTGACTAGAGAGGGCAAAAGTGCAGCGTGGGTTTCTCTGGATCTTTGAGATTTTGGGTTCACTTTGGTCGCGCGAAGGAAAGCACAATTACAGATGGGTCCCGACTGCTTTACCTCTTTCCGGAAAAAGAGAGAATAAACTCATCCATTAACTTCAGGTGTAAGCAATGCCTTGTGCCTTTGCCCCCATTCGGTTATAGAATTATTACGGATGGATCGTAGCGGTTTTTTTGCGATTCGTTAGTTTTCGCATTTGAACTATCAATCAACTCTCCATCAGTTTTCTTTTCAGCTTTAAATGCAGGCGATGCATTACAATTTACTCCCTCCGTCTCTAAAAGAGTGTCTTTTTCACTTCCGAGAAATAACTTTGATTAATTTTTATTTAAAATATTAATATTTGTGGTACATAATTAGTATCATTGGAAAGATCTTTTATTCTAGTTTTTTAACAAAATTATTTGAAGATACAAATGTTGGACGTATTTTATACAAATCGAGTCAAACTTGTGGCACGCACACCCAAAACGACAATCTTTAAGGACGGAGGGAGTACATGACAATTCACCCAGAATCCAGGAGTATTTGTTCTAGCTTTTGGACCATCAGCTTTCAGCTTCCACAATCCATGATCCACGATTTGTTTATCAAAAATCCCTAAACTAAAACAAGCTTTGTTCGCTTGACTTGTCAGCCTATGCTCTGCAGATTATTTCTCTCACAGAACACTATTGAATCAGCCCTGAATCAGTCAAAATCAATAGACTTTTCAGCTCAGTCCTGCCAAATCGTTGGAGTGTTGGCCTCACTTGATTTCACATTTTAATCATCTTTTTATTTATTTATTTAAAAAAGCTTGCAAATCATGGCTCAGTCGCAAGAATACACACTCCTACAGGAACGGGCTGTCACTGTTAGCCGGTGCTCTCCATGCCGGCCGCGATGCCCTTCATGGTGAGGATGAGCGTGGGTCGTACTCGCTGCTTGGGTTCAGCTTCACGAGCTCCTCCGCCGTGGACGCTCCTCGGCTCGGCGGCAGTACCTCGCCCATCTCCTTGGCAGACGACTCGCTCGGCAGACGGTGCACCGCGCGAGCTTGAGCCGCCTCCGGCTAGCCGGGAGCTCCACGCCTCCACGAAAGGAGGGTGAAGGGGAAACCATGGCACACCACGCGCCGTGCAAACACCTGCGCGCGTAGTGTTCCCGGCAGGAAAACATCTATCAGCCTATCAGGACACGGGAAGTACGGGATGCAATAATAAGGACATGAATTAGGATCAAGCTGTACAATAAAGAAGGCTACACAGAACCAGTTGGTGACAGGGTAATGCAAAATACTTCTCGCTTCTGAATTATTGTATGCTGTGGGGGCATGAAAAATGAAAGGCAAAGCTTTTGCAACAATATGCCCATCTTATTATCATTGCAAAAATCATTTGTAATACAATGATAGAAAAGATGGCTTAGTATGCTTATTTTCAGCAGTTGTTCTCACTATCATAAATAAATAATAAAGAAAGATTTACATCATGTAGAAATGATCTAACATTTCCACAGCCATAGAGACCTACGGTAGAATACGCTAGTATGAACTAAAAAAAGGGTACAGAAGCAGACCTACAAAATCTAATTACAGTGAAGAAAAAGATGGTATTCACATTTTCTCACTTCATCTTGTAATATCTGAATATACAGAAAAGGGGTACCATACACATCTGCAGTTAGGTGGTCATATATCACTCCAGTTATCGTCGTCACCTCCCTCTTCACTGGCAACAGCCTGATAACATGCAACTAATCAGGAGGAAACAAAAGAACAGCACAGACACTAACATCAAGGGAAATCAGCACAATACTAACCTGTCGAATAGCATTTGCCTTCTCCAAAATTGCTACAACGTTGGAATTGGCCGTTGATTGTGATGAGGTGTCTGTCTTAGATGCATTTGTACGCCTTAAATTGAAGGTCTGCATAAGACAAACATATTGACCAGTTGGTTAAACCTTATATGAGGGTTCCTGCTCTCCTTTTATCGTGTAGTCAGAAATCTCAAGACACAGGGTCCAACAGACAGTTACGCAAGTACAACAATCTACATATTCAAGATACCTTGCTCCGGATTTGTTGAAGCAACTCCTCCCTTTCGTCCAAGCTTTTAATGTCACTGCCTACTGTTTTGGACCTTTCATGACCATTAGGCTTCAGCTGCTCTGACTGTGACAGTTCAATAGGCAAATGAATAAAAGGATCAGAAATTGTATACCACAATCGGAAGCTATAAACTTGATAATAAGCCTTCTAATTTCAAGAATCAATTAATCATTACTGACTGTACTTGATTTCGTTGGCAAAATAAATGGGAACAGGAATACTGAGCTATATGTGGACATGGCTAGCATATGCCAAACAGTGCTCTCGGTCAGAATATTAGATCATTTTCTGAATCACAGGTCGTCAGATTCACGGTAGGCATTCCATTTTTTTTCTTTTTGGACGAACCTATCAGTTATGTCAATATATTTCCTTTCATGTAAACAGTAAAGTAACAGCTGTATAAGCTTATTAAAAAAACGTATCAATTTTTTTTTCAATTAGAAGAGTATAACAAACCTTATCCCTGATCTGCTGAAGCAAACTTGATTTGATATCAATGATACTAGAAGAATTAATGGTTTCTTTTGCCCCATCAGTTGTCTGGACATCCTACACGTACCAAGTATACAGTTTCATCAACAAGATATACAACAGTAATCAACACAAGTATTCAAACAGGGCCAATCAAATAAACGGTCCATACCGCTTCCTTAGCATGCCGTTGTGGATCTGGTGGTGCAGCTGGAAGAGGATTTTCTTCCTGGGCAGAGGTGTGTACATGTGGTAGGCTTGAGGATTTCCGAAACAAATCTTTAGCTGTAATGCCTCTTTCCTCTTCTAGTGAAGTTGTTTGTCTCGTCATCCTCCACTGCATTGGGGGAAGAGGCGGCGGTGGTGGCATCTGATCTTCAGCTGGTGGTAAATTCATTGGATTGTGTGGAATGGGGGCTTCATCATTTTGATCACTGTTTCTGGGCATTAATGTATCAAAGTTTGGAAGTTCTTCAACAGAGTGGGATTCTAATGTGCCTAGTCCATTCTGATCCCCAATATCTGCAAGTGAAATAGTTGACTTCACACCAGACAAGTTCATTTGCTCGAATCCCGTATAGCTAGATAAAGGTACTGTTGAAGATCCTATCTGATCCGAATCGCCATACAACTCATGTTCCTCGAGTCCACCTCCGTCTTCTTGATCCCAGACCTCAGAGTTTGAATATAAACGTGGACTTAGATCATCATATGAAGAATAACTATATGACCTACCAAAAGTGTCAGCTTCCGACTCAGAACCACTGCCTGGCTGTGGAATGGATGACTCTGAAAGCAACTGAAATGTTGGTAGCATCATATCATCAGAGTTCTCATGAAGATTGCCATCACAGAAATCTAGGTTCAGTTTTGACATCTCAAATGCACTCATAGGGTGAAAAGATATTTTCATATACTCAAGTGGTGGAGACGATTTCTCAGAGTATTGATGGCTGGAAAAGATTGATGATTTGGACAATCCATTCATTCCATTTTCTGTTCTGTTCTTGAACTGAGATTCCTCCATGAAAACTGTTTCACTAGGTTCTGCAATAGGATTTAGGGTAGAATCATTATTTACACTCGCATTAGCATTTGGTCTCTCAGATGACATAGGAAGATCGGTATATTTAGGAGAAGTTCTTCTCTGAAGTGTATTAGCAAGAAATCTTTGTGCAATGCTTGAAAAGCTTGATGCAGACACCATATCCATGTCATTTCTCATGTTGGTTGAGTACATTGCAGTGCCACTTTCAGCACTTTCTTCAGATTCTAGAAGCTCACTTATTGAAGTCTGCTTGCCAATCATATTATTGTGCTCAAAGGATGAGGAAAAATCTGACGGGCCATCAGTTTGACTATGAACTTGGTCAGATATTCTGGCTGCTGATTGATTTGCCCCTGCGCAATTGAGGTTTGTAGAACCAGGACGGATGCCAACAAGCTTTCCCACAAAGCTGCTGGTAATTGATGTGTTTCCATTTGGAACATCTACAGCTGCTGATTCTATAGGCTTTGAACAGTGTAGTTCTGTAAATTCAGTTGAATGGCTTGGTTGAGGTTCTTTAAAACCAGGTGCGGTATCCTCCCTTGGAGCATCTTGGGCACCAAATACTGGAGGTTTAGATGGTTCAAGTCCAAAGAGCCCAGCATTTGTCCAGAGTTTAACAGACGGTACTCCAGTAGATGCAGTAGTTGTATTTGTAGGAATACCTTGAGTTGCAACTCTGTTATCCAATGGTTCCTTAAGAGGCTCATCCTGTGAATTAGACACTCCACTTGCACCAGTAGACGCAATAGAGTTATTTGTAGGAACATCTTGAGTTACAGACCTTTTCTCTGATGGTTCATTAAGAGGCTCACTCCACGACGTAGACACTTCCGACACACCACAATCACCAAGTTCTTCATGCTTCTCTCCAGGATAATCCTGAGGCCTACTTTCAGAAACAACCCATGACTCATCGGGGATATCACCAGGTGAGCTTTCGGCAGCAAGAGCCATCTTGAAAGCTTCCTCGTCAATCACCACGCTGGAAATGGTAGGCTCGGATACAACATCTTCAGTGGCATCATTAGTGAAATCACCAGTATTTTCTATGTTGCTTTCAAGGTTTTGGTTGGTAACAGCAGACTCTTCATTGGACGGAATAACCACATAGTTGGAGAACTCTGGTTCTGGAATTTGAGGAAAGTCTCCAGGACCATCTTCTGCCTTACTCTCAGGTATTTGATTGCAAACAGGGGATCCTTCATTAGGAGGTATGGCTGTATGGACTTGCAGTTCTGGCTCTGAAATCTCATAAGGATCTCTAGAAGCACCCTCCGTGTTACTCTCATGGATACTAGTGATGACAGATGGCTCTTTATATGTAGTTACAGATGCATAATCTGAAATTTCTAGCTGCGAAGTTTCAGGAGAATCTGCATTGGGCAAACGGGGGAAATCAATGGCTCTTTCAGAAGTGCAAGAAATATTAGGATCCTGACAAGTGTCTGTAAAATCAGCAACAGACGAATCAGGATGCTGTGAACTAATATCATCAATTGCCCACACTTGAGGGGTTTCAGCATTGAAAGAAGGCAATGACATCACTTGATTTTTAGTTTGGAATTCAGGTTCAGTTTCTGTCTCTGAGTCCAGTGTATTGAGTGCATCCATGTAGTTGTCTGCTTCTCCTGGAATTTCATCGTGGTGATTCGAGACTAAAGGTGATTTTGTCTTTTTAAGTAAGGCATCTTGCCGCTCCAAAGTATCCATTCCCTTATGGTCAATTTCTTTCTGCACAGAGCTAATACAGGTAGGATCTGCACCTTTAGCCTTATCCATAACAACATCATCACAGTAGACAGAACTTGTAGACATGATAATTGCAGATTTTTCATCCCATTTAACATAAGGTGATCTAGCAACCACATTGCCTGGCAGGGAACCTTGCTTCAAATCATCGCCCACATCATCCACACTGGTACTGTTATGTTGTATGCGCAAAGGCAGATCGCTGGATTTGTGCTGCTTAGTATTTGATGACTTGCCATGACCATTCTCATGCGGAACAGTGGAAGGTTTTGAATCTAAAGCTTGGTCTACTGAACTCAGTCGAGTCTTTGAACTAAAAGAAGAAGATCTGCTTATATTCTCAGGATTAGATCTTGCATCAGACGTAGATCTATGCTCTGAGAAGCTCTGACCATCGGCGCTGGGAGATGCAAACTGCCTGCTGGAAAAACACACCATTAAGGCTGCTGTTCTAGGTGTGTCGTTCAAATATAAAAAGAATAGCCATGGAAGATGAAGACTGATACAAAATTATTTGCATCTTAAAGTACGGGATGTGTAACACCTGTTAACAGGTTGGCCAGCAGTAAATGACCGTTGCAATTCACCACTCCTATGCCTGGATGTGGGTTGTCCATGATATGGCTCCCTTAGTCGCGATCCTTTTCTCTGTACAAATCCATAGGCTTTGTTAAGTCTTTAGACAAGTCCCCAATATGACAAAATATTACATCTTTCAAACTAACATGAAACGTCAGGGAGCCACAAACCATTCAGTAACTGAAGCAACAAAGCATGGTGGCCCAGTAATACATTCAGCAGTGATCAAATACCGTTTCATGGATTGGTGGGTATGTTGTTCGTTTTCGTATGTGTAATACAAGAGTTAACTAAGCACAAATATCGACTTCAGATACTGAGAATGAAGAACAGACCTTGATTTTCTGAGATCTCTTTTCTCTTTGGTGATTAGCAGTCTTGTCTGCTCTCATCATATCCCATGCTTTCTTGAAATAGGACGGATCAGAATATCTCTTTAAACAGGCCCCGGCACCAGCATTATCAAATCTGGAAGGCAATGATTTTAGATACCAAAATAATGTTTATGAAGGAAAGTTTTCGTACTTACTTATCAAGAAGGTAAAGACGTGGTGGATCTCGGCATTCTTCATAGGAGTCCATCATAAAACGAGGCAGGTCACTGGATAGCAGGTGATTTTGCTCATTTTGAAGCTGAGTGTGCCAATCAGAACCTGTGTTTCATCAGTAAAATCAGTAAAATGCAAGATGATCTTATATCAAAGAATTGGGCACAGACGATAGACATCTGAGCGATTGGATGGATTATATTGATCAGGAGGGTATTTTTAGACGTTGATGAAGTAGATGGATACTTACCCGGTACATACGCAAAATGTATGTGGCTCTTCTGATTCTTCACAGCTTTTTCAAGAGATGGAAGTGCTGCTTCAATGTTCTGTACTCGAGTTAGCACCTTACGCCCCTAGCAGATGTAGCAATAACTTGCTCGTGTAGATCATGGAAAACATCAGCTGCAAATCTGGCATGACCAAAGTATCTCTTAGCATAGGCATGACAAATAGAGAACTTAAACAGCACGCATTGAAGCCAACTGAAGGCTAGCACATTGATTTCTCTAAATAATTTTATGAACATATGGTAGTATATCAAGGACCATGGTACCTATGTAAAACTGTCCAGACCATTTATACAAGAGAAAAAGGCAAAATCAAATGGTAGACACATTAATAGACGAAAACAAGTAGTTTGAGAGAGAGAGAGAGAGAGAGAGAGAGAGAAAAGATGAAAACAAGTTGCTCAGAGTGGCGACAATTTTTCCTTAGCGAGAAATGGAAATTGACAACGCCCATGGAGATTGTCCAACCGCAATCAGCTAAGACCTCCCCGCCTTGAGACAAGCATGTAACAACATCAAGCCAGACAAAATGCGCCCACTCAACCACTACGCAACCTAAAACCGAACTTTTCGAATCATCCGTTACATCATAACTTTCGCAGCACAAACTCAAGGTAGCACGAGACCTTTCCTAAAACCTCCATGTCACACCCAAGGCACACAATCAATTCCCACCAATTCAGCAAAGCATGCCGCCTAAAGCAAGCGAATGCGGCCAAAAATCACATAGATGGTACTAGCAGATATAGCAGTTACGACATCCGCGGGTACGGGAACATGAAACCTAGCACCATCTGACTAGGTCCTAAGTAACTTGGCACAAGTTTATTCAGTCCTAAGTAACTAGATCCTAGAAAACAAAACCTCGATAGCCGCCGTTACTCAAAAATGGACATTCAATTCCTTCCAGGTAGTGCCACAATTTTCGAAGGCCGGCACACGGAAACACTGCTGTACCAATTCCTATTCTTATAGCGCAGCACTCGGCTCTCATTCGCCCTAAGCAAATCCAACAACCTCAACGCCAGATCCCTCTCCTTCATCACTGCACTGACAAGCCGGAACCAAACTCCCCAACGAGCGCCAAAGTCCTCGCCGGAAGGCGCGAAACACGTCGCGCAGCAGATCCCAGCCGGGAACCACAGAGAGGCGCTGCACAGCCGCCGAACCGAAGCACACGTATATAGCGAGTAAGCGCGAGGCGGCGAGTGAGAGGAGAAGGGGAGCCTTACTCCGCGAGATCTCCGAGCTGGCGCAGGATCCCGACGAGCCCCGCGACGGCAACGCCCTCGAGCAGCGCCTTGGGCTCCTCCTCCCCGGCGGCAGCAGCGGCGGCGGCGGCTCCCCTCTTCCCAGCCGCAGCGCCTCCTCCTCCGCCTGCGCCGCCGCCGTAGAGGTCGGGGTCCCCGAGCCCCACCTCATTCCGCACCTCGAACCTGACCAGCGGCATCGCCTCCTGCTGTGCTGCTCCTCACCGGGTCGGTGAAACCGCGGCGGGAGCCCAACTGATGCAGCCAGCCCAGCCCCTCGCTGTATAGACGGGTACGCCCGTCGACGCGACGCCGCAACGGCTACTTTTTGTTGGTGTCGCCGCGGGAGTGGGAGCAGGTGTGGCGCTCCTCCCCCCTGGTTGCCGCCTCCGCAAGGAAGATGAGGAGGAGCAGAGGAGGGCGGCTGTGAGGGAGTGAGAGGGAGGGGGGAAGGATGAGTAGTGGTGGTGGTGGCGACGCCGACCCGCGGAGAGCGAAGTGGATGGGGATGGGAGGGGGGCGCGTCGTCGGTCTCCGACAAGGTGCGGGACGAAAGGGACGCGGGGAGGAAAGGCAGCGCGGCGGGGCGGCACGAGGTGTGGTAAGTCAGTGGCGGTGCGTGCGGTGGCGCCGTGGTGGTGGTGGTGGTAGGAGCGGGCGCGGCCGCGTCTGCCTGCGTGTGTCGTGCGGCCTGCGGGCGGCTGGGTCCTGTGCGCGTGTTGTGTCTTGTGTGCTGCCCCCGCTCGGGTCCAGCGCCGCAGGTGGGTGCGTGTGTTTGTGCCGGCCGGATTGGCTTGGCTTTTGCTTGGTGTTACAGCGAGGGGGTCGCCGGGTCGGCCGCGGTTTTTGCTGGTCGCCCGTGTTGTTGTTGCCCCGTGCGGCCGTGCCGGGCTGCGGAGTCACCGTGGACTTTGGGCGCGCGGGAATCTTGGGGAGTGCGATTTGTGTGGGCGGCGACAGTGTTTTTGCTGGTGACGTCAGCTGCAGTGTCCCTAGCAGAGGAAAAAAAGGCGAGGAAACGTTTGGTGAAGCTGGGGACAAGGGTCACTTGAGCTGATGCATACAGGAGCGTTGAACAAATGTTTTTTTTTGAAGTTAATTGAACAAATGTGTTGATTTTGAATTTGTATAGGGAAAAAAGGGGGATTATGATTGTGCTAGAGAACTTGTGGAATCATTACAGATAACCTGTTTACTGCCGATTTCTTTTTGAGATGATGCATGTTGTCCATTGGGAGGAGGCTTGGATTCTTAGCCTAGGCCTAATTATTGGTGTCAAGTGTTTATGTGAGCGCTTTTGTACTTGAAGGTCCACTGTAGTTATGATGGTGGTAGAGTAGGTGGCAGTGGAGCTTCAATGATCCTGTCTGGTTTAACAGGCAAGTTGGGTTGCCAACACGCCCCTCACCTCGTACCTTCGCCGCACACAAAAACCTCCAATATTATTTATGCTGCATGAGATGCTTCTAAAATTGCCATACCAACACTCGGATCAGAATTCAGAAGTTGAGGTCTGCTATACTGCAAAGAAAAGCACAATTTGCTCCAATGTGTGCTGACGAAACACATTTACCTTGATCCAAGAAAAAAATCTTGTTTGCGCGCGGCCGAAAGGAAGCCGATTGTCGCTTGCAATTGCAAGATTTAACCCAACGGGACCATCTGCTTCCAACTGAATCGAGGACAGCGAATTCAGTTTCGGTTGTTGGCGTACGCAGCCAGCCGCGCCGAGCTGGAAGCCTTGCTCCATGCCTCCGTCCGCTTTGAATGCCCCTTCACGGTTTTCTGTTTCAGTGGCGCCATCGCTTGTCTCCATAGTAAACGACCCCGTCCTGCTGTCCCGTCTCTATTCGAAGAAAAAACATAACAAAAAGAAAAGACTCGTGGCATGCATCGTGATCATGAGTAACTTTTCTCGCGGCATCATTTCCCGGTGGGGGGCAGCGCGGGGTAAAGCAGAATCATATCTGGTGATGTCACTCGGATTCAGTGATGGAGAGGGATCGCCCGACTGGGCTGGGCTCCATCCTCATCCTCCTCGCCTAGTACTAGGATGGACTGGACTGGAGAGCGAGTAGCGGCTGTACTGTGTGTGCCGGGGTAGGTTAGGTGTGGCACATTTCTTGCGTGTGGGGCACACGTTAACAAATGCGTGGTAGACTGGATCTGTTGGTAGGAGTGGTGGTATTCAGGTCCAGCAATCAGCATTTTTTTTAAAAAAAAAATGGCTCTTTCTGGGGATCATTTTAGAATATTTTGTTGCTCTTTCTGTTACACCTCATTTGTTGCGTGTAATCTGGATTCAGAAAGGTGTTGGCCCATGGCTATATGCCTACAGGGACTTGTTGTACCTTTCAGGACGAATGGACGAGGCAGCCAGGCAGAGATCTGTCCAGCGAAATGATCCCAGCTTGTGTGCGGTAGAGGAAAGCTGTACGGCCGGGTTCGCTTCGTGTATACACAAACGCTGTTTTACATGGCCCACTGCCAATAAAACGACGGTTTACTGTCGTGTGTTGTCAGTCGTCGTTACTACTTATACTCACAAAGCCTTAAGCACTATAGTAGTACCCTTCTAGAGACTGGCCATTAGTTTACCAGTTTAATTGTACCACACCTTTTTCGTGACCCACAAGCATTGCACGCCCTCATAGTAGCGCTTGCAGCTACTGCAAAGAGTCCTTGAGCACTGCAAGTTTTACCCCCACCTTTTTTCCAGTGTAGTGAAAATTGCCCGTTTTCATATTTACATCGGGACACTGTGCTCACAGCCAGCAGGTTACCCTTGGAGCTAGACCTGAAACTCATCTTGATCCACCACCACTAAAAAAAAAAAGAAACCATTGGGTATCGGCAGCCGGCAGATGAGGGCTGCGTACACCGAGCATGCAATGCCGCATGGTCCGAGAGCCAGCGGCTCCGCCGGGCACCGGGACCAGGAGGAGGACTAGGGGGCGCGGACGCCGGAGAGCCAAGCGAAAAGTAGCCGCCGTCCTTGCAAATTATGAGAGCTTTCCCCACACTCTGGTCCACTGCCCTAGCTCATCAGCTGGCCAGCCGCCGCGGAATCTCCCTGCCTGTCTCGTCTGCTTGTCTCGCTCGCCGCCATCACTAAACTAATTTAATTTAGTGCGTGATCCACTGCCGTTAATTTAATCCTGGTCCCTGTGACAGCCGGAGTTGACCAGACGAAATGCAATGAAGAAATCAACGGCGAGGTGTGGGCTGGCTGGCTGGCTCTGGTTCGGTACAGGCGCTGCGCTGGCCGCATCGCTGTTCCCGACGCAACTGTCTCAGCATTCAGTGCTCGCCACTCTCTGGAGAAGATCAGTCCTGAGCTCCGGGGGCAATGACAACCAGATGGCCGCCCGTCCCGTCCGGAGCTGCGACGGAGACACGACGCGAAGGTCCGCCCAGGGCCAGGACGCCATATGTGCCACCAGATCATTGGTTTGGTGAAACCTGTGTTGTTTCTCATGGGGTGCCACGCCCACGTCGGTAATGTGAACTCATACTGGAACGGTCACGCCTCTCACGCTGAAAGGGACCGGGCAACTCGCCGGTGCTAATCCTGCTGGATCGCGAGGTGGCGCGGGACACTGCTCATGAATCCATTGCCCGCTCCAGCAGACGCCGCGACATCGCCGTCAGTAACAGTAGGAATCTGGTGTCAAGAGCGCGAGCGCGTACCTGATGCTAAGCTTCAGCTCAACTCCACTCCAATGATTTGTGGTTTTTGTTTCATACAGCCGCAGCCAACTGCCATGCCCGATCCAAGCACAGAACAGAAGCCAAACTGTTGCCCGGCAGGCAGAACAGAAGACAGCAGGCATGGTCGCTCTGACAGCCTGACTGAAGCAGTGACGCTACGCCATAGGGCTGCAATATGCACGGTTGACAGTCACAGTCAGCAGTCAAAAAGAGAGAGATGCCGGATCCCTGCCTTTTCTGCATGCTCGAGTGAAAAGATGTGGGACGGTGCCAGTTCAGTACAGCACGGGGCGAGCGGGCCAGGATCTGGGACGGCTGCTACAGGGTTGGGTGAATGAGACCAACAGGAACATGGTTGGTGCAGCAAGGGCGTGGTGACCGGGTGAGTCAGTGAGGGCTGAAGAGTGAAGACGACGGACACATGGGATGCCCCGACCGATCCAGCCGCCGCCGTCCAACGAGATCGCCGGTTCGCCGCACGCCAGCACCTTTGCATTTGGCTGCTTCGTTTGCGTGGATCCAGAATTCCAGATCCAATGCGCCGTTTCGCACCTGCGTGTGTTCCCGAATCACCAAAGGGCTGGTACACTGGCCGTCGCCCGTGACGGATGCCCAAGAGATGCTACGCGGCGTCTGTAGTGTAGTAAAACCTGTCTGCATGCGAAAATCACTTCTGAGAAAGACGATTTAAATTTTTTGTGACTAAGGATTGCGGATATCCCGTCGTCTCCTCGGCAGGGCTACGGGAGAGGTTGATTGCATAAAAAAAGACATTAACCGTGCAAAACCACACTGTGGCCGGCCTCTCAAGAGTCCTAACCGTGCAATCAAACCGATCTGGTGGGGCTGGTGCAGGCCGGATCTGGGCATTCAGGGAGGGGGAGAATCATGGCCGGATGTGGCCCAGCCCAACGCTAATAACGAAATGGAAATTCCAGCATTGTTGCACGCACGGTCTAGCCCACCCAACAGCCGAACAAACAGCCCAATTCAGCCTTTCAGCAGCTTCAGTGTTGCGCACTTTCGCTTGCACCAGCAGGTTCGCTGCAACACTTGTTCCTCAGAAATTCTCAAAAAAAAAAAAAAAAAACCTTGTTCCTCAGAAGGCCGGAGCAGAGCGCTGCATGTTGTGATCAACGGCATCATTTGCTGAAGAGAGCAGCAGGCCCCTGCCAGCGCTGGCTGGTGCTCAAACAGGAGGACAGGGGCCGGGCCGCTACAGCAGAGAGAGTATATGTAGGTGTAGTGTGGGCACTGAAGTGTTGCTTGTTACAGGCGGTGCATCCCAATCAGAGGCAAGGGAATCATCAGAACAGCCAGCCTCCGAAGCAAAGCAACGCAAAGTTTCCACCCAGTCAGCCACCACTTCAGATACCAGGGCCACCGAGGACAGCTACAAATATCATACTTCATCAAATGACATTATAGGACATAGTACATTCCAATTTCCAGCCGTTCTTAGCATGATGTCCTGCAAGAAATTGAGGCAGAGATCCATGGGGTCCTGCCTGTTCTTTCTATTCAGAAATTCTGAACCAAGCAAGTTGGTTTGCCATTTTGTATGCGCATGCTTCTGCTTCTCCACACCTGTTCTTTCCATTTGTAAACCTTGTGCTGCATCTGAATTCCGAACCATACACAACATGACAGCATACAGTGTGTTCGGCTCCAAGTAAATGACAGTCCAGCAAACCATAATTTCCTGCGGCAGCTGGGTGCATTAGTAAACTTTAGAGGCCCATTCTATGCATCTACCAAGTTAAACTTGCAATCCAAACCTGATTAAACATTTAACTACATCATTAGGCCCCCATTAGCTCAATTGATGGATGCGCCCAAGTGTCGCTACGTGACTTGCATTCCAATTTACCGTCACTACTCCTTCAGGGAATAAGAGCATCTCGCATGGTCCCTGCAACAGGAGTGCGCTCTACTTCACTTCTACTGCTCTTCACCGCCCCTTTTTAAATTCCGCCCGCCACTCCAAGAAGCGCGCCAAAAGCACAAGCGCTCTCTCCTTCCTCCACTCTCGGAGTATCAGCAATGGCCATCTCCTACTTGCTCTTCCTCCTCCTCGTCATCGTGTCCCTAATCCAGACCTCCATTGCCTCGCCTCCTCACAAGCTCCGTCTCTCCGCCTCCGAGGTCGCTGCGCTCGAAGCGGCCGCGCCACCGCCGCCGCCGCCACCCCGGCCGGATCAGCCGACCACCTTCTTCGAGGTGGACCGGCCGCACCGTCCGCCGCCGGGCAGCTTCGGCCCGTGCTCCACGCTGCTCCTCTCGCACTCCTTCGCGTACACCTACGGCAAGCCTCCCACCACGGTCGCCTACTCCCCGCCGCCATGCCTCGCCGCGGCGGGCGGCCGCGCGTCGTCGATCTCGCTCGCCGTCCTGGAGTGGCGCGCCACGTGCCGCGGCGTCCAGTTCGACCGCATCTTCGGCGTCTGGCTAGGCGGCGCCGAGCTCCTCCGAGGCTGCACCGCCGAGCCCCGGCCCAGCGGCGTGGAGTGGAGCGTCTCCAAGGACGTGACCAAGTACGCGTCGCTCCTCGCCGCCCGCAACTCCACCCTCGCCGTCTACCTCGGCAACATCGTCGACGACCAGTACACCGGCGTCTTCCACGCCGACCTCACGCTCCACCTCTACTTCCACCACCCGCCGGCGCCGCCGCCGCCGCCGCAGCCCGGGCTGGGCCCCGCCGACGCCATTGTTCCAATCTCGCAGAGTCTACCGTTGAACGACGGGCTCTGGTTCCAGATCACCAACGGCCGCGACATCGGATCAGCTAGCATCACCGTGCCGCGCAACACGTTCCGCGCCGTCATCGAGGTGTGCCTGTCCTACCACTCCGACGACGAGTTCTGGTACACGAACACGCCGAGGGAGCACGGCCCGTTCCGCGAGGTCACCGTCCTGGTCGACGGCGACATCGTCGGCGCCGTGTGGCCGTTCCCCGTGGTGTACACCGGCGGCATCAACCCTCTCCTCTGGCGCCCCATCACCGGCATCGGCTCGTTCAGCCTCCCGTCCTACGACATCGAGCTCACGCCGTTCCTGTGGAAGCTCCTCGACGGCGGCGACGAGCACGAGGTGGCGTTCCAGGTGACCAACGCCCAGGACGTGTGGTTCGTGGACGCGAACCTCCACCTCTGGCTCGACCCTCGGTGCGCGGCGACGGCGGCGGGCGTGGTCAGCTACGACGCGCCGCCGCTGGACACGACGATCGCGGTCCGGCCCGGTGGACCCGGCGACGAGTTCTACTACACGACGGCGTTCCGCCACGTCGTCGCCTCCGGGTGGGTGCAGACGGCGTCGTACGGGAGGATCACGGCGGCGTGGACGCAGAGGCTCGGGTACGAGAACACCAACAGGATCATCCAGGACAGCAGCGTGCAGGCGGTGAACCAGACCACCGACGCCTACTCCGGCGCGCACGTCGCCGACCGCGCCGGCGTGCTCTACTCGCAGCAGGCGCAGCAGAGCTTCGGGCTCTACATGTTCGTCGGCGTGGTGAACCAGACCTCCAACGACACGTACACCATCGCGAGGAATGTGAAGCTGGGGCTCGCCGAGGAGAGGGTCGCCGCCGGGCGGTCGGGGTTCTGGTCCCGGTCGCTGCGGAACGAGCAGGACTGCGAGATGGACGTGGACGTGGAGGAAGGGGACGCCGTTGGGATCTCGTGGGGGGCGCGCCAGACGTACAGGTACGAGGCCTCCGACGCGTGCTACTTCCGGAACGTCACCAGCCTTGGGTACACCGTCGTGTCCGACCACTCCGACGAGGCCTGCGGCGTGAAAGGATCGCCCGCCGGTGGCATTGCGGAGTTGACGGCGGCAGAGGGAGCGGCGCAGCTGAGCTCCTAAGACTGAAGCTGATTGTTCAGAGATGGTTATTTTGTCGTGCTTGCTTTTTTTTCCCTCTCTCTTTTGCTGCTTGACTTGAATCCGCGCATGTGTTTATTAGATTACTTCTTCAGAGCGGTGAAAAAGATTGTATAACTACCATAAGATGTATCCGTTGGAATAAGAGAGGAGTCTATTTGTTGCGAACAAAGGTGTCAATTACTAGTACTCAATTTGCAGCTCAAAATCTTTTTTTTTTAAATTGCAGTTCAAAGAATATAAAGGGTGAAAAATTTTCACCTAGAAAACCGTATTAAACCGTATTAGTTCATTTCTTCTCTATGTGCACGCAGCCCAATGCAAAAAGTTTTTCATCTTTTCACCCCTTCTACCGGATTTAAACACCCCCTTAAGTGAGAACCTCGTCAGAAGACTGAACCCAAATGCTCCAGTCCTGTACTATCTGAAGTGAGAACCTCGTCAGAAGACTGAACCCAAATGCTCCAGTCCTGTTCATGGTGACGCTGCTGGTGTCAATCCGCTGGCTGCATACCCTGCAGCCAAGCAAACAGCTGATTTTAGTTAACTGCTGCTGCTGCTCCTTCTAGCCGTGGCAGCAGTAGCAGTCCGCAAATTTTTTTTTGGTCTTCTAGATTTTTTTTTTTTTTTGAAATTATGGTCTTCTAGACTAGTAGCTCATTTTAGTTTTCTTGACCCATCTTGAATTCGTTCATGTAGGATTTAGTTGCTGTAAAGTGTAAACTATTTTTTTTCGAGGAATTCTACGGTAGGCTTACGCCGACCTAAACATTATATTGATTGGATAAAGGTTACATCCATGGAGTTGTGAGAAAAAAAACAAAGAGGAGGAGAAAAGGCACGTCTTTTTAAAATAAAAAATTGCACCGACGTAGAGGGTACGCGCATTTGTGTTCGGCAGGCCCATTGGACTAGGCTCGAATGCTCGATTTACCGTTGCACCGACGCAGGGGGTACACGCGTTTGTGTTTGAAATTTTGAATCCATGGGAGACTCTGAAGTCTTTCCTGGTCTTCCATGAATGGACGTATCCTCAAGGTTGTACCTTGGCCGTGTTGGTTCTTGAAATAAAGGACGATGCCCTGCTTCACCAATCTTCCCTCAAAGATACATGCTGCAAGCAAGAATCCTCCACTCCGGTCCGAAGTCTGAACCCTCAAACATAATTGAACCTTCCAATGATCCCTCAACCTGATTTCGTTTGGTCTATGACCACAACAAACCAAGCACTAGTGCAAAGAGCTTGACTGAGCTACCGAGGTTGTATGGATTGCAAGAAATAGATAGACTATTAACAAAAGTATCATTCCAACAGAGGATAGTAAGGTAAAGGGCGTGTTTAGTTCGAAAAGAGAGTGAAAAGTACTGTTTTTATAAAAGCGTGCACAGAGATAGAAATGAACTGGTACGGTTTTCTAGGATGGAAAACTTTTAATGGAAAGAGAGGAGCTAAACAGGCCACAAAATTGCATTGATACTCTGACACTATGGAGTCATAGAACAGAAACTCAGAAAAGAAGAGATATTTTGCTGTGCTGGATACAGGATCGGCCCCAAAACTCAATATCTGTACTAATTTTTTCATTCCTTCTTCTTTCTTCTTCTTTTTCCTCCTTTTCTTTTTCTCTCGTTTTCTTTCTTTTTTATCTGCTGCCCATTTGTATAGCTTCTGCTGCTCTGCATAACTAATAAAATTTAGGTAAGGGGCCTCCCGTGCCACTTACACATGATAAAGCTGGTAGGCAAGAAAGAGAGACGCCGTTCAGCTGGTGCCGATCGGCCTTCCATTTGGCGATTTCACGGTCTTAGTTTGGATCCATGGAAGACTTACCCTTTCCTGGTCGTCCATGGATGGGATGTGTATCCTCGATGTTGACGTTGACCAGCTAGACCTTGCAACAAGACGAATCCCACAAGAGTTTTAAGCCAAGCTCTTCCAAAAGCCGGCCAGGCCAGGCCCGCACTGAAGCATACACTCAGGCAGGAAGCGTTGCCGGCCTCTACACTGATCCAACCATGGCCATGTCCTGCATTCCCCTTGTCCTTCTCCTCTGTCTGGTCGTCCCAGGCACCGTCGCCTCGCCCCGTAAACTACGCAAATCCCCTACCGAGATCGCCGCACTTGACGCGGCCGCGCCGGCTCCGGCCGGCGCGTCGGGGCCGACCACCTTCTTCGAGGTTGACCGGCCGCTCCACCCACCACCGGGCAGCTCCGGCCCGTGCTCCACGCTCCTGCTCTCCGCCTCCTTCGCGTTCACCTTCACCAAGCCGCCCGCCACCGCCGCGTACTCCCCGCCGGCCTGCCTCGCCGCGGCGGGCGGGGGCGCCTCGGCGATCTCCCTCGCCGTCCTCGAGTGGCGCGCCACCTGCAAGGGAGTCCAGTACGACCGCATCTTCGGCGTGTGGCTCGACAACGCCGAGCTCCTCCGCGGCAGCACCGCCGAGCCGCTGCCGGACGGCGTCGTCTGGTCCGTCTCCAAGGACGTCACCAGGCACGCGTCCCTCCTCGCCGCCGGCGCCGGCGCCAACTCCACCCTCGCCGTCTTCGTCGAGAACCTCGTCAACGGCGGCCTCACCGGCGTGTACCACGCCAACGTCACGCTCCACCTCTACTTCCACCCCGCACCGCCGCCGACGCCGCCGCCCGCCGTGGGTCCCGCCGACGTCATCGTCCCGATGTCGAGAGGCCTGCCTCTCAACGACGGGCTCTGGTACAAGATCCAGAACGCGAGCGACGCCGCGTCCGCGACCGTGACGTTGCCGCCCAACACCTACCGCGCGGTCGTGGAGGTCTTCGTCTCGTTCCACGGGGACGACGAGTTCTGGTGGACGAACTCGCCCGGCGCCGACGCCAGCGGCCCGTTCCGCGAGGTCACTGTCCGTGTTGACGGGGTCCTCGCCGGCGCCGCGTGGCCGTTCCCCGTCATCTTCACCGGAGGCATCAACCCCCGCTTGTGGCAGCCCATCACCGGCATCGGCTCCTTCAACCTCCCGACGTACGACGTCGAGCTCACGCCGTTGCTGGGGAAGATGCTCGATGGGAAGCCGCACGAGGTCGGGTTCGCGGTGACCAACGCCGTGGACGTGTGGTACGTCGACGCCAACCTCCACCTCTGGCTGGACCCCGGGAGCGCGGCCACGGCGGCGGGGCTCGTCAGCTACGTGGCGCCGGAGCTAGCGGCGAACGCGACGTCCTCCCAAACGACGGCGAGCCGGCAAGTCTCGGCGATTGGATGGGTGAAGTCGTCGTACGGGAACATCACGACGAACGTCACGCAGACGTTCGCCTTCGACAACACCAACGCCGGCGAGACGGTGAACCAGACAACCGTGGCGCACGCCGGCGTCGCCGCCACGGGCGACGACGGCGTGGTGTACTACTCGGTGCAGACGCAACAGAACTTCCCGCTTTTGTGGGACTCAGAAGAGAATCAGGTAACCGTGACGCGTGGGTTCGAGGAGACGACGGTGGCCGCCGGCCAGTGGTCGTCGGGGCCGCCGTACCGGTCGCTGCGCACCACGCAGCAGAGTAGCGTGGCCGGGGAGTCGTGGAGCATCCGGCAGACGTACAGGTACGAAGCCACCGACGGGTGCTACTTCAGGAACGTGACTAGCAGCGGTTACAGCATCGTGTCGGACCACTCCAATGAGGTGTGCGCGAAGGGGACACCTGCCGGCGCTGCTGGACGTTGACAGGGCAGCCGGAGCGGAGAAGGTTTGGCTCGTTGTACGTGGGCGTGGTGGCTACGAGTAGGAAGAAGTCTACGTGGCAAACTATCTTCGTTGGTCCCTTTATTAATTTGTAACTTTTTATTCGATATAAATAAAATAAATGGAATGAAACATGACTGGAAGATAACGAAAAATAAAATATTATCAAGTAGGAATCACTCTTTACCCATGTCTATGGATTATAAAGTAACAATATGACATAAGTTCCAAACAATGCATGCTGGAAACCTTAATTTGCTAAGCTACTTGTTTTCAAATACCACCTCCATCCAGCATGGTGTGTATGGAAATGAATCTGATATGTGCTCGCTTATGATGCAATTCTTGGACCTTTGAGCTATTCAAATGGTAAGATTACCCTTGACCATGATACCAAAAAGAATGCAATCTCTTTATAAGGATGAAATCCGAGGAAAAACACGCCACTGTTGCATGTTGCAACCTTATCTTTGGTTTCATGAAGAACGATACCACTATCAAAGTCCCGTTCAGATTCTTCTTCGGTCTGCACTTCACTCACATCATTTTGGGAGTTAATGATCCATGGCGTGCTATATATATCAGTGTCATTGTGTCAATGTAAGGGAAATTTTCCACCACCCCTTGAAGGTTGATATCACTCTTCAAAACCCACTCCATGTGACTGCATGATTCATTAAGCAACGAAGCTTGAAACCGGGGCCATGCATTCGCTTGCGAAAGTAACACAAAGTACAATCCTTTCTTTGATTTTCCCAAGGAAAAAAACACCTTGGTTCTCTGCTGGTGATTTAATCATCTGGAACTTGTCATTTCACAAGGTTATTCTGCAGACATGAGGTCAGTGAAAAGTATGTTAGGCCGTGTTTAGTTGATGAAAAGTTTTTGGTGAAAAGATTTCGAGTATTGATTTTACCAATTTAGGAGTAGTAAATGTGGACGAAAAAGGTGGAAAGTTATATGGATAGGTTGGAAATCTCGAGACGAATCTAACGATGGTAATTAGAGGGTAATTAATCCATAATTAGCGGATGGTTACTGTAGCATTACTATTGCAAATCATGGATTAAGTAGGCTCATTAGATTCGTCTCGCGATTTACAGCCCATCCATATAACTTTTCACCTTTTTCGTCTGCATTTAATACTTCATGCATCTAAGATTCTCCTTTGATGTGATGGGTGAAAAAATTTCGGGTGGGAACTAAACAAGGCGTTAGTAAATTATGCAGCAATTTTGCAAATTATGTCCCTGTTGTCATCGTTCAATTCAATATCATATGACAATAATCACAGAGCTTGTCGTTGCTCCTTTTCTGTTTTATTTGTCTTAGCTAGCACCATAAATAAAGCCCAACGAGCATGTCTTTTTTTTTAACCAAAACAAAGTGTTAAACATGTAATTTTCATCTGGTAGGCAAACACTACTTTTGTTTGACCTTCACAATGGTAGCCCCTTTCTTCATACGAAAAACTAATTATGGCCATGATGTAGTTTTGGAGAAAAGAAAAAAAATATGCATGCTTTGAATGAAGTTTCATGTGGTAATATATACATAAAAGAATCGGTACATTTAATTTTGTAAACAAAAAAGTTAAATCGAAATAAAACATACATATCATTTAGTCAAGATCTAATCTCTACAATTGCATTCTTTGTGAGATTTTTTTAAATATTAGAATTGCACTTTTTATGGGACGGAGGGAGTACATGTGGAAGGAGCAAATGGATCGATCTGTACCTACTCCCTCTGTCCCCTTTTTATTGCCGTCAGACAAAAATGACGGTAACCAATGCACATGATACGAGTACTCCCTCCGTCCCAAAATAAATGCACTTAGAGAGTTTAAATGTGTAGAAAGTTCAAATGTGTAGAATAATGTAATAGAGAAATTACATTTATGCCCCTGTAAAGGTGCAATCATTGCACCTGGAGAAAAGAGAAAGTAGAAAAAGACAAATAGAATTGGTTTGTCTTATATGTAAATGTGCACTTATTTTGATAAAATTTGAACTCTCTTAGTGCACTTATTATCGGACGGAGGGAGTAAAAGTTTGTAACACTCTTATATCTGCTAGCTGACCCATCTGAAAGACATGACATTAATGTTGTACTTGCCGCTCTGTATCTCTACTCCTTCTCCAACTTGTGGTTGTGAGGCTGCCACGCTGTGGAGAGAGATTGGGACAAGATAGGCCGCAGCTACTCGCAAAGGCATGCGGCAATTAATCAGGGACAACGGACTGTAGCTTCCACGATGATTAAAAAGGGACGGAGGCTACTCATAATAGAGTCATTCGGGCAATGCATGTAAAGTGCTCGCCGAAAATAGACAGCTTGGCGTCGACGTATTTCTACCAACCTGACGCGCATATTGGCAATGGTCCCGGTAGCATCCTTTTGGTCTTATTGACCTAAGAGATGTTATTTATAGTCTATCTCTTTCTATATATGGAAAGTCAAGAAATTCTCATCGAAACATCGAGAAATTGTACATATAGAAAACTTTAAAGAAAAAAAGGAGACCCATGTCATGATTTTCAAATCTTTTCTACTTAGTAGTCTAAGGGCATGTTTGAATGGTGGGGTAAATGGGGCAAATTTGCTCCAATTTACCCCAAAGGTGCCAAACATGTAGGGGTAAATGGAGTGGGACAAATGTTTTGCCCCTCAAATTGCATTTGCCC
Organism: Urochloa ruziziensis; assembly: GCA_015476505.1. NCBI lineage: Eukaryota > Viridiplantae > Streptophyta > Magnoliopsida > Poales > Poaceae > Urochloa > Urochloa ruziziensis. Next base: position 12,425,145 of record CM027122.1, on the reverse strand, counting down.
CTAAAGAGTGTCAAATTGGGGCAACTATTTACCCCTCAATCCAAACACCCCATGGGGAAAATTTGTTAGGGCAAATAAAAGAGGCAAAACATTTGCCTTGAGGTAAATATTTACCCCTTCAATCCAAACAAGCCTAGTTTCTCGATGAGGATAATTAATTCGGTCGTCGTGGTCGGACTCTATTATGGATTTCTGACCACATTCTCCATAGATCCCTCCCCTTACCGAACAAATGACCTCTCCTCCCACCTCCATTTCCTCGACGAGAAGACTTGCGTCGTGAACGGCGATGGTGGCCACTCCGACGACTCCTCGAGCTTGACTTCCTTGCTGGGATATAATAATGGGAAAAGAACAACCTCATAGTAGTGCGGTGATACCATGGGATCGCCGTATGCAAGGAGAAAGCGTGTATTGAAGCTCTCCGCCCCGACCATCGTGATCTCCGGGAAGGGAGGCAAGTGCACCCGCGTTGCCGCGTTTTTTTAGATAAAGGAAATTGTTCCGGCCTCTGCGACCGCACACAGCCATATTTTTACAATGTTTCAGCTCTAAAGCTGATCACAAATAATAGGAAATGTACACAAATGAAAGGAAATAATCAAAAGCAAAGTCTATTATTGTTTCTCCATCAATTCTTGCCAAAGATATCCAAAGCGATGACCTCCAACGCTTTGCTTGCTGAATGGATAGTTTCCCTTAATTCCTCTCGTTGTAATAAGGCCCAGAACCGCAACCAATATGCACCCCTGAAAACGTTGTGTGCTTGCCGCGTGGCAGGGTTAACCACCTCAAGCTCCCAAAGCAAGAGGAGGAGGAGGAGGTCGTTGCAGTGATCCTTGACATAGCCGCTGTCCGTGTCCAAGAAGTCAAGGTCGGCGCTGACCCGGCGCGCCGTGGAGGGGCGTGAGAAGAAGAGGCATGATAGGTCATCGTCGTCATAGTCGTGGGGCGCCACCTTCACGCAGAAGATAACGAAAACATTTCACAAGGTGTTTCTTTTCTTGACTGAATAATCTGCTTGCAGAATAATCTCATCCTTTGTAACTTTTTTATTCAGTCAAGAAAAGAAAAAGGAAATGAAAACATGACAGGAGATAACGAAAAATAAAAGTAATTTAAGTAGGACTTTACCAGATCACTGTATGACATAGGCTTCCAAACAATGCATGCTAGAAACCTTAATTTGCTAAGCTAGTTGTTTTCAAAGAATACTTTATGAGATGCCCTCTTGGACCTTTGAGCTATTCAAATGGTAAGGTTAGACACTATTAGCGTGATAGCAAAAAGACTTCAGTCTCTTTATAATGATGAAGAAATCCGAGCAAAAACACTCTATCGTAGCATGTTGCGACCTTATCTTTGGTTTCATGAAGGACGATACCACTGTCAAAGTCCATTTAGATTCATCTTTGGTCCGCACTTGACTCACATCCTTTTGGTAGTTAAGGATCCATGGCATGCTATATCTATAATTGTAAACATAAAGGGAAATTTTCCATCGCGGCTTGAAGGCTGATATCACTCTTCAAAACCCATTCCATCTGATTGTATGATTCATTATCATTAAGCAACCAAGATTGAAACTGGGGCCATGTAATCTCTTGTGAAAGTAACACAAAGCACACCCCTTTCTCCGATTTTCCCAAGTAAGTAACAACTTAGTTCTATGTTGGTGATTTAATCATTTGGTACTTGTCATTCCACAAGGTTATTCTGCAAGCATGAGATTAGTGAAATTACTCCCCTGTTGTCCTCATAAGTTGGTAAACTATACAAGGTGTAATTTTAATTTGTAAATTACTCCCTTGTTGTCCTTATAAAAAATAATAGTATGATCACATTTCTCCAAAATGACCATATTAAAGTTCTAAATTTATTTTAATGGTTAGCCCATTCTATATTTAAAGTTATGTGTGCTTTTTACTACACGTGTAAGCTCGTAAAACTAAACGAAAATATCATATGACAAATCACAAAGCTAGTCCTTATTCTTTTTCTATTTTTGTCTTAGCTAGCACTATAAACTGGGGTCATGTATTACCTTGTGAAAGTAACACCTTGGTATTCTCTTGTGAAAGTAACACAAAGCACACCCCTTTCTCCAATTTTCCCAAGTAAGAAACACCTTAGTTCTCTGCTGGTGATTTAATCATTTGGTACTTGTCATTTCACAAGGTTATTCTGCAAGCATGAGATTAGTGAAAAAAAATTAGTAATTTTTACATGGTGTAGTTTTAATTTTGTAAATTACTCCCCTGCCATCGCCGTCCAAAATTATAGAATGGTCATGTTTCTCCTAAATAGTCTTATTAAAGTTAAATTTATTTTAGTGGTCAGCTCATGATCATATGACATAACATAGAGCTTATCCTTATTGTTTTTCTTTTTTTTTGTCAAAGCTAGCATTATAATTAAGGCCCATGATGAACATGTGTTTGTTCTTTTAAGAAAAAAACTGTTAGGAGAATATAAATCTCATTTGTTAGGAAAACACTACTTTACCTTAACCTCCATGATACAATTCATTAGCTAGCTTTAGAGCCAGGGGCGGGCACACTTGGTATTCAATGGTCTTCATTGAATACCCATTATTTTCACAAACAAACTAAGTACATGTAGTATATCAATGTATCTGTATTCAAACAAATGGAAAAGATAATAAGATCTTATGGCATTCAACATCTAAGTTTAATTTCTCTTCTACAAAGTAGGCCATATTGATTATTGAGTACATCTATGTGACTATATCCATGTGTATTTTAGGCTGCCAAAATTTATTTTTGCACCTTTTAAAAATTTTGAATACCCAAACTTGAAATCTTGGGCCCGCCCCTGTTTAGAGCCTTTAGGAGACGAGATGAACAGCTTGCATTGTGGCTTATGTTCCTTTGTTACTCCTCCACCGGCGAGCGTCATTTCGTCCCTGCCACTGCTTCAGCAGCCCGGTGGTGCCATCCTTCATTATAAGCACATCACCATCAAAGAAGCTGGGTGTGATTCCCTTAAGTTGGTAGAGCTTCTAGTGAAGAACTGTGGAGGCACACTCTTCCGGTCTCACAGTTGCTACCAGGTCGTGTTGATGATAGTGGATGGGGGCCGAGACTGCATGTGCAATGTGGTGGATGAGCCACCATTTTCGACCTCAAGTCTATCACTTCAATTCATGTGGATCAGGTACAAGGCTTGCGAAGGTCGCCATCAATGAATAAGAATACCTGCTCCACTGCCCCGACGCCACCGCCAGCTTCACCCCACCGTTGTCACCGTCTTCGCCCCCTTTGCCGCCGTCTGCTAGAGTTGAGGGCCATCGTGTCTTGTCAACGGTGGCAGTGGTCGAGATAGGTCATGCAACAATAATGTTGGTAATCGTTGTAATCACTACAACAGTTAAGGTAGTTCTTAAACTCTAGAATTCAACTGCACCAACAACCATGCCATCTACTACAACTGGAAAGTCGTCAGTGGTTGATCAGCCGCCACTCCATGCCATATCTCACGAGGCCGACTCTAACGAGGGAAGCACGATCATCGTTGACAGCGGAGAGCACAGGGAGAGGAAGGCCACCATTGTTAACTAGTGACTTGTGTTGTCTTGTGGTACTAATTTTCTACTTGACTACTTTGTGTATTCTTTTAGAGATCTCGTTCTTTTGCCTAGAATCTGGACATGGTTTTTGGAAGATTATTACATTTGTGGAGTGCCTACATATGTTGGCGCTGTTAAATGACACACTTTTAGTACCATCTAGGTTATGTTTATGGACTAATCTTTATACTAACCCTGCCACTTGGCACTGAAATAACCCCGTTTCCGCTTGTGCACATATTTCTGGATCATTTTGGTTTACACAGGTTAATTGGCTATTTTGAGCGAATATGGGCTGAATTCGAGACTAGCAACAACACGGCGAAAGATGAAGGCCAAAAGCCCTAATGAAGCCTAAAGGAACCGAAGCCCGTTTATGCTCTACTCCAATGGGCCACCTCTAACAAGGCTCAATTGAAGATAAGGCCAAAGTACTTCGAGATCAAGACAAATCTAGTGCAGACTCGGAAGACCCATCAAGACCCATCCATATCCCAGAGCAACCGACGTCCCAAGCCCACGAGTCTTGGAATATCAACTACTAAACATCAAAGGAGCTTGCATGCGAAAGATGGGCGCGAGGGGAGCCAAAATGCCCTAGGCCGCGCGGCCTAGGGCACCCTTGGCCGCGCCGCACGAGGCGTTTTTGAGCCCTCTCGGCCTCCCCTTCGAGCTAGGGTTTCCTCGCTATATAAATAGCCAATCTTCCAGAGGAGAGCATGATCCATCCACCAGAAGTCGGCGAAACCTAGAAGTGAACACCGGAGGGAGACGACGGCCGCCGGAAGTCCTCGAAGTTGTCTAGGGAATGGCCTAGGCTGGCCCTAGCCACCATGGCATCCCTGCGTGGTTGTGCCATGGTGGAGTTCAGGAGCTAGGAGTCACAAGTTGGTGTAACGGTTGATGTCTTGTGATGAACAATCATTCATGGTAAAGTATAGATGTGTTCCGATTCAATAGCGATCCATTTGCCTCCTTTTATGATTTCATACTCTCTCGGTTGTGCTTGTTTCAATCTATGACATGTATAGATTGCACAGGATGTTCTTGTAGTCGCTGGTGACTAGAACTTGCATACCGGATCTATCGAGTAGTATGACACGTGTCCTTGTATCTAACCACTTCGATAGGGAGCATCGTGACAGGGTGTGGCTCGTGTAGGGTAGCGTTCTTGGGAGTTGGACCGGAGGGTGGAGGTTTAAAGATGCTTTGGATGAGAACCATGTTTTGCTTGCCAATCTAGCTAGAACTACAACTAGAAGGCGATAGGCTCGAGTTACCCCTTTGGTTGTGTTATCTCTTTTGCCTATGTTTGCGGATGTGATCAAATCTTTACTTCATGACTCATATCTATAGGTTTATCCCCTCGTATGCAATCGAATGCTTCATGTTCAGGTTTAAGCCCGTTAGATTAGATGGAAAACCCTAGGTAGTTCGTCGTCGATCCACGGATTGATAACCTTAGAAGAATACTCTAAGGGAACAGCTACAATGATCCGTGCGCTTGTGGTATATCTTAGCGTGCGTTTGTGCCGCCAACAACATAACAGTGGGATAAGTGTTAATGTAGATTGTCTTGGTCCAATGTATCGCCGCCACATCATCACTTATTTGTCATTGCCAAAGAAGTGAAACGGGCGAGAAGTTAGAAGATATATCATCAGACAATCAATTGATTATTTGCCCCCACGTGGACACAAAAGATGATTTCTATACTTTGGTAATCTGGTTGGTATGTCCATGTGCATGTCTATATACTATAAGGATCCAACAAAATTGAAACTTTTTCACCTACAAAAGCCCACCCCATACCCCTCAGGTTGGGTCCACTGGCCAGAAAAACTCAATGTCAACGAACGAAACCAATCGCTTTAGAAAAAGCTTTTGCCGATCCTCCCGTTTTTTTTTCACCTCGTCTCGGCTTTACCCGCCGGCCCATAGCCGCCGCGCCAAATTCGGCAATCATCACCAAGCGATCATTGTTTCCATCTTTTTTTCACGCTAGGAGCATCCTATCCTTTCCTTTCTTTGCGCGAGCACCCCTGATTCCTCTCCTTCCCTCACCGCGGCCTCGTACCTCACCCCCATCCTCATCCCCACGACCCTACCCTCCGGCGGCGGCTTCCTCGCGCAGCTCGCACCTTCGCCATCGGACAGGAGGAAGACGCCGCCGCCATCGGGTTGGAGGAAGATGCCGCCGCCGTCGGTTGCTGTCACTGCTCCACTTGTCCCAAGGGCGAGCGGTCGGACGGCAGCGACGCCACTGCGACCGGCGAGTGGGATGTGGCGGCAGGGGCGGTCCCATCCGCGAGCAGCGTCCTCTCCCATCCCGCCGCCTTTCAGTGCGCGAGTCCCCCTCCTCCCCCAGTCCACGCCGTAGATCGAATCACACTGCGGCGTAGACCTCGTGCCCGGCCGCGCACATGAAGACCGGTGGCAGCAAGCTCCTCTGAGGTGCCGCCCGCGCGAGGAACCTGAGCCGTCGCCGTCCTCCGCCGCCGGTGTGGTGCCATGGGCGTGGCCACCGGATCCGCGCGCGTCGCGGGGCTGGGGGCGCGGCCGGGGACGGTGGCCACCGGATCCGTGCGTTTGCTCCATGGTTGTAGAGGGGATCTTCCACCTGACCATGGTGTGTGGACTACTATGACCGCGTGCTCCCAACTGGCAAGGTGGCTCGGGTCCACGGCGCTGCTCCCTTGAGCCGCACCCGCCGCCGGTGGCACCCTGGAACAACATCTGCTGTACTAGCGCCGAGGGCACAACATCACAAGTTGAGGCACGCACGGCTGCAGGAGGCTACACCAGCTTTTCGATCTGAAAGACAACACCCAAAGCACCTAGGTGAGGAAGCTCTCCAACTAGCAGGGCAGGGCCCTTGTCAAGGTACGGCGACACCTTAGAGCATCCGTAGGCGACATGTTCGATTAAAAACCTCTAAAGTTTTATTTCTATGTGACAAATCTGATTTGAGTTTGTTGATTTGCTTGCCTCATGGTCTGTCATTTGAAGGCGAAGCAGCATTGAAAGGGACATGCTGACCTGACCTGCGAATGACGTGCAAGCCTGAGGATCCACATGCGCAAGGTGTACTCTTCTGTCCTTCCCTTTTTATTCCTCCATGTTGCACGTTGTGCTTGCTTTAGCTCAGTTCAAAATTTCTAATGGCAATTAATAAGAGCAGTGTTCCTCATTTTTGGTACATTGGAGTTGTTCCCCTTTGCTGCCGCCTGCTCGCTGCCTTGCTTATTTAACAATTTAACAATGTACATTGTTAAATAAGAAAGCATGTACATTGTTTCTAAGCAAGCATGTGCATTGCTGCCATTTACATCTGGTTGAGATATGTTTAGTGGCTTTCTATTGGGAGAAGTTAGTGATATCGTCATGTTGATTTTCAGAGTTTCTTGATAAGAAAAACTGGAAAATAGCTCATACGGAAATCGAATATCAAGAGCTTAAGGTACTATTTCTATTTTGAGCAGTAATTGTCTAGCAATGCTCCATTATTAGTTCTGTCAGGTGAACTGTTTTGCAGGTGTGTATTAGTAAAAAAGATCTTTTCTAATTTTATTTAGGACTAATTTTCTATATTTTCGTTGTTTTTCCCTTTACTGTACAGACTTCATACTTTTGTTTGTTTCTTTCCGTTCACTTCATACTTTTGTTGTAAACAAATATTGCTTGGTAAAAAAATCATTACTAGACTCTAATCTTGTCATGTAATCTTTATCCACTAGGCATTCTTCACCTTGGAAGAAGAATTAGCGGTGCAAATGTTGATTCTCTGGCTACTGAATGTGGTGATGGAAAACCAAAGGCACATCCTACAATGAAGGTAATTACTTGCCATTGTTACATGTGTGTCATGTGAGTCCCTTTTACTTTTGGGAGTTAATTAATTACAGCAGCACAATTTAGTTAGTAAGAACAGGGGGTAGAGTCGTAATGGTACAAAACTTGACTACATGGAAAGGGGTTTAGCATACATAAAAGAGACTACATGGAAGGGTATGAGAGCGTTTCCGTTCAGTAAAGTATAGATCTGAATGGTTCTTTTAGCCTAGATATTATGCTGTGAAATAATTGCAATCAGAATGCAGAAGGTATATTTTCAGGCATGTAGGAAAGTAAATCTGACTAATTTAGGTGTACCATATTATCTTGATGACCGAGTTCTGACCTAACAACACTATCATTTCTGACTAATGAAGTTTCTTAGTTATGATCTTGATTAGACTCTTGTCCTCGTACTGTGATTGTTCATATAGCTTGTCGATGATGATAATAGTATGTTTTTTGCATGCTTGTGCAGCCAATGAAATATTAGTGAGTTGATGGGTGTGACACATATCTAGGTAGGCAACAACGGATGACTGAATTGATGGATGGAACAGATTGGGACAGATTAGTTTCAGTTTAGTACTGCTATTTTCAGTACTTTGATTTATTTAGTCGAGATTAAATGATGGGTCGGCACTTAACTCAGTTTTCAGTTCTCATGTTACTCTGTTTTCCGTTACTCTAAATTCGGCTCGTGCGGTTTGTAATGTTTACCCCTCATATTTTTAGTCTTTTGGTCATGCCCCTAGGCAATTGTCCGTTTGTGTTGCATAGAATTTTTGTAATACAAAAACGCTTTTTTGGATATCAATGGAGCTACATTCAGGTTATGCCTGCTTGCTTATCTCTCTACCTCTTTCTCTGTGCAATGCCACAACCAGATGTAGTATTAGCAACTTCGAAGTTGCTACTGCTTGGGTAACATTTCTTACTAAAATGAATTATATCATGAATTGCAATATGTTGTTACAAGGCATTGTCCAAGCATGAATTTTCTTACTAAAGAATATTCTTCCCTTAGGGTGCTGTGCATATCTCTCCATGTAGAGTTTTCACTCAGATTTTTTCTCGTGCACTGCTACATCATTGTTTGTGTCTCACACAAATAATTTATAGTTCAGTACAGATGATTGGTTGATACCCAAGATTTTTATTTGTTAGATACTCGTTAGCATTTTTGATAGCAAAGGTTAAAACAGAATTGTGGCTTGGTTGTGACATTCTGAGTTTTTTGTGTATGCTATTGTTTTCTTTTTGAATTATCTTCCTATTTGCATTAATAAATCCGTTTGCTAATAATTGCAGGTGTGTTTTCTATAATTGGACCAACATGCTTTGCATTCATTTTCAGCATAGTGGTAAAGTTTTAGAAGCATTTTCTGACAGGGTTTACTTGGTGATCTGCAACTGTTGATAATCCCTTTAGTTGGTTTGGCTGAAGTAAACTTAACAATGGCCATCACTGTACAGATTTTTATTACTGAGAATGTAAAATCCACATTAATATAATTAATTATGGTACTTTTCTTTTGAGGTATGAATTCCTTATCTCTTGCCTATTTTGTTTTACATAGTACTTTTACAGCCCTTGATCTCATAGTGAGCAATTATAAAGCTACATAAACACCTGGTCCAATAGGAATTGTGTGATGGAGTTGGGATAGTAATCACTAAATTAGTAGCTTTCTAAAGATTTTTGGGGGAATATCAAGCATAATGTTCATTGTTGAATAATTCACTAAACTCTACTCCAGTGATGAGAAAATCAACGAAGATATGTGTCGGCTAAGCTATGACACTGCTGGAGGTAACAATTTTGTTCTCTCTTTCCATGGTGACATTGTCTGTATTCTGTGTCCAGTGTAGTTTTCATATCTATGATTCCTATGTGTCCACTACAGTTTGGTGGTAATTTACAAATACTACAGTAGTACCATTTTTTTTTGTTTGATACGGTAATTTACAAATACTATAGTAGTACCATTTTTTTGTTTATGAAGGAGCAATAGCATGTTTGATTTTTGCACCTTGTCATTTCCAAAAGGAAATCAAACTCTTGAATTGTTACTTTTAGTGTCAAACTCTGAATAACAGTGTAATGTAGGTCGAATAATCACAGCGTACCTTGCAATGTATTTCCTCTTCATATTCTTCAAAGAATGTCATGAAACTCTTATTTGTGAAGTCACAACTTATTTGAGTTAAAAGCTGATAATCACAACCATGTGTTTCCTACTAATTCAGAGAAAAGTCAAACAGATTAATCAGATTGAGATGCATGGGTCATCTTCATAGTTGGTTGCTGAGTAGAACTCCTGCTAATTACCAAACTGCAACATGACAACATAATATTTACGTTTTGTAGTGGTAAAATTGAAATAGCAAGTGTTATATGCATGGTGGTGTAACTAAAAAAGTTAATGGTGCCATGTTGAAGTTTAGGACATTAGATTTATCATCACAAAAATGTAGTTTTACAATCAAGTCTTATTATGCCATCTTAATACAATTTCAGGTTGGCTGCCGGAAGTACCAGACAAGAAAAGTGAAACCAGAAACATCTAAAACAATATGATGTTTTTTTCTAAGATTTTTTTTGGTGTATGGAAATGTAAGAGCAAAAATAATCTTAGTGCCGGAGTTTGGATGATATGTGTATCATCATTGTCTGTATTTTTAATATTAATTTAATATGTCGTAGGTTGTGTGGGAGATCGTATATGAGATGCAGTTGCTTACAAGCTTGGGTATCCGGTTTACTTCCCTGTTCGAGGTAACAACATGAATTATTTAGCATAAACTCAAATCAGTTTCCTGCTATAATAATATTTGACAGGACTAATTATATTCTACAGAGCTAGGAATTAAAAGAAAAATGATATGCAATATTATTACTCAACATGGTTCATATGCATAGGCATAGACGTTTGCTATATTCATGCTATAACTTTGGTTCAAATTTTACATGACAGAATGATCCTAGATGGTTGAAGGAAGGGGCGTTCTAATGAAAGGGTCCATTTTGCATGTTTGTGTCTCAGTTATGTACCTGCTACCCTCATGTTGGTGTCTAAAAAACACATACGATGTGTTTTGACTTAGTATGTTTTACATTCATGTCTGAACTTATGTACTGGGTAACATCATCTCTATATTCATGCTATGTGTGTTCGCAAGGGTTATGAATCAATTTGGAACCTGCGTCAGTTATAACTTGGAAAGCGGCATTGGAAGGAGTCTATTTAGTTCAGATGCTATAAATATGCATTCATGTTTACTTCACTTATATCACAATTTCTTTCGGTTTACATCAAGTATTTTTTTAACGTATTTTGTAAATGCACGTGCCTGTGGCACGTGCACTCCTACTAGTATATATAAACTTTGCATCATTATCAACTCCGTATATTAAAAGAAACAGATCAAAACTTAATCTCACAAACATAAAAAAATATAGAACAAATATCTATTCACAATCCATAAACGTTCTTATTATGATGGTACAGGAACCGCTGCTGAAGATCAAATAGGAGGCGATGCTTTAGATCAAACAGGAGGCGATGCTTTGGGTGCAAGCAGGAGCACGTAGGTTGAGTTCATTGCATAGAGAGTAGTTGGGTACCATAGCTGGTTGTTTTCTTAGTGCATTGTAATGCCTAAAGTTGTACACGAGCCACCGGCTCCAGGTCATCGTAAAACTTTTTCTCGAATTTTTTTAATACAATGATGTGCGGCTCTCCTACGCATTCGAAAAAAAAAGAAAATAATTGATGAATGGTCTCCGTGAGAAGAAAGAAAGCACTTGCTTCTCCTCGATCATGGTCAAACCTTCGAGCCTGACCATGAGAAAGCTAGCAACACAACATATCACCACCGACCTAACGATGCCATTTTTATTAAAAAAATACTATCGATGTTGTGTGGTAGGCCGCTTCTCCTTTTTTTTTCCCTTGTCGCGTAGTCCTCCTTTTGCTGACTAGGTGTGTGTAGGTTAAACTTACTAAAACGCAACATATACTACTAAGTTTATACCTATTCGAATAAATTTTATGGTGAACTTTTTTAAGAAAAAACTCAATTGTTTAGAAAACATATGATGAAGAAATGGCATGGGCAAGAGCATCCAAAAAAGGGTGAGAAAAAAAGAGAGGAGGGAGCCAGGAGCTTGAAGAGTGCGAAGGGAAGAAAAAGAAACGGACAGAGTGGGATAGTCCCATCTCAGTGGCTATCCGTAGGGGCACCACAACCGCACAATGCATATCCATATCTGACCCTGTATCCTGCAAATGCAAGCCGACCTGACCTGAATACATGCGCCGGCCGAATTCAGAGACCAAAGTCAGCGACCATCTCATCTTTGGCAGCTCATGCAGATGCACCCGTCCTACCATCACATGCTAATAAGCAACATGATACCACTCCGGTGGGCCCGTCATGGCGGCTCTGCCGGGACCAGCCGGCATGCGACATGGCCGTGGCCGAGCACGCCAGGAACTCTGAACTTTCAGTACCGGTGGCTGCCAAAATGAGATAGGATCATAGGATTAGGGCTCCATTATCCATCAGTAGACGAGGAAGCTAGACGCTCCTTAAGCTGGTGTAGGAGTATGTGCTAATGTGTGTGCCCACCGATTTCCCGGTCGTAGTTTGAATCCATGGCCTTATCCTCGAGGTTGACCCGGTCCCTCATCCCTCATCAACTTTAAAGCCGCCCTGGCGCGCGCAGCAAACTGCCTCCGTTCTGATCTGAACCATGGCTGCGTCCTGCCTTCACCTCGCCCTCCTCCTCTGTCTGATCATCCCAGCCACCATCGCTTCATCTCAGAGCCTACGCAAAACCCCCGCCGGCGCGTCGCGGCCGACCACGTTCTTCGAGGTGGACCGCCCGCTCCGCCCGCCGCCGGGCTGCTCCGGCCCGTGCTCCACGCTCCTGCTCTCTGCCTCCTTCGGGAACACCTTCACCAAGCCCCCGGCCACCGCCGCGTACTCCCCGCCGCGCTGCCTCGTCAAGGCGGGCGGCCACGCCTCGGCGATCTCACTCGCCGTGCTCGAGTGGCGCGCCACCTGCCACGGAACACAACTCAACAGGATCTTCGGCGTCTGGCTCGGCGGCGCCGAGCTCCTCCGCGGCAGCACGGCCGCGCCGCCGCCGAACGGCATCGTCTGGTCCGTGTCCAAGGACGTGACCAAGTACGCCTCCCTCCTCGCCGCCGCGCGCAAGCCCACCACCCTCTCCGTGTACCTCGGCAACCTCGTCAACGCCACGCTCACCGGCGCGTACCACGCCAACGTCACGCTCCACCTCTACCTCCGCCGCACTCCGGCGAGGCCGTCGCCCGCCACGGGTCCCGCCGACCTCATCGTCCCGGTGTCGCGAGCCGCGCCGCCTCCGAACGGCGGCGGGCTGTGGTTCCCGATCCGGACAGCCGCCGACGCCGCGTCCGCGCGCGTCGCGCTGCCGTCGAACACCTACCGCGCGGTCCTCGAGCTCTACGTCTCTTTTCACGGGGACGACGAGTCGTGGTACATTAACCAGCCGGGATACCAGAACGGCCCGTTCCGCGAGGTCACTGTCCGTGTCGACGGCGTCCTCGCCGGCGCGGCGTGGCCGTTCCCCGTCATCTACGCCGGCGGCATCTACCCTCTCCTGTGGCGGCCCGTCGCCGCCATTGGCTCGTTCAACCTCCCGACGTACGACGTCGAGCTCACGCCATTGCTGGGCAAGCTGCTGGACGGAAAGGAGCACGAGGTCGCGTTCGCGGTGACCAACGCCATGGACGTGTGGTACGTGGACGCCAACTTCCACCTCTGGCTTGACCCTGCCAGCGCGGTGACGGCGGCGGGGCTCGTCAGCTACGACGCCTCGCCGGCAGCGAACGTGACGTCGTCGCAGTCCGGCGACCCCGTCGACACCCACTACGACACGACGGCGACCCGGCGCTTCTCCGCCGTCGGGTGGGTGAGGTCGTCGTACGGGAACATCACGACGAACGCCACGCAGGCGCTCGGCTTCGAGAACACGAAAACGTTCGAGACGCTGGACCAGAGCACCGTGGCACGCGCCGGCGTGGTGGCCACGGACGACCACGCCGGCGTCGTGTGCTACTCGGTGCAGACGCAGCTGAGCTTCCCGCTCGGATGGGTCTATGAACAGGGTCGGCTGACGGTGACGCACGGGTTGGAGGAGACGACGGTGGCCGCCGGCCGGTGGTCGGCGGCGCCGCCGTACCGGTCGCTGCGCACCACGCAGAGCAGCGTCGTGGAGGACGAGGAGGGAGGCGGCAAGTCGTGGGGCGTCCGGCAGACGTACAGGTACGAGGCCACTGACGAGTGCTACTTCAGGAACGTGACCAGCAGCAATTACAGCATCGTGTCGGACCACTCCAATGAGGTGTGCGTGAAGGGGGTGTCCGCTGGAGTCGGCGCTGTCACGGCGGCGCTACCGGCGGTGAATCTTCCATAATTTTTCGAATAGCGTGAATCTTCCTCGTGTCCAAGCCCGCGATCCTACGGCGCGCAGGGAAGGGACGCCCTCGGAGTGCCGAGAGGCCGCGCCTCCGCTCCAACCTTTCATATTTTAAATAGTAAATTTTTCCGTAAGACTCTGGTCCTGTCATGGGGAGTGGTGCCAATATTAGGCAACTTCAAAAGAGATTCCGGGGTTTTGAAACGTGAACCTTGGTGAAGAACGGCTTGTTGCTTCATGATATGTGCTGCGAGCCTGCGATATGCCAAGATCCAACATGGTCAAATACTGATGAGAAATAAATCCAGACCCATAAGATTTTCATCCGAAATGCATTGCAACGAAACGGTTGGTGCGATTCGCTATTTTTTAAGGGGGCAAGGTGGAATTTTGCTTGCACGCGAACGCACGCGTCAGAAGTCGAAACACTTAAAAGTTGTATCATACATGTGCCCAAAATAGAAAAGGCACACAAGGTATTTGCAAATTATAGGTCGTTTTGACATTTATATCCAATAAGTGAATAGCAAAAAACTATATGAACGTAGAAATGCCTAAACGGCTTTTATTTTGAAAGGGAGAGAGTACACGGCTCTATTAGCCCATGTAATGTTGTTCATTCACTCACCATAAACACATTGTTTTATTAATGGAATAACAGTATGTTAGCCCCTACTCCGTATGTCTGGAGACGAGAATGGGAACAATTCTAATCTCTTGCACACGACCGCATTTGGAGCAGAGATATACAATGGTATATCCTATTTAGGACTATAGTCGTGAGAAATAGCATGCTTGACATATATTGCGGAACATTTCGTTTCCTTTTTGTCAATGCATGCTAAGATGCTTGATAATAGACTTATCACGTCTCCAACCTCATATTGTCCATAAAAGACAGATGAAACAAACGTGTCAGGTGTGCACACCTCACGCCCCTCAACTGGGCGTATCCAACAGATTCCCGTTAGGTAGGAGAGACGTCGCGGTCGAACTGGTAGTGATTTTAGCAAGTTGTTGGTAATGACATCTTATTTAGTTGGAATGCTATCCTTTTGTTGTATGATGAACAACGCTCATGGCCTGGTTGTGTGATGAACAAGCTTTTGGTTGTGTAATGAACAATTCTTTAGCAAGTGAGTTTGTGCTTGAAAATAACAAGAGTACTACTAGCAGATGAACTGAAAATAATATTACAATGAGAGTACTACTAGCAATACCAAGTGAACTGAAAATAATATTACAACGGGAGTACTACTAGCAGTACCAAGTGAGCTAAAAATAATATTTCAATGGGACTACTACTACTAATATTATTTGGCAAATTACTAGTTGGCTAAGATCTCCAGGGAACTCTCGTACAACTGATGATCACAAGAGAGTCTTTTAGGAAGAATGCCTAGCGCTTCTAGCTTCTCTTTGCTCATGTGTGGGACCTTGTATCTATTGCCTCCTCTATCTTTCATTACCTCAATGAAGCAACCTTGCAATGTCAAGAACACCCTATTCAAAATAGTTGGATTGTAGCCATCATATTCTTGGTGAACACTGTCGATCAACTCTTCAATATTGGTAGGGTTGGTTTTATCAATTAAGGACTGTAGAGAAGCAAAGAAACCAAGGTCAAGGACATTCATGTCGGGTGAATTAGGAGGTTGTTTCATGATGCGTATGTCAAGGCCCGTTTGAGCGACTGCTGTAGCAAACTGTTCATCATGAGCAGGCACATGTGAAGGAGCATTGTCTTGCTGAATCCAAATGGTTTGTCCTGCGTCTTCTCGAGGCCACTTTGCTACAATAGCTGGTAGTAATTTAGCAATCATGTATGACCTCATAGTATTTCGATCTACACTGATTGACTTGGTGACCGGTGTTCCCCTGACTCTATTATCACTTTTCCGCTTTGCAAGTTCCTGTTAGTACAAGAAACATATTAGTACAAGAAAGATATGACTAACAAAACCAACTCTAACTGAAGTAGCCATTTAAAAATTTACCTTTCTAACAAAAGCCCACACGCCTATCTTACCATCGAAAGTGCAATTTCCTTCTTCATCAAACCTAGGCCTAGCAACTGCTGACAAGAACATGACCTTCACAATGGAATTCTTGTTCTGCACACACCTGTGTGGATCACTCTCACCAGGAATCATGTAAAAGTTTCTGTTCTTTCTTGTCAGGTAGAACCACTTTTCATCTAAGTGGATAATGTTATACATTTCACGATAACTTGGGGTCATTTATCAATGTACTTTGATCTAACATAGAAATGCAAAACTTTAGCCTCTCAATTTTGTTTGGCTCCTTCAAAAAAGGCTTTAGTGAGTTTGAGTGGCGTCCTATCAGCCCTTCCTTGAAGCACCTATGCAGTATGCTTTTCTTGACACCTAATTGTCGTGCTAAGGACCGTATTGTGCTCCTTTTGTGCAAGGGAACATTAGGAACTTGTGACATATCGACTTCAATCTTTTTGCAGCCACAATTCTTTGGCTTCTTGAACTTATGTCAACTGTTTGTCCATGTTCCCGGCAGTCCTTACCTCTCTTCCAAATACGTTGAACTACAGCAATCCTTACATTGAACTGTTCAGCAACTACTCTTGTAGTGTTCTTTTTTAATTGTCCATTAGTACTTCTTGCTAGCAAAGCTTCATAAATTGCTTGCCTTTGAATGTTTGTCAAATTTTTGGATCGATTGACTCCAATTCCATTAGCATGTTCCTCTTCATCATCTGTGTCGTCGAGCTCCTCTACATCCATGGCTGGGAGGTCATTTTCCTAACCTACTTCTTCCTGTAGCATACCATCAGAAATGGCCTGGAGGTCATCTCCTTCATCTGCAACCATATAAAAGTGCAAATCATGCATTATATATTGAAACTTGATGAAGGTAGTGAACAGGAAAACAATCAATCATGTCAAATAGGAGTACCTGCATGGATTTCTTCTTGCTCTTCAATTGCATGCAGATTTAGATCAAAAGGCTGCAATACTTCATCTCTATCTTGAGTTACTGCTTGGACTACATACAGGAAGGTGAGCCTTGTGATTGACCTTGCCATGTTAGGCATATTGTGTAAAATCAGAATCACTAACAACTGTAGCATGTACCTGAGCCTTGTTCATCTCCCTGGTTGACAGGTCTTTGTTGGTCTTGTCCTTGTGCATCATCAGAGACAGAGAGGTCATCTTCCAGCAAAGGTGCTTCATTGAGATCAAGTAATGCCTCCCCATCTGCCTCATCTGGTTCTTCGTTGAGATCTAATATGGCCATGGATAGAGCTTGATAGTGTTTGGGGGAAGATAAGAAGACGATGGAGTGACTGGCTGCTTTTAGTTGTCTTTTAAACTGCCTCTGAAATATTTGGCGGCATGTAAAACTTTTGGAATCTTAGGTGATTTTGGCGGCCAGCTAAATGAGATTTGGTTGCCTTCCATGTACAAATAATTTTGGATCAATGTAATGATTGCCTGCCGCTGTGTACTTGGCGCCAAATAAAAAAAGAATTGCGCAGGACGTGTGCGTTCAATTCTACTCGAAAATCCAACCAGCAGCGCGTGCTGCCTGAGTGCTGCCAAAGGGCCTGAGCAAGATAATGAGGACAACTTGGTCATTTTACATCCTCACTATTCTGTTTGAGATTTCCTAAAACGCCTCTCTTATCCGGACGGAGGGAGTAGTTGGGTACCCTAGCTGGTTGTTTTCTTAGTGCATTGTAATGCCTAAAGCTGTACGTGAGCCACCGGCTCCGGGTCGTTGTAAAACTTTTTTTCTCGAATTCCTTCTTAATACAATGATGCGTAGCTTTCCTGCGCATTCAAGAAAAAAAAAAGAAAATCATTGATGAATGGTCTCCGTGAGAAGAAAGAAAGCACTTGCTTCTCCCCCATCATGGTCAAACCTTCAAGCCTGACCATGAGAAAGCTAGCAACACCACAGATCACCACCGACATAACGATGCCATTTTTTTAAAAAAGAAAACCCCGTTGGCTAGTTTCAATCGATGTTGTGTGGAAGGCCGCTTCTTTTTTTTTCCCCTTGTCGCATAGTCCTCCTTCTGCTGACTAGGTGTATGTAGGTTAAACTTACTAAAACGCAACATATACTACCAAGTTTATACTTATTCAAATAAATTTTATGGTGAACTTTTTAAGAAAAAAGCTCAATTGTTTGGAAAACAAATGATGAAGAAATGGGATGGGCAAGAGCATGCAAAAAAAAAGAGAGGAGGAAGCAAGGAGCGTGAAGAGTGCGAAGGGAAGAAAAAGAAACGGACAGAGTGGGACAGTCTCATCTCAGTGGCTCTCCGTGGGGGCACAGTGCATACACGCCAAACTGGACTTACGGTCAATGCCATTTGCGGCTCGAATTCGAGCACAACCGTTCCTGGTTGATCCGTATCTGTCCCAGTATCCTGCAATGCAAGCCGACCTGACCTGAATACATGTACCGGCCGAATTCAGAGACCAGAGTCAGCGACCATCTCATCCTTGGCAGCTGGGTCCGTCATGGCGGCGCTGTCGGGACCAGCCGCCAGCGGCCGCTGGATCGGAGCCGGCATGCGACATGGCCGAGAGCATGTCAGGAACTCTGAATTTTCAGCAGCGGTGGCTGCCGAAATGAAGTGCAACGAGATGGGAATAGGATTAGGGCTCGATTATCCATCAGTAGACGTCTAGACGACGTTAAGACGATCCTTAAGCTAGTGTATGTGTTAATGTGCATGCTCACCAATTTCCCGGTCGTAGTTTGAAGCCATGGAAGACATCCAACCCATTAGGCCGTTACTGCTCTTAGCTTCCATGAATGCGATCCAGAGAGTGAGAAACAGCACGCTGTTGCTTTCAATGGCCTTGCCTTATCCTCGAGGTTGACCCGGTCCTTGCAATCATCCCTCCAGTCAGTTTAAAGCCGCCCTGGCGCGCGCAGCAAACTGCCTCCGCTCTTATCTGAAGTCTGAACCATGGCCGCGTCCTGCGTTCACCTCACTCTCCTCCTCTGTCTGATGATCCCGGCCACCGTCACCTCCTCCTCGCAGCCGACCACGTTCTTCGAGGTGGACCGCCCGCTCCGCCCGCCGCCGGGCTGCTCCGGCCCGTGCTCCACGCTCCTGCTCTCTGCCTCCTTCGGGAACACCTTCACCAAGCCCCCGGCCACCGCCGCGTACTCCCCGCCGCGCTGCCTCGTCAAGGCGGGCGGCCACGCCTCGGCGATCTCACTCGCCGTCCTCGAGTGGCGCGCCACCTGCCACGGAACACAACTCAACAGGATCTTCGGCGTCTGGCTCGGCGGCGCCGAGCTCCTCCGCGGCAGCACGGCCGCGCCGCCGCCGAACGGCATCGTCTGGTCCGTGTCCAAGGACGTGACCAAGTACGCCTCCCTCCTCGCCGCCGCGCGCAAGCCCACCACCCTCTCCGTGTACCTCGGCAACCTCGTCAACGCCACGCTCACCGGCGCGTACCACGCCAACGTCACGCTCCACCTCTACCTCCGCCGCACTCCGGCGAGGCCGTCGCCCGCCACGGGTCCCGCCGACCTCATCGTCCCGGTGTCGCGAGCCGCGCCGCCTCCGAACGGCGGCGGGCTGTGGTTCCCGATCCGGACAGCCGCCGACGCCGCGTCCGCGCGCGTCGCGCTGCCGTCGAACACCTACCGCGCGGTCCTCGAGCTCTACGTCTCTTTTCACGGGGACGACGAGTCGTGGTACATTAACCAGCCGGGATACCAGAACGGCCCGTTCCGCGAGGTCACTGTCCGTGTCGACGGCGTCCTCGCCGGCGCGGCGTGGCCGTTCCCCGTCATCTACGCCGGCGGCATCTACCCTCTCCTGTGGCGGCCCGTCGCCGCCATTGGCTCGTTCAACCTCCCGACGTACGACGTCGAGCTCACGCCATTGCTGGGCAAGCTGCTGGACGGAAAGGAGCACGAGGTCGCGTTCGCGGTGACCAACGCCATGGACGTGTGGTACGTGGACGCCAACTTCCACCTCTGGCTTGACCCTGCCAGCGCGGTGACGGCGGCGGGGCTCGTCAGCTACGACGCCTCGCCGGCAGCGAACGTGACGTCGTCGCAGTCCGGCGACCCCGTCGACACCCACTACGACACGACGGCGACCCGGCGCTTCTCCGCCGTCGGGTGGGTGAGGTCGTCGTACGGGAACATCACGACGAACGCCACGCAGGCGCTCGGCTTCGAGAACACGAAAACGTTCGAGACGCTGGACCAGAGCACCGTGGCACGCGCCGGCGTGGTGGCCACGGACGACCACGCCGGCGTCGTGTGCTACTCGGTGCAGACGCAGCTGAGCTTCCCGCTCGGATGGGTCTATGAACAGGGTCGGCTGACGGTGACGCACGGGTTGGAGGAGACGACGGTGGCCGCCGGCCGGTGGTCGGCGGCGCCGCCGTACCGGTCGCTGCGCACCACGCAGAGCAGCGTCGTGGAGGACGAGGAGGGAGGCGGCAAGTCGTGGGGCGTCCGGCAGACGTACAGGTACGAGGCCACTGACGAGTGCTACTTCAGGAACGTGACCAGCAGCAATTACAGCATCGTGTCGGACCACTCCAATGAGGTGTGCGTGAAGGGGGTGTCCGCTGGAGTCGGCGCTGTCACGGCGGCGCTACCGGCGGTGAATCTTCCATAATTTTTCGAATAGCGTGAATCTTCCTCGTGTCCAAGCCCGCGATCCTACGGCGCGCAGGGAAGGGACGCCCTCGGAGTGCCGAGAGGCCGCGCCTCCGCTCCAACCTTTCATATTTTAAATAGTAAATTTTTCCGTAAGACTCTGGTCCTGTCATGGGGAGTGGTGCCAATATTAGGCAACTTCAAAAGAGATTCCGGGGTTTTGAAACGTGAACCTTGGTGAAGAACGGCTTGTTGCTTCATGATATGTGCTGCGAGCCTGCGATATGCCAAGATCCAACATGGTCAAATACTGATGAGAAATAAATCCAGACCCATAAGATTTTCATCCGAAATGCATTGCAACGAAACGGTTGGTGCGATTCGCTATTTTTTAAGGGGGCAAGGTGGAATTTTGCTTGCACGCGAACGCACGCGTCAGAAGTCGAAAACACTTAAAAGTTGTATCGTACATGTGCCCAAAATAGAAAAGGCACACAAGGTATTTGCAAATTATAGGTCGTTTTGACATTTATATCTAATAAGTGAATAGCAAAAACTATATGAACGTAGAAATGCCTAAACGGCTTTTATTTTGAAGGGAGAGAGTACACGGCTCTATTAGCCCATGTAATGTTGTTCATTCACTCACCATAAACACATTGTTTTATTAATGGAATAACAGTATGTTAGCCCCTACTCCGTATGTCTGGAGACGAGAATGGGAACAATTCTAATCTCTTGCACACGACCGCATTTGGAGCAGAGATATACAATGGTATATCCTATTCTAGGACTATAGTCGTGAGAAATAGCATGCTTGACATATATTGCGGAACATTTCGTTTCCTTTTTGTCAATGCATGCTAAGATGCTTGATAATAGACTTATCACGTCTCCAACCTCATATTGTCCATAAAAGACAGATGAAACAAAGGTGTCAGGTGTGCACACCTCACGCCCCTCAACTGGGCGTATCCAACAGATTCCAAAGTCCATCCATCCATCGTCCAAGGCCGAAGAGAGCAAAGACCAAACAGGCTGAAAATCGACGAACGCGGCCCACCTGTCACGCCGCCAAAAACAACGGGGGGATGTGGATGTGGATCCAAACGCCCATCATCACCCGCTCCCGTTAGGTAGGAGAGACGTCGCGGTCGAGCGGGGGCCTTTTGGGTCCACAAGCCAGACTCGCTGGCCGCCAAAAAGCGCGCCCTCCGGATCACCCCGTCGGCCCCCCGCTCGCGACGGGCCCACGCGTCGGCGAGGCCGGGGACACGCTGGCGCGCGTGTCGCTCTGAACTTGTGATCCGAACGGCACGGGCGCGTCGCTTGTGGATGGAGTCGCGGTTGGTGCGCGGCCGCCGTCGAGCAGGGCCGATTGAATCGGCCGGCCGCCGCGGCGACGTACGACTTGGGGAGCGTGGCGGACCAAGAGCTTTGGCTCGGCTCAGCTTTGCTTGCTTGGACCCGTCGGGCCGCTTACGTGGCTCCCCCGGCCAGCTGACCGAACCGGGACCGATCGGAGAGTTAACAGAAGCAGCAGGAGATTGAGAAAACGAAGCCTGTATCCATTCCAGCCTATAGCTTTTTGGGCGTTCCGATCCACGACCACGAGTAATGACGACGTCGCCATGATCGCCCAACCATTCGTGGTTCAGTGAGTGGGAAATTATCTGCAGCCATGCAAAGAAAGAGATTTGCGTGCGTGGGTGTGTGCTAATCTAACTGCCTGCTCGAGTGATCGTCGCACTAGCCTCAGCGTGCGCGTGTGGACGAGTGGATACACTGATCATGAAGCTCCACTCTCGTGCACACTGCTGTCCAAACTCCAAAGGGCCGGGTAATTGGCGCCCAAATGTTGTGCTGCGTCGGGGCTCATGTGAGCCCCGATAAATGCCGCCGCCGTTGCTGGCCGGCC
Organism: Urochloa ruziziensis; assembly: GCA_015476505.1. Classification (NCBI taxonomy): domain Eukaryota; kingdom Viridiplantae; phylum Streptophyta; class Magnoliopsida; order Poales; family Poaceae; genus Urochloa; species Urochloa ruziziensis. The sequence goes on along the minus strand of CM027122.1, from coordinate 12,402,708 downwards.
GGGGCGGCGAGAGACGGCGGTCAGGCGGCGGTCGCGGGGGGCGCTGCGGGAGGTCGATTAGCGGCAGCGGCAGTCGATGGACGGCGGCCGAGGCCGCCGGAGCCGAGGACGGCGCCGGCGGCGGGAGCGAGAGGCCCACCTGCCATAGAGAGCTAAGTTTATAGGGGCTCATACGAGCCGGGACTCACAACATCCGGGTTAGTAGTTGGCGATGGGAACGATGCTCAGTTAACAAACAATCTTAACCTCCTCGTCTAGTCATGTAAAAACGCCCTCTTTTCACAGTGAATACGAGAGTTCGGGGGACGATCAGTTCATTCAGAGTTTCAGACGCACTCGATTGTCTTGTCTGCGTCATTAGCATGCAGGTACACTATCAGAGCCACACATACAGGCCCCAGAAGGCCAGAAGCGAGTCTTGTTCGCACTGAGATTGCTTCTGAAATGTTGTAGTAGCAGGTAAGTATGCTACTTGTATTCAAGTTGACGCTGATTTGTCGCTTGGTTTCCGCCTAGTCATCGGCGTTTCGTTCGTGATGAGGAGCTGCCGACAGCACAGTGGTGGCTACATCTTGTGGCCACCGTCAGGAAAGTGAGACCGTTGCGTTTAGAGCCAACAGAAAGCAAGTATTTTATCGACCACAAGTTTATGTGCGTATCTGATCCTCGGCTAATGATGTCCAGCGCAATATTGAGTCACCGCGCCGATTGAGTGGAACCTGGGAGTGCACATGCAGCTGTTTTGGGCCCCCGTCGCACGAGTATTAAATTCTCCGATTCGTTTGGTTAGGTTTTAATTTTTGAATGTCCGGTTTGACGAACGGTAGTTACAGTACTGGTTGCACAGACCATCTCAATCAAATTCTGAACCTTCTATGCCTGTTCGGCTCTAGTAACAGTTTTGCTCAATGTTCAATTCCTCATGGGGGTTGTCAATTCAAACGTGCTGTCAGTAATGAATGGCCTTTGAGCCAATGGAGAGAACTCCATAATCTCACTATAGAACAGGCAACTTTCCTGCGTGCGAGACCTAAAAGCCGTGTTTCGTTGGGGGAACATGGGCTTCCGGACGCTTTAAGCAGAAGATAAAATCTTCTGAACCTCTGAACATGCCCTTTTTCTTTTCTTTTGCTTATTTTTTGGTGTATTGATCATGGCCTGTACTAACTCGAAAAGCCGCATGATTCGTCTACCAACCAAGTACTTTGCGTTGCCATTATACGGCACTCACAGCAACATACACTTTGTTTTTGTTTATGCCGCCTGATATATGGGAGTAGATAACGATGGATATTATAGTTTCTGCTGATTTTATAAATAAATCCCATCTCCATGTTTAAATCCGCAGACTCTACATGCAACGCCTCCCATCCCATTTCGCTGCGCACCACCGAAGCTAGTGGCCATGTCGGCCTCCCGCTCACTCCCACTCCTCTGCCTCTGCCTTGCTCTGCTCTCCCACTTCGCCGCCGCCTCGCCTCGGCCCCGCGACCCCCGCTTCTCCGCCGAGGACATCGCCGCGGTGGAAGCGGCGCTGCCTCGCCACAAGAAGTCCTCCAAGTCCACCTTCTTCGAGGTCGACCGCCCGCTGCACCCGCCCAAGGGGAGCTCGGGCCCCTGCTCCACGCTCCTCCTCTCCCACTCCTTCGCCTTCACGCTCACCAAGCCGCCGGTCACCGCGGCGTACTCGCCGCCGCCGTGCCTGCAGCGCGCCGGCGCCGCCGGGGCGCTGTCGCTGGCGGTGCTCGAGTGGCGCGCCGAGTGTCCGCGGCGTGCAGTACGACCGCATCTTCGGCGTGTGGCTGGGCGGCGCCGAGCTCCTCCGAGGCAGCACAGCGGAGCCCCGCCGGGGAGGCGTGGCGTGGTCCGTGTCCAAGGACGTCACCAAGTACGCGCCGCTCCTCGCCGCCGCCGGCAACGCCACCCTCGCCGTGTACCTCGGCAACCTCATCGACGACACCTACAACGGCGTCTACCACGCCAACCTCACGCTCCACCTCTACTTCCGCCGCCGCGCCGCGCGCTCCCCTCCGCCGGCGGCGCCGTTGGCCGACGCCATCGTGCCCGTGTCCAGGAGCCTGCCGGTGAACGACGGCCTGTGGTTCGTGGTCCAGAACGCGACCGACGTGCAGTCGGCGCGCGTCGCGGTGCCGCCCAACGCGTACCGCGCGGTGCTCGAGGTGTACGTGTCGTCCCACTACGCCGACGAGTTCTGGTACATGAACACGCCCGAGCAGAACGGGCCGTTCCGGGAGGTCACCGTGCTGCTCGACGGCGACGTGGTCGGCGCCGTGTGGCCGTTCCCGGTGATCTACACCGGCGGCATCAACCCGCTCATCTGGCGCCCCATCACCAGCATCGGGTCCTTCAACTTCCCCACCTACGACATCGAGCTCACGCCGTTCCTCGGCAAGCTCCTCGACGGCGACCACCACGAGGTCGGGTTCAAGGTGACCAACGCGCTCAGCTCCTGGTTCGTGGGCGCCAACCTCCACCTCTGGGTCGACGGCAAGAGCGCCAAGACCGCCGCCGGCGTCATCTCCTACGACGCGCCGAAGCTGGCCGGCAGCATCGTGTCGCGCTCCGACGACGGCATCGACGGCGAGCACGAGGCCACGGCGAGCCGGAACATCACGGCGGCCGGGTGGGTGATGAGCTCGTCTCGCGGCAACGTGACGACCACGTTCACGCAGCGGCTGAGGTTCGCCAACACGAACGTGGTGAGCGGCCACGGGAGCGCGCAGGCGATCAACCAGACGACGGAGGCCGTCACCGACGTCGCCGGGCAGGGGCAGCAGATGGTGCACCAGAGCTTCCCGCTCTACATCTTCCTCGGCGGCGACGGCGGCGGCACGGCGTCGCAGCGGCTGATGCGCCGCGTGGAGATCGGGTTCGAGGAGTCGCGCGTCATCGGCGGCGGAGGCGGGACGGCGATGACGAGCACGCTGCGGAACAGGCAGGCGGCGGCGGCGGAGGTGACGCTCAGGGACGACGCGGTGGTGGGCGCGACGTGGCGGATGCACCAGACGTATGCGTACGGCGCCAGCGACGGCGCGTGCTACGTGAGGAACGTGAGCAGCGTCGGTTACGACGTGCTTTTCGACCATTACGACGCCTCCTGCGCTGCCGCCGGGACGCTCGGCCGCTGACGACCGTCGGCCGTCGCCGACAGCGAGCCGTCCTTGTCGGCGCCTCCGCCGCGAGGGCCGGTAGAGGATAACGGCCGGGGAAGCGACACTGCGACAGGGTGTAAATGGAACCCTGCACTGCAGCGGTGGCCAAGTGTACTGGCTTTGGCCCAGCCTAGTATTCAATTATGAAATATGATGGGTCATTTTCATGTGCTTAGCTTTCAGTGAGAAAAGACGTGATGTGATGCAGCAGGTAGTAGTAAAGGAAATGGAACCCCAAATGTAAAGGAATTTGTCTGCCTTTGTAAATTTATTGCTTGTGTGTGTTTCGATTGCATGGATTTTACTCGAATTCTATGGGTCTTAGGCTGTCACCTATAGAATTCGTGTGATATTCTATAGCATTCAAACACATGCTCCAGTCGGTTGCAAAAAGGGTGGATTGTAGCTTCTAGAAATGAAATGAGAATTTCAGCTTCAGCCAACAGTGCCTTCGATTATGATTTATGAGTGCCGGTGTCGTCTCAGATTATTGGTACGAGTATGACAAGGTGTGATGCACTGATGCTGAATTATTGATGCGATGTTGCATGAAGAAAAATTCCATAATCCACTCGTCATATCCCTACGGGACAACCAAGAAAAAGAAGGAATTCTTTTGGAACCCATGCACTAATTTCAAAGCCCAACGATGGCATGAAATTGAACTCTCATGTCTCATCCTAGTAGTAGGCACATCGGACTTTTTACTCGCCGGTGCACCGGGGACCTGGCGTCGTACAAGACCCGTACTCTCATTAATTCCGTGTCAGCCAATTGTGAGGACAAACTCACTGATCCACAGCAAATTGTGATGCCGGGCGTGTAAAACAGGCAGCAGGTAAGAGCATCTTCTCCGGAAGCCACTACAAGTCTCTACTCAAAAAGTAAGAGCCGAGAGAAAAAAAAAAGAGCTTCAGAGCTCCTATACAGGCCCTCGCGAGCGCCTCCCGCCGCCTGGCCTCGCGCAGCCCCCCTCGCAAGCGCCGCCTGCCGCCCACCACGGAAGCGCTGCTGGCCTACCTGCGGTTGCTCTGGATCGAGATGCGGGAGGGACGAGAGAGAAAACAGAGAAAGGTAGGAGGAAGACAACGGGCCTCCATGTGTCATAAAAGGGAAAAAATATTAGCTACTGACGGTTGGGTTCAACCCGTCAGAATAAAAGTAGAAGCTTTAAAATTGGAGTTGTTACTGGAGTTGTGAGTTAAATTCAAAGCCCTAAAAGTTAGTAAAGTAAACAGCCAGTCAGATTATTTTGCGTGTCGCCAAACAGATTAACAACAGTCAGTAATTTGGAATCTATTATCTTATTAAAACAGAAGCAAAAGGAGCCACCAGATTCACCGAGAGGGCCTAGAAAATCCCACGTTAATCTAAAAAAGAGAAGAACCTCCACCGTTGGATTTTATGAACATCCGACGGTTAAAAGTTATCTAAAGAGTCCACATCATATACGACAACTTTATAAAAATTTGACTCATAGATATATTTATATAAATTTAGAATTTAAAAAGGAATTCAATTTTCTAATCTAACCCTATACGGTCATCTCAACGCACGTTACTAATTCAAAATAAAAAAATAATTTCCTAATCTACTATACTAGATAGCAAATTTCAGAATTAAAAATATAAATAAATACCTAATTTAGAAATTAAGAAAAGAAAATTAGCTTTTGAAGAGTCCAGGCCGAATAAGATGAGTATTCGGATTGTTTTTAAAAAAATAGAGGAACTGGCCTTGACGAACAGTCCATATTGAATATGGTTTATAGTTAACTAAAATTATAGGAATAAAAAAATATGATGTTCATGCATCACGAGAATGTAAAGCCATGTTTTCAAGTCATAGTTGAGAAAGATATCCATGCACCATGAAGAAGATTGTAAAGTCCTTTTCCTTAAGTTCATAAACCAAAATGATTAAACATAATTATAAAATTATAGCATTTCCAAAATTTCTATTATTTTATTCATTTAGAAAAAAAAGATAGAGCATAAGGAAGATTCGTATGATGAGACAACAGGATGATCGTACACTATAAGGAATAATGAAACGAGACACACTGCAATGGTGGCCCAACCAAAATAGTAAGATAAGTAGACCGTGGGGCATGCCATATACCTGATCATGGGCCACCTAACATGACAAACCCGACACAACCCGCCCGAAAAATACCCGATCTGACCTGTCAGGGTCGGATGCAGGCCAAAATATTTGACCCGAAACTCAAAAAAACTCGATTCAACCCGAAAATAACACATAAAACCACGGGCCAACCCGAACCTGACCCGACCTGACCATATGACGGGTCAAATGTGGGCCAAAAATTTTGACCTGACAACTCGACATGACCCGACCCGAACCCGACGCGACCCATGATCAGGTCTAATTTCATGATCAGATATCTAGCTCAACAGCTAGATGAGAGCGTGATCAAAAGCAGTCCGTTAGCCCACTCTAAGTGACTGTCTCGCTAGCGCTAGATGCAAGCATCCTGAAGGCCAAGATGGTATTCATGTAACAGTTACCATAAATTTGTAGCTTACAAGTGATTAGAGAAAATTAGTGTTCATCGAATCGTGGTGTGCAACGAGGAAGTGGGATCAAGGAGACTGATTGCGCCTTGGATATCTACTTTCCCATCGGTCCTAGGAAAGATAAGTAGAATAAATGTAAGAAATTGAAAGGAGCATACGAATCACGTAATAGAAGGTACATAGGCTTCACATGTGGATGAACAGACAAGGCACTGTTGCAATGCCGGTGAGATGGAAAAAAGAAAGGCCACAAGAAGAGAGGGACAAAGAGGGGGTCGAGGGGGAGGGAGAAAGAGAAATACATTTTTCACGACATAATGCTTCAATTTATTTCCTATTCTTTTCTAAACAATTTTGAATTAAAGGATTTTTGTAAAAGTGTAGAAATAATAATGACTCAATAAGCAATGACACTATGCAAAATTAGAGGTCCCTATTTAGTCGAAACAAGCAATAGAATTAAGTAAATTAGCATTTTGATTTTTATGGCTTTGAAACTATAAAAATTAGATAAGACTCTATGTCAGATAAAATGATAAACACTTTAGTTTTTTAGAAAAAATAAAAGAGCTTGGTCTGCACTTAGATTTCTCTATGTATTAGAAAGAAAAAAAACCAAAAAAGAGAGTGATATAAAATCTAATTCATCATAACTTAGTCATATATTTAAAATATAAAAATAGGAATCAATATTACATAGTATGAGAAAATGTACGAGGCACTAGCGATGAAAGGAGAAATCTACGGAAATCATAATCTTTATTTTTGGTAGAAATTAACTATAAAAGGTAAAAAATTCAAACCTTACTAAACTCCTTGATATTCAAACCTAAATAAACAAAAGACTAAGTAAAACCGCTAACTCACAGCACATATCTTATTTTTAAAATCAAAGAATAATTTATCATCGCAACTAAAACTGTTTAATGGAAATTCACATTACAAATATAAATATATTACTTTCAATAAATAGCAAAAGCAATATTTTTACAATGGTATTTCCTTTTATAATAAATTTATATTCTGTGAGAAAATGATGATACAGAAGATGGTACTTTACTGAACTATTTGAACAAAATAATAACATTATAATAACAAAATAAATTAGAACAAGTAAATAAATTAAATTATTAGCATTTAACATGTAAAACGCTAGCTACCCGCGCAAACTGCGCGGGCCATCTTGCTAGTTTAGGGGAAACTAATATAGGCTGGGCTGCGCCGTACTTCGCGGCCCATATACCCGAGGCCCAAGCGCCCCCAAACCGCCGACCAGTCAAGTCCCCGGACCGCGTGAAGGCGTTCTTCACCTCCGACGCGTACCGGATCGACGCGATCGCCGCGCTCGTCATCGGGAACGTGTACGCCCACCACGCCAGCGAGAAGCTGAAACCCCGGAACATGGCGATGAAGTAGGCGACCCTTGACCCGTATCCGAACTCGCCGGTGATCCTGGCCCAGCGGCGACGAAGAGGAAGAACACCGGGTGGAGGTCCCTGGGCAGCGTCTCGCTCGTCGGCAGCCGCTGGTAGAGCGTGACAAAGTAGTAACAACGCTCAGCAGCAGCAGCAGCACCCTCAGCTTGTCGAGCTCGGGGCCTTCCAGCGCGGCGAAGAAGCTCCGGCATGGAGGAGGAGTGGCGGCGGCGGCTCGCCGCGGCGTCGTCCTCCTCCTCCTCCTGCGGCTGCTGCTCATGCGGCGCCGGCGCCCGGCGATCTGCTTCTCCAACTTGCCGGACCACGTCTTGAACGAGTCGTAGCTCTTGTCCCGGCGCGTACGCTGCCATGGCGGGGATCATGTCACACCGTGTCGCTCCTACGCACACCGGCACGCAAAGCTGTTGTTCATACTCGTGGTTCCACAAGGCGGTAGCAGTGACGTAAACATTGAAATTAACTGGTAGTGACGCGAGGATGACTTACTCTCAAGGGCGGCTCCTCGCGGAGAGGCTCGACGGGATGTGAACGGCGACAACGTCCGGGTGCACGTGCGCGGAACGTTGCGGCGCCGCGGATTCGTCCGTCTCCATGAACCTCGCGAAACCTGCGACACATGTTGATTGATCATCAGAGGAAACAAAACAAAGGCTTGAGATCGAAACAAATGTACACAGTACTACATTCAACAAGGCAGAGTTCTTACGGGTGCACGCTGTGCATCGTGCCATTGTAGCTTATGCCAGTAAATACAGGACAGTGTGAGCAGTGATCAAAATGAAGAGTTCAGGGGAATGTATGAAACCAAACTGAACAAGCATCAGGTACTCGTGTAATAAACAATCAGATGCAATGAGTTGCAGACTACTTGCGCAGTGGAAGCACGTATATATAAGGCGTCGGAGAACTGAATGCAGAAGCTAGACGGCATCGTCGGGCAGCAGAATGTGCAATTGAATGCTGACGCATCACGAACCGTCCATATGTGTGGCGTAGGTGCAGCCGTGCAGGATATCTCGGCAAAATCTCGAGACTTGTGGCTCTGAAATCCCGAGTGCAGGCATGGCAAGTGTTGGGCACAAATGGCACGGCCTTCCCTGGACTGCAGGCAACTCTGATGAGACCATTGCCTCTAGTTTTGCTAGAACTGTTGGGGGAAGAGAACAGTTAGGCAGGCAGGCCGAGCGAGACACATGCAGCTGCAGGGAGTGTACGTGCAATGAATCGCAACTGGCCGGACGAGGTGGCTAAGTTGATAGGACGACCGTCATATCTGAAACTTACCTTATCATTCAGGAGATAAGCTCTGAAAACTTGTACCAGCGCAGAGGAGTGAGGTGACAGCCGGTTTTCAGATTTCCAATCGATCTCCCCCCACAAAGACCGCAAACCAATTTGCATCTAATTAAATTCTAGTTTTTTTATTTTATTATAAAAGATTTGCATTGGGGGTCCATGGTGAGATGAGAGCCACTATTATTTGTCAATGATGGTTCAGACTTTTAACATCTAACATGCCTTGTTGCCAGCAGGCCAAGAACAAACAACTGAAACAACTGCATGCCTTGTGCTGAACGTTCCCCCGATTGAGCTTCTCCAGTCCTCCTTCCTATAAGTCAAGGCACAACGATCGATCGTTCAAGGCAAGGGTGGCTGCAAGTGGGCAAGGCCAGGCCATGCGCAAACTTTCTGAAGTGAAAGCGAGGCGCGTGCAGGTTGCGCAGAGCCGCGCACGGCGTTAGGGCAAGGCTTCTGACCGAGCCACGCCACATGCCATGCCCTGTTGCTGTCAGGGAATTCAGTCGAGAGCCTGAAGCCCTGAACTGCCTAGAAGCTCCAGAACCTGAAAATCCCCGAATATCTCTTTTCGCGTTCTTGTAGGTTCCATTTCCCCGATGCGATTACCGAGTGAGAGGGATGGCCAAGAAGGAAAGGAATCGATGGGGATCATACCTGGATCATACCGAATATCTCTTTTCGCGTTCTTGTAGGTTCCTTTTACGTTTTCCTTTAGTCTTTTTTAGAATCTTGTGAGAAATGCCGTATAGTATATATGAACAACAATCAAAAGATGGATGAAACAAAATGACACTCACCCAACATCCCTTTAAATTTAGCATGATTCATGTCGCTTTCGGCCCGCAACTAGAGTCATCTTCTGTGCTCAAGTAAGAGTTGCATCATTTTCAAATTCCTTCAAAATTGTGCCATTCCAGAAATGAATTTCAGTAAAGAAAAAATGCCAAAATTATTTTCTTTTTCAAGAGGAAATGTAAATTCTATAACATAACATAGTTAGCTAACTTTCATTAATATTTGTAATTCTATAGCACTGTGCACGAATAAAATAGGATTAGAAATATAACACACAGGATTTCATGACCAAACTAGGCGCCCAAACTAGGTGGGTTGCTTCATTGACCTGTCTTTTAACACCCCTGCCTAAACGCAGAAACAAAACTGCCTTCAACAAAGTCAGAGGACAACTGGATATTCCGTTTCTTACAACTAGAAACCTAGTGCACCCAATAATTTCCCAAAGAGCAAACTGGTATCATTGTCCACAAAAGCAAGGCGTATGCTGCCCTGGTATCAAGAATCATCAATTTTGTCACCGCAAGCTTTAGGATTCAATGTTGGGAAATACAATCACCTCAAATAGATAGAGAATGGGAGGAGCAAGCAAGCATACCAGAAAGGTGGTCTGCATATGCTGTCCTTATATTATCTAACAAATCTAGTACTTAATGCTAATGCCATCCAATTCATGAACCTCTTTGCTTCTTATTATGGTGTCCATAAGTTTTATATTGGGCTGCTTTATCTTGGAGCCTTATGCTTATTGTACAGGATACATAAAAGCAAAGTCCTAGTCCTAATTAAAAGGTGAGCTGTCAGCCATCTCCCCCACAATGCTGCTGCAGGGAAAATGGGTAAAGGTAACTCATATGGTCATGCACTTGCAGTCTTGCACAATTTTTTTTCCTTTTTGTTGAAAAGGTGCAGAAATAGCCATGCACTGATGCACAACAATGTTATCCATCTAAACAATCATATAATAGACCAAGACACTAAAAACTCCATTCCATTCATTATTGCTAGGTAAAATACACTGCTCTAGCTTAACCAGTCACCTTTACAAAAAATTCTCTCCAGTTCAGTGGAATAGACAGATTGCACCAAATTCTACTATTCGAGAACCTACCGTGTCAAATCACCAGTGAACAAGGGGGTAGTCCTTTACATACACAAGTCAAGGACATACCTTGTTGGAGATCAAGCGAATAATGGCGCTAACAAAAGTGTTATGGCACTTTGCACTCATTGAGCAAACAATGATTGAGGCACCAGTAAAACAGTAGGGTGCCTGGACAGCTGGAAGAATTGAAGTTAACAGGGAATATGACAAATCATGCAGATCATGGCTTGTAGGAGTATGTAATAAATATACCTTCAGCACCTTAAATCCGTGAATATAGTATACTCTAATTGCCAGTCTTTGCTCTTTCCTTCAGTATCCTTTCCATTCTAATTTGCTATAAAGGATCGGATATATTGCTTTACATACTTCAATCAAGTTATTTTGATCCGCACATCTGCTAGTTCAGATATGCTACTATTTTAACTAGTATATGCAACAAAACAAAATACTAAGACTGCTATAAAGGTATATACATTACCACTGGCGGAGCTACGTGGATGAGAAACTGGGCGGACCCCCCCCCCCCCCCCCCCCCCCACACACCACACCCACCCACCCACTCCCCCTCCTTCCTGGAAGAAAACACCACTACTTTGGCTATATACTAGCACAGTTCAACAGCGAAGGGATTTCTTAATTTGCCCCTACTTTATCTCATGTCACGCTCCGCCACTGTACATTACTCCTAGTAGAAGAAAGAATAACAGGTAACACCTACAATTCAGAAGTGCACCACCAATAACCTGGTACAATGAGAAAAACTATTGGTAACTCATTATAGGTAACACCTATAATGAGCAAAACTATAGACATATTCTGGTTCATCTTCTAAATTTATCATTAAGAAGACACATTGAGCAGATTGAATACAAAATTAAAAGAATGCCCCAGGGAGTGGAATGGTTTTGGCTAGCATTCATCATATCACATTAAAAAAACAAAGATGAGCAGCAATCTGAAGAAAACGACAAGGTCGCCATAATAAAGCAAAATGATGTCATTGTTCAAGTGACAATACAGATGGGTAGCTGTCACATGAAACAATGAAATTTTAAGCTTGCTGCAAAATGTATAATTTACTGTGATTCAATCTGGAATGTTCATGTTGTGCCAAGGACCAATGAGATTACAGAGGTATAAACAGTACAAAAAAATATGCATATATGGTGACTGTATAGAGCTGGGAGATGTAGCATGCAGAAGCATCCATATGTATACTGCTAAATGTGCACTACAAACAATATATCCTGACAAGGATGAACCACTAGGATAATTCGATTCCTCATTTGTAGGCAACAGTTGAATGGCTACCCATTTCTGTTGATAACAGCATATGCACCTTGAACACTTGTACTAAGAGTATGAACCAGCTCAATTGCAAAAGATAGACTCATACACAATCCTTGGGTAATTATTCAGAGGTCATGTTATCAATGCATATCCATTAGATTACTTTTCTATTTTCCATGTTATTATGTGTCATATTAACATCTGGAACATGTCAGCAACATCATAGTTCATATAAATAGATGATGGTCTCTGTAAGTATCCTAGCATTACTGACATCAGCATAACATGACTCTGGCTTTCCTGCAACTAGAAGAATGTTAATTTCAGCTCACAACAACATGACAATAGCCAATGCGATTACACAGGTATAAACAGTACAGAAATATGCATATACGGTGACTGTATGGAGCTGGAAGATGCAGTACGCAGAAGGATACTACAAATGTGCACTATATGAAATATACCCTGACAAGGATGAACCACTAGGACAATCCGATTCCTCATTCGTGGACAACAGTTGAATGGCTATCCATTTCTGTTGATAAAAGCATATGCTACCTAGAATACTTTTAATAACAATATGAACCAGTACAATTGCAAAAGATACTCATACACAATCCATGGGCAATTATTCAGAGGCAATGCCATCTATGCATATGGATTATATTACTTTTCTATTTTCCATGCTATTATGTGTCATATTAACACCTGGAACAACACGGCAGCAGCAGCATAGTTCATATAAATACAGTCAGCATAACATGACCTTGGCTTTCCTCCAACCAGAAGAATGCTAATTTAGGCTCGAAACAGCATAACGATAGCAAAAAAGTGGAAGAAAATAATAAAGGGTGCTCAGAGTAGCATGTTTATGCAACTAAACCAAATGAGTCCTGAGATTTTCAACTAGCATTTAATATTTCAATATGGAATGGAACTGGAATGTCAGCATTCATACCTCAACCTCCATTGCACTGAATCCATACCCAGAGTCACCCTCCACAGCAACGACAAGTCGTTCAGGTTCAGCTACTGCAGCTGCAATGCAGTACCCCAATCCAACCCCCATCGTCCCCCATGTCCCTGCATCCAGCCTTGTCCTTGGTTCATTCTGCACAAGCACAGCCCTGCCGACATCCATGGTGTTTGCCCCTTCCGACACCACTATCGGAGCAGGGCACCCCTCAGCAAGGATCGCATCCCGGATAATCCGCAATGGTGTCAAGAAATTGAACGGCACAACATCCTTCGCTAGCTGCGCCTCCATCTTGACAACATTGTCCTTGGCCTTCTTGGTGATGGCTTCGACCCACGGATGCGACCTTCCCAAGCAGAACGGATCATCCTTGATCTCCCTATTGATCAGCTCAATTACCCTCTTGGCATCCCCAACAATCCCCACATGTGGCTTCCGGAGCTCAATCTCCGCCTCCCTCAACCTCCACCTGCCGAAGTGGAGGTTGTTGGTGCGCGCTGTCCTCGGAAGTGACGTCAGCACGGAGACTGCAGGTGGTTTGGTTACAAAGGAAGGAAGGAAGGGAAAGAGGGCGCGCGGCGGCGGGCCTCCCCCACGGCGACGTGTATCTGGGGAAAAAAATTTCTACTCTGCGGCGGTGCCTGCGCCGCCTCCCTCCTCCGCCACCTGACGCTAACCCATCGGGACCGGACACCCCCGCCGCCTACACCGCCCACCGGGGGTCCCCCACCACCCAGCTCCGCCTCCGCCTCCGCCGCCGCCGTCTCTTCCGCCTCCACCGCCGGCCGGCGAGCCACCCCGAAGATCCTCTAGGACCGCAGGCCACAGGTAACCTCCAACCCCCCAAACCCTAACCCCGAATTCCATCCCCAATTCATCTACACCGATTGATGGAAGAGCAAATCCTCAATGGACTGAGAAGGAGTAAAACTGTTATTTGATTTCCGTTCGTTAATCGATTCTTCGTATTCGAATCGCAGGAATCAAGGTCAATTCCGACTTCTGGCCAAATCGAAGGAATCAGATCTGAGTCTTTGCGCGCCGGTTCGTGTGTATAGGATGCCATTGTCGAAGCCAAGTCGCGGTGAGCATGATGCCCCTCGAACGTCAAAGCCGACGGGGCAGCAGCACCTTTGCCTCATCTTTGATGACTGGGAGTTTGGCTACAGCATCCGCAAGCTAAAGTTGCCGCCCCTCTCTCCCCATAAGCCGAGCTTGCGTCCGCTTGAGCCGCGTCGGCCTGAGCATAAGCGCTTGCCGCCTCCTTGCATCTGCTTGGAGGCCCCGCGTTGTTATCCCTTGTTCTTCGCTGCCGTTGGCACTAACATCATCGCGGCGCATCCCAGGAATGACCATTGGAATGCCCCGGTGCCCAAATGCATCCTGCCCATCATCGACGTCCGCTCGCTGGGCGTCAGGTTTGGCCCTGGGCTGTTGTATCCAGTAAACCCCATCTTGATCAACGTCGGCGACGAGAAGGTATTCGCTCTGGACATGGGCAGATTCAGCGTGCTCTCCACGAAGCCACTCTGCTCCCCGCATGAGTGGTCGTGGTGCGACCTCTCGCCGCCGCCGTTAGAGAGCTTGGACGTCACCTCCTTTGTTGCAGGCTCCGATGGACAGACCATCTTTGCCAGCACCGACTGTGCCACCTTCGCCTTCGACATCGTCAATGATGGATGGGAAAAATCCTCCGATTGTTCGCTGCCATTCGCCGGCCCTGCAAATTATGTCCATGCTCTAGACATCTATGTCGGGCTCTCAAAAGCCCCAAACACCTATGGCCACCTCTGCTTCTGCAGGAAGTTAGCTGGTGATGAAAACGTGAGGCCCAGCAAGGAGAATCTGTTGAGCAAGGACCCAGCTGAGAGTCATGTGGGCGCTACACTCGTCTACTTGGGAGGAAGTGAGCCTGGGTTTTGTCTTGTGGAGTGTGTCTCCATTACAGAAGGCAAATCTGTCAACATGTGGCTGGAGGAGTGTGATCAGCTGGTGAAGTGTGTGGATGAGGGGGGTGGCAATTGTGGAGAGCTAGATCAGCTCAAGAAGAATGCGGATGAGGGGGATGGCACGTCCGGAAGCATGCAGGAGTGTGGAGAGCTAGATGAGCTGAAGAAGCATGATAGGTATCTTTACCGTTTGACGACATTCTCTCTCAGCTTTGACAACAATGGAGACCTGACGACTGGTGAAACTTGTGTGGTGCAATGCTACAAGGTGCCTGAGGAAGTCTCTGACGCGATCTACCTTGTGAATCCTGTGGCATTTTGGCTGTGAAATGCTAAAATCATGTCGTGCTGTTAATGAGGTCCAATGTCTAGTATTCTGTCAGTTGTGACTCTCACTTTTATATGTTTTAATGATGTGCAACTGCGACCAAGTTAATGTGTTGCCTTGTTATGTTTTCTTGTGTAAGATTTCGCAACATCTTAATTAGTAATCTGTTTCTTTTGCACACTGATATCTTGATCTATGTTGGATGCATTTCATTCCTCCTGTCTGAATGTTAGGTGGTTGGCCGCGAAAGAAGTCAGGTGGTTAGGCCTCAAACGTTGTAATAAAATGCATTCCGCCGAAAAGCTATTATTTGCATTAAGCTAATATGTTCCGTCAACAATTCTAGGCATTCATAATTGCGCAGAACTTTTGACATAGTCAATATTAATCGTACTAAGGGTATGTTTGGTTGGGCTGTAGCTGTGAAAAAAGCTGCTATGAGCTGTGGCTGTGAAAAAAAGCTGCTGTGAGCTGTGGAAAAGTTGAAAGTCGTTTCGTTGAATTGGCTGTGGCTGTGAGAATTTGGTAGGAAATGTCTGTAATGCCCCTGATGTACTGAGAGACTGTTTATATGAAAAATGATTGTAAAACAATTGTCTGGTTCACATGTAAATGACCATTTTTGAAAGGTAAATTTGATTTTTTTTAGTCTTGCATCCATCATTAACATATAGTGCACAAATACAACGATAACATTTTAAATGGGCCCATCTAACATATTAGTATTTGGTTAAAACTTAAAAGCTAGGTGCTCACTGTCACAGTCTACATTTCTGTACAGTACAGTAAATAGCCACTATTCTTGGCTTAACACTAACAACACACATTGCCACGCATTCTCAGCCCATCATCAAAACTATGTGTGCCTTGATTATTAAGCACCTTAGGCTATTCCAAATTATCTGTATCACCATCTTTTCTGTACATGTATTGTAGCATATAAGGACATGCAAATACCATGGCAATTGTTCCAATCCATTTGCCATATCATTTATATTGGGTTCAAACAACTTAATGAGATTATGTGCTATAACAAAATAATATCTTGACAAGAACAGAGCGCCCAAATTACCATCCAACATAACAGACAGGGAGGTGCTTTCATGTAATAAAACAAGAAGCAAGCTTGACATTGATCAGTAATTTGGCTGTAATAGGTTAACGTGCTAACACTTTAAGATCATGCGTGAACTATTGAAAATGAAAGGTATCTGCAAATTAATGAAGCACCCATCATACATCATGCAAAGGCTACCTGCTATGTATAATAGGCGATGGCATCAGAATCACACTAGCCTGTCGTCACAGGTTGGAAGATGGATCAATAAAGCTAGATACTCTGGTATATCAATTCTATGTTAGTCTTCCTAGTTTGCATATGTGTGGGCTGCAGATCCTTTCGCAGAATGCAGGCATGTACAGTTTGCTCACCTACACTTGAGCTGCAGTTGCTTCAGGTACTTATATATAGCAAATGATTCAGCAATTTCACTTATAGCCAAATGTAAAGTCCTCACATCAATTTTCAAGACTAAATAAAAGTTCATAGATGGCACATGAGGAACCAGAAGTAAGAACCCTCTTAAATATTTCTCTGTGGCCATATCACTTGTCGTTACATATACTATCATAAAAGGCATTAAGGAAGGAATTGGTCAGTAGGCAACTATCATCAAGTGGGAAAAAGAAAATCCTAGGTGATGGAGCTTTGCTGAGTACATAAAGATAGGACATCTTGAAGGTGGTATGTCAGAATTGTTCTGCCCAGTTATTGCATAACTGATACTGGAATCTAACTACCAAGAAACACAGAGGCCATGTCTAGTTCCTACCCGAAATATTTTCATCCATCACATCAAAGGAGAATCTTTAATGCATGAAGTATTAAATGTAAACGAAAAAGGTGAAAAGTTATATAGATAGACTGTAAATCGCGAGACGAATCTAATGAGTCTACTTAATCCATGATTTGCAACAGTAGTGCTACAGTAATCATCTGCTAATTATGGATTAATTACCCTCTAATTACCATCGTTAGATTCGTCTCGAGATTTCCAACCTATCCATATAACTTTTCACCTTTTTCGTCTACATTTACTACTTCTAAATTGATAAAATCAAAACCCGAAATCTTTTCGCGAAATGTTTTCGCGAACTAAACACGGGCAGAGTTGACAATTTTAATTCATAGAATTGACAATTGTAATTCATAGTTTGGTTCAGTGCATATATCATCTCTGATTATCATACAGTAAGTAATAAATGTATATAATTATACAAGGACTCAAAACTTAACATAAACCAATATAAATTTAAGTGCACAGTTCAGAGGAAAGGGGCTGCACACAGCAGGCCTGCAGGTATCCCTGCACCATCAATAAGCTAAACAAAGCCATAGAAGGAGATCCAAGCACACCGTAGTAAGACATACATTGTTCTTTAAATGGTCCAAATGGAAATTGAACGCTAAAGAATAGGGATTAAGTTGAACAGAGATGGTGAATAGGCTAATGAGGTTCACCTCTGAGCTCTGGCTATCTTCATCTGCTAGGGTCGTGGCCGCTGCTCTTATGCACTTGTGTTGCCTTCGTTGTTCTCGTGCGCTGCCCACAAGATATGGCTCTCATCCTCTGCGAGTTTACCGGCTGCTGATTGATGGACAGTTGCGCGGCCCAAGGACTAGGAGGTTGTGCCTCTGCGATTAGTGCCCCGACCATTGCCGCTGCTGGCAAGACAGCTCCTGCCTTTAGCTGTTTGGACGTCGCTGGTGGAGCATTTTGTCAAACAACTTGCAAGCAGCAGCCATGATGTGAGGTGGAGTGCAGGTAGCAGAGAAATCCGCGGATGGTGCAGGCAAAGAAAAAAGAATCGATTTGATGGGAATTAGCACCTGCCTGTGCCGATTCACCACGCCCGGTGACACCCCGTGATACAAGATCATGGACAGCACCTGCAGGAAAAGCAGCAAGAGGTGGTTTGGTTCAGAGAGCAAGGAGAAGAACTGGAAGAGAGAGGGGATCCATGGCGCGGGTGACCAGTGGGGAGGAGAGTAACCTCGATCCTCCCATTGGTAGCGGCAATGAGGAGCATGGAGAGGCAGTCGTAGAGCATGGCACGGCGCGCGAGGGAGGGCACGGCGGCGAGGCGTGCGGCCACCGCGCCAAGATCCCCGATCTTCGCCGCGGCTGAATTCCTCCACTGCAGAGGCTGCTAAGAGGGGCGGCGTGATGTGGAGGATGCCGCCGGGAGGACGCACTCACGGCAAAGCCGGGCGGGGCCAGCAGAGACCATACACGGGTAGGAACGACGCCGCCGCTTCCTACGACCGGTGCGTCCGGCCAACGCGCCCCATAGTCACCGCTTGGCCCGGCGGCGGTCGCCAGGCCGCCGCGACCTCACCTGCTTGCAGGACCCCCCCAGCCATGCTTGGAACAGCAATGCGCGGGGAAGGGGAGGACGCGAGGTGGAGGGCCTGAAATCGCCCACCGCGCGGCCACCGAACGCGCCTCGCGCCTTGCACGCTGAACCGCCCGTCGGCCATACCTGGATCCCGCGCGCCGAGTTGGGCTCGATTGCCAGGCGCTGGCAGCTCCTCTCGCCCCTCGCCGACAGCAAGGGGCGACGCGATCTCTGAGGCCCTTACACTGGCGCATCGGCGGCGAGGGCGAAGGTGCGTAGACAGATGGAGGAAGAAGGCGTCGATAGTGGTCACGGCAGAAGCGTCGGTGGCATCGAGCGAAGCGGAGGAGAGGAGGGGCGAGAGCGAGACGGAGCCGGCGGAGGAGAGAAGATTTGTCGAGGCGGAGTTTTTTTTTTTTTTTTTTTACCGTGGAGAGAAAACGGGAGAGATCGAGAGGCTTCCAGCCAGCGGGACGGGGACGCGTGGAGCTGGACCTCGGGTTAGATTTTTCAGAAACTCAAGAGGCTAAATGAAAAATGTCCGCGGCACTACTCCATGGCCCTGTTTAGATATTTCGCGAAATTTTTTTCGAGCATGTTCCCTCACATGCATGGCATATTAAATGTAGTCGAAAAAATAACCCATTATATTAAATGTAGTCGAAACATCTAAACGCGGCCTATGCTAGCCTGCGCCGCCTCCCTCCTCCGCTACCTGACGCCGGAGAATTTAACTTTTTACAGGGGTGCGATTAACCTCTCTCATTTTCACCTGTCTTTCGTAGTAAGGATGGATTCGGATCGAATACGAATGGATTCGAATTCGGATACCACTATTTACCACATTTTAATTCGAATTCGGATACGAATACGAATCTTATCGAATACGAATACAAAACGAATAGTTCGAATTCGGATTCGCATTCGGATGTTTAGTTGATTTTGACAGAAAATGTCTTACTGTGTATTAATTCACTTTATGGATTGGTTTAAGAGTAAATTATGTGTATATATCTCATGTATGTTATATATATTTGAATAATTAAATATACAAATATAAATATAAATAATTTTCATAATATATAAAATATTTTAATAAGAAAATAGTACAGTAGTAAGTAAAATATAATTTATTAATTAGATAAATAAATTAAAGTAGTTAAAATTGATATGAATGTCCATCTTAAAGTTAATTAAAATTTATTTTATATACCATTAGTAATATTATAATCAATATAATTAGTAATTATCATGTAGATAATTTTTAAATTGATTAAATAGTTTATATCATTTATAATTAATAGTTAGTTAAAAAGAGAAGTTAATTTATGTCGAATGTTTCGGATTTTTCTCGAATACGAATGTCGAATGCCGAATGTTTCGGATTTTTCTCGAATACGAATGTGGAATCAGATAGAGAAAATTGTTGGAAATCGAATTCGGATACATCCATTTGACATCTATATTAAAATCGAATACGAACACGGATATCCATATTTACATTTTTATGAATACGGATACGGATGTTTCGGATGTCCAGACATCCATCTCCATCCTTATTTCGTAGCGTAAATCTGTTACCTCCACCCCACGTGATGGTAAAAAGTTAAATGCCGCCTGACGTTAACCCATCGGGTACCGGGGGTCCCCCGCCACCCAGCTCCGGCGGCGCCCTCGCCGCCTCCGCCTCCGCCGCCGCCGTCTCTTCCGCTTCCACTGCCGGCCGGCGAGCCACCCCGAAGATCCTCTAGGACTGCAGGCCACAGGTAACCTCCAAGCCCCCAAACCCTAACCCCGAATTCCATCCCCAATTCATCTACACTGATTTCTGTCGATTGATGGAAGAGCAAATCCTCAATGGACTGAGAAGGAGTAAAACTGTTATTGATTTCTGTTCGTTAATCGATTCTTCGTATTCGAATCGCAGGAATCAAGGTCAATTCCGACTTCTGGCCAAATCGAAGGAATCAGATCTGAGTCTTTGCGCGCCGGTTCGTGTGTATAGGATGCCATTGTCGAAGCCAAGTCGCGGTGAGCATGATGCCCCTCGTACGTCAGAGCCGACGGGGCAGCAGCACCTTTACCTCATCTTTGATGACTGGGAGTTTGGCTACAGCATCCGCAAGCTAAACTTGTCGAATGCCGGCGCTGAGCAGCGGCGCTTGCCGCCTCCTTTCATCCGCTTGGAGGCCACGCGTGGGTGTCCCGAGTTCTTCGCCGCCGTTGGCACTAAGATCCTGGCGACACATCCCAGGTTTGATTTTGGCGACACTGTGCCCGGTGGCATCCTGCCCATCATTGATGTCCGCTCACGGGGCGTCCACTTTGCCCCTGGGGAGTTGTATCCGCAGCATCCCATCTACCTCCCCGTTGGCAACGAGGAGATATTCGCTCTGGACATGGACACCTTCAAGATGCTCTCCATGAAGCCACTCTGGCCCCCGCGGCTGGAATTTGAATACCGCCACAAAATCAGTGAGTGGTCATGGCACAACCTCCCAACGCCGACATTCAACAGAATGGATGTCACCTCCTACGCCGTGGACTCCGATGGACGGACCATCCTCGCCAGCACCGCTGCCGCGACCTTCGCCTTCGACCCCAAGCGTTATGAGTGGGAAAAGCGCGTCGAGTGGTCGCTGCCATTCTCCGGCCGCGCAAACTTTGTCCATGGCCTGGATGTCTTTGTTGGGCTCCCAAAAGACGTAGACGCCTTCGGCCACCTCTGCTTCTGCAGGTGGTTAGGTGATGATAAACATGATGTGTGGTTTAGCAAGGAGAATCTGTCAAGCAAGGATCCAGCTGAGAATCATGTAGGCACTACACTAGTCTACTTGGGAGAAAGCAGGTTCTGTCTTGTGGAGTGCATCAGCAATGGGGATGCCAAAGCTGTGCACAAGTGGCTGGAGGAGTGGGAAGAGCTTCATCAGACAGAGAAGTGGGAAGCCTGCCCCGGAAGCTCACGTTGTCGTTTGACGACATTCTCTCTCAGGTTTGACATGACTGGAGACCTGACGGCTGCCGAGACTGCGGTGCAATGCTACGAGGTGCCTATGGAAGCATCTTACAATGTGAATCCTGTGGCATTTTGGCTTTGAAATGCTACAATCATGTCATGGTATTAATGAGGTCCAATGTTTAGTTTTCTCTCAGTTGTGACTCCCTTTCCTTGCTATATGTTTAAAATAATGTCTACACTCAACTGGGACTAAGTTAATGTATTGCCTTCCCTATGTTTTCTTGTGTAAGAGTTCCGAGTTCGCAACAACATTTTTATTAGTTGTTTCTTTTGCCCGGTGATATCTCGATCTTACCTGATCTACCATTAGATGCATATGCATTTCATTCCTCCTGTCTATTGTGTACCCTGTGAATTTATGCAGGTGGTTGGCCAGGAAAGCAGTCAGATGTAGTTAGGCTTCCATATATACGCTGTAATCTTTTCGTACATGAACGTCAAAGCATTTGTTGTATGTTTGTAGTAAAGATCTTTTATATATAGCTAATGGTTGGTGAAACCCGAACTAAGATTTTTAAGATTTTAGTCTGTACATTAGTATGCAGCATCGTGGATGGATCCAGTCTACATGGACTAGAGTGTCACCAGTTCCCCACATGCTGACATGCAATAGTCTACATGGACCAGTGTCCCCAATTCCCCTTATATAAAAGATTGTCTGATTCATCGATTATTATATGGGAAAAATTATGCATCTTTATAGTCCAGATAAATTAAGTTAGTGTCTACTTCCAAACCATTGCTGCATTCCAATTTCCAAATGCCCATTCCTGCATAATTTTGATTTTTGTTTCCCAATTTTCTCATCCCATTCCTTTGATATTCCTATATTTCATTTCATTTCTGTAATTTCTCTAGGGCTACAAAGACTAATGGGGGATCATTCTTTGTGCGATAATTGCTCTCCTACCATTTTTCATCGTCGCCTCGCCAGGTCGCGGCCTTGCCCGTTGATGTGAGTTATCAAGTACTACCTTTCGTATCAAAATATTTGTCGTTGTTGAATCTTGATCGCTACATTTGACCATTCATCTTATTTGAAAATTATGCAGGTATAATCTATTTTGTTTGTGACTTTATCATCATAAGTATTTTGAGTTTGACTTATCTTTCTGTATATTTGCAATAAATTTTTGAATAAGATGAATGGTCAAACATTGAGACAAAAGGTCAATAGCAACAAATATTTTGATATATAGACAAATATTTCGATTCGGAGGAAGTAGGGAATTTTTATCTTTCTTAGGGGTTGACCTTATCAGTGAATTTTTGTGTGGCCTTCTACTTGGAGAACATTTATATTGCAATATAGGGAGCGATTATTTTCCATAGAATTTAAATTTCAATACCTGCTTGGCTGCTTGCGATCTTGTACTTGTGATTTTTGTAACACATGAAAGATTGCAAAGCTTTTGAGACTAAGATGGATTCAAATACTGTCTGTGCCTATGTGCGCACCGTGCCTCGCCAACAGCATGCTTAAAGAATTTGTTGTATTGTCTAGAACTTGTATTTGCCGGAGATTGCTGATATATGCTCTTCTGGGTTCATGGATTGCTTTTGTAGTGTGTATGTTGCATAGGTGTCTGAATAAAAACACTCTATAAGGTTTACTGTACATGAATCAAATGTATACATCGTAGATAGAAGACCAAATGTATACATGAATGTTAGTAGGGCTTTTACCGAGTGGCAGAAATTTATGTATTTAAAAATTTGCAGTATTCTAAAAGAAAATTTATCAATTCTTGAATTAACAATTTTCGTTTGATATGCACGATCCTGTGACCCCGCGTTATATTTATGATTGTGTTAATTTAAGAAACTTTACTTTTTTATTAAATTGAAGTGCGCATCTAATAACGTAGGCATTATTTCGCGTGTCGCACAAACAGATTATTGCGTGTCGTGCTGGCCAGATGGACGCGCAGACACTCGCATCGGCGCTACAGGTCATGGCGCCATTGTATAACAGCACGGCGCCAAAGTTCATGACGCCGTGCTGTTGACATACGGCGTCATGACTTTTAGCGCCGTTGTTTGACACGTCAGAACCACTATCGTCTAGTGAACCTATACGACGTTAAAAATCATGGCGCCATTGTATAACAGTATGGCACCATGTCTTGTGGCGTCGTGCCGTATATATACGGCGCCATGACCTTTGGCGCCGTGCCAGGGGTCCATTTCTGGGATTCTTTCCGTCAAGGGTTCAAATGTAAAATTCTTACGCAAAAAGGACCAAATTACAAAAATTAGCTCGCGTCGCCCCGCGCGACGACCGAGCAGAACCCCCTCCCCCACAAACCCTAGCCGCCGCACCTCCGGCCCCCTCCTCCCGTCGCGCCGCCGCCCGAGCGGGCCGCCGGAAGCTCGTGCGGCCGGCGTTGAAGGCGGCGGCCGGGCCTTTTTCCCCTCTCCATGGCGGCTTGGGACGGGCGCGGCCGTCGAGGCCTCACCGGAGTTCCTTTCGCCGGCAGCAGGTGCTAGCGCGACGGCGGCGACGGGAGTCACTCGATTCGGTGTCGTCCCGGCCGAATCTGTTGGCGGTGCGACGGGGCGCGAGATGGTGTGTGTGTTAGGGGGGCGGCGTTGGGATGCGGCGACGGTGGTGGATGCCGGCATGGATAGGCGCGGGGAGGTCGTGGCTTGGCCATGCGTGTCTGGCCATGGCGGGCCGGAGCTGGCCATGGCCGGCGCAAGGGCAACGGAATCTGAGATGAGGTTGTTGGTGCTTCTCGACGGTGACGCTGGCCCGATGCCGCCTTGGTGGTGGGGTTGGAGGGCTGGCTGGTGCATGCTGGTGGCGCCATGGTGGTGTTTCGGGCTGTGTCGGGCTTCTTCCGGTGGAAGCGATGCAGAGACGAGGAGGAGCGGGCTACTGGCTTGGCCATGAACATGCGACAGGCTTGGTGCCGGGGCGGGCGTAAGCCTTCACTGACACCTCTGTTAGTGGCGATGGTGGCGGCGCCCTTGTGGCGTCGTTCTCCCTGTTGAGGGCACCATTTCGAGGCACTATGTCCCCTACTTCATGGGACTCTCGAGGGTGTGAACCAACGGCGGCGTCATTGGTGTCGTGACCTTCTTGGAGGCGCTGCATCTGAGACCCGCCTTGGTTAAGCAGTGGTGGCGGTTGGTTGGTGGTGTTGCCCGCGCGCAATGGCAGAGGAGGTGTGCTTGGTTCATGTTGGCATGAAGGTGCAGAGGACCCATGGGTGCTGGAGGTCTTGAACTGGCACGCAGTGCTGTGGTGACCTCGATGACGGCTGGGCGGAGGCGCCGCTCTCATATCGGTTTCAGATATCTGAGTCCTTGACAGAGGAGTGTGAGGTGGCGGGAGAGGCGAGACCCCCAGGCAGAGTGGTCAGGATCAGTGTTTTTCATCGACGTTGCGACGGGAGTGATCTGCTGAAGCTCCACTGGGACAGGGGGATCGACGTTCGCGGGTGTGGCTAGAGGGTGATATTCCCATGGTGGAGGAGTTTGAGGTGCCGATTAGGATTGCAGCGGGCCGCGGCATTTGGCGTGGCACAACGTTGGCAACGACAGCGCAGTTCTCGGAGGCATCTTTCGCTTCCTCTCCCAGTTTGTGGTGGTGTAGAGTTATGTTGGGTGCGTTGTTTGAGTGCATTGTTTGTGTGGTGGTGGTGTTCGTTTCGGTGCGTTATGTACCAATGCTTCTTCTTCTTGTATGATATATGACAGTGCTACTGCCTTTTATTTAAAAAACATATGCAAGGTGATCGCATCGTAATATGCAGCCAACCAAACATGAGCTAGACTAGTACACGCTAGTCTAAGCTAGACAACCAAAGGAACCCTAAATGCATTGCTGAACAGGCTTAAAATTCTAGCCAGGCTAGTCTAAGCCAGACAACCAAACACATCCTGTGTTGCGCTGACGGCTGATCATCAGCTCCCACACCTCAGTTCCAAAAAAAAAGCCCCCGCACAATTGTCATGAGCTACTTTTCCAGAAATAAAAAAAATCACAATTGTAATGCGCCTTTGAAATAAACAAACGGAATGATCAATGATGTTACCTGAGTTTATTTGCTCTCTTGTTTCTCATGCGTGTATAAGTAGGGATTAGGCATCGGAATATTTGGGTGGATGCAGTTTATGCCGTCAACAATACATGGTAGACCTTAGTTTACGTGAATATAGGGGTGTTTAGATGGGTGTAAGGCCAGTCTCAGTGGAGTTTTATGAGAGTTTCATAGGCATTAATATATAGGCCATATAATCAAAATTGCTAATGTGGCAAGATTATTAAATGAGAGAGTTTTATGGGATGAGAGAGGAGTTTCGTACCCATGAAACTCACGAAACTCTACTGGCACAGTTACCTAGTTCACCGACTAGGTAACCGTGTCCATGAAATTTTCGCTGAGACTGGCCTAAAGAGGTGAAAAGATGAAAACATTTTACATTAGGTCGCGTGCACAAAGAGAAGAAATGAAACACGATTCTGTATATGAGAACTTTTTTGGAACTGAACACGCCCATATGTGAAAACAATTTCTACGAGCACTACGTACACATAAGGCAGATGAAAAAACCGCCCGTGGGTGCGAAAAGCGTAACGCGAACCCGGCCGGCCCGGACGAAACAACGAAAAGGATGGATGGATGACCATGGGAGGAGGCCCGCATGCGACAGGATTAGTCAGCAGCGGCCCACAAAAATGGAGAGAAACGAGGAGATTGTTTGAGTAGAATTGGCCCATTAAGGCCCATCAATCTGGTTGGACATGTGCTCTGCGATCAAGTACATGATCCTGCCTGGCTGGACACGTGCTCTGTGATCAAGTGAATTTTATTATAATTATAGATCCTGTCTGGTGGTCCTCGTTGGTCGTCACAGCGTAAGGACTGATTTGACTTTCCTGCAAGTGTAGTCGGCCGTGTTTAGTCATTTTCACAAAGAGTTATCCACGTAGAAAACCGTGTCAGTTCATTTCTATCTCTATGCACGTTTTTATAGAAACAGTATTTTTTCGTACTTTCTACCCATTTTCCTTCATCTAAACACACCAATAAATGACCCGGTCAGGCGTCCGTGCGCCTGTTGCTTCCGCTTGCTTGGCAGCAGCGGGAGAGTAACTTGAGGTCTGGTGCAGTACAATCTACGCGCCATCTATATGATCTACAATGAGATTATCATATTAATTTTAGTCAAAACGATCCAATTTCTATGTATTTGTCGTACCAGAGCATGAGATTGAGCCAAAACAAACGAAATATTTGTGACTCACTACTCACGAGTACTATAAAAACAGTACAAAAAGAAACCATAGCGAGGCCCACCTGTCAATCACCAACCGCCGAAGCTTACCATTTACCAACAACAACACAAACAAATCTAGGAGTAAACCACAACTACCTCCCAATAATAATCAGTTATAATCACCTAGGAGATCACAGATCGCCTCGTTTAAACCCCCGTCCAGTTTACATGTCCACTTCCCCCCTTCCGTCCAACCGCCCCCTCGTGCTCACCGCTCCAGCCATGGCGCCATCCGCCGCAATCTCGAGCATCCTCCTCCTCCTCCTCGCGCTCCTCCACCCCACCGCAGCGACCGCGGCCGCAGGGGGGCACAGGCACCGCCTCGGCGCGTCCTTGCTCGCCGCCGCGCCCAACGCGTCGCAGCCGCCGACCACCTTCTTCGAGGTGGACCGCCCGATCCGCCCGCCGCGCGGCGGCAGCGGGGAGCCCTGCTTCACGCTGATCCTCTCAGGAACCTTCGGCGCCACCTACGGCCGGCCCCCCGTCACCGCCGCCTACGCGCCGCCGGCCTGCCTCGCCGCCTCGCGTGCCGGCGGCGGGGGCGGGGCGCTCGCGCTCGCCGTGCTCGAGTGGAGCGCCGACTGCCGCGGCCGCCAGTTCGACCGCATCTTCGGCGTCTGGCTCTCCGGGGCCGAGCTCCTCCGCAGCTGCACCGCCGAGCCCCGGCCCAACGGCATCCTCTGGACCGTGTCCCGCGACGTCACCAGGTACGCCGCCCTCCTCGCGGAGCCCGGCGAGGTCGCGGTGTACCTCGGGAACCTCGTGGACAAGACGTACACCGGCGTGTACCACGCCAACCTCACGCTCCACCTCTACTTCCAAGACACATCGCCCCAGCCGTCGCCGCCGCAGCAGGCCGATCTGATTGTGCCCATCTCGAGGAGCTTGCCTTTGAACGACGGGCAGTGGTTCGCCATCCAGAATGCCACCGATGTGCAGTCCAAGAAGCTCGCCATTCCGTCGAACACCTACCGGGCGGTCCTTGAGGTGTTCGTTTCTTTCCACTCCAACGACGAGTTCTGGTATACCAATCCGCCCAATGATTACATTCAGGCGAATAACCTGTCCAACGTCCCTGGCAATGGTGCATTCAGGGAAGTCGTAGCTAGGGTGGATGGTGAAGTCGTCGGTGCTGTTTGGCCATTCACTGTGATTTACACTGGTGGTGTCAATCCTCTGCTATGGCGGCCAATCACTGGCATTGGTTCATTCAATCTTCCGACATATGACATTGACATTACTCCATTCTTGGGCAAGCTCCTGGATGGCAAAGAGCATGATTATGGTTTTGGCGTGACAAATGCGCTAGATGTGTGGTACATTGATGCCAATTTGCATCTGTGGTTGGATCACAACAGCGAGAAGACAACAGGGAGATTGCTCAGCTATGATGCAGCTGGATTGGATCTTAGTGTGAACTCTGAATTCAGTGGGTTAGACGGGCAATTTGTGACAAGTGCAAGTCGACACGTCTCTGCTACTGGATGGGTGAAGTCGTCATATGGGGAGGTCACCACAACATTCTACCAGAGGTTCAGGTATGAAAACAGCAATGTTTTTAGAAAGAATGGCACCGTGCAAATCACGAACCAAACGATCGATGCAAAGTCTGGCATTTTTGCCAAGGATGCTACTGCTGTTCTGCTTTCTGAGGAACTTCATAAGATTTTCCCACTCTATATTTATACCGGAACCACAGATAAAGTGGGCGATGAGTACTCATTGGATTCACTTGTCAAATTGGGCATCAATGAGAAGAAGACCTCTGGAGGGAAGCTGGGATTCTTGTACAGCTCTCTGCACAATGCACAGACGGCACGCGGCACTATGAGGGTGAAGAAGAATTTGGTGGTCAGTGGATTGGGGAAGACCCATCAGGTGTATAAGTATGTGGGAACTGATGGGTGCTATTTCAGGGACGTGAGCAGCAGGAACTACACTATACTTTTCGATCGCTCTGACGATTCTTGTTCAAAAGGAGCGTATAGCGGGGCCAGCACGAAGCTGAACGATCAGCCAGCAAGAAGAAAGTTGCTGGTGAACAAACTGTAAAGCACGGGAAAGATCTAAATTTGTCAACATTTCAGTTTTACTTTGCTTCTTGAATAAAGATTGCTTAGGTAGCTCATGCTTCAGGAAGTAGGTAAGAAACTTGGAAATGCCTTTATAAACACGCCACTTCAGATCCAGTGACATGCTATTGTCATCAGTAACTATCAATTGCATCATCACGTCGTATTATTTAGCTCCAAAGGATGTGAGTGACGCACAACAGAATGAAGGATGGTTCATACCATTATACTGCTAATTACTGGTACCAATAAAGATTCTGATACAATCACATTCGATCGGATTTGCATATGTGTCTTGCATATTCTTAGGCTGGTTCCGATCTCCATCAACAGATTCTTGCTGCCATTCTCTGTCATCTATGTAGCGCTTATTTTTAAGACAAGACATACTTGGACCTTGATTGCCATGTTTCACCAATTGTTGTCTTCTCTTGAAAGTCACTTTCACTCTCGCCGTAGCATGTAGAAACATCACACCATGAATGAAGTTTGGGACCTCTTCCTGGCAGGAGAACAAGGGGTAAACTGATAAGTAGTAGTAGGTTTGTGAGATTGTCAAGATACCGAAAGCCCTTATGTTCTATACCCTGTAAGCCTCATCTTTACACTCTTTTACTCCTTTTTTAATCATTCACCTGTGATCATCACAGAGGGAACTCTGTAATCCATTGAAATTATCATAGATTCATCAGAGTTAAATTATCACCTCGTCATGCATGATGTTTTAAACACTGAACCATAGTAATCTCCTGTCCAAATGACTGACTCATTATATTTTTAGGGGAACCGAATATTTTAATGATCTTCCTTGTACCCCTCTTCCAAAAGTGTTCTGTTTCATTAGGACAAGCATTTGACTAATGGTTACTTTATTATTATGTAACTTTTGAATACAAAGTTGTGGTATTCAAAACTACCAGTTAGGATTTTGCACCACAGATCTGTCAATAGAGTACTTGTTAGTCAAAGTCTTTTCTAACAAAACAGGAAGAAAAGAAATAAACGCAATGTCACAATCTAAATTGGGCTATGAGATGGATGAATGAATATCAAAAAGAAAAATTGACGGCTGTGATGAGTAGCGTCATGCGTCTTGCCTTGCCTTTCCCCACGAGAGCCCACGAAGGCAGTGGTTTGGCGCGCGCGGCGGCGACGGGCACGCTCACGCTTCCCCGTCTCTCGCTCCCTAAACTGAATCTAACCGCCGCCCGCCACCTTCGCGCGCGAAATCTCCCCCACCCCTCCGCGCCGCCGCCGCCGACCACCAGCCATCCCGGCGACAAGGCTCTATCCGGCTGCTCCGCCAAGAACCCAATTTTCTCGGCGCACGAGACGCCGGGGGGAAAGGCAGGACCCCATTCCGGCACGGTGGGACCAATGGGCTCCGGCGAATAGCTCGAGCATCTCGAGCTCGCCGGGACCACCGAGGCGGCGTCTGTTCTTCCCGGCGTGATGACGAGGCAGGGGAATTAGTAACCGATCCCCAAGCTAAGCCAACATTTTCCGTGTCTGGCTGTTGATCTCTACGGCGGTCTCTTTCTTTCTCCGCATTGGGAATCTGAGCGTGTTGGCCAGCGACGGTGGGTACCGAACTGGCGCCTGGCCTCCGGGCTGCTATTTTCCGGGAGGAGGTTCTCCCGCCGCCATGGGTGCGCGGCAGGGGCTTCGCCATGGCTTGGGGCTCCAGTTGCTGTTTTTCATCCTCATGCTGCTCCAGGCACAGGCTGTCCGTGGCGTGGCTTCGATCAACGGCGAAGGTAACAATTACCTCTTGTGCAGTGGGCAGTTTGATTGTGGGTCGATGGCATTGGTAAATGATCGTGTTTGGCGAACTCGGTTTCGTTTGATTTGTGACTGTCGATTGCTGTTTGTGTGGTAGGATTGGCGTTGCTGGAACTGAAGGCGAAAGTGGAGACTGATCCCCATGGAGCCTTCCAGGATTGGGATCCAATGGACAGCAGCCCATGCAGCTGGTCCGGTGTGCGATGCTTAGACGGTAAAGTAGAGATTCTGTAAGTCAGTTTTTCCTTGACGTTTTCATATAGTAATAGTGCCATTAACCTCATCCTTGATTTTTTATGGAGAAAATCCTTGATTACTTTTAAAAGGGTCCATTTTAATAGTTTGCCACAACTGACCATTTGTAAAAAAAAACAGAGGAAGAAAAGCATAGCCAATTTGGTAATTTCTCATGCTACTAGGAGATGCCTTTTGCCCTTTACAATTAGCGTGATTTTTCTGAAATATGATGATGCCAGTTTGATTTTTCTGCTACCTTGTTTTTCTTCCTAGCCTGAATTCTTATGTTCAGAAATCACGTCTTGAATTCTTATTTTCCATCTTCATATAGGAACCTAACAGGTCAAGAATTGGCTGGGACTCTCGCTCCTGAAATCGGAAGTCTTCGGCGTCTCAAATCACTGTGAGTTCAAATCTACACTTCTCTCCACAGTCATGTTACACTTCTTAGCAGCTCCAGTGCAATGCATTATGTACTGCACGTCCTTAGGCAGCTTGTTTTTGTCTAGTTTGCTTCCGAAGAACAACTTCCGTGGGTGGATTCCCAGAGAATTCGTAGGGTTATCTGCTCTAGAAGTGCTAGATTTGAGCAGCAACAACCTGGATGGAACAATTCCAGAGGAACTAAGGGCAATGCCACTGCTCAAACAACTGTAAGGCTTATTGTTCCCTC
Source organism: Urochloa ruziziensis (assembly GCA_015476505.1). Classification (NCBI taxonomy): domain Eukaryota; kingdom Viridiplantae; phylum Streptophyta; class Magnoliopsida; order Poales; family Poaceae; genus Urochloa; species Urochloa ruziziensis. The sequence continues at coordinate 12,371,346 of CM027122.1, read as the reverse complement.
TGCTCTCCAATCTATTATTTGCTTCATATAATGAAGGAATCTTATGTTCCAGATCACTTCATGATAACCAGTTCCAAGAAGGTGTATCTTCTTTCGCCATCCAAGAGATAGCTGATGATCAGGCAGGATGCTTGAGCAGAAAACTAGGGTGCTGGTGAGGGGATACACTTGTTGTTTCTTCTGTTTGTGTTCCATTTAGCTTTCAATATTTCCAGGCTTTGTTTATAAATGTTTCACCTCACCACGTAAAGGTCTTTGCCTAACAGGTCAAACTTTAAGGATTGGATATCTCTCAATGGCCTCCGAGAAAAATATTACACCAATGTACCAAGTAATTGTGCATTTTTATATTCTGCAAAACCAGCCCTTGCACTTTTATGTTATATAAATTGCATCTAACATTTAAAGCCTTGTATGTCATTCAGGTTTCAGTGAAGCACACATCATGCAGAACTTGCAGTCATTTGCAAGTGCCATGCGCCGCAGGCTTCTCAGTGAAGCTGACAACCTGCCTGCTCTTTTAGGGAATGATGCTAAATCTTCTGTTCCGGAAAATTCAAAAGAAATTCAAAAACCTGCTGATGTGCTTTCTCTAGGAAGCGGCTCATTCCCTGCATTTCCAAGCACATATGGGCATGCTCTGTCGCCTCTGGTTCCTGAAGCAATTGATGCTACCGCATTGCAGCAGCTGTCTACAGAAGTGGCCCAGTCCACTGATGTAGAGATGTCTGATACAAAATACGGCAAGTGGGCATATCTGATCACAATTCCAGTTGCAATACTGCTAATTAGTCTGGTAGCTGTGATACTTTTGGTTTGGCGGAAGCGAGGGCATGCACCAATTGCCCCTTGGAAAACAGGGCTAAGTGGCCCTATTCAGAAGGCACTTGTTACAGGTGAAACATTCTTGTCATTCTATTTATTTTTACAATTAAGGAAGTAAATACATGCAAAGTACCAAAATAGTTCTCTTCTGCATTGGCAGTTACACAGAACTCAATAACCTTTGATCTTTGAGACTCCCAGGTTTTCCTCGCGAATTAGGCATATGCCTAGTCTAGGAACTCTATATAGCCCCTATAATTTTATTTAGGATATCTTAGGCAATTGTCATTCAGGAACTCTATTTGCACATATGGCTAGTGAATTAGGCATATGGCCAGCCCAGGAACTCTATTTTTGCTTCTAGCTATATTTTGGATATCTTTGTGATTCATAATTATTTCTGAGCATCCAGGTGCATGAATGTATTTCTGTTTCCTGTATTCAGGTGCTTCAAAACTTAACAGACTTGAGCTTGAAGCTGCTTGTGAGGATTTCAGCAACATCATCAATACTTATCCAACCTCCACTGTGTTCAAGGGGATATTATCAGGCGGAGTTGAGATCGGTGTTGTCTCCACTGTCATATCATCGAGCAAAGACTGGTCTAGGAGTGCAGAAACGTGCTTCAAGAAAAAGGTTTATGACTAGCAACATCTTGTTCTCAACACAAACAACCTGGGAATAAAAGATCTTTCAATACTAATTCTTCCTTTGTTATCCTCCCCTCTATGTAGATAGACACACTGTCAAGAGTCAACCACAAGAACTTTATCAATCTCCTTGGCTATTGCCAAGAAAATGAGCCTTTCATGAGAATGATGGTGTTTGAGTTTGCTTCACATGGCAATCTCTCACAGCATCTTCACCGTAAGTGATTTTGCTTTTGCATAACCTCCCAACTCATATGCTTGTGTTGGCCTGCAACTTGAATACACTGTTTTCGCAGTCAACGAATTTGAGGATCTGGACTGGGCTGCGAGGATGAGAGTCATCATGGGCATTGCGTATTGCCTCCAATACATGCACCATGAGCTGAGTCCACCCGTCGCGATACACGATGTGCGATCTGACTCAACCTTCATTTCAGATGATTATGCTGCCAAGGTACAGCTTCAGCTAGCAGTGCCACATCTGCAATCTGCACCACCAGAACACATTTTCTTTAGCTTATTATAAGCGATTGCTTGAGCTGGCACATTGTAATGTGTTCTGGTGGTGCAGATTGCAGATGTTGGTGTATGGGACGAACTCGCCGCCAAAGCAAAGGCTGGAAAGGAGGACGGCAGCAGCCGTTGTGAATGTCCTCCAGATCTCCCAGGCAACGTCTACGGATTCGGTGTGCTTTTGATAGAGATCATATCCGGGAGGGTTCCTGAAGATGATCGCGAGACCATGTGCAGCTGGGTATGGATTTCGCATTCTCAGGCTCCAAAGATCACTCCTCAGTCCTCACACTCTCACCCTTTTCATTTCTATAAACTCCCTTTCACCACAGGCTTCTGAATATCTGAAAGACAAGAACTACAGCAAGCTCGTGGACGCGTCATTGAAGGAGCACAAGAGCAACGAGCTGGAGGCCGTCTGCGAGGCGATCCAGGAGTGCATCGACCCCGACCCGGCGCAGCGGCCGACGATGAGAGACGTCGTCGGCAAACTGCGAACGCCTCTCGGCATCTCGCCTGAGCAAGCGGCGCCGCGGCTGTCGCCGCTCTGGTGGGCGGAGCTGGAGTTACTGTCGGTGAAGTCAACTTAGTGGGAGACGTACGCTGTATACTGATTACTGTACAAACGTGTTGTTGTAACACCACCCCTTCTCTGACGAGATCACATTTGTATGTACACGACGCTCGTGCTATCGATGCTGTCAGCTAGCATTTTTACCTTTGACTGTAAGTGGACATCATTGACTGCAGCAGAGAAATGTTGTCCAAATGTGATCGATATAACCCATGTACATGCTGATCTTTCACAAAAGGAGGGGAATATAGTGAATTGTATAAATACCTGTAACTTCAAACTTGTGTAACTGTATAAAAATAAAAACAAATGGCTGGTGTTGCCCGTTGCCACTCACGGCCCTGTCCAGATGTTTCGCGAAAATTTTTTCGAGTACGTTCCTTCACATGTATGGCATATTAAATGTAGTCGAAAAAAATAACTCATTATATGGATGGAGTGTACTTCGCGAGACGAATCTAATGAGCCTAGTTAGGTCGTGATTAGACATAAATTGCTACAGTAAACATGTGCTAATGACGGATTAATTAGACTCGTTAGGTTCGTCTTGCGATTTACTGACAGAATCTGTAATTAGTTTTGTAATTAGTCTATATTTAATACTTCAAATGTGTGACCGACATACTCGAAAAAAATTTCACGTTTCATCTAAACAGGGCCGTTATCACATAGCAAATGTCCGGAGTCTTCAGTCTCTGAATATCCTTTGCTACCTACGTAGGAGGTTAAACAAATAACTGGTTCAATGCCAATTCTGACTCATTGCACGATCAAGGTACTGATGTTACAGAATTGTACCTCTTCCTTTGACTTTGACAAAATTTGTGCAAGATCGGTCAATTATTTCGGGGGTTTTTAAATGTACGATCTGATATTTATAGTCATATAGTACACCGCCCGAAATTTTTTAAAAAAATCAAAATGAATCATTTAAATCTCTTTTCGTTGCTTCTAGAGCAATCACGGACCAAGAGCATTTTGCATTGCAGGGGTTTGGGGGTCGCGTGGACTCAGCAGTGGACTTTGGGGTTCATCGTGGCCGCCGTCGTTGTCAAGAGAGATTCGAGTCGAAAGCCGAAAGGGTCAGAGGGGGAAAGGACGCGGTGGCTTTGGCCGGATTGCCGCTGTGTTCACGCGGAGGAATCACAGATCAGCACAAAGAAAGCCACTAGCGCAATCAAGTAGGGGGGGAGCAATCCAGGGGGAGGAGGGATGGCGGCGGCGGTGGCGTCGCTGTACCGGCGGGTACTCCCGTCGCCGCCGGCGGTGGACTTCGCATCGCCGGAGGGGAAGCGCCTCTTCGCCGAGGCCCTGGCGGCGGGAACCATGGAGGGGTTCTTCCCCCTGGTGTCCTGCTTCCAGACGCAGTCGGAGCCGGCCTTCTGCGGCCTAGCGTCCCTCGCCGTCGTCCTCAACGCGCTCTCCATCGACCCCGGCCGCCGCTGGAAGGGGCCCTGGCGGTGGTTCGACGAGTCCATGCTCGACTGCTGCGAGCCCCTCGACAAGGTCAAGGCCGAGGGCATCACCTTCGGCAAGGTCGCTTGCCTCGCGCGCTGCTCCGGCGCCAACGTCCAATCCTTCCGCGCCAACCGGGCCACCATCGATGACCTGCGACGGCATCTCGTCCGATGCGTCTCCTCCCAGGACTGCCATCTTATCGCCTCCTACCATAGGCAGGCTTTCAAACAGGTTGCGCTAAATTTCCCCATTCCCCCCAAGTCTGCATCCCATTCCTCTCACACACACTCTCCTGATTACTTGTGCTACAGTACTGCCCCCATTAGATTATATTGTATTAGATTAGATTGTTGAGTTCTTCATCCTCCATTACATACATCTGTTATCTGTGTATATGACACTGATGTGTGCTGTGTGCAATGAAGCAGACTGGAACTGGGCATTTCTCCCCAATTGGTGGCTACCATGCCGGACAGGATATGGCACTCATCTTGGATGTCGCTCGCTTCAAATACCCTCCCCATTGGGTTCCACTGCAACTTCTTTGGGAGGCCATGAATATGACTGATGACTCAACTGGACTTCTCAGGGGGTCTCTACTTTTGCGTACCTTCCTCTCACTCATTCTTGATCAGTTTCTCTTGGGACATGCTAATTGCTAATACTAAGATAGCCATACCTTTGTACCAAACGGCAAGTTCATAAATAGTATTGTGCATTATACATAGTACACACAGTACACCTTAATCTCATATCATTTATACACAATTTCCTACACATTCGGAAAATTTTAGTGATGCTTCAGATATTCTTCAGTATGACCCGATTAGTCAATAGTCTGCCTTGATTTTTGATCATGCCATTTTAAGGTGTTGGCATCTTTATGTTTGATAGGTTCATGCTTATATCAAGAAAGACTGCAGCCCCTTCATCGTTGTACACAGTGGTAAAGTACCAATGTTCAGTCAGTTGAATTTATATGAGGCATTTGATGTATTTTTCCTTCCTCAGTAGTTTCAGTTTTCTGCAGAGCTGCAGAGATGAGAACTGGAAAAGCATGGCGAAGTATTGTGCTGAAGATTTACCAAATCTTTTGAAGGGAGAGAATCTAGACAACGTTCAAACACTTTTGTCCCGTTTAATTGAATCTCTTCCAGCTGAAGCTGAAGCTTTGATCAAATGGGTTGTTGAAGTTAGGAGAAAAGAGGAAGGGGGGCCAAGCTTAAGCAAAGAGGAGAAAGAAAGACTTTTCTTAAAGGTGGCATTTCCTGCTTTTCATTTCATTTTCTGATGCTGGGTTGGTGTTTTGCTCCCTTGTGTAACATGTCTTGTTTTCACTTGCAGGAAAATGTTCTACAGCAGGTTCGTGATACCAGGCTATTTGCCATAGTCCACGACCAACAAAATGCCAATAACCCATGTTGTAATTGCTCATCATCAAGCGAAGAAGATTCCCTTACTAGGATTGCAGCTGCTGTGTGCTGTCAGGGAGCTGCAATGCTATCAGGAAACCTTGCATCAAGACATGGTTTCTGCTGCAAAGAAACATGTTTAAAATGTATCCAAGCGAATGGTGATGGGCTTAAGACTGTTATCTCAGCCTCTGTGGTATCTGAAGGCAATGAACAGGGTGTTGATATGCTTTTACCAATGTCTTCACCTAGTGCCAGTTCGTGCAATTCAAACTTGAAGAACAACGTTGTCAAATACCCATCAAGTGCAGATATTCTAACTGTTCTTCTGCTGGCTTTACATCCCAGCACATGGTTGGGCATCAAAGATGAGAAGCTTAAAGCCGAACTTCAGACTCTTGTTTCAACAGATAATCTACCTGATGATCTTAAACGAGAGGTTCGTTGTCGAAATCAAACCACACTTATTTTGTAGACCTTTTCTCCATGGCATAATATTATCCTGGAAAAGTAGGTGCACGACTATTTTCTTTTGTGAAAGTCATGTCAGGCTTTAGAGGTCTAGATCTGGCAGGGGCATTTTTGATTCACCGTCCTCACTCTGGCTAGTAGGGGCAGGGTGGGAGGGTTGGAGTTGAATTGTGCTTTGGCAGAAGGTGCAGGTCATGTTGGTGTGGCCGTGTGGGGCGAGATATAAACTCTACCAACCTTTGTGGTTTGTGCGAAGTGGATATTTCATATATACTTTTAATCGTGAAACTTGAAACCGAGAGAGCATATGATACCGATCCTATATGAGTTGTATGCATAATTTTTTTTAAGAAGCATCGTCTATTCACAAGTTGAATGTTATTTTAAATATTCTTTCTCCATGCATTTTGCTCCTTACATCATTCCATAGCTTCTTTCATTATTATCTCGTTGGAGAAAATAATATATGTATAGTGTTTTTATTTCCTTTTGATAAATATGAATGCTTAAACTTTTGTTATAGCAGGTTGAGTAACTAATGAATCTTTATGTATGCTGACAGATATTGCATCTAAGGCGACAACTTTATTATCTGAAGGCTTGTAAAGAAAAGGAAGAATGTGAAGATGATGAACTACCATCACCCAAGTAACAGTTCTAAAGCGGGAATGTGCCCACGTCATTAATTTACTTACTGGAAATTGATGTCAAGAGGAAAGCTGTGAGAGAGTGGTTCTTGACTATAATGAGCAGAATTATGATGTAGTGATGACATATCTTATTGATGAGATCTGGTGTTACTACTTCCTTGCTCTGAGTGGCAATGTGCAGACTTAATTAAGTTATTTACTGAAAATTGATGTCAATAAAAGTTAACGAGTGGTTTTTGATAATTGCAAAAGCAAAATTTTGATGTTGGTGATGATGCCAATATCTATTGATCTGTTCTATTGTACTCGTTGCTCTATGTGAGGTTATTGTTCTTAACCGGTGTCTACCATGCTGGAGATGATCATGCCCTTCTCATTGGGTTCCACTGCCACTTCTTTTGAAAGCCATGAACATGACTAATGAATCAACTGGGCTTGACTGGGGATCTCTCATATCTATCGACTAATAAATCAACTGGGCTCCACAAGGTGGGGTCTCCTCTCGTGTCCATCTTTCTTGCAGTCACTCTTGAACATTGATCATTTTCATTCCCTTATTAACCAACATGTATACAGATCAGATCAGTATCTTATTACCTGGGCTAGTAGCAGTCAAAATTTGGATTAACCAACATGTGTTATTCAGATAAAAATCTGTATATTATTATCTGTGCTAGTAGCTGTTAAAACTTGGATTAAGTAGCTTTAGTTGGGATATAGGCTATTATTCATCGGTTATCAGGATGTGCTTTAAGGCAACATGACCAAGATGGTTTTACAGCGCAACCCTTCACATGTTCAAGCACTGAGTTTATCATCTCACCACTCACACAAGAGGTTGTCTTCAAGAAAACAACCTAAATACACACCAGTCTAACTAGAACCGTGGCTTAACAGGCTGTTAAAACTACAAAAATATCAATGGCATGCAGCTCGGAGTATGCCTAAGTCGTTGTCGGATCAGCACCAGATCCTCTTCGTGTATCACCAGAGTTCCCATGTAGGGTCAAATTTAGCATCAATGGGCACCACCTGTCGACAAGATCCTCTCGGCCTTTGTTTCTATGGCGACATGGCATATTCAGGCAACCACTCTATGCAAGTCTCCAGACGCTGGATCTTTTAGCACAAAAGTTCATGATTGTTGTTCTCATGCTAGTTTTCAGTATGTCTTACATATATATTATTTCCTATGCTTCCAGAGAACTCTTAGTGGTGTTTCACTATTCTTCTATATGATCAATTTTTTACCCTTGCCATCATGTTGTTTTAAGATCTTCACATCTTTATATTTGATATCTTCATGCTTATACCAAGGCACACTGCAGCTCCTTCATTGCTTTAAACAATGGTAAAACACGCCAATGCTTGGCAAGTTGGCATGTTGAATATAAATGGACACATTTGATATTATTTTCTTTTGCTCATCACTTTCAACTAGAGCAAGCACCCATCACAGCTCAAATTCAGGCTAAAGAGCAGCAGATTCAGTTCCTTGGCAAAAGATACCATCACCAGTTCACCACATTCAAGTTCAAATTTCAAACACAACACCACAAAGAAATTGTGGTTTGAGTACTGCAGAACTAAGATTTCCTACAAGCGCAGAGCCACTAACAATCTACAACGGAGCTTTAAAAGGAAGTGCCCATAAGTTACATACTAAAAGCTGATAAAATCAGACAAGCATCACGGAAATCATACATAAAACAACAGGATACACCTGTTCTCAATCACCAACGAATCAGAATGGCACCACACACCTAGCAGCATCAGAGCTTCTGACCCATCAGACTCATTACGACCAAATGGATCTGCTCCAGTTCATTCAGAAGGGAAAAGCCATGTTGGATTCATCAGACTGCCATCAAACGCCCGGAGGCTGACGTCTGGTATTTCTGCAGCAAATGGCGCCATTGTACCATCCCTCATGCTGTACACGAACCTATCGAAAGGGGGTGCATTTTTAGCAGGGTAGAGGCCACCATCAATGAAGTAGATAAGATCATCTCCGACTCCGTCATACTGACACGCACGGAATGAGTTACTGCTGCATGGGCTGATGAAGATGCAGTCTCCATCCAAGCTGTTGATCTCAGTGAATCTGAAAGGGTTTGTGCTCAAGTCCACCTCAAATACCCCAATCTTACAAATGTTGTGCCAGCCTCCTGCACCACCTATGTATGTCACAACCAGCAATAGTTTCCCATGCCACTCAACTATGTTCCACCTCTGTCCATAGCTCTCCTCGACCTCAGGCAGTTTGGCCACACAGCGCTCGACACGAGAAACCATCAGGCCACTGTCGTCTTCCGAGATGTCAAAGACGAAGAGGTTTGTGGTGAGCTTGCTGAACATGTACAGCTTTCCCTGGTACAAGGCAATGTCGCTGAACTTACTGATGCAGCCACCATGGCACACACACCAGGATGTCATCCCAGGCCGCCACAGGGCTAGCTTAGCTGCACTCCTGTGCACAGAGATGGCGGCTACAACACACTTTGAGCCAGGGTCAGGTGAAGAGGACAAGACCACCTTGCAGAACGACATCACATACTGCGCGCCATTAACCGTGCAATGCACTGCACCAGAGCCATTTGTGATGGGGAGAGATCTGCTGTAGGCATCAATGACATGGGTGGACACTGAAGGTGGCGGTAGACAGACAACGTCCCGGGCGAACGCATTCATCAGGAAGCACCGGCCGTCGCCAAAGTAGCGACCTTTATTGAGCTGCACGCCGACAAGCCACACTTGGAAGGAGCCGACGCAGCGGACGTCGAGCGCCATTTCCCGTGACGGCAGCTGGACGCGCCGCGCGCGCGTCATGGCCCCGTCGGCGCAGAAGCTGGACAAGGCGAAGTCGGAGAGCACGAGCAGCGGGAGCGGCGGCCGCCCGTGGACGCGCCCCGCGGCGCGCCACGCCCGGCAGGCGGAGCGCAGCCTGGCGCGGTCGTCGGCGCGGGGGAGGCGGCCGACCACGAGTCCCAGGATGTCCGCGGGCAGGTCCGCCCACGACCCGTGCTGGGACTCGCGCCCCGCGCCGGGACCTGGTGGCTCAGGAGCGGTGGGGCATTCCGTCGAACGCCTTGCCTGCACCCACGCCGCCGACGGCCGTGACGGCGATTGCCGGCGCCCGCGAGGGGTGCGGGAGTGTAGAGGCGGGTCTCGACTCCGTCCTGAGCCTCCTCTACCCGGATCCATGGCCGCCGGAGGGTGCTGCGGCGCCTGCGATCCTCGCGCTCCGGGGGAGATGAGCCCCTTGCGCCAGCCGGCCGCTGGATTGAGAGGGCTGCTGGAGTTGCTGGCGCTTCGAATTTTTTCGCCCCGAAGTCCAACTCGACGTGGAAAAGAAAAGGATGCCGTCTTTGGACTGACATGTGGGGCCTTAACTTCCTGTCAGTGTCTGTCTTGTGGACCGGTTATCTTTTGTGTACAAACGGAAATTGTACTGTTTGCTCCCTAATTATTCTCCATTCTTTAAAATATTAACAGAGAGGCACGTGCCTCAGACACGTGTTTTGAAAAATATTGTGCGAGAAAGAGTCCTGGTTGTCGACGTATAACGTGAGAAAGAGTTCTGCCCACTAACGTACATGACCCATGGCCTACTTGTCAGACCAATGGGTCCACTTGTCAGATTTAATTATTGACCATCAAAATTCTTTCGATATTTTTAAGTGTAAACTAGAAACTAAGGCGCGACGTTGCCGCGCTAATTTGGATTGGACCAGTGTTTCTTGATCAATATATATATTTAATGAAGAGATTGAAATATCTACGTGGGACAACTGGATTGGAAAAAGAATAGAACGGTGGACAGTGGTGGATTTGAACGTGCTGACATTTGAATCTCCCGCTCTTCCAAATCCCTATCGTAGAACCCTCCATCACTCCAGTTGATTATTGCAGGAGCCCTCAGGGCGAAAAATCATCTATACACCCGTTCATCCGAGCGTCAGGCATCCTGTCCGTTCTCTATGCTTTGAGATTCGTATAATTTTGTCCATATGCGCCAGATGCACACGCGCCACTTGCTTCTCTTGACGCAAAAGCTGCAGCACTGTCAACAGTACCATGACTCTCTTCGCATCAACCTGTTCCGGGTTTGCTATCTGCCGCATATGCAGTAGATAGCAGCACTGTCAACAGTACCATGACTCTCTCCGCATCAACCTGTTCCGGGTTTGCTATCTGCCGCATATACGGTAGATAGCAACCCGTCGCACAGCTTCCTATCCCTCCGCAGCATTTAAGTCGCACAGCTTCATATCCCTCCGCAGCATTTAAATACGCATTAGCAGCATGCAGTTAGCTGCACAGCCGTGCGCGCATGCATTTATTGCTATAGCTGTAGGGCCGCAGTGCTGCGCGCATGCAAGGTCGCGTCATCCCACGTGCAACACGTATATGCATGCAAGGGTCCAGCTCGTACTTTTTTTACCTTTCTATTGTTCTTTTTCCTTTTTTTTACTTTCTCTTCGTGACGTCAGCTTGTTTTTTTCACTTTTTTGCACTCTTTTTTCTTTCGTTTTTTATTTATTCATTTTACTTATTCTTTTGACTGATATTTTTCTTTCTTCTTTTTAAGATAATTCAAGACGTATATTATTTTTTTTCACGAGTCATAAAATTTGTTCTAAATGTACTTTTTTCATAAATCTACACTATATTTTCCTTCTATATATTTTTGTTTCTCCTGTTTAGCGTTTTGTTCACACAGTACCATGACATGTTCCACAACGTTGTTCTGTTTGTATTGTCATAGTATCAATGAAATATTTCATAGTGTTGTTTGGATTGTTCCCACAGTGATGATAAGATGTTCCACGGTATTATTTTATTACTTTCACATTATTCATGAGATGTTCCACAATGTCAGTTATTTTTGTTTCACATGTTAATACTTATGTTCCTTTCATATGATACTTTTGTTCCTCGACATGATTCCACTTTTAACTTTTATATGATAATATTTTATTTTACTAAATGATTTGTTTTACATGTTAAATTTTATGTTCCTTCTACACGATGTTTTGTTCCGCAGGTTAGATTATTTGTTCTGATTGCTAAAATCGGATGAATTGTTCCTCCTATTTATAAAAAAAGTTCCAATTTTTTTTAATTCTAAACATAATCAAATGTGGTCTTGTTTTGAAGGTCTCGTGACAAGAAACCTAATGGTTCAATCGGAATTTGATTTGGACAATTTATTTATGAGATGTGAATTGTTTTAAAAATATGTTTTTGTGGGCCCCGTGAACATGGGACTCCTCACGCGCTGTCACAGAAGTTCTGAAGAAGCGGTACGCGTCCTCGGAGGTTGTGCGGCATCTGCCGTCACGCCGGGCAGCTAGACGCTCCCAACCTGTTCTGCACTCCCCACCCAACCTGTTCTATCCGTTGTGAGCTGTCCACTTCTATCCGTAGGCGAACCATTTATCAAGCAAACTCTCTTATAACTCATTTTGACACGTTTCATATACTATGTACTACAAAAGAAATATACTTTAAAAAATGCATCTTTCCACCTAGATAATTACTGAAATACACCGTGGTACCCCTAATCTGACACTATACCTATATATATATGTACCATAGAAACATACTTTACAAAAATGCTTATATGTACCACAGAAATATACTTTAAAAATGGACCTTTTCACCTAGATAAATCCCAGATATACACCCTGATACATCACTAATTTAACCCCGTGGTACAGCCATGAACCGAACTTCTCCATCTTTCTCATATACACCCTGGACATGGCGGAAGCGCTGATCTCCAGTACAAGAGATGCGCAAAGGATAAATAGAGAAAGAAAAGATTAACTATCTCTATATGTTCACCACACCAACCACGATTAGTCCAAGATGCACCAAAATACCATCTTAATCTCTACACTGCAGTACCACACCGCGAATGTAAATCAGGCAAAACCTTGGAATCAAATCAAGCAATCAAAAAAATACTAGAAACAAGAAGCAAGAGCGGCGGCTCTAGCTCTTCCAACTGCAGCAGCACACAGGCGAAGCAAGGACATGCACAGTGCGGGAGAACGGCAGAAGTCGCCGCCGTCGTGGACTGAAAAAAGAACAGAAACAAACAAAGGAAAAAACAAGCAACAACATGGAATAGAAACATCGGCTCTCTCGCTGTACAAGAGAACAAACCAGAAGCAAGAAACAAGAAACTGATAAGAGAGAGGAAAAGAAAAGAACAGATACACAGTTGAAAAAATCGGCAGCACGTCGTTGCCTCTTCCAATGAGTCTTTTACGTGTATGCCATTAAAAAAGATGGTGGTTACGTGTGTGCCACAAAAAAGTTTGGAGTCACCTGTGTGCCATGAGCTAAACTTTGGTTTACCTGTGCGCCATTCCGTCCACCATCTGTTAGAGTTTAGCCCTGACATGTGGGACCCACCGATGAAAATGACCTCTGTGCCCCTGACCTTTTCTCCCTATGGCAAGTGGGACCCACACGTCATCCCTCTCCTCCAGCCCGTCGAGCTTCATCCATGGCCACCGACGCAGGGTTGGGCGGGGCCGTCGGAGACGATGCTCCCGCCGCATTCCTCGCCGCCGCCGAACTCGAGGCTGCTCCCCGTCTTCCGCGCCATCTCCCGCCGGACTCCGTCGGCGCCCTCGTCCACCACCACGAGCCATGGATGGACGGACTTCGCCGGCGTCCTCGTCCGCCACCACGCCCTCGACCGGTCCGCCCTCGCGGCGCGCGCCAGGCCCAGAATCGGCCACCATGGCCGGCGGCCCAGCTCGGCGTAGCGCGCGACGGGGCTCCGCTTGGGCCGGCGGCGGGAGCTCCACGCGCCATGGCCGGCGGCGCGAGCTCCGCCGTGGCCGCGCCCGCGCACGCCCTCGTCTGCCACCACGCGCTATGGACGGACTCCGCCGGCGTCCTCGTCCGCCGCCACGCCCTCGACCGGTCCGCCCTCGCGGCGCACGCCAGGCCCCGGAATCAACGGCCATGGCCGGTGGCCCAGCTCAGCGTAGCGCGCGACGGGGCTCCACTCGGGCCGGCGGCGGGGGCTCCCTCCGCGCGCCATGGTCGGCGGCGCGAGCTCCGCCGCGGCCGCGCCCCGCGCACGCCGGCCGCCGGGGACGCCGCCGTACAGGATGATTCCGGGGTCGTCGGGTGGGGACTGGGGAGGGAGAAGAGACGGAGGAGGGAGAAGAGATGGAGGAGGGAGAAGAAGAGTGGGACTCACAAAGGGCAAAATAGTCAATTCACAGCTCTGTTACCTTCTGTTAGCTTCTTTCCATCCAAAATGGCACACATGTAAAAGAAAGTTTAGCTCATGGCACACAGGTGACTCCAAACTTTTTTGTGGCACACAGGTGACCATCGTCTTTCTTAATGGCATACACGTAAAAGACTCTCTTCCAATCCGCCGCCGATCAGTGTCGCACCTGCCGCGACCCTAGATGCGCCCTGCAGGGAGCGCCACCATGAGCCGCACCACCGCCGAGCGCCGGGGGTCCGGCACACCGGCCCTGCGTCACATGAGGGGCAGCGCGCGCACTGCCATGGCCTGGCGCCGGAGGCCGTGCCCCGCGCCGGAGATTGAATGATCCGCCGTAGCCGTCCTCGTCTAGCTCGAGGCCGCGTCTCTCCGGCAGCGGGCGACGGTGCCCGTGGTCAACGCCGGATCTGAGGCTTGGCAGCGGCAACGCCTCCTCCGCGAGCCTCGCTGGCCCTGCACCGCGTCGAATCTGGCCTCGCGCGGGGAGCCGGCGGTTGAGCAGCCACGCAGCTCCTCCCTACGCGTGTGGCCCCGACCGGGCCGCCGCGCGGCTGCTCCACGCCCGTTGCACCCGCGCCGGGTTCGCCGCTGCGCCGTGGAACCTGTGGTCCCGCGCGGGACCGAGCCGCTCAGATCCGCCCCCGTGACCACGGACCGGCGTGTCCCCCGTCGCTCAGATCTGGCGCCCCCGGAGTGGGCCGGCGCCCACAGCGTTGTCGCCCGCCTCCTTCACTGGGATCATGCCCGGACCTTGTCCGCCTATATCCGGCGATCGCGCGGTGCGCCGGCGCCCGGATCTCTCGCTCGCGCCGGCGACCGGATCTCGAGAAGAGAGAAGGGAAGAGGGGAGAGGAGAGAGGGGATATTTAACTTTTTACCATTACAGCGGATAACAACTCCTCAGTTAGCACTTTAGTGGTTGCCGTTACATTTTTACCATGACTGTAGAGAAAAGACAACATATTTACCACTTTTGCTCGCGTGGCGCGCCAGCTGCGCACGCCACGTCGGACGTTTGCCACCTGCGTCTCCGACATTTACTTGAAACCCCTTTAAACTTTTGCCTTCTTCATTTTCGATCCAACATCTCCAATCGTTCCTGAGCAAAGGGCCCAACAGCCAATGAGCTATGCTCGCGGTTGTCTTCCCCGGCGTGTCGCGTACTGCCCGCGGCCGGCCGCCGCCCTCGCGCCCGTCCCGTGCGCACTGACCGACCTCGAAGCTCCATGCCCGTATGTGAGGCTGGGACCGACGAATCGATGGGCCCGCACCAGCTCACCGTCGCCGCCGCCACTTTGATGCCGGCGGGCTCGAGCTCGCCAACTACTGCATGGGTCTCACCGCGAGCATGCCTCTTCCGTCCACTCACATGGGTCTCACCGCATTACAGAACAAAAAGAACTCTCCAGTCTCCACTTTGTCTCTAGCATTTGGACTACACGCATTCAAGCATCACTGGTCTCCAATACGGGAAATTGCATCTTGGAGCACAAATCCATGGCTGGAGCAAAGACCGACCCTCCCTTCCTCTCTAATCACACAGCTCCGTTGCGTATGGTGGTGGTGCCGCTCCGGTCGCCGCCGGCGCCGTGGGTGCGAACGGCGCGAAGAAGAACAACAAGATGGGGATGGGGACAGAGCTCGCTGTGCGGTGGGCGCGGCTACAGGCGTGCTCGGCAAGCTGGCGCTGGCCGGAGGGGCGAGCTTCCTGGAGATGAAGCTCTCGAGTAGCGCGTCACGGAGAGGGTGGAGAAGAACCTGGGCAAGACAAGCGCGTCGATGAACCCATGGCACCGAGCAGGATCCTGCCTGCGGAGGGAGCAGAGCAGAGGGGGAAGGAGGGAGGAGAAGGTGGGCGACCTCGCCGCAGGGGCACGCCGCCGCCGCGGGCCAGGGAGGAGAAGGTTGGTAGGAAGGACTGCAGGTGAGAAGAAGGTAGAAGCGGGGTTCAAGTAAATGTCGCGGACGCAGATGGCAAACGTCTGACGTGGCATGCGCAACTGGCGCGCCACGTGAGCAAAAGTGGTAAATATGTTGTCTTTTCTCTACAGTCATGGTAAAAATGTAGCGGCAACCACTAAAGTGCTATATGAGGAGTTGTCATCCGCTATAATGGTAAAAAGTTAAATATCCCAGGAGAGAGGATGTTGTGGTTTCAGATGGGAGGTTGTGGTTTCAGATGGTTTTGAATTCGCACGGAGGAGAGGGAACAATAATGGCCCCGTTTGGGACGGCTGTGAGCCAACACGCTTTTGCTGGAATCAAGATTTCAGAGAAAGCCGTGTCCTATACAATCGCTGCCAGGAAAAAACGACGTGTTTGGGATCTCTGGTCAAAATCGCTTCCGCCAGCGGCATCTGCACCGCTCCAGCCGCTCGTTGGAGGAGGCGAGGAGGAGCGCGAGGAGGACGTGCTGGAGGCGAGGAAGGCCCCTCCAGTCTCTTCCTCGACGGAATCGCTTCCGCGGCGTGAGGGCTGCAGCGGCGAGCACGGGGACCGGGGGGGCGACGGGAGTTGCTCATTCCGACGCGAGGACGGACGACTCGGGGTGCCGGAGGTGGCGGCGCGCTCTTGCGGGTCCGCCGCGCTCGGGGTTGGGCGGAGGAGCACCTCCGTCGCGCGGATTTGGCGGCGTGGTGGGAGGTGCGCGTGGCCGGGGGCGGAGAATCGATCCGCGTTCCGTAAAAGCTTCTCTTTCCCTGATTCCGCGTTGTAGTGTAAAAGTAGCGTTGAGGGAAATCATGTTGGGAGAAAGCTAGGCTAGAATCGGCCCGTTTGGGGACGCCTGACAGCTTAATTCCAATAGAAGCGGGCCAGAAGCTATCCCAAACGGGGCCAATATCTCGCACCGGCACATCCTGTACCACACATCCCGCCGCGCGTACAGAATCGTTAGGGTACAGAATCCGGATGGAGAGAAACCCCGGTGCACAGAATCCCCGGATGGAGAGAGAAACCCCGGATGGAGAAAAAAAATGATGTGAACAGTACTTATATGTTAGTACGGGCGTGTTTAGTTCCCCGAGCAAAAAATTTTCGCACATCACATCAAAGGGAATCTTACATACATGAAGTACTAAATGTAGACGAAAAAACAACCCACTACATGGATGAATTGTACTTCGCGAGACGAATCTAATGAGCCTATTTAATACAAGATTTGCAACAGTGATGCTACAGTAATCATCCGTTAATCATGGTTTAATTACTCTCTAATTACCCGTCATTAGATTCGTCTCACGATTTGCTGGCTATATCTGTAATTTGTTTTATTAACAATCTACGTTTACTAATCTTAAACGGTACATTTCGTTTGATGTGACATTTCCATGAAATTTTTTCACCATCTAAACACCCCTGGTGAACGGGTACCCCGGGATGAATTCTTTAGCGGGCATTGGGCGGCGAACTCAAGGTGTAATTAAACTATCTTAAGTCTTAACAATCAACTCCGTGTTTATGTTAACTACCTTATGTGCAATAATCGATCAGGTGAATGGAACCCTGCAGAGGAGCTGCCAGATTACGTGGAGAGTGTTGTAAGCTCCATGTTACAGTTCACCTGCTAACCTGCTTACTATAGACAACTTTACATATGGGCAATTGTCTCTGGATGAGCATATTCGTTATTAAATTTACTCATTTAAATTTATATGTATTAAGGCTATGTTGTTGTCGTTGATAAATTTACTGTATTTTCAGGAGAAGGAATCCATAATAAAGATACATGTTTACATTAACATATTAAATTACAATGGAAAATGTACCTGTACAGATTTAGCTACGGTTCTTCTTTGTGATTGCCATTTGAGGTCCACAGTATCATTCCACAGCCACAGTTCAAATTTACTATAGATAGAGTTTATAATGATCGTGTGTTAATTTTAATATTAGCTACTCGTTACTTCAGAATGTATTCAGTGTTGCTCTTACATGAATCAACATATCATCACCTGTGAAGGGGTGTTCTTGCTCACAGCAATTGAATTTAAACAAATACATGCGGCAAAATAGTCAAGTGACACAAAGGACAAGACGAACTCTCATCGCTGGAAGCTCCAAGATAGCCCTGCAACGCAGCGCCCAGGATTTTCTAGTCACTTGCGGAACATGAAATGTTGCAGCGGAGGTTTCCGAAAACCGTAGTGCAACCTTCAGGCACTGGCACATAGGCCTTGTTTAGTTCACGAAATCTTTTCACGAAGATTTCGAGTTTTGATTTTACCGATTTAGAAGTGGTAAATGTAAACAAAAAAGGTGAAAAGTTATATGGATATGGTGGAAATCTCGAGACGAATCTAACGATGGTAATTAGAGGGTAATTAATCCATAATTAGCGGATGGTTACTGTAGCATTACTGTTGCAAATCATGAATTAAGTAGGCTCGTTAGATTCGTCTCGCGATTTACAGCCTATCCATATGACTTTTCACTTTTTTCGTCTACATTTAATACTTCATGCATCTAAGATTCTCCTTGATGGGGTGAAAAAATTTTGGATGGGAACTAAACACGGGCATAGTACACGACATTTCAGCAGATGGCCGTAATAACCTGGAGGCAGGGATACTGAGTTGGGCCGTACCTACGTCTGTGTTATTACGGCCCAACCCAGTTTCACTTTTGTCCAGACAATGGAATAAATTTACGCCTGGATGTATTTTCCTTTTTAGATCAAGGAAGAATTGTATTATATTAAAGATGAGTACAAAGCTACACATAGCACTCTCAACGTACTCACGCACTAAGCATCTCCAAATCTCGATCACAAACCTGTGTAGACAATCAAATAGAAGGTTGCACAGGCATACGCTCAGCAAGCAGACTGAGAACAAGTGCCCAAAGAACGGCGACCAACATTCATGTAGGATGCAACGAGCACAATCTTTTTCTTCCTTCTTGCGTCTTTCCTCTTCCTCTTTCTGCCACCGATGAAGAAGAGAGATTGATCCCAATCTATCCGATCCGACACTGATTGACATCAGCTCGGGGGACAAACCTAGTTTCACAAGCCTTTCATCGTGGTTGGATCTAACCACGACGAAACGGAGAAGTGTCGGGAAAAAAATATTTCATAACGACGGCACCATCCCGCCTCGATGTCGCCACCTGGAAACCTAATTCTCCATGTCGTCGCCCTAAGAAATTTGTCGACGTCGTAGATGCCATCGCCTCCTTCGTCGGTGCCGCCATGGAGAGACCCAAGCCACCCTATCTCTTCACTGTTGCCGGAGAGGAGAAGGAGAAAACAAATCTCCCATACTACGAAACGTGGCATGGAGAACCTTAACCCTAACCTAGACTCGATCTACTAAAATCTATTGGAAAAGGTGGATCCTCCCTCACTCCGGCCTATAACGAGATGCCGAAGGTGGGAAGGGAGGGGAGCCAGCGGTGGTGGAGATAAGGGCTACCGGTGGAGCAGCAGGCGCGCCGCCCGTGTCGCCTTGGCGGCGACGCGGGGGCGGAGCAGTTGGTCGTGTATTTGCCCTTTTTGAACTTGACAACTTATCCTCCTCAAACGTCTAAGGTCGGATAAAATCACAGGCCATTGACTCTTTTTTTTTTAAATGTAGCCAGCTCCAATAACAGGCACTCAAATAAAGAACTAATTAGTTACATAATATTGCTACGCATGAAGTTACCTTGACTATCTACTCCCTCCATTTAGAATTACCGCATTTTTTTAATTCTGTCAGGAAATCCGTTAACCAACAATTACTCTATCCACACATAATTTTGTGACACAAAATTAATTTTGCATTGAAAACACTCTTTATGTGTTTTTAAATATGTGACAAGTTAGTAACTAGTAATTATCTCGTCTTAAACTTCATATGTTTAAGAACAGGGGATACTTAATTACTCCCTCCATATAGAAAATAGATGACGTTTTGGACAAGGTTTTAGTCAAACATTTGGAATATAAATCAGGAATAACTTTTAAGTCGTTGAGTTTGTAAATGTGAAAACCATCTGAATAGATCTGTCTTGCGAAGTATTTTTGAAAAAAGTATACATATATTATTTTTTAATAAATGTTTTTGTAAAAATAAGAAATCAAAGTTACGTTTTGGAGACCATGTCGTTGTCCAAAACGTCATCTATTTCCTGTACAGAGGGAGTATGATAAAAAATGGTATATTAATAAATGAATTTCTCATCCAAGTATTGTCTTAATAAAAATAATCATTTTTTAAAAGGAGGGATAATGCCAGGGTAGAGATTTGAAGCTGATGCAGCAACTCTTGACTGTAGCGCACCACAACATCCTACCGGCCAGATCTGATGGAGATCAGCCAAGCCACACATTTTATCCTCAAGTTGCTAACATCAGTTAGCTGTCAGACCGGATGGTTTATATGTCATCTAGATAAGGCGAGTTAGTTGAGACAGGATTAGCTACTTGATCTCTTAGCTGAATTTGTTAGGAGCTAGCTTCAACTTGGAGTTTGTCAAGCCACGGGTGACGGATAGAGAGGGCAAAGAAAAGCGGTGGGAGAAAACTACGCTACACATTGCAAACCATTGCGTGGTTTGGAATGGTGTACATTCTCTTTCAATCATTACAAATAAATTTGTTCTATTTTGAAATGTGTTTTTTATACCTTCAAAGTAGTGTCTTTTAGTGTTTGTCAACACGTCCTGGTACAAAGTGACATGCTTATTTGTGATTGTAGTATAATCTATATTAGATATGCTTTTATCTTCAAAAATACAAGAAACAAGTGTGGGACTGGTAGTAAGATGTCACACCCGAGTCGCGGACGATGAGAACCGGGCTGTGAGGAAGAAGACGAGGATGCTCTCACGGTCTCGCCGGTAAGTTCCCATGGCCGCCGGCCAGAATGACAAAGAGGAAGAGGAAAAGTCCGTTCACTTTCCTGATGATTTCTCATTGCTTTCTCTCTCCTCACGTGCCTCTATTACACCTCCCTTTCACACACTGACCACATGAATCCACCGTCCATAGACCAAGTCCACATACAGATGTACAGGTGTTTTTTTTTTTTTTGAAATCAGATGCACATGTGTTACATGAAGAGGAGGAAGCTATATAATTTGGTAGTCTATAATATAAGTGCATTCATAGACTATAGTTTTCAATGACCTTTGATACAATCCCTAGTCCATACCCCTTATGCAAGTAGGTGATTGGGCCGACGCAGTTAAGCATCAATCGGCTGCGTGCTCCTTATTCTAAACACGAGTGGACTCCATCAAATTTTGTTATTTGTACTGCAAAACTGCCGCTCTAAGATACACGCAATCCAACTTACGAAACAATACAGTTCATACAAAACATATGATCCAGCTTTAAACTTTGACGGTTGATGCATGCCGTCATTATTAAAAGTGTTGTTCTCAGATATTGATTTTCTTTAAATAGAGTTTTGGGAAAATGATCATTGACAGCGTAGGTTTATAGTTTTTTCAATCTTTCTGTTTAGTTTTTCCCTAAAATAATTTTGGAAACAGGTACACAACAGGAGGGGCAGACATTGATGGGCCAATGATTTTGTTTTTCTTTCCTTTTGGGATGATGATGGGCCAACGATTTGCACACACATAGGGTCAACGATTGGCCGATATAAAATCCTTCCACTAATTTCCAATGACGGAAATAATGTGCTCAAGATGTCCAATGACGGCTCAAAATGGAGTTTCAAAAGAACAAATAATTGCAACGGCCAAGGAATGTTGAAAGGATATATTTCCTGCATGATAGTACAAGTGAGCCTTCACTATGTTGCACGACCTTGCACTGCATTTCACGCCTCCAAGTGCCAGCTGAACACAAATTATTTTATTTTATTTTCGTACACTGTTTGACTGTATACAAAACTTTGCTACCAGAGCAAATTCAAAAAATTAAAAAGAAAATAACGAGAGAAAGCAAAGAACAAAACGACAGTCTCCAGATCATGCGGTTTATCAGATCCGTTGCCCTTTCTTGTCTTGACAAGTTTCAGAGCCTCTTCCCCGTGTAGGGTAACTACATCTTTTGTCGTATCCTTGTGGGCATACAAACCTGTTTTTCAGTAACTACAGGCTGGTCAGCCAAAAACAACTGAAGAACAAGTTCTCGACCTTCATTTTTGTCGAAAGGTTGGATTCCCCAAAATAGCTTATTGGTCAGCCTTGGTAACATGCTAGTAAAAATTTTTGTCTTAAGTCTAAAAACCCGAATGGTATTGTAAGTAGAATTTGCAGAATTTTCTACAACTTCAGATTGCTTTTTTTTATACCGCAACTTCAGATTGTTAGTAGTGGTCTATCAGTGCTGAGCGAGGTTCAGATCCACTCCGATGTTCATCCCATTGTATGCAATCGGAGCATACATCCACATTTCATCATAGCTGAGGAGCTGCAAAGAGTAACACATTCAGAAATCGAACTCAACTGCACTGCACTAAGCTGAGTTGAGCTTCAAAACTTCTCACCTTGATTTGAAGCTGCAGGAACTTCACATACTGCACTGCCTCTTCAAGCATAGTGCTGATATCTACCTGCAATACAACACAAATCTAACCGTTTGAGTTGCTCGCCTTCTTTGCTTTTACAGTTAGTATGGATTATGTGTACCTTTTTCCTAGAAGTTTACCTTGGTTCCATTTGGTACAAGGTTCTGCAATATCCTCAGCCTCTCGTTGATCCTCTCTCTTCTTTTCTGCACCAACCAGCAATAGCATATATAAGTATTGGTAGATTTTATTTAAGTTTATCATTCTTTAACAACGAGTCAGAAAATCATGGATACCCTAGCATAGAGGCTTTGGGACTCAGTTGCTGACCGGCAGTCAGCTTGAGACTTGCCATTCGGATTAGCAACAACAGAAGATACTCGAAAAGCATTCGAGTCATTTTCAAATGTGCAACAACTCGAGCTTTTCCCATTCGCAGCAGCAATGGTACCATCCTGGCCTTCCTGTTGCGTGGTCTTCTTCGCCCTCTTCGAGTTCGACTTCCTTGCGCCTTTCCGACTCTGCGTTTTGTACATATCAGCGTATCAGCACCCATATTGCATTTTTTACTCATTTCTAATAGAAGTATATGCATTTTGATTGTAAGTAAAACTACAAAATGAAAAAAAAAACACTCACTCTTGTTGGCCCATCCAGTTTGCCTTGTTCCAGACGCTTCCTCCTGTCAGAAGTACCAACATAATCAAGCAGATTCATGCTAGAATCCCCAAGATCCTCACAGCTTGAATCACCACTCCCGTAAGGAGGGTAAGAATGGTATCCATAAACTGAGCTGCACCTTGTTCCTGGAGCATATGCAGGTGCATTGGTGCAGTGCATGAGTTGAGATCCAGGGCCTCATTTGAGTCACTCAAATAGTAGCCCCCATATTCAGATGGCACAACAAAAGTGAGACTACCAGAACTATTGCTATTAGTGGAGCTATATGTACTAGAACTAGTATTGCAATGGGAGTAGAATGCATTGGAAGCCTGAAAAGGCCACTGCAACTCTTGGTCACTTTCCTCACAATTGGAGGGAAGGGTACCAAGTAACTGCTCCATTATCTCTGACGCCTCAGCTTGTGATGGCATGTTGACCAAGCTCCAGCCCGCCTCTGCAATCACTCCTCCAGACTCCATTGTTATCAGTAAGGGATGTGAAAGATACTAGAAGTGATGTGAGGCCAATGCTGTTAGACGAGCTTGGTGAAGAAAAAATGCAAGCTGTGAGAGGTGCATTTATACTGAACACAAGGTTGAAGAAACCGACAAGAACGGCAGAAGTTTCAAACATATCATCAATAAAGAAATGGATCCCCACGGCTGGGGATGAACGGTGGTGATAGTAGCCACTCCAGGTGTTGTCTCAAAGATGTGTACATTATAACGTTAGAAAATATCAACTGCTAGTTGGTAGCAAAGATAGTGACTTATCCAAGATCCACAATTTGTTAGTTAAGCCATTCGGAGGTCGGAGTGGCCGGTGTCTGAAGGCTGGTTTCAATGATTGTAGACATATCTTCCTCAGCATTCATGAATTATGGTAAAGGAAAAACGAGAATGGTCTTCAAAACAAGGACAAGCATGCGTTTACCCTTACAAATAATGCAGTATGGGGCGCTACGACATTGTATGGAATGTTATTAGAAAGAAACAATCTAATAAAATAAACTGAGAGACAGAGATACAGGCTTGCACGAACATGGTGGATGGAATCTCAAGTCTTAATGTCCTTGAAAGCTTCAAAACGGATTGGCCAGTGCCTCTGCAAATCATGATGTATACACCTTCATCTTCTTCACCAATGTACATCTTTTCATCTACCCACAGTTCCAACAGTTTTACTGTGTTCTAAGGTTTTACCACTGTATGTGTTTCCTGTACTGCTCTTACTGATTATTAAACTTTTATAACTTTATAATATTTGCATCAAATTTACAGTCCTTTGGCACTCAAGAATTGCACCAAACCATAGCTTTTTTCTGATTCTAATTTCATAGAATAACACTTCAGGTGCTAAAAACATTGCACTAAAACTCTAATTTAGACATGCTACAGAGTAAGCAAATCTATTCTCAGAATCCATAGTTATGACTTGATTATACAACAATTGGCTATTTGTAAAGTGGTAACAATTCAGGCAGTATTGCAACAGACTTGCATTAGAACTATTTTTCATATCATGACACATTTCAAACCCACAGAGCATATATAGTTAAATTGAATCTGCACAGTATACATATCGCAATGACCCGACAGACCTGTGTCATTGGGATAGCTGCACATGGCTCTAGGCTTAGCACTTAGTGCTATAGGAGGGAAATTGCTGTCTATTCCTCCAACCCTAGAAGGGTGGGCTATATACATGAGATACATAGGCCTCTAGATGGGCCTTTACACTACATGGGCTCTAAGTCCCTATATACACTAACACTCCCCCGCAGTCTGTACTATCGGCGCAGCGAAGTACAAGACTGGACAACAAACAATACAAGAAACACTCCCCCGCAGTCTGTACTGCCGGCGCAGCGAAGTACAAGGCTGGGCAAGAAACACCATACATACAACACTCCCCCGCAGTCACAACTAGCCACTGACTACGTTGAGACTGGAGCGGAACTCAGAGAATGTCGTGGAGGGGAGTCCCTTGGTGAATATGTCCGCGAACTGCGAGGTGGTCGGGACATGGAGAACCCGAACCTGGCCGATGGCAACTCGATCTCTGACAAAGTGCAGGTCAATCTCCACATGTTTCGTCCGCTGATGCTTGAACTGGGTTTGACGAGAGATACACGGCGCTGACATTGTCGCAGTAGACGAGCGTGCTCTTGGCGAGTGGGCTGTGAAGCTCCGCCAAGAGCTGACGCAACCAGGACGCCTCTGCAACGCCGTTAGCAACAGCCCGATACTCCGCCTCTGCACTAGAGCGGGAGACGACTGACTGTCGCTTGGACGACCAGGAGACCAGGTTGCCGCCGAGGAAGACGGCGTACCCAGAAGTGGAGCGACGTGTGTCAGGACAGCCAGCCCAGTCAGCGTCGGTGTAGACGACAAGCTCTGTGGTAGGAGATCGGTGAAGAGCAAGACCACAGTCAACTGTACCACGAATGTATCGAAGAAGCCGCTTCAGCGCGGCAAGGTGTGGCTCTC
The DNA here is from genome assembly GCA_015476505.1 of Urochloa ruziziensis. Classification (NCBI taxonomy): domain Eukaryota; kingdom Viridiplantae; phylum Streptophyta; class Magnoliopsida; order Poales; family Poaceae; genus Urochloa; species Urochloa ruziziensis. Next base: position 12,345,912 of record CM027122.1, on the reverse strand, counting down.
GAGGATCATGCATATGAAGGCAGACCTGCTGAACTGCATACGTGATATCCGGCCTGGTGAAAGTGAGGTAGAGCAACGCACCAGCGATACGCTGGTAAGCAGTTGGGTCAGCAACAGGAGCACCCTCAGCTGCAGGAAGCTTGGCCTGTGTATCAACCGGAGTGGAGCAAGGCTTGCAGTCAGTCATACCTGCTCGCTCCAGAATCTCAAGTGCATACTGGCGCTGGTGAAGGAAGAGGCCAGAGGGACGAGGCACAACAGTGACACCCAAAAAGTGATGGAGCTCACCGAGATCCTTCATAGCAAACTCCTGTTGTAGGGACTGAATGATGCGCTGAAGCAGTGTCTGACTGGAAGCAACCAGGATGATATCATCAACATAGAGTAGCAGATAAGCAGTCTCAGAGCCACGGCGGTAGACAAACAGAGAAGTGTCGGACTTGCACTCGGTGAACCCCAACGAGACCACAAAGGAGGTGAAGCGAGAGTACCATGCCCGTGGAGCCTGCTTCAGACCATAAAGTGACTTGTTGAGGCGACAGACAAGATCCGGACGACTAGAATCCGCAAAACCTGCCGGCTGGCTGCAATAGACTGTCTCTGTCAGGGTGCCATGAAGAAATGCATTCTTCACATCCAGCTGATGCACAGGCCAAGACTGAGAGAGAGCAATTGAGAGAACAGTACGCACTGTCGCAGGCTTCACCACCGGACTGAAAGTCTCATCATAGTCCACACCAGGGCGCTGAGTGAAACCCCGGAGAACCCAGCGAGCCTTGTATCGATCCAGAGAACCATCAGCCCGACGCTTATGCGTCCAAATCCACTTGCCGGTGACAACATTGCAACCAGACGGACGCGGCACGAGGTCCCACGTCTGGTTGGCAAGAAGAGCCGCGTACTCCTCCTCCATCGCCTGGCGCCAGTGAGGGTCTGCAAGGGCCTCACGGACGGAGGTGGGTACCGGAGAGATCCCCGGCTCTCCCCCGGAGGCGGAGAGAGCTGCAGGCTGACGAGCGCGCGCCGCCCGTCGTGTCACCATGGGATGAGTGTGACCGGGATCCCGATGCATGACTGGCGGGTGGTAGACCACCGGATCCAAACGCGCAAGGGCCCGAGCCGGGGCCGGCGGGTCCGGTGGAGTAGGCGGAGAAGACGACTCTGGCGACTGTGGTGGTGGAGACGGAGGCCGGTGCGGCTGCTGCTCAGCCTGCACCGACCGTCGACTGTAGACCCGAACAGGCTGCGCAAAGCGCACGGGAGGGGATGTCGTGGCCGCGCGTGGCGCGGGAGGGGACGCCGGGGCCGCGCGTGGCACAGGCAGCGGCGCCAGGCGGGGTAGAGCGGAGGGTGCCGAGGCCGCGCGTGGCGCGGGAGAGGTCGCCGGTGCCGCGCGAGGCGCTGGCACAGGCAGCTGCGCCAGGCGGGGCAGAGTGGAGGGCACCAGGGTCGCACGTGGCGCGGGAGAGGTCGCCGGGGCCGCGCGAGGCGCTGGCACCGGCAGTGGCGCCAGGCGGGGCAGGACGGAGGGGACCGGGGCCGCGCATGGCGCGGGAGTACCTGTCGGAAAAGGAGAAACAGAAACAGGTGGCTGGACCACCGGGTCAGTCAAAAACATGGAGTCCAACTCCGGGTCAGGAGTCGGGATGGAGGAAGTGGAGTAGGGGAAATCCGACTCGTCAAACACAACGTGTCGGGAGATAAGAACCCGACGAGAAGTGAGGTCGAAGCAGCGGTACCCCTTATGATCAGGGGAGTACCCGAGAAACACGCAACGAGTCGACCGAGGGGCCAACTTGTGCGGAGCAGTGGCAGAAATGTTAGGATAGCACGCACACCCAAAGACGCGAAGATGGATCATACCGGGGCGGGGTACCAAAGAGGGCGTGGTGAGGTGTAGGAGCAGGAGAAGCTGTGGACAGAAGACGGTTAAGCAGATATGTGGCAGTGTGAAGCCCCTCAGCCCAGAAACGGGGAGGCAGGGAGGCCTGGAGGAGAAGCGTGCGAACGACATCGTTCGTGGTGCGAATCATCCGCTCAGCCTTACCGTTCTGAGAAGAAGTATACGGACAAGACATGCGGAGCTGAACACCACGAGAGAGGAAGAAGTCACGAGAGGTGCGGTTGTCGAACTCACAGCCGTTGTCACACTGGACGGCCTTGACAGTGAGGCCGAACTGTGTAGACACCCAGGCAAAGAAGCGGAGGAGGGTAGGAAAAGTGTCAGACTTAGCACGCAAAGGAAAAGTCCAAGAGTAATGGGAGAAATCATCAACTACCACAAGATAGTACTTAAAGCCAGAAAGGCTGAGTACAGGTGATGTCCACAGATCACAATAGATAAGATCAAAAGCATGACTCGCATGCGAAGAAGAAGAAGAAAAAGGAAGTCGAACATGACGACCTAACTGGCAAGCATGACAAAGGTGCTCATCACCAGTCCTAGTACAAGGAACATCTGCACTACGACTAAGCTGAGCCAAAACGTCACGGCCGGGATGACCGAGTCGGCGGTGCCAAGTAGCGGACGAAGGTGTCATGACGAAAGCAGCTGAAGGGGTGGAAGCAGTGGCAGCCGCAGGTGAAGCAGCGGAAGTAGGGAGGCGGATGCTGTAAAGGGGCCCCGAACTATCACATCGGAGAAGTGGACGTCGGGAAGCCAGATCCTTCACAGTAAGACCAGAAGAGTCAAATTCAACAGAACAAGAGTTGTCAGTAGTAAACTGGCGAATAGAAAGAAGATTGTGGACCATCTGTGGAGCAACAAGAACATGAGGAAGACGAAAAGAACCCGTCGCAGTGCCCACAGAAGTGACAGGAAGACATGACCCATTCCCGACCATGATAGAAGAAGGATAGGAGGGGTGAGGTGGGTGTACAGAGGAAAGTATACCAGCATCCGGGGTGGTGTGGAACGAGGCACCCGAGTCGGCGATCCACTCGGTGCTCACTGGCGGCGTCAGGCCCATAGTACTGAACGACTGTGCCAGGGCAGTGGCGTCCCACCCACCACCAGGCCCGGTCGGTGGCGGGTAAGACTGTGGCGGAGGCGTCCAGGTGAGTGGGGTATGGCTCGGCGCAGCGGGTGGTGTCCAAGTAGTGAAGCACTGCTGAGGAGGTGCAGCGAACATAGCCGCAGGTTGGCCGAACGGCCACATGGAGATGCGCCCTGACCATGGGTGGGTGTAGGATGGCCAGGGTGCACCACCAGGAACGGACGTCGAGGCTGAAGATCCTGGTGGTCCGCCAGTGCCGGCTCCACCGGAACCACCACCACGGCCCCCGCGTCCACCACCGCCACCGGAGCCACCACCACGGCCCCCGCGGCGACGGCGGCCACCACCGGAGCCACCACCACGACCCCCTCCACCCCCGCTCGGGCCGGGAGAAGCTGGCGGAGGAGAGCCCAGGAGGGAGGTGGCAGGAGGCGTCGAAGAAGTCGGTGGAGCGACGAGCGCGGTGGAGGTCGACGAGGAGGACGAGCCAGGCGCGAGACCGCGCGCGATCTCATCCAGCGAGAGGTCTTCACAGACCTGGTGGAAGGTGGGGAAAGGCCGCTGACGGGGAAGCCAAGACCGCATGAGCTCGTAGTTGTCGTTGAGGCCGCGCAGAGCATGGAGCACCAGGGTCCGGTCAGGCATCGGGGACCCCAGGGCGTGAAGGTCGTCGGCCATGCCCTTCAGCCTGCGGCAGTACTCACCGACGGAGAGGTCACCCTAGGACGAAGTTGCGGAGCGAAGTGTCGAGGCGGAGAATGCGGTGCTCGGCGTTGCCCAAGAACTGGCCCTCGAGGGTCAGCCAGGCCTGGCGAGCGGTGCCCCCGGGAGTCCGAACGAGGTCCTGAAAATCCTGGGAGATGGTCCCAAAGATCCAGGACACGACGACGCTGTCGAGGCGCCTCCAGGACACGTCGCGCTCCTCGACAGGCGTGTCGAGGAGAACGTGGTCGTCGAGGGCGTAGCGGCTGAGGGCGAGGAGGACCTGGTCTCGCCAACGTCCGTAGGCTGTGGACGCGGGGTCGAGGACGACGGTGACCATGGTACGGATGCTCTGGACCCCGGCCGCCTGAAGGTGGAGGTGGGCGACGACCGGATCAGTCGGGTCGGGGCGGGAAGCAGAACCAGCGGGCGGCATGGAAGCAGCGGGCGGCGCCTGGTGAGAGGAAGTAGCGCCGGCGTCGGTGACGATGGGCTGCTTCCCGGCGGAGATGGTGGAGAGGTACTGCTCGGCCTCCGCTACCTGGCGAGCGAGGGCATCCGCCGCGGTGCGCTCGCGCTCCCAGGCGAGAGCAGCGGCGCGAACGCGCTCCTCAGCAGCCGCGGCCTCGGTCTTTGCCGCGAGGAGGGCAGACGCGAGGGCGGCCTGGACTGATGTAAGCCCCGTGGCGATAGCGGGGTGGGCAGTGGGCCGGGCGGGCTGGGGCTGGGCTGGGTCCAGGACCGACCCAGTTGGGCCCTGGCCCAGCCCGGTCGGGCCCAGCTCTGGCCCAGTGCCTCCCAGGCCAAAGCCACCTCTCCTGCTCTCGGGAACAAGCAGAGAGGCAGAGGAGGGGGCCTGGGAAGGCGTCGGCCCATCGAAGTGGAGCGCAGAGGGCGTCGGCAGCGCAGCGGCGGCGGCCTGCGCAGCTGCGGCGACCAGCACGGGGTCGAGGCCCTGCGCGGCGGCGGCGGAAGCAGCCTGCGCGGCGGCGGCGGGCGCAGCCTTCGCGGCGGCGGCGGCCGGCGCTGGGCCGCCCGCACCCTGCGCGCGCGGATCCGCGTCGGGGTGCTGGGCGGCAGCAACTGCAGCCCACGCCCGCGCAGGGGAGGCGGCGCCAGAGGCAGAGTTGAGCGGGGGGAAGGAAGAAAGAGGAGGAGGGGAAGAGCGGGGATGGAATCCCGGCGGCGGCGGCGGCCTGCCGGCCATGGCGGCGGCGGCGGGGAGGCTGAGAAGAGGTAAACCCTAGCCTGATACCATGCTATAGGAGGGAAATTGCTGTCTATTCCTCCAACCCTAGAAGGGTGGGCTATATACATGAGATACATAGGCCTCTAGATGGGCCTTTACACTACATGGGCTCTAAGTCCCTATATACACTAACACTTAGCAGTAGTTTTTAAAAAAATAGTTGTAGTTCTGTAGTGTCCTTTTGCACCCCAGGAAGTTATTTATTCTTCTTGCCTCTGTTCCAAGCATAGGATCGAGGGAGGAATAAACTATACAGCTAAAACGCTGGCAAGGAAAAATGAACTTAAGGAAACAATGTGGCTTGTTTAAAGCCCCTTACCTTTCCAGCCGTATGAAGGATTATAGCACCTTCAAATGTCACAATATGGCGATCTTGTCCACTGAAGCAAAGAAACAAAGGGGACAGATGATACTGGAAAGGAAAATGAACACTTGGTGTATCTTTCAGCTTCCAGAAGGGCAAGTTTTTGCATCATGGAGAAGCCAAATTGCATCAGATTAATCTCCAAGAAGCCCATAAAATATACTTGAAGGGACAAAATCTTAGCCAATCATGTATGGAGAAATGGCCTTGTTATTATCCTATTAAGAACATTAAGAGTAGGACCAGTTATTTATATAGACGACAAAGGTTTCTAATCTAAAGTTACTCAAGTTTGCCAGTTGTGTTCAGTTATGGTATTGTGGAAGCAACAAAAAATATAGTTCCTCATTTCTGTTATTTTCCATTTTGAAAAATAGTCCCTTTCCTTTAGAATTTGAGAAGAGACATAAGTACATCTTCACAAGTCGCCACTATATGGGATGCAAAAGTTCTGTAGTGTCCTTTTGCACCCCAGGAAGAGTTGCAGGCAGCAACATATTAGGCTTTTAACACATGAAGATATTAACTAGAAACAATTTAATTACACAAACAAAATGGCAATGGTCTGTGAAGAAGCTTTTCATACATGTATGCTGCATTAAACAAGGAAGTTTTGCTATGTACTTACTCAATAGTCTGTATTGCCGATGTCTGCATGGTAACACAACTATAGAAAAGTTAACTAATGCAACAATCTACCTAGAATCAATGAGAATTAGTAGCAAAGGTTTTCTCATGAGACCCCTCGGGATAGTCCACACATTATGGATGCACACCTGCTGATTGCATAGGATGGCACCACTTCAGGGTTACAAGAGTAAGGGAAATTAAAACTAATTCCCAGACTGGCACTAGTGTACACAGGAAGTTTCTTTTGACATAAAACCAGGAGAATAGATTTCACCATGCTATCAGAACCAAGATTCCCCTGTGGTTGCTATGCTATTAAGCCCATCTTAAAGTGACAGTCTACATTTAGCACAGATTTGTTGAAACATTTCAAGACATGGGACCAAATTTTACTTAAACAAGCCATGAAATTACGATAGTCTGTCTACAAATGAAAAATGCGCTATAACCACTCACCTGCATTACTGGGATTTATTAGATATTCAAAGTTGAACTTCAAACAAAAATCATGGCACCTATGATAGTGTAGAAAGAGAGTTAGACTAACCAGTGGCAGCAATGCTATAATTCTATGAACCTGTGCAGCCCACAAGATAAAACTTGAGAAACTTCCAAGAAAAAACACCTCAATCTTCACAAAGTATATCTGTTGTGAGCCAACAATTGTTGAACGTAATACAGAAGACACCCTTACTATATCCAATGATGCTGAGGGCGTCTGATGTCTCAGAATTGAGTTTACACGGTAATTATTCCTTGATGATTATAACAAACAACAATGCAGTACAAGGTGTATGATTTTATTGGAACCAAGCCACTCATCTAATACCATCTTCATTGCACTGCTAGGTTGTCGCTATTCTCTAAAAGCTAAAACAACACGAACCAAGCTACACTTCTGAGCAAGTTTGACTTGATTGCATTCTAATGGGGGTTCCTTGCCTCAAGAGAGTACTGATGGAGTGGAAGTTGTATTCTCAAGTGGTGTCATCATGGATGGAAGTACTGGCATATATCAAGGAAACAGGGGCTGATATTGCAACCCCATGTTCTCAGGCAGTCCCATCATCAGATTAAGGTTCTGAACAGCCTGACCAGATGCTCCCTTCACAAGATTATCTATCTGCAAAGTTGAAGCAGAGCACATAAGGACTATGCATCACAGTATTTGGTCTTATTTTGTTAAATGCTTCTGCATGATAAGATTCACTAAAGCCACTTACGACAGATATGATGATGGCCCTTCCAGTAATTCTATCCTCATACACATTCATGAGGCAATAGTTTGATCCTGCGACATGGCTCGTGCGAGGAGCACTGCTACCATGTAACAGTTTGACAAACTCTTCACCCTGAAAAGATATGATGATGAATTCATGAATGAACTCTGATGCTAGCAAGAGTATATTTCTTACACAGTCCAAAATCATACATTAAATTGATGACTTCAGTGGAAATTATGGTCCTTCCTAAGTTATCATAGTCTACCCTACATGGTCAGGAAAACAAACCTCATAAGTAGACTTGAGGTGTTCATACAAATCACTGGCAGTCACTCCAGACTCCAATTCAACATATATAGTAGATTGCATCCCACGTTTCTGTTAAACAGCAGACATAATGACTTAATTTTACAAAAGAGACTAGAATATGGTGTTAGCAAAACAAAAGGATGTGCATAATTAAGTGCTTACCATACACATCAGATGTGGAGTAAAACTGATGGTAACCTTTGATTCAGCAGCATCCGTAAGTCCTTGCTCAATCTCAGGAACTGCTCTTATTTGTATATCAATGACAGTGAGGTAAGATATTAACACTCAGATATAATCAAAACATTATGTAGCCAGTTGTGTATAAGAATTACCATGCCGGTGGCTTGTTATTCCATAAGACTGGATACCTTCTGCGATTTCAGTGTAAAGATTTGCTTCCTTAGCCCCACGTCCTAAAAGGATGCATGTATCAGAGACCAGATCATTTATTGTTTAAGAAGAAATGGAAAATGAATGGGTTATCTAAAATAAAAATGTACCTGCACCACTAACTCCAGATTTTGCATCAATGATAATGTTGGTCAACTTGATCAATTTTGACTGTAAAGCAAACAAAATATGCTAAGGAAAAAGCAGATACAGTGATACTAATCAATTGTCAACAAATTTTGACATACACAGTTTCAGAAATATAAGATTATGCTTGCAATCAGTTCAATTCTGGTATATTCTGGAGAATTTTGTCTAAATTGCAAATATGATCAGAGATAAGTGTAGGATGCTGCAAACTTCTATTGAACCTCACCTTTACCAGAGGAACAAGCGGAAGTTGAACGGATGTGGGATAACACCCTGGATTTGCAACCAACCGTGCATTTCTTATGTCATCTCGATGAAGTTCGGTCAAACCATACACAGCCTCTTCCTGAAAGATCCCAAGAAAAACACGGAAAAACACAAATTCAAAGGAATATACCATAGTGACACAAACAGAACTATCAAAATAAAATATGGAAGCCAAACCCAAATTCTTAAGATAGTACCATACAGGAAATAGATGGCATATATCATTCAGAATAAATGACAACTCAAGTGCCACAATCAGAATGTCGAACAGAAAAATAGCCAAATAGCAAAGGCAGTGCTAGTTAATGGCCAAGGTTAAAGAGGAAAGTAGTTAAGAACCTGCAGTTCTGGTGCCTTGTGCGAATGGCCATACCATTCAGCATACTCATTGATGTCACGCAGTCGGAAGTCCTGAAAGCAGTAGTTTTTCAATAACAACTGAGGTCATACATAGACAAACCAAGAGTGAGTTCAGATCATACCGCGGAGAGATCAACAATTTTCAAGTGTCGGGGTAAGCCTTTGATAATTTCCTGATAAAACAAATACAATTAGGCAGCGCATTACAGAGTCTGTTTTCAAAAAAGGTCCAGTGCTCCAAACACTACGCAACAAAGTCTATGAATGTATTTCATTAATACAGTTCAGCGATAGGCATGAAGAGTTTAATGTAAAAACATTAATAGCTATAAACAAACCTGGGTTGTACCATGTGGCAAGCAACAAAAAACAGCATCAACACCTGAAAAGTCAGCATCTTTTATTGCAACCAGTCTTGGTAGGTCCTGCGGATCAAAAGAATATCAACAATACTTGAGTTTTGACAAACATAAGAAATAAGTAATGACGATATCAACTCTACTACGAAGAAACATAGTACCACCCAGAGGTTTAGTTGATTCTTATGTACTAGGCTAAGATCACAAATGGAGGAAGAGAAGTCTTTCTCACCTGCGATATCAAGTGAGGAAATACAGATCCAAACTGTTCACCAGCTTTTCTATCTGCAGTCATCACTTTTATATCGAACTGAGGGTGGTTCGCCAGAATCCGAACAATCTGTTAACAAAGAGTGTAACGATCACATAAGGGGAAAAAAGGACAAAAGATCTTCATACAAAATGAGATCAGAATGATGGACCAACCTCAGCACCAGTATAACCGCTGGCCCCAAGCACTGCAATTCGCACCACTTCCCCTGATTTAGCTGCAGCTGCCTTAGGGGAGAACAGCTTCCCTTGTGAAGAAGCAGCAGATCCCCTCACACGGAGTGACAAGGGTCGGATCTTCAGCAAAATAATTTTTCATTAGCATTTCAAGAACAGCAGGCCAATATTACTTGGGAAGGAAACACTAAACCAAACTCACCTGCTGAGCTGTCTTGAGCATGAAACCAGAGAATGGCTTCAAATTAGATCCAAGTATTCCATTCTGCATATCAAAGAAATATTTCAGTGCTTGTGAGTGTCAATTTCATGGAGGCATGTGATGTAGCTAGCTGAAACTTGGAGCAACGCTACCGCTGCAAAGTAGCGTTCCATAAGTAGCAAAATGGAACTTATAGGCCACTTTAGCACATGTAAGAGCGATTGTGACAGCCGTAATTTAGTCCTGGTAGCAGTTCATTACTAGCACATTATCCCATTGAAGCTCGGGTGAATTCCCTCAGTGCCACGGAAATTTCGGCCTCTTCCTTCAATGCCACAAAAATTCTAAAATTCCCTCAGTGCCATGAAACTTGTAACTTATACCCTCAGTGCCATATGTTGCTAACGGCTGTTAACTGGCCATAGAAAAGACTCATTTGCCCTGTGTTGCAGGGAAGTATAATTTGGTCATTTTCCTTACATGCCATTTCAGACCTATATTAGGTAAATAAATAAAAAGGGCGGCCTTTGGTGCAGTGGTAGAGCTTCACCGCCTGTGACCGGAAGGTCCAGGGTTCAAGCCCCAGCCTCTACACATTTATGTGTGGGAAAGGCTGTGCGCTAAACAACCTGCCCCCAGACCCCGCATAGTGCGGGAGCCTACGGCACTGGGTACGCCCTTTTTATTAGGTAAATAAATAGAGATGAAGACAATACATATACTCAAATAAATTATGTCTTATCATGAGATGAAAAAATCACTGCGCATCACATAAAATAAAACTCATGACCAGAATGACATAACACAATTAGCTTCAGGAGTTGAGTAATAAACATTCCAGGACAATCGAAGTTGGACAGGACCAAGCATAACATTATTCAGGGAGTAGCACACTATATTAAAATATGGAAGGAGTTTCTGTCACGCATGAATCATCACCATCGTACAGCCCTCCCTCTCCCAACTACAACCGGTTACCTCCCTCAAATCTGAACCGAATCACTACTTGTACTCAAGAGGGGGCACATCAGATGATCATCACGCCATCTTTGAGTTATTGGGCGGCAGCAACAGAACAAGGGAAACAAGGGAAGCGCACTCTCAATAATTTACTAAAACTCGCAAGGCTGGATCGAAGCTAGTAGTAAAAGACATGGAGTGAGGGAAATGGATTACTGCGGCTGGACGTAGTAATATCCCAAGAGGGTCTGTGGCGCGCATGCCGGCAGCGGGGTGCGGGATCCCGGCCCCCATGCCCGCGGCGGCGGCGGCGGCCTCGGCGTCCTTGGCCTCGTCCCTCGGCACGATGTCGACGGGGAAGTCGAAGACCTCGGTGCGCGCGACGGCGGCGGCGATGTCGGACTTCTGCAGCGTGCGGCGCTTGTTCTCCTCGGCGTGCGCCCAGCCTGACCTCCCGCCGGGCCTGGCCGCCCGCGGGGTGGGCACAGCCTGCCCGCCCACTGGATGGCCGCACCTGCTGCCCGCGGCCTCAGCCCCTGGTTCGCGAAGGGGCGTGTCACAGCCCTAGTCGGTTGTGATGACTACAAATAATAGCTGGGCCTTGGCCCATTAGTCAATCCGGCCTGCGCGCCGAGTCTGGCCTAGAGAGCCATGTATCCAATCTATATGTATAGCTTCAGGAGACGGAAGGAGACATCATCGATAATAACAAACCATATCCCAAACCCTACTGTTCTCTTCCTTCTTCCTCCTCAAGCCGCCGCCGCCGGCGCACTTCTGTCCGATGCTCACGGGCGAGCCGCTAGTGCAGATAGGACCGTGACAAATTGGTATCAGAGCCTCGTTCTTGTCCATCGGGAGCCACGAGAGTCCTGCCGGAGTGGTAGCAGATCGTGAGGAGTTGGGGGAAATCTTCTCCCAGTGGCTACCGATCTGCCTAAATCCCAGACGCGGTGACCGAGTGAGCCTCGGAGGCTGATCCTGGCTTCTTCCACCGACACCACTATCGCCGCATCCATAGCTCCACTTCCGTCGCCGCCCAGATCCCCAACTCCACCTCCACCACCACCTCCACCTCCCAAACCCAGAGTGCGAGCGAAGAAAATTCCTACCCCGACACTTACCTCAAGGATGACGACGGCGGAAGGGAAGATCGACCTGCTGCTCTCCGAGATGAAGGCGCTGCAAGCAGGCCAATTGAAGCTCACGACATCGGTCGACGCCCTCAGCTCTCGCAGCGACTCCTACGACAAGATCGCGGTCGACCTCAGCGATGAAATCAAGGCTCTCACGTCGCGCATCGCGACGCTGGAAGCAGCAACAGCTTCCTCGTCCAAGGCCCCGCCGCGCGAGGAAGAGGGGCGGGCCCATGGCCACCGCAAAGACAACTACCACCAGGGTGCCGGTCTGGAGTCCTCACTCCTCGATCACGCCCTGGTCAAGGGTGAGAAACAGTTTATCCAATCCTCTAAGATTGCGCATGATTTGTTTGAGACAACCAGTAGGAAACCCATTACCTAGCTCCAGGAGCATCGAGAGTTTAAGTTACCTAAGCTAGATTTCCCCAAATTTAATGGAGAGAACCCAAGAGTTTGGCGTGAGAAGAGTGAGAAGTATTTTGTTATGTATGGTGTTCCTGTCCACATGTGGGTTTCATTTGCAACAATCAATTTTAAAGGGAATGCTGAGCTTTGGCTACAATCTTATGAAGCACAGCATAGTGTTGATAGTTGGCCTGAACTCTGTTTAGCCATAGAACAAAAATTTGGCCGAGATATGTATCAAAATGATATGAGAGATCTTTTAGCTATAAGGCAATCTAGTGATGTGTTAGAGTATGCAGAGCGTTTTGAGAAAGCCAAACATAAAGTGCTGGTTTATAACAAGGATATGGGAGAGGTGTTTTTTGTCCAAAAGTTTTTGGATGGCTTAAGATTTAACATCAGCAATGCCATTGCGTTGCATAAACCAAGAACAGTTGATGCCGCGCTTTCGTTGGCTCTCATGCAGGAACAATTGTTGGAAGCTGCCAATAAAAGGTATCCGAGTCGAGTACGAGAATACAGCAGGAGTGCTGTCAGGCAAGCTCAGAGTGATACACCTTATACTTCAAGTGTGTTGGGGGCAGCTCCTGAACCTCTCAAGACATCTTCTGACAAAGGGAACCAAAAGAACAAATGGTCTGAGAGGATTTCTAATCTCCGATCTTTAAGAAGATCCAAAGGAGAGTGCATGAGGTGCGGAGAGAAGTATGGACCTAATCACAAATGTCCTACTTCAGTTCCAATGCACGTTGTAGAAGAAGTATTTGATGTCCTACAGATTGAAGAAGCACTGGATGATGCTCATCAGGAAACTGGAAGTGGATCTAGTACTGATGATGAAGTGTTGAGCTTATCTTTCCATGCAGCCGCTGGTACAGTGGGCAAGAAAACCATCAGATTGCATGGATTAGTGGGTAAACAAGAAGTTCTAATGCTCATTGACTCTGGCAGTGGGGGCAATTTCATAAGTCAGGCTATGGTGGATGAGTTAATGCTACCCATGAAGAGTATTGACCCAGTTCAGGTGACAGTAGCTAATGGAGCGAAATTGCAGTACTCAGCCAAAGTGGAAAATCTGTCCTGGTGGTCTCAAGGACACACTTTCACTGCAGATTTCAGAATCATTCCATTGGGGTGCTATGACATGATACTAGGCATGGAATGGTTAGAAGATCACAGCCCAATGTGGGTGCATTGGAAGCGCAAGAGATTGAGATTCTCTTATCAAGGGACCAGGATAACATTACGAGGTGTGACAGCAAACACAAAATCTTGTGGAGCTATCTCAGGGCAGAAATTAAAAGGACTTCTCCGCAAGAAAGGCGTCAGCCAGTTAATTCATCTATGCCCAATTCTAGAAGCTCGACAATCCGAACAAGTTCCAGCCAAGTTTCAAGAATTCATTGCGCAACATGAAGATCTGTTCCAAGAACCTACAGGGTTGCCTCCGCATCGAGCTGCTGATCACAGTATTCCGCTGTTGCCAGGAGCCAAGCCGGTGAACATCAAACCATACCGATACTCTCCTGCTTAGAAGGATGAGATTGAGAAACAAATACAAGTTATGCTGAAACAGGGAGTCATTAGGCCTAGTAGCAGTCCATTTGCATCTCCCGTGCTGCTGGTCAAAAAGAAAGATGGGACATGGCGTTTCTGTGTCGACTACCATCACTTGAATGCCTCTACGGTGAAGAACAAGTTTCCTCTACCCATAGTGGATGAACTGTTAGATGAACTTGGGGGAGCAAAGTGGTTTACAAAGCTGGATCTCCGTGCTGGATATCACCAAATCAGACTGGCCCCAGCAGATGAACATAAAACAGCCTTTAGAACACATGATGGGCACTGGGAGTTCAGAGTAATGCCGTTCGGCCTCACAAATGCGCCAGCCACATTTCAGGCACTGATGAACTCTATTTTTGCACCGTTCTTGAGGAAGACTGTACTGGTTTTTATGGACGATATCTTGGTTTTCAGCAAGACTCTTGAAGAACATGAGCAGCACCTGCAGCAAGTGTTTGACATCCTCAGGAGAAATCAGTTGTATCTCAAAAAGTCCAAATGTTCCTTTGCTCAAAACAGCTTGGAGTACATGGGACATATCATAGGGGCTCATGGGGTAGCAACAGATCCTGCAAAGATTGAGTCAGTCAAGAATTGGCCTACACCTTAGTGTACAAAGGACTTGAGGGGATTCCTAGGACTTTCGGGTTACTACAGAAAATTCATACAACACTATGGATTGAAGAGCCGCTTACTGACTGACTTATTAAAGAAGCAAGTACCATTTGTCTGGACAGCTGATCATCAACTGGCTTTTGAGGCACTAAAACAAGCTTTGATAACAGCCCCAGTACTAGCATTACCAGACTTCTCAGCACCATTCACAGTAGAAACAGATGCAAGTGATAAAGGTATTGGTGCTGTCCTTATGCAAAAAGGGCACCCTATTGCTTATCTCAGCAAAGCTTTGGGAACAAGAGCTCAAACCTTCTCAACATATGATAAAGAATGCATGGCTATCATTCTAGCAGTTGACAAATGGAAGCAGTATTTGCAGCACAGAGAATTTATTATTGCAACTGATCACAAAAGCCTTACACATCTGTCTGAACAGAGATTGCAACAAGGCATGCAACATAAAGCCTTTGTCAAACTGTTGGGTATGCAGTATAAGGTGGTATACAAAAAGGGACCTGACAATAAAGCAGCAGATGCCCTCTCAAGGAAGCCTCAAGCACCAAGCTGTATGGCAATCTCTGTTGGCAAACCCAGATGGCTGGAAGTAATAACTGAAGGATATGAAAAAGATTCAGAAACCAAGCAATTACTCACTGAGTTAAGTTTAACTGGCTGCAATGATAAAGGATTTTCCTTATCTGATGGAATTATCAGGTTCAAAGGAAGAATTTGGCTTGGCAACCACAAGGAGGCTCATCAAGCAGTTTTATTGGCATTACACTCTAGTGGCATTGGGGGTCATAGTGGTATTGCAGCTACATATCACAAGATCAAGTCCCTGTTTGCTTGGCCTGGACTAAAAATGGATGTGCAGACATATGTGAATTCCTGCACTATTTGTCAGCAAGCAAAAGCTGAGCATGTTAAGTATCCTGGTACTCTCCAACCTTTACCTGTTCCTACTGAATCATGGTCTATTATCAGTATGGATTTTATTGAGGGGCTACCAAAGTCATAAAGATTTGATACTATCTTAGTGGTAATTGATAAATTCACTAAGTATGGACATTTTATTCCATTGACACATCCATTCACTGCACTTTCTGTTGCTCAAGCTTTTCTTCAAACAGTGTATAAGCTGCATGGGCTTCCCACTGTGATTATATCAGACAGGGATAAAATATTCACTAGCAATCTGTGGCAAGAATTATTCAGACTCACTGAGACTACACTTAACATGAGCTCTTCCTATCATCCTCAGACTGATGGTCAGACTGAGCGCCTCAACCAGTGTCTGGAAACATATTTGCGGTGTATGGTTCAAGCATGTCCATCTAAATGGTCTCAGTAGCTCTCTTTGGCTGAGTTCTGGTATAATACCACTTATCACTCCGCTTTGGGTAAATCCCCATTTGAAGTCTTATATGGGCAGAAACCAAGACACTTTGGAGTACCACCAGATTCAACAGCAACTGTTCCTGACTTGGATCAGTGGTTACAAGAAAGATCGTTAATGCATCAATTGGTCAGAGAACATCTTCTAAGAGCTCAAGCTAGAATGAAAGCACAAGCAGATAAAAACAGAACCGAAAGATCATTTGAGGTGGGTGACTGGGTTTATCTGAAACTGCAACCTTATGTACAAATGTCAGTTGCTAGAAGATCCAACCACAAATTGAGCTACAAGTATTTTGGGCCATACTTAATTACTCAGAGAGTGGGTGCAGTAGCTTACAAACTGCAGCTTCCTTCAAGTTGCAACATCCATCCTGTCATACATGTATCCCAGTTGAAGAAAGCTCTGCCGCAAGGAAGTGAGGTAAGCTCTGACAGTTCACTCTCCTGTATTCATTCAGATGAGGTAATTTTTCCAATTCAACTGTTGGACACATGCTTTCACAAAGTTGGTAATTCTGTGACACAATACGGTCTTGTTCGATGGTCATCTTTGCCTGAGGATTGGACGACCTGGGAGAATCCGAATGACCTTCGTCAGAGGTTTCCATTGTCAGCAGCTTGGGGACAAGCTGGAGCTCAAGGAGAGGGGAGTGTCATAGCCTAGTCGGTTGTGATGACTACAAATAATAGCTGGGCCTCGGCCCATTAGTCAATCCGGCCTGCGCGCCAAGTCTGGCCTAAAGAGCCATGTATCCAATCTATATGTATTGCTTCAGGAGACGGAAGGAGACATCATCGATAATAACAAAACATATCCCAAACCCTACTGTTCTCTTCCTTCTTCCTCCTCAAGCCGCCGGCGCCGGCGCACTTCTGTCCGATGCTCACGGGCGAGCCGCTAGTGCAGATAGGATCGTGACAGGGCGTCGGAGGAGGAAGAGTTCAGAGGAGCGGGCCGGCCTCGGGGGTGTCGGAGGGGAGGCCACGGAGGGAGGCGACGGGAGGGAAGGTCGGAGGGGAGGACGGAGGCGTCGGGAGGACCAGCGAGATTCCCTTTACGCTTATACCATTACAAAGGAAAAAGTTCAATTTACTATCTTCAAGTACCATTACAAGGAAAAAGTTCAATTTACTACCTTCAAATATGGGCCAAGTCCAAATAACCTCCTAAAATAACAAAAGGTTTACTTTATCCCCTATTTTTCCTAAACCAGATCAAAACACGCCTTTTATCAAATACTTGAAACCACTTTGCTGATGTGGCAGGTTTACTGGGTGGTTTTGCTTATTAGGATTGACACATCAGCAGTCCTAGGACCAGATCACCCCTTTCCCTCGTACATCTTGCCAACCGATCATTAGGTCATCGTCGCTCGCTCGCATATCGTTAGGTTCGTTCGCCGGCGGCCAGATCAATTAGGGAATGGTCACGGACCAGACAAGTTAATCAGGGAGGAAGAAAGACAGGATCAGAGCACTGCTTCCAAATCGATACATTCTTGGTGTTATTCCAGTCTCTACAGCTTCCAAATCGACCATAAAGTAACGGTCCCAAAAGCAACCACAATTCAACATCTTTCAGGTAACTGTGCATGTGGTTCAGTTTCAGAGGAGAGCACAATGCTTCAAACCTCCATGGATCAGCATTCCCGGGTGCAAAATTACAAGTCAACGTCAATTTAAGTTGTATGTTGCCTCTCGGAGACAAATACAGAGTATTTACTATAGCGAGAAATCATCGAACGTTTATCAAGCAGACCTCATGCTAGTAGCCAATGGTGGCACACTGGCACCATGCCACCATCCCTACCAAATCTTGCTCCAACACCGAAGCACCTGCATGGGTTATTTGTCGCAGCGACGAGCTGCTGGGGATGGGTTGCGTGACAAGCGACGGCAAGGCAATGCATGGGCGCCTCGCGGCAAGCAGCCACAGAGCTGGGCACCGGCGAAATAGAGAGATGTGGAAACACGGGTGCAAGGAAGGGGGTGATATGATCCTGAACAAAACTGCCACGTATGGTGCTGATGTGTCAATCCTGATAAGCAAAACCACCTAGTAAACCTGCCACATCAGCAAAATGGTTTCAAGTATTTGATAAAAGGTATGTTTTGATCTGGTTTAGAAAACATAGGGGGTAAAGTAAACCTTTTGTTACTTTAGGGGGTTATTTGGACATAGCCCATACTACAGGGTAGTAAATTGAACTTTTTCCCATTACAAAATTGACGTTTACGCGTGTACCATTAAAAAGTTCACAGACACGTATATGTCATCGTCTGAACCTTTTTTTACGCGTGTACCATTTTTGGCACATGGAAACCTAACGGAAGCTAACGAAGGTAGAAAAAGACTATTTTGTCCCTCAATAAACGTGAGCCCGACCACTGCTGTCTCCCCTCTCTTTCCTCTCCCTTTTCTTCCTCTCACTTGCATATGGAGCCCGCCTGTCATCTCCTTCCCCTCCCTCTTCCCTTTTCTCCTTCCCCTCCCTCTTCCTTTTACTCCCGGCGTACGGCGCGCGCAGAAGGTCGGCGGACCGCGCGCAGCGGGGCAGGAGGTCGCGCGGCCACCACGGACAGGGCGTGCGGCGGGGCAGGGACTGGCCGATGAACGGCGCGCGGCGGGGCTGGAGGCCGGCGGCGGCGGGCGGAGCAACGGGCGTGGCGGCGGCAGGCCGAGCAACAAGTCTCGCGGCGGATCCATGGCCACCCTCGAGCTCCTCACGGCGGCGGCCCTCCTTCCTCCTCGCGACATCAATCTCAGGCTCAGCTGGCGCGCGCCCAGCGAGGCTCGCGCCGCGGCCTCCTCGTCGGATCTCCTCCACGCGGCGAATCTCGAGCGGCGACAGCGGAGGAGCTCTCTCTCCCCCGAGTCTCTCTCTCTCTCGCCTGAGTTAGGACGGGCAGCAGCGCAACGTGGAGGCCAGGGATGGGCGGCAGCGTAGCGTGGAGGCCAGGCATGGGCGGCGGCACAGCGTGGAGGCCAAGCATGGGCAAAGCGCAGAGGAAGATGAGTAGAGGAAGAAGAAGGCCATGGAGATGGAGTCAGGGGCAAAATAGACTTTTTCATAAATGGGTCCCACCTGTCAGAGCTAATTCCTAACAGAATCTGGACGGAACGGCATACAGGAAAAAGAAAGTTCAGACGATGCCACACACGTGTCTGCGAACTTTTTAGTGGTACACGCGTAATCACCAACTTTTGAAATTATATACACGTAAAAGACTCGTTTGGGATCGGCCTAGATTGGGAAGGAACGGTGGGAGGGAAAGAAGGATGACGTTTTCCAAGTGAGCCCCACTTGTCGGTCTAATAGGGGTACAAATGACATTTCATGTGACCTCAACCCTCCTTCGGTCGCTGTTCTGTTAAAATTAAAATTTAAGGAATTCCGGACGGAAATGACATTAAGGGTATAAGTTATAAATTTTGTGACACCGAGGGAAACTTTGAAATTTTTATGGCACTGAAAGAAGAGGCCGAAATTTTCGTGGCACCCAAGGAATTCACCCAAGCTCGAAGTATATGTATATTTTGAGCTTTTGTTATCATATTACCTTCTTGTATGTACACAAGGTATGCTTGCACAATCTAAACTGCAATTGGTGAAGATATTCCACATGATCTCTTATGGTGGAAAAGAACCATAGATATATATACACAATTACACAGAGTTTTTGCAATTTTTGAGAATCACTGATGCCAATGCGCTATCCAATATTTATTAGTTGGGTCATTGCTGTTATTACTAGATTATTGATACACTGCTTCTATTACATTTTATTTTGTCCAGCAGCACCAGCAAGTTAATCACAGAACTGCTAACACAGACATGAATCAGCAGCCGCCTGACAGCCTGACAGTGATAGAGCCTCCTAATCCAGCAGTTGAAGACTAGAACCAATATCGGGTACCCAAATCCACGCGCCTTGGACAAATCAAGCGGGTAGCTATTCAATCTGATACACCCGCGACACTAACTAGCCGGCGTGACAACCGCCTGAGGTTCCTCCAGCCTCCCAGCCACCCCAACCAAATGCAAATGGCACGACTGTGCGTGGCCGGATGGTCCTACCAAACAGAAGAAGGAGGGAAAGGAAGCGTCAACGCTGACAACGCTGACCTGTGGAGCTAAACCAGCCCGCTGAAGCGTCCCCACTTAAGTAGAGACTAAATGTGATACAAATATCAGTCCTAGGAGGCTGATACACATTTATTCAACAGATAGTTCGCTTTTCTCTTTTCAGCTTCCATTTCTTTTTCTGCTTTCTCCGCTTGCTTGATCCGATGCTTCAGTTGGACGGCCGTGTCTTGGTAGAGTTGGTCTAAGCCGGTGAGGTAAATGGACAGATGGGAAATTGTGTCTTCCATGTCTTCGTCTACTCCAAGTCTTCTCATCCGGGCGATCCATGAGCGTCCTCTATCTCCAATAGGCGGGAAAAATCCCATAGAAGTGTGCCGAAGGTGACGCTTATAGAGCACGCGGATCTGTCGCAGGGCTTTACGGGCAGCCTTTCGGTAGGTGTCCTCGAAGCCAAAACCAGTGGTGGCGATAGACCAGGGCTCCACTTCTGGGTAAAGTGTGCATTTTCCCACGAAGAGCATCATCTTGCACCGAGGGGTGCCGTTAGAGTCATACTCCGATGCTTCCAAGGTGAGTAGCAAGAACTTAGGGAGACCGGGTTCGGCGACGCCGATTCGGTTATTTCATCCATCGTCAGCCATCTGCAATGGCAAAAGTCAAGGGTCAGTGCCTCTGGGGAAACATGCCAGGCAAGCGAAAGGTCTAGTGAAGAAAGGCCCTAAGAAAGGTCTCAGTCCTTAAGGGTCGCGTTCTACAGCCAACGACGGCTCTGATACCACCTGAAGCGTCCCCACTTAAGTAGAGACTAAATGTGATACAAATATCAGTCTCAGGAGGCTGATACACATTTATTCAACAGATAGTTCACGTCGTCGTGCAACTCCCGACGGGAATGACACTCAATACAAGCTATGATAAAAGCAACAATACAACAATACACAACCAGAGAAAGACCAAGGATGGATCCAGGCCTATCTCGGTGAGAAACGACAGTGGAGGCATCTCACAGGGGCCACCCCACAGGCAACGTCGGGTGCGGACACGACCTCTATTCGTAGTCTTCAGCAATAAAATCCGGGTCCTCCTCTGTAGCAGCAAAAATAGGGGTGAGTACAAAAGTACTCAGCAAGTCCAACCATGTCCACGGAGTAGGGAATATAAAAACTATGCACATGGTAAATCAAGGATATGGCTAAGGTTTAATTTTGCAGAAAAGCTAGATTTTTCACATGCAATGGGTTTATCTTAAAAAGGTTTTTGCAACACAGTTTTAATAACAAGTGGGGTTGATCCTCCACAAAGGATCCAAATTTTATGCTACCGGACTCCCCGTCCGCCGTAGCTCACGGCACAACTGCCGGACACTTTCCAAAACAACTCACACCATTTGGTCCAAACCATTCCCAAAGCTAGTTTCAAGCCCAAGCCATGACTCATCCAATACCGTGGATACGGCTATTCGAATAGGTTTTAACTCTGCAGAGGTTGTACACTTAACCCACCCAACGGTTTCCGCGACATGAACACCGAAATGCCAGCGCGGCCCTGTCAAAGCCATTACCACACCTTAGCTAAGCCGGACTAGCCAATATGGAAGCAACCAAGGGGTTTATGTCCTACCAACGAGGCATGACCGGGATGTAACTCACATAATCGTACTCCTGCTCCTTGTTCTCCCATTGCTCTCAGCTCACCCATTGACTAACCAACCAGCTAGTGGGATTTATGCTAAGCCGTTGCCACATGCAACGGTAGGGCGGTAGCACTAAACTGGGTCAGGCTAGACGACAATCAACTCGGTCCTTAAATTAATAAGACGGATATCTCCACATCCCGCTCAGCCACCCAGGCACGAGCTCACCAATTTGGTGCTTCACATAGAACACACCACCCGTCTCATCGGGTTCACCTTTCCTTCACTTTTTACCAAAACCCACCCTTTGCTTTTAATTACTCACACCATTCTTTATTTTAAAACACATGAGCATCATTAAAATGGTAGTAGTGAGAGTAGCAAATCCTAAGCGTATCTAGCAATGGCTATCATCCAAATAGAGCTAGTCATATTTAATGATAACCTAGGTGATCAAGGAATATACATAGCAAATCAAGGGGTGGCTATCCAAACGGGTTTTGCAGTAAAGCAATGCATTTTATAAACAGGCCAATAAGTTGTGTTTGTAAAACATAGGATAAATATGCATCAAAAGACGGGATTGAACTTGCCGTCTTCGAAGTCGTCCGGAAGTGCCTGCTCGCGGTATGGGTCCTCGGTCTCCGGCTCGTGGTACTCGCCTGCGTACTCCGGCTCGCGGTACGGTCCTCCGAACTCCTCAGCGGCTGCTCCTCGGTCACTCCGTGATCTACGGCACACACAAGCAAGCACACAATCACAAAAAGAAATAAAGTTTTTACCGTTGAGCTCGGAAAGGGAGAATAGAGAATAAATTGTAGAAGGGATAGTTTTGGGAGATTTTTGTATAACTTGACCAGAATATATGTGGAAAGAGCGTGGTCGAATTTTGGAGAGAAACGGGTGAAGTTTGGCGCTTAAAATGACGCACCGATGAATGATTATAGCTTAATTAGAAGGGGTTAGGGGCTGATTTGTGAAGATTAAAAGGGGCTAAGGGTCTTTTTGTGGACAACCAGGGGTGGCAGGGGGTTTTTCTGGGAAAAGGCATATAGGTGGGAGGGTTCCTTTGCGATTTGGAAGAAGGAAGGGGGTTATGGGGGATATTTCCCTTCTTCTCTGTTCTCAGAACAGAGGAAGGGGGAGGTGAGGCCGCCGGCCGGCCGGCGGCGCTCGTCGGCGCGCCAGGGCACGGCGGCGGCCGAGAACCGGCGGAGGAGGGCGAGGGGGATGCAGGGATCCCATTCCCACCCTCACCTTGGGCGGAGACGGCGCGGGGAGGCGGATCACAGCGGCGGCAGAGACGCGGCGGCGGCTCTGCTTGGCGCCAACGGCAGAGACGCGGTGGCGGCTCTGCTTGGCGGCGGCGGCAGCGTGACTTGGAGCGGGGAGGGGCTCAGGAGGTGGTGCGGGCGGTGCTGAGGGCGAGCTTGCTCTTTTATAGGCAGGGCGCGGGGGTGGAGTGGCCGGCGGCCGTGGGGCCGGCGGTGGGGCACAGCGACGGTGTGCGCTGATGGGATGGCTCGGCGGCGTCGGCTTGCGAGCGTCGGCGCGCGGCGTGGCGCGGGGCGGCGTGGAGCGGCGCGCTGTGGTGGGGCCAAGATGGAGGGCGACACGGCGACGCTGGCAGGTAGCAGTGGCAGAGGTGGGGACGGCGGCCGTGGCGGCATGGCAGCGGCGCTGCTCGCCGTCGCTGTGCCGTGCGGCGCGGCGAGCGCTAGCGCGCGGCAGTGGTGAGGTGGGGGCGCGGCAGAGGGCGGCACGGCAGTGGAGCAGGTGGGGTCGGGGGCGTGCTAGTGGTGAGCAGAGGAGGGAGGCAGGCGCTCGTGCTGCAGTAGGAAGGAAGGGAGGAGGGAGAGAGAAGAAGGAAGGAGAGAAAAAGAAAAGAGAGAAAAAGAAAAGGGGAAAGGAAAAGGAAAAGGAAAGAAAAAAAGAGAGGAGAAAAAGGAGAGGGATTCACGACGCTGATAACGGGGCGGTCGGGCACGCGTGACAGAGAGCCGTGCGGCGGGCGACACGACATGCTGAGGGACATGTAAAAGACGGGTGTCGGCTTCGGTGTCGGGACGGCAAAAATTGCCGAGAGGGGAATTGAGAGCTCAACAGCGAAAATAAATTGAACAAATTTTAGCGGGTAGTTTAGCTGGATGAATTTTTGGGATGTTACACCCGCGCCGGAGCGACCGCGCCGCCGTGGAGGAGGCCATGCCCTTCGGTGTTCCCGGCGCAATGTGGCTGCGGAAGGAGGTCGTGCGCGCCAACGAATGCCGCTGGGTCCCACGGTTGCGCCCGTATAAGTACCCAGAGAAGAGATGGGATGAGAGCGCGCCGCTGTTTTGTGCTCGCGGATGGCGGCGCGACGGCGGCTACAGCCTACGAGATTGGTGGTAGTGTGGCGCTGCTCGCGAGTTGGGAGCTCTGACCCGCCCGCCGGCCTTGTTGATTACGTGTGAGCCTGTTGTCTCCGCTCACTCGTTGCTGCTCTCTCTACGGGCGGCGCTAGGTTTGGTGGCGAAGGGGCCGCCGGATCGGTGGGTCAAACTGACAAAAGATTTGCCGGGCTCATTTAACATAGAAGTAGTCTCTTTCTAATTTAATTTTATTGCTGCGCGGGAAAACATAAATCGTAGACGCACGACCATTTACGGTTTCAGGCTTCGCACGCGACCCTCACATCTTAGTGCAAGTCCCCCTCCACGGCTCCACTACCGGGCCGCTCCTTCTCACGCGACCCTCGCATCTTTGTGCAAATCCCCCTCCACGGCTCCACTACCGGGCCGCTCCTTCTCCGTCCGTGCTGAACACATCGCTCTTCTCTCGTCTCCGACGCGCTTCGTGCTAGTCCCAACTCTGGTGGGTGACATGCGGGCCGGCGTTGTATTGGTGCTTGGTAGCTGTATTGTGAATTTCGACTTGCGGTCATTAGTCGTAAACTAGGTAATGCAATCATGCAGCAAGTCTTGCCTTTGCAAGTCAAAAAAGAAAAGGAAAAAAAAGAGAGACTAGAATCTTGAATCTTGCAATCCGAAAACGAGAGAAGAAAAAAGCGAATGGGGCCGTAAAGAGAGCAGATGCCTGTGCAATTTGAATTTGCATTTGCATTTGCTGCTCTGTGTGCCTGCAGTGACGAATCAGAGCAGCATCGACACGACAGCGAGAGATCAGGGCGAGCGAGGAGAGAATGGCGACGGTGGCGTCACTGTACCGGCGGGTCCTCCCATCGCCGCCGGCGGTGGACTTCACCTCGCCGGACGGGAAGCGCCTCTTCTCGGAGGCCTTGGAGGGCGGCACCATGGAGGGCTTCTTCAGCCTCGCCTCCTGTTTCCAGACGCAATCCGAGCCGGCCTTCTGCGGCCTCGCGTCCCTCGCCGTCGTCCTCAACGCGCTCGCCATCGACCCCGGCCGCCGGTGGAAGGGCCCCTGGCGGTGGTTCGACGAGTCCATGCTCGACTGCTGCGAGCCCCTCGACAAGATCAAGGCCCACGGCATCACCTTCGGCAAGGTCGCCTGCCTCGCGCACTGCTCCGGCGCCGATGTCCGACCCTTCCGCGCCAACCAGGTCACCGTCGACGACCTCCGTCGCCACCTCATCCACTGCACCTCCTCTCGGGACTGCCATCTCATCGCTTCCTACCACAGGAGGCATCTCAAACAGGTGAGATCCTATTTACTCCTTCATATGAACCACTATTCTATTTCCCAAATTAAAACTAGTATTACTATTCGTTTAAAAAAACTAGTATTACTATATTACATTGCATTTTTCCCATGAACAATGTTGCAGACCGGAACGGGGCATTTCTCCCCAATTGGTGGCTACCACGCCGGGCAGGATATGGCCCTCATCTTGGATGTTGCCTGCTTCAAATACCCTCCTCATTGGGTTCCACTGGCACTTCTTTGGGAAGCCATGAACACGATTGACGAATCAACTGGACTTCTCAGGGGGTCTCTTCTCTTCTCATCTTCCTCTCACTCGCTTTTGATCATTCCATTTCTTAACTGACATTTATGCAGTTGGGATTGCTGTCTTGTTATGCAGGCTAGCAACTCTTACAACTTGGATTCATCAATGCTAGTTAGAACTTTGAGCTATGATTTAGTGACTGATGATATAGTGGAAGAAAAAAAGAAACAAAGTTGATAAAAGACGAAAAATCAGTAGCTGGTTACTTGAGGGCTTGTAAGCACTAAACATCACGTGTCATTATAAGAAAACCTCCTTTACTTGGTGGATTTTTCATGTTTCATTTTGGCCTAGAATCTGTTGTAATTTTTCATTCGCTCTTGAGAAACATAATTGCAGGGAGGAACATCAGGCACAATTTTTTTCAGTTTCAACTGGTTTAGTTTATTTTTTATTTGTGATGTTCATCACAAAAACTGGGCTAGTGTTTTCTCTAGGACTGTGCTACTATTAAACTGGTTGCGCTATGTGCCTGTAGTGAGTATATAAAAACCCTGCGGTGCTTTCAGCATATCTTAATGTCGCATTGCGGATATGCTCTTTCCTATGCATTCAGAAAATTGCGGTGACGCTTAAGTTATATGATCATATCAGTCACTTGTAGACCTTACATTAAAAACATTGTGTCTTTATTATCTGTTAGGTTCATGCTAATATCAAGCCACAATGCAGCTCCTTCAGCGCTTTACACAGTGGTAAAATGTTGATGTTTGCTATGTTGTATGTAATGTGCATGTTTGATGTAGTATTATTTTGCTCATTACTTTCAGTTTCCTGCAGAGTTGTAGAGATGAAAGCTGGATAAGCATGGCAAGATATTGCGTCAAAGATTTACCAGACCTTTTGAAGGCTGAAAGTCTTGACAATGTTCCAACACTTTTGTCCCATGTCATTGATTCTCTTCCAGCTAATGCTGGATCTTTGATCAAATGGGTTGTTGAAGTTAGGAGAAAAGACGAAGATGGGCCATGCTTAAGCAAAGAGGAAAAGGAAAGGCTTTTTGTGAAGGTAGTTTTTCCATTTCATTTTCAGCTGCTGGATCAAAGCTTTTTCTCCCTTATGTAACACGCCTTGTGATCACCTGCAGGAAAATGTATTACAGCAAGTTCGTGATACTAAGCTATTTATGATAGTCCATGATCTGCAATGTGCTCGTATCCAATGCTGTAATCGTTCATCGTCAAGTGAAGATTCCATTACCAGGATTGCAGCCTCTGTGTGTTGTCAAGGAGCCGCAATGCTATCAGGGAACCTTGCATCAAGGAAAACATGTTTCCAAGGTGTTCAAGCCAATGGTGACGGGGCTAATACCGTTAACTCGGGCTCTGTAGTATCAGAAGGCAATGAACAGGGTGTTGATATGCTTTTACCAATGTCCCCTTGCAGCATGAGTTCGTGCAATTCAAACTTGGACAATGAAATCATCAAATATCCATCAAGCACAGATGCTTTAACCATTCTATTGCTGGCTTTGCATCCCAGCACATGGTTGGGCATCATAAATGAGAGGCTGAAAGCCGAATTTCAGACTCTTGTTTCAACAGACAATCTACCTGATGTTCTTAAGTTTGAGGTGTGTTTTCACAATCCAAGCATGCATATTTGTCTACTTTTGTTCCCTAGAAAAATGTTTTCCTGATAAAGAAGATGCACAAACATTTTCTTTTATTGAAAATCATGTCAAATTTTAGAGATCTAGATAGTGCGGGGCTGTTTTTGCTTCACCTGTTTCCAACCTAGCCCTAGTTGGAATGGTGTGGGGAACTTTGTGGTTGATTAGTCAACGATGCCCCATTGGATCAGAGATTTTTGAGTTTGCTTCATGACTAAAAAAGAGTTTAGTTAACTAAATTTGGCAGAGTTACTATCATCAAATCTTAAATTTCAGAGGCTAGCTTCCTACAACTGTAAGATGTTTTTAACCTGTCATAAATGTTTCTAATAGTCTCCTAATACATTTGGATATAGCAATATTATGTGTTCAAGGTGACCTTAATCCCACACCCAGTCCTTTTTCTTCCAAGTTTCAGTGTTCAGCATTTGCTCACACCATATTTAGGATACCAGTTTTCAATCCGTTGCACGTTGACATAGAAAAACTGTAAGAAGCATATTTATTTGTCAGCTTTTTTTTTTTTGCGGGTTTATTTGTCAGCTATGTTAAGTCATCTCCCTCCACAAGTAGAACGTTATCAGAATAATCTTAACATGCCTTTTACTCGTTCCATGGCTTGTTCCATTATTCTCTCATTGGAAAATAAATTTATTATGTGATGTATAATTCTTTGTCACAAATATGAATGCCAAAAACTTTCCTTATATTAGCAGATTAGTGGGGAACTATCTAGTATAACTCTTTACGTGCTGACATATACTGCATCTAAGTATAACTATTTATATGCTCACAGATATTTCATCTAAGGCGGCAACTCTGTTATCTGAAGACTTGTAAGGACAAGGAATATGAGGATCCTGTGCCAGTGCCACCATCCGGCCCTTAGTAGTGGTGCTATCAACCCTCTCACTTGATTAATTTATCTTCTGGAAACTGAGGTCAAGAGAAAAGGTTGCAAGAGTGGTTCCAGGCAATCACATGAGCATAATTCTTATAGTGATGACATAATGTTGTTAGGCAAATTACCTATGTACTACTCATCCCGATTAGTGTTGAAAATATATATGGTTATTGATCAATATCTTATTTATGTCTTCTTTTTTCTTTCTTTTTTGATGAAACGATGGCAGCTCAGCAAATTTGCCAAAATTTCTAGGAACATGGAGATGCTCAGCTTAAGGCCGCCACAGGTCCAAATTGGTTCCAAATCATATGGCAGATCTCGATGACAAGTTGCATCCACTTTGGCCAGGTGAAATTTGAAATGAATGCACGTTCTTGTCTTATCCCTCCGTCTGCGAAAGGAAAATAAGTTGATCATGCACCAATAATTTCGCCAATAATGCAAAGACCGTATATACCTGTATAGCTTGCTGCTTGTGTGTATATTTATGCCAAGTCATCATTTTGATTTGAATTGACAGGCTTGGCTGCTCAGCCTTAACTCGCATAAGCCTATGAGATGGCAACTACAGAGTTTTGCCGGATATCACACTGTTTTTGCATGCTTGATCCAGTAGCCCTCGCTGTGAGAGCAGGGGCGGGCACACTTGGTATTCAATGGTCTTCATTGAATACCTATTATTTTCACAAACAAACTAAGTACATGTAGTATATCAATGTATCTGTATTCAAACAAATGGAAAAGATAATAAGATCTTATGGCATTCAACATCTAAGTTTAATTTCTCTTCTACAAAGTAGGCTATATTGATTATTGAGTACATCTATGTGACTATATCCATGTGTATTTTAGGCTACCAAAATTTATTTTTGCACCTTTTAAAATTTTTGAATACCCAAACTTGAAATCTTGGGCCCGCCCCTGTGTGAGAGACTATTCTTTTCGTGTCCAGTCCCAGTCGAAGGATCAAAACAATTGATTAATGACGATATACTAACCATTAACCAAAGCGGCATGTTGACGGCTTACACCTGTGGCCAATGGCAAGCCAGCGAGTGGTGGCAATTGACATGCACAAGCAAGAACGGGACAGCGCATTTCGTTTCGTCCACGGCAAAAAAAACCTGCAAAATTTGCGAACCAAATGCTGCAAAATACTGAAGTAATGTTCAGAGAAAGTTGGAACTGGATGTCTGGACGGATAGAAGTTGGTTAATACATAAACGTGACAAGAAATGCTGCATTTTCGTGGCAACTGGCAAGCTTGAGCGGTTGAGCCAATAACCAGGTTTCCCCCTTTCGGCCTCCCCATGCTCATGCATTCTGGTAGATCCCTTCGTTCGCCATCTGATTGCCATTCGCCACAACCACAAAAGTAGGAGAATATCCAAAACCAGATCTCATACGGTTAGATTTTTGTATCAGCTCGATAAAATGGTCTTCAAAAATCAACAAAGATCTCAAGCATTACCGCACAGTCACCTGTCATCTGAATGCATAATATTGTTCAGACTCGGTGCGTGTCACCTTTCATCTAAGTCCAGAGTATTGTTCAGGCTTGGGGTAGTGTGTAGCTAGCGATCGCTAATGGTGCAAAAATAGATCACGGTACTAGACTGTTCAAACTCACAGAGACACGTAACGTACAAATTCAGAAGTCCACAGATACAAAAACGACGCAGAGGAAGACAGGTTGGTACCAGTAGCATCAGGATCGTCCATATGGCACCCGATCTGGATCAACGATGGCCAAACTGTCCAAGAACGTACTTATACACATGCATGTTTTGTTTCTGAACTCGCCAAACTATTCTTCAAAGAAAACCTAACATCTTGTTATAGAAGAACGAAGAAGCATCACACATGGTCAGCTGATGGCCACATGCAGCGCTAGATATATGTTGCCAGCAGCTGCTACACACCAGCCATAAGCAGTTCCCACATGGCACCTCGTCCAAGTCCATATCCTCTAAAGGAAACCAATCACAGATGCAAATGCAATTACATTTCAAATAATTGATCAGCGGTGTCCATCACGAAAGACACGTGCAATAACTAAATCGAAAGGCTACAATGATGTAGTAGTTGATCTCACCGCTCAGACTCAGCACAACCCAGGGATCGGGATCCTACAAATAGCATTCAAAACCACAGCCATCCAACACAAGTACCAGTGCTATTCTTAGACAGTCTGATCCATCTCTGGAGGAAGAGCGAGTCCTGGCCTCATGTTGCAGGGAAAACTCTAACCGCTAGACTCTTTTTCTGCTCCCTCCCTTAGAGGATTCCGAGCACATCAGTCGTGTGTCTTGGTTTCTTCCGAACACAAGCACCAGCTCTGTCGCCCTTCACCTCTCCTTCCTCTCCCCCTTGCCAGGGAGAGAGGAAGACAGAGGCACGAAGTGGCACAGAGTAGACGCTGGTGAACCCATTCGACCTGTTGCTGCTGCTGCTGTCGTCTCCGACGAAACAAGAAGGATGGAGAAGAAGCCCACCATCCTCATGAACCGGTACGAGCTCGGCCGCATTCTCGGGCAGGGCACCTTCGCCAAGGTGTACCATGCCCGGAACCTTGCGTCCAACCAAAGTGTGGCCATTAAGGTCATTGACAAGGAGAAGGTGCTACGTGTTGGCATGATCGACCAGATCAAGCGGGAGATCTCCACCATGCGCCTTGTTCGCCACCCCAACATCGTCCAGCTGCACGAGGTCATGGCCAGCAAGAGCAAAATATACTTTGCCATGGAGTATGTCCGGGGCGGCGAACTCTTTGCCCGGGTTGCCAGGGGCCGGCTGAAGGAGGACGCCGCGAGGAAGTACTTCCATCAGTTAATAGGGGCTGTGGATTTCTGCCACAGCCGCGGTGTCTACCACCGGGACCTAAAGCCAGAGAATCTCCTTGTGGACGACAACGGCAACCTCAAGGTGTCGGACTTTGGCCTGAGTGCCCTCCAGGAGTGCCAGAAGCAGGACGGGTTGTTGCACACGACATGCGGCACACCTGCATATGTTGCACCTGAGATAATCAACAAGAAGGGCTATGATGGAGCAAAGGCGGACATATGGTCTTGCGGTGTCATACTGTTTGTTCTTCTTGCTGGCTATCTCCCATTCCACGACGCGAATTTAATGGAGATGTACCGCAAGATTAGCAGAGGTGAAGTCAAGTACCCAAATTGGTTCTCTTCTGATCTCCGCAGGTTCATTTCCAGGCTCCTTGATCCAAATCCAAACAACAGGATCACCATCGAGAAGCTGGTTGAGTATCCATGGTTCAAGAAGGGGTACAAACCAGCAGTGATGCTGGCACAGTCACACGGTTCAAACAGCCTCAAGGATGTCCAAGTTGCTTTCAGCACCGACCACAAAGACAACGAAGCCAACAAGGTGGAACAACCAGACAGCCCTTTGAAGCCAACAAGTTTGAACGCATTTGACATCATCTCGCACTCCAAAGGATTTGATCTGTCAGGCCTATTCGGGAACGACCAAGGGCAGAAGGCGACGAATTCACGGTTCATGACTCAAAAGCCAGCATCAGCAATAGTGTCAAAATTAGAGCAGATTGCTGAGACAGAGCGCTTCATGGTGAAGAAACAGGACGGACTGGTGAAGCTGCAGGGGTCCAAAGAAGGGAGGAAGGGGCAGCTTGCAATCGACGCGGAGATCTTTGAGGTGACACCAGCCTTTTATGTCGTTGAAGTGAAGAAGTCGGCAGGGGACACATTGGAGTACGAAAGGTTCTGCAACAAGGGCCTAAGACCTTCACTCAGGGACATCTGCTGGAGCAGCCAATCGGAGGAAAAGTTTCCTTCACTGTCTGAGTCATCAAATTAAAGCCATCTCTTAGTCAGTTGAAAGATATGCCCTTTAAGTGCAATCTCTTCAGAGATGCAACTACATCCACCTTCCGTTCTCTCTTTTTTTCCCATTTCTCAAAGGGCTAAGGCCTTGCTCATTTGAGCAAGAGGCTGTAGGGCTCTTTGTGATCCTTTTTGCCAGTTTTCTTCTTGTAGCAGTTGTTGAATATGGAACTCCTGTTCCTTTCATCAATAGAAGCATGATGATCAGCAATGTCATTATTTTTTCTTGTTGCTTAGATAGAACAGCCATTTTGTGCAGAATAATAGCATTGACAAAAGTATAAATTAAAATGTAAGAACATAAATATAAATAGATAACACAAATACAATTAAAATGTGAATACATGAAAAGGATAGGAAATTTTCTGCTTGAAGGGAGCAAATATCTGAGTGTTTGAAATTATCAGTTATATGTCATGTCTGATTTGGTACAGTTAGTTTCATAGATGCCTTCATGTCAAGCAATCTGGAGAAACTAAACATCCTCACTCGACCTCACAACTGTATACAGCTGCAGCACCGCATATGGTACCTCTTGTCAGACAATTCAGATAAAATTTTCAGAAGAAACTATTGATGAAAATCATACAGCCTTCTAGGTGCAGACTATATAGAATAGAGAAGGTGCATCACCAAAGAGTCAGAAACCATAAGCTTGTTGTCTGCAGATGTAAAAATGTGACATCATATTTTTGTAGCAGAAAATGTGGTGATAATTTTACACACAGGTAATGCAATTGCATAGATGAAATCAAGGTTTATAATGTTTATGCCAGATGAGCACTGTGTGTCTCTGCCTTTGTTACACAAACATTTTGCAATTCAGTAATTATGAACAGGAGTTGTTGGTCATCATCATTGGTTCATAATCACCCTACTTGCAAAATGAAGTCAATAAAACAAGGATCCTCAAAGAATATTCATAATGAAATAAAAAAATCTTTTGTCCAATAACGAAATTAAAAACAGAAGTTTCTTTTTGGTCCAATATAAGATCAACTCATTGAATGTGTAAATTAAGATTACCTGATTTCTTGACAAAGCTACTAGCATGTGACAAAAGTCACTTCCAACTATCACAGGTTTTGTTAAACATAAGCAGATAAAATGAATTTGAAGTTTGTATCCTGCATAACACCTACTTACTTGGAAGCAGGAAAAGTAAACAGCAGCAGAAGCAAAAAAGGGACTAACTCTAGGTAAATGCAGAAAACATATCTAGACCACCAATATCAGTAACTTTACCTCAATTTTACTTGTAAACTACCTGGATCTGTAGTTTCTAGAATGTATCATATAATAGAGATTCCAAACCTTGTACAAGAGAGACATAATCCATACCTCAATTATAACCTATAAACTACCTCCTTACTGATCCTCCCACTTTGACATAGCAACCCAATAAATAAGATCAAAATATCACATAAAACAACTAATGACAGGTAAAGCATCATGTCCCCGAATGCTTCACTAGCATAATTGAAATAACATTAAGCATCACAGGGAAATTAAGCAATTAAATGCAAGCCAGTAGCACCATGATCATGACATGTGAAACAAAGGATTCTTATTGACTCATGTCACCACAATACCATACATATAATGAAAATATCAGAAACAAAAGATAATATCTATTTCTCCTCTGCAGAAAAACATCCGAAGAACCCTAACCAGCTATGATAAGGCCCTACTCCGCAATCAAGGCTTCGCCGCGGCGGCGGCGGCGACGGTTGCAGGCGCGGGTTCGGTCGCCGCTGCAGAAGCCAACGCCGCTTCGGCGGTGGCGACGGCGGCTGAGGCCTCCTTCTGCTCGTACTCGCGGTAGGTGTTGATGGCCTTGGTGCAGATCACTGGGGAGAAATGAGACTAGAGGCGTCACGGGGTCAAGCACACGAGAAGCGCGGGGACGCGTACACGAGCTTGTAGGATTGAGATACCTCCGGCGCCAACGAAGCAGAGGAAGCGGAGGAGCTTGCTGGAGGCCTCGCCGGCGGCGGCCATGGTGGTGCTGAGGTTGCCGGAGTCGGGGAAGTGCTGGGGGCCAACTGGGCTACGGGGGTCTCGGCCTTCTCTTCGTCCCATAGCTGATTTTCTCCTCGGGCCGGAATCATCTGATGCATACGGGCTTTGGGCTACTATGGGCCGATCGATCTGAGTGAAGTCTTGTGCAAACGGGCCTTTTATGGGCCTATGTCTCAAGCCTTCACTCAAACTTACGAATTTTTTTATATTTTTTATTTTTCGATTTTTCAAAAATAAATACCTCGCTCAAAAATTAGCAGATTTGGTCTTATGTCGCTGGATGAAACGGCTATAGCCGTCTAAACCGGCGAAAGGTTGCTGCACAAGCCACGTGGCGGCGTTGCAGGGCTTTTCGCCGTTTCAAACGGCTATAGCCGTTTCACACGGCGAAAGGTTGCTGCACAGGCCACGTGTTCTTTTTAGGGCGTTGCAGGCCTTTTCGCCGTTTCAAACGGCTACAGCCGTTTCACACGGTGAAAAGCTCCTGGCCCCGCTTTTCGCCTGAAGCTATAGCCGTTTGAAACGGCTATATTTCTTAAACTTTTTCTTTAATTTACGTTGAGGAATTATTCTGCAACTGTTTTCTAATTTCTGTTGAGAAATTATTGGTTTGATATTATGAAATGATTTTTACTGTCTATTTTTTGGTTCACCTATAATTGTTTTAATATTATATGTTTATAATTTTATACGGTTTGTGGGTGACCCTTTAGGCCGGAATGCAATTGTGGGTTTTTTTTACGAAATGCAGTTGTACTGCGGTTGTGCAGGTGTACCATTACACACATAAACTCCACAACTGCATTCCGTAAAACAAAAAACCCACAATTGCATTCCGGCCTAAAGGGTCACCCACAACCCGTATAAAACTATAAACATATAATATTAAAACAATTATAGGCGAACCAACCGTAAAAATCTAAATCATTTCATAATATCATACCAAATATAGCATAATAATTTCTCAACATAAATTAGAAAATAGTTGTAGAATAATTCCTCAACGTAAATTAAAAAAAAAAGTTTAAGAAATATAGCCGTTTCAAACGGCTATAGCTTCCACCCACCCGGTCAGCGCTGGCGAAAAGTGGGGCCAGGAGCTTTTCGCCGTGTGAAACGGCTATAGCCGTTTGAAACGTGAAAAGCCCTGCAACGCCGCCACGTGGCCTGTGCAGCAACCTTTCGCCGGCTCAGACGGCTATAGCCGTTTCATCCGGCGACATAAGATCAAATCTGCTAATTTTTGGGTCAGGTATTTATTTTTTAAAAATCAAAAAATAAAAATATAAAATATAAAAATTCCAAACTTACTTATTCAGTTATTCCTCTTTTTTTTCAGGGAGACACACTCACCAACAAGCTGCTGCAAGTAGCTAAACTGTCAGAGCACAGTGTACTGAGTAGCTCATGCTAATCCTTATGCTTAGTACGCAGCAGCATCTAGCATGACACCACTTCGTCCTTCCAGAAGTAGCTAGTACGTACAGTCCCCAAGCTCACCTACTTTTGGCAGATCACGACTATACTTGGCTACTTGCGAGTATTCAGCAGAGATAAAACTCTGACCTCTAGTTTACGAGACTAATGACACACATTTTCCGTATAAACTAAAGAGATTAGCTACGCTTCACATGCACAGCTGTTCAGTTTCAGATCTCGTCCACGGCCATTTCCGTGGCCGAGTTCTCCTCCCGAGACTACGTGGGCGAATGATGCAAATCTGAGTTCATCCGCGTCAAATAAAAGCAGGTGAAAGATGCAAATCCTGCCAGACTTTTCTGATGATTGACGGTAGCTTGCTAGCCTCAGACTCCTCGATGTGTCATGGAGTAATTGCAGGGACAGGGGAAGCAACGTCAAGGTTGGTTTGCCAGGATTTATTTATTCGGGTGTTTCGACTGACGAAAAATTCTTCAGAGTTTCATATTTTAGTTGGCAATTGACGCAAACTTGTATGGGAACCGTGGAATTTCGATGCTGCTAAAAGCTGTCATGAAACAGAAATGTTCAACAACAACAGGGTGTTCTTTTTTTGTTTTTGAAATTTTCCCTTGTTTTCAGACGTTATTAATCGTGAAGTACGTCGCAAACTTGTAATCGTGAAAATATAAATCATTTGCGAATCGTTAAGAAAAAAAAAAGGTGCAACACGCCGTTGCAAGTGCCATTTTGTTAACACGTGCCAGTGGCACATCTCGATTAGCTAGTCTCTCTCAAGCAACAGCTAATTCTGACTGAAGAATGCAAAGTACTTTTTCTGGAGTTGCTATGAAACTGTGAACGTCACCTAGGCTCATATATAGCCTGATCCGTACCTTATGGGTTATGGCTAGTAATCCTCTGGCCATGTGTCAAATCATTTTTTACAATCGTGTTTTCTTGTGCATTGCATAGGCCTATATACAGCATCTGCTCAGCAAATGAATTAGGCAATCAGCACGCATGCCTGCAAGTCTTGCTATCCATGTACCATTCAGGAAGGTCAGTGCACTGTCGGTGGACAAGCAAACTAAAACAGATACCGGAATAAATTAATAGTTTTTAGCTCGGTAAGTAAATAAATAAACAAAATCAATTGATACATCAAACACCAAATCTCTCTTTTAACACAAAATCCCCTAGTAGCTAGTACATAAGCCCTAATCAAGAAAGCACACAAAAATTACATTTCTTTTGACCTTCTCCCCCTTTAAATAAGTATACAACAGTGCTGTCACGTATGGATGCTCCCAAATACCATCCACATGCATGACCACAACACTGCAAAAAAATGTTTTCTGGTGTACCACCGTATATACGTACAAAATCTCTTTCACTCATACGTACGTGCAATTCTGCCTGTAATTGTATACTTATATACTGTATATGGCAAGTATTTGTCAAGTGTACGTACGTGGCAACAAGCCACGTACGATGGTCGATCGACGGCGAACGTGCGTGCATGCGCGGTTGCGTCTGATGCGGGCGTGCACGGATGAATCACAGCCGGCCACGATCGATGACAGCTCAGCCTCAGAGGCTCCGCGACAGCTCGCCGGATGGGAGCAGCGTGGGGTCATCGCGGACGAGGTGTCGCAGGGCGGGCTGGAGCTGCGCCCGGAAGAACTCCTCGTACTCGGCGGCGCCGCCGGACTTGCGGCGGACCTCGACGACCACCAGCTCCGGCGTGAGCTCGTAGATCTCCGCCGCCGCCACCAACGCGCCGTGCTCCCCCTCCCGCGTCCCTTCCATGCTGATCGACCCGTCCTCCATCTCCCGCACCACCATCCCGCCCGCCGCCGCCGCCCCCTCCAGCGCCGCCACGATCTGCTCCGCCGGTGCCGCTGACACGAACCGCGCCGCCGCCGCGTGGTGGCGCTGCTGCTGCTGCTGCGCCTCCGCGCCGCCGCCGTTCCCCGCGTCCTCGCCGCCCTCGAACAGGCCCGACAGGTCGAACCCCCTCGAGAACGAGATGATGTCGAACGCGTTCAGGCTCGACCGCCGCCGGCTGCTCCCCCCGAGCCCACTCCTTGACTCCAGCTGCAACAGCGACGGCGCCGAGTCGCATGACGTCATCCCGCCGCCCACCTTCCTCATCGATCGCGGCGTCTCGGGGTCCGGCGGCGAGGTGGACTCGCCGGCGCCGGTGCCGACGCTGTCAACGTCGTCGCCGTCGAGGTCGAAGCGGGTGAATGAGCGGTCATCCTCGACGCGGAAGGAGAAGCGTCGGAACCCGACCTTGAACCACTCATCATCCATGATCTCGGCGGCGGTGGCGCGGCGCAGCGGGTTGGTGTCGAGGACGCGTCGTAGGAGGCGCTTGAGCTCCGGCGAGAACCATTTCGGGCACCGGAACTCCCCCCTGTGGATCTTCCGGTACATCCCGACAAGGTTCCTATCCTGGAACGGTAGGTAACCCGCCATGAGCACGAACAGCACGACGCCGCAGGACCAGAGATCAGCCTTGGCGGCGTCGTACCCGCGTCGCGACAGCACCTCCGGCGCGACGTACGCCGGGGTGCCGCAGAACGTGTGGAACAGCCCGTCGTGCCGCATCTGCTCTGCCACGGCGGAGAGCCCGAAGTCCGACACCTTAAGGTCGCCGGCGTCGTCGACGAGAAGGTTCTCCGGCTTGATGTCGCGGTGGAACACGCCGCGGGCGTGGCAGAAGGCGACGGAGGAGACCAGCTGCTGGAAGTACCGCCGGGCGTCGTCCTCCCGGAGCCGGCCCTGCGCGACGCGCGCAAAGAGCTCGCCGCCGCGGACGCACTCCATGACGAAGTAGATGCGGAGCTTGGTGGCCATCACCTCGTAGAGCTGCACGATGTGCGGGTGCCGGACGCGCCGGAGCACGGCGATCTCGCGCTTGATGTGCGCCGTCAGGCCCGACTTGAAGATCTTCTCCTTCTCCATCACCTTGATCGCCACCTCCTCGCCCGTGCGCACGTTACGGGCGTGGTAGACCTTGGCGAAGTTGCCCTGGCCCAGCAGCTTCCCAACCTCGTACCGGCCCAGGAGGAGCGCCGGCTTCTTGCCGGACTCACGACCGCCGCCGCTGCCGCCATTGTTGCTTCCTCCCTTGCCTGCCATCAGCCGCACCATTGACCAGCGAGAGCGTACGTCACTAGCTGGGCGGCCGCTAGCTGACGCGGCAAGAATCGGCCGGAGAGGACGGTGGGGAATGGAGAGGGAAGAGGAGAGAATAGAATCGATGAGTGAGAGGTGGCATATATAGAGGGTGGTAGGGAGTGTGCTCTTAACAAAAGTTTGACTTTTTGGCGGTGTTCTTTTCATTTTGTACTTGTTTAAGCAATTTGAATTTTCTCGAGAATATTTATGCATTTTCCGGTACAGGTGTAATGTGATGGGAGAGCACTAATTCTCAGTCACTGATGACTCGGATTTCTTCCATCGCCGTTCGATGTGGATCGTGACGTTATCTTGGCCGCTGGTTATGGGTAAGGATGATACAGTTGTGGTCGGTGATCTGGCGAAGGGAGCTAACTCCTTTTTTCTGCAATTTTATTTCTGCCTTCCATGACACGCACGGACGAATTGGTTGGGAAATGATTTTCCATCTAATTTTGTTTGACATTTCCATGCTTCTTGCCCTATGCTGCTTAGTTGGAGATGTTACGGAAAAAAAGTCGGTGCGTTGTGCAGTTCAGCATTTTGCATGCAGGTAATTTGTTGCTATCCTCCACGCACGCAGGATTGCAGGGGAAAGGTTGGTGGGAAACAAGTTGAGCTGTTCTCTCGATATTCTAGTCCAAAATGTTTTGGTGCAGAACTGCAGATTGAGCTATTGCCACCTGTTTGGTCTTTAGGCCATCAAATTCTTTCAAGGGCAGCGATTTTTCAATATAAAAGGTAACAAGAGCATATTGCTTCTTGATACTGAATTGTAAGCAGAAAGTATTAGCTCTTGGATTCGTATACTTCTGAACAATTGTTGGTGAAAATAAATGTGGCAGTGTCTAGCAGGGAGAAAAGCAGTGTTGTTCATGGATTGATTTCAAGAAAAGTTCTTAAATAAAAGTTTCAGAGTATGACAAGAAGTGCCCTCTTGTTTCTCCAAGGATCGATCATTGGTATCCTGGACAGAAACAAAACGAATATTGTAGAATCTGGAATCAACCTTCCACATCACGAGGGGACACTTATTTGTTGCGTCCAAACACAAATGTTTAACCCCTCTGGCTCGAGTTTTCCAGAAGAACTGTAGCCCTATATGCTTCAGAGGGACATTAAATACTTTTCCACGGTGCAATCGTCCGCATTCGTTTAATTCTTTTTTTTTCCGTTCAAATATACGCATGCATTGCACGACGAAATGTTCATCACAAAGGAAAATGATTTTTATTGATGTGAGGACTAATTCTTGTAATAAAAAATACCGAGGAACCCTTCAATAATTGGGTAAACAATTTGCAATTGCTGCGGATAATAAGGATAGGGACGAATACGGTTCACTGTACACGTTGGATCCAACACACAGATCAGAAACTGTATTGGAAGCAAGAGAAAAATTAGAGAGGAGGAGGACGAAGGAGATCAGCTCACACAAACGCACTAATAAACCCTGAAAGCCTTTCAGTTTTTTTTTAGAAACCGGGATTATATATTTCACAGAAATTGGTAGTTTACATCATACAACTTACAAAGACACCCTTGAAAGAAAAAGAAAATACAATCAGGTCCTTGTAAGGGCTTCTCGGTCGTTCCCGTCGCCGGCGGCTGGAGGAGACGCCCTGAAGCCGACCACCTCTCCGACGAAGCAACTTCAAAGTTTTTAATGGCACCAAGACTCGGAAAAACCAACATGCCATCTAGACGTTGAACGAGCAAGCCTAAGAAGATGGCCAACAAGTCATCTGTTCGCCGGTGTAGGAGGAGTCAGACGCCACTAGTAGCATCAACCCCAGCACGCCGGTGTATAGGAGACCCAGGAGGGGATGCAAACCACCAAAATCGGTGGGAAAGAAAGACCGAACCAATTCCTCAAGGAGTCAGTTCTCTAGGTAAAAACTTTTTACAGATGCACGCGCTCGCTGATGGTCCTAACATGCGGCCCACCCAGCCTCAACAACCTTTTCTTTCTTGGAAAAAGTCTCTTTTACCTCCCTCGATACTAGCCCGAGTATGTGTTCTCTCCCGATACTCGAAAACCGTTCATTTTGCATCCTTGGTCTTACAATACCGGACACGGAACCACCCTGAGCCGAATCCACTCCAGTTTTGGCCGACGTGGCGCCACTTAAGCTGCACAGAACGAACCTGACGTGGTAACGGCCCACATGTCATTGCGTCTTCTCTCTCCCTTCCTCCTCTGTGTCTCTTCCTCCGATTTTGCACTGCACTGCACGGCGAATCTGGACGGGGCCATGGGGGAGGTGGTGAACGCGGCCGGCGTTTCGGAGCTCGGCCGCATCTCCTGCAGCGCGCCCAGCCGTCAACATCGCGTGGGCCGTAGCCCTCGCCGAGTCGTCGTGCTCAACCTGCTCGTGCTTGTCCCGGGCACATCGGCGTGCTCGGCGGCGGATTGGACCGGGCGGCACTGTCGGAGGAACACCTGAGTGTGTTCTTGTCGTTGATGGAAATCGAGTGCTGCACCAACTAGTACGGTGTGCCAAGGAAGGCTTGCAGCTGCTCGTGTCCAACTAACAGGGGAATAAGGTACGGAGTATGAGATTTACATGTAGATGGATGGCACAATTTATTTCCCAGAATGCCGTCATCCAGCTACTTGTTGGTAATCTCCGATATGTGTGTCTCATCCACGTAGGAAGCAGCTTGCTACTACTTCCATCTCGATTGGAGCAGTGGAGAATTGGATGGCATGAGGGAGAAAGGGGAAGTACTTCTGTGGTTTGGATACGATTGAGATTTTGGGTGTTGTAAGTCGACGACTCGATTAGAAGATGAGGACGAAGAATATCAGAGCAGGTTTACCGTGGTTGGAAGAAGAGGGCGAAGGTGGGAGGCTAGCGAGACAGTGCGGCGAGCCGGTGCTGCGAACCTCTCAGCGAGCCGGTGCCCAGGCGCCCAGCAGAAACGCAGTACTGCGGGCGTCGTGGTCTTCCCGCTCGCCAACATGGTGGCAAACCGCAGATCGAGCGAGCAAACTTCACGGTCCTCGATTTCAAGCGGGGCGGCAGGAGTAGCGTCGCCATTTAAGGTGGAGGAGCGAGACTGGAGAGGAAAGGAAAGGTGGATGGAAGGAGAAGATAGTGGGCGGGTCCCGCATGTAAGTGAGAGAGGGAGAAGAGATGATAGGCGGGGCCGTGACACATGGGATGCTGCCGTGGCGATGATGTGTCACCAGCTCGGACCAAACCGGGGTAGAATCAGGTTAGGGAGGTCAATTGTCTGGTTTTGGAAGTGCAAGGAGCCAGAATGTATGGTTTTTGAATCCCGGGTGAAAACTTGGACTCAGTCCATAATTGAAGGAGGTAAAAGAGACTTTTTCCTTCTTTCTTCGGGCAGGCCCAAGGAAACATCTTGGAATTCGGCCCATGGAAAAACAGGCTATCACCCTTCTATTAAACGGGACCAAAAAAAAAAAAACCCCTAGATCTCATCCACGCCGCCGCACTCTCCACTGCCCCACCCTGCGGCCCGCCGTCCACGACTAAACGCTGCGGTTCCCTGCACCCCGACGGCTACATTCCAGGTCCAGCCTCCGCCGATCTGGTTGTGGTGTCTCCCCATCAGTCCGCTCAGCAGGCAGGCATCGAGAACCAGGTAAACCTTGTCGATCTCTTTGCCTGTACATGCCTACACATATATGTTTGGACGATGTAGGTGAATAATTTACTGATTTTTAAGAATCATCGATCTGAATAGGACTGCAGAAGGGTGGATCGAAGATGAGCAAGTGGAGGAGGTACCTGTACCTGCTGGTGGACCGTTTCGACAAGGGAACCTACCCTCTGCGTCGCATCGATTCGTCAAGCCTCTTCTTCCCAATGAATCAACATATCGCTCCTTCAAAGGTTGAGGATGCTCGTCTGCCCCAACCGTACCTATCTTTCACTCCTACACCCTCCTCCGACAATGGCAGTAGGAACCTGGACTTCTTCACCTTGTTTGGCCGCGGCGAGAAGAAGAGCCTCATTGCCGGCGCAGACGAGAATGGCTTCACCTTCTTGTACGACCTGGACCAGCGAACCGTACACAACGCCCTCCGCCTCCGCCTTAATGAACCGAAGCAGATCGACCCCGTCTCCCTCGCCGTTGGTGACGCCCTCTATGTCATGGAAAGGACCCCACACCCAGACAAACGCTGCGGCTTCGAAACCCTCGTGTACGGCTCGGAACCAAAGCCAATGGAGGATGACGACGACTTGGAGCCAATGGATGAGGATGACGATTTGGGGCCAACCTACTCAGAGGACTTCAATGACTGGCACTGGCGCTGTCTTCAGCCGCCGCCATACGTCCTCGAGCCTGACTACGAACCAACCCGCATCAGTGCCTACACGGTGGTCGGTGGCTCTAACATCTGGATATCCACGCCGGGCATCGGCACCTACTCCTTCGACACATTGGCTGGCAAGTGGAGCAAGGCTGGTAAGTGGCTGCTTCCCTTTCGTGGCCGCGCCGACTACTTCCCGGAGTACAATTCATGGCTTGGCTTCACAGCCAAAAGTGGCCTTCTCTGCTCGTTGCACCTCAGCGATGCCTCTGTGCGCACCAAACCTGCGGTGCATAGCGTTCTGGAGGAGGATATGCAAGAGGCTGTCGGATGCATGTTAAGTGACGCGTATCTTGTGCACCTGGGTTCTGGCAAATTCTGTGTTGCCAAATTCTTTCACAAGGAATACGATTTAGTGACCAATGAAGGCCATGTCTGCCCACAGTCTCAGGCGTTTGCCATCTTCACTGGATTTGTGATGGACCAGAATGGGCCAGGTGGGGCACTCCGGGTGAGGAAGCACAAGTCTCGACGTTATGCAACGGAGGTCATGGCCAACGGCTGGGTATTTTGAGTTGAGATGCAGGCCAGGCTTTGATTAGGTATTTTGAGTTAACCTGCTGGCTGGGTATTTTGAGTTGAGCTGCAGTGGTCTCCCAAGACTAGGGAGGTAACTGGCGAGTCAAGGTGTTGAGATGGTCAGAGACTCTGCCTCAAGACTAAGGAGGTCAGTTGGTGAATCGAGGTGTCGAGATGGTCAGATAAACCATGCCCAACATTTGTTGGGAGCAAATATACCTCTATCTAGTGGTATCCTTTTGTTATATGTACGGAGTACTCCATTTGTCCATTTGCCATCTGACCAGGTCTTTTACCGGCAACAACTTATGGTCTACTCCCTCCGTCCCTAAAAGAGTGTCGTTTTGGGTGTGCGTGTCACAAGTTTGACTCGATTTGTAGAAAATACGTACAACATTTGTATCTTCAAATAAATTTGTTAAAAAACTAGACTAAAAGATCTTCCCAATGGTACTAATTATGTATCATAAATATTAATATTTTTAATATAAAATTAATCAAAATAATTTCTCGGGAAGTGAGAAAGACACTCTTTTAGGGACGGAGGGAGTAGGTTTGCTGAAGTTACATGGGTTGCTTATGAAAGATGGGCTTCTGACGTCAGACAAAAAGGCAGCACTGTTCATTCTTTCAAAGAAATTGCCTTATCGGGACTCTTGGATTACAATAGCCAGTGCTTGCTTCCTGGTTGACCGGTAGGACATACAAACTGAAAGGTGAGGGCCATCAGATGCTATTTGGCCGGAATACTTTCTGTCATGTGTCGGAGAAAAAGGAGGCAGCTCTTTTGCTAGG
This sequence comes from Urochloa ruziziensis, assembly GCA_015476505.1. Taxonomy (NCBI): domain Eukaryota; kingdom Viridiplantae; phylum Streptophyta; class Magnoliopsida; order Poales; family Poaceae; genus Urochloa; species Urochloa ruziziensis. The sequence continues at coordinate 12,301,816 of CM027122.1, read as the reverse complement.
CCCGTGTGTAGTTGATGAAAAGTTTTTGGTGAAAAGATTTCGGGTGTTGATTTTACCAATTTAGGAGCAGTAAATGTAGACGAAAAAGGTGGAAAGTTATATGGATAGGTTGGAAATCTCGAGACGAATCTAACGATGGTAATTAGAGGGTAATTGATGTGGCAGAACCACCCCAATTATGTCAGCTCAAGTGCATTGTCCCTTAGCTAATGCAAGCAGTACAGCACACTCGCACTTCAACTGACATAACCGTGTAGTTGCTGTCGGGTAACTCCCGATTACACCACTGATCACATCATCGAAACCAATACGAGGCATGTCTCACTCCACAATGAGCACAGATGATTAACGAGTCACAAATTTTACAACACAGTACACGTGGATTTAATTTACAAAACAAGTCATTATAAAAGTTATTACATCACAGAGTTTTAAAAGCACAGCGGAAGTTTAAAACAATACGAGTCTACGTCGATAAAAACATGATAATGCACAAGTAGCCCAGCTGGCATTATCAATCCCTCGGCTCCACACCCGCAGGAGCCGGAACAAACTCCAGGTGATAACCATCAGGAATACCAAAAGGAAAAGTCTCTGCCACCTGCTCGGCTATTCTAGCATCCTCCTCATCTGTAAAAATTAATCCACAAGCAAGGTTGAGTTCTAAAACTCAGCAAGTCTTACCCGACTCTAGGATATCCTTAGAAAAAGACTCCTAGTATGCAAAGCTTTTGGCTGGGTTGTTGTTTTGCCAAAAATAAGCAACTAAAAGTAGATCCTTACTTTCAAGTTTTAGCATTCAAATTTTATTTGAGCTATTTGATCTAGATTAGCATTTATAAAAACTTTTACAAATGAGAGCAAGAACTTGATTAATTAACTCATACAACATATGGTCATCAACAATATTCAAGTTCTTAACTAGCGATGCTGCCCAGTGATCAAGAGCTCAATACCGTGAGTACGGCGAATCGATTCGGTTTTATCCCTTGCAAGGTTAACCTACCCACACGGCACAAACGAGCCCCGTCGAGCTGCTCATGCCAGCCGTTCCTTCAGCCAACACTAAATACTTGACCTACCCTGCTACCCTCAAGTACCAGTCCCCACCGATACCAACGACGGGTCAGCCATGAGTTACTCTAACCGGTACATGAATAAGCAGTCAGGCGTAGTTCAACATACCAGTGCGAGCTAAAGTACATAAGTTACCAGTTTCAACTACCTCTTACTCCCAGCATGTGAGGTAGTACAATTCAATCTTGATCCCAGAGCTAACAACGAACGGGCCTTAACTGGCACAGGCGGAGCTACAACATTTCATTCTTTTCTCTACCAACATTCTCCGCCCGGCCTAACTTTCTTTTCCAGTCTAGATGACAGGTTAACAAAACTCTGAAAGAAACCACTTAGCATCTCGCGAGTAACAGGCAATTACTCGACTTCTACCGTTTAACCAGCCTAGCAATTCTATCGACCTACACATACTAGAAAACTCTGGGTTTTCCTATGGATCATGCAACTAGGTTTTCAGTCAACTCCTATGAAAACTTAAATGCATAAGGTAAATACTTTGCAAAGTAAATAAATTTAAGTGTGGCTGCGTTAAAAAGGTTATGCACTCCGGTGCTTGCCTTCGCTGGCCTTGGGCCCTTCCGAGTCTTGGCTCGGGTCTTGATCTGCCTCAACTGCAAGGACCTCGGGCTCTGGCTGCTCAGCCTCTGACTCAGGCACCAAGTTATATACCCCGTCAGCTAGCACGTTCTCTACATGAAAATGCATATGTGTGAGTTTGGAATAACAGTGAGAAAAGATACAAAATCCCACATGCAGCAATTCAATTATACAGCTTAAGTACAAAACAAGATATGCACATGAAATCACATGAAATGTTGCAAAAACCATTTTTAACATTTTATAGAGTAAGTGCATATCTCTTTAAGCAAGATTAACTTATCACTAAGAAAGAATTATAACAACAGATCCAAACTTTACTGAGTTCATCAAAACTGTTTAGAAAACATTTTATTAACAAAACTATATATATAAAACCATTTAAACACACATATAAAGGGTTATTTAGCAACTAAATAACAAATAAACCTACACAGATTGTCTAGCAGCACAAAAACTTCTCTGAGCAGCTTTTAACTCAAGATTACCACTGAAAATTTTTCAACACTTAAATCTAACAGAAACTATTTATTTTGAAAAAGACAAAAAGGCTATAAATCTACTAAAACAACAAACAGCAACAAAATTAAGCACAAAATTGCAAAACTTCACAGAAACACTTATCTACACACTAACACAGATTTACCATGATTTATTGAGCTCAAAAACATATTCACAACTATTTTTAACAGCACAAACAAGCTAATCATGGAGAAAAAGCTTAACTTAAACTACACAGATATCCTGCAACCCAAAATTTTACTGTGCTCACAAAAACACATTTTAGAGCTACTGTGATTTTCTCAAAATTTTTGGACATGCAGAACTATTTATTTTGACAGAAAGCTAATAAACTAATAAAAACTTCTACACAGAAAACTGCACATAAACAACATGATTTTATATTTTTCTGCTGTAGCCAACGATGTAACAAACCCAACAAAATTGGTCTCATATTTTTATCATTTTCTACAATTTACTATGCATTTTACAAGATCTGTGATTTATCTCGGTTTAATTAAACGAAAAAGATTAAACAGATTTGCAGATAAGCCCCTGGAAAGAAAGATTCTAAACCAACCAGTCCTATCTTTCACGAAACAGCCCCTGAATCTTACGAAAACCCCCCTGAATCTTTTCCACCTCAACACTTAAACCCTGCAATCTTTCACATAACCCCCTGGAAAGAACTTGTCTTCTAATTAAACACCCCTGGGACTATCCCCCACGGTACAGAGCTCCCGCCGGCGCTTGACCGGCCAGGGATCGCCGGAGGAACGCCGGGAGTCCCGCCGGAGATGCTTCCCACCCTCAGGATCTCAAGCCGCACCACCTGGGCAAGAAAAACTCGAGGATTAACACTGGTAGGGGGAAGCTACACGGGCGGCGGCGGCCGGCCGGAAATCTCGCCGGCGCAACGGCTCACCGATGCTTCGGAGTTCACGAGAAGATGGTGCACGGCTTCAGGAGATCAAGGAGTATCCATTTGTGCGGTTTGGAGAGGCGGAGGAGGATGGGAAAGTGGAGTTCCACGGTGAGGTGGGGTAGCGGCAATGGCGGCCGGGAAAACTCTGATTGCCGGCGCTGGAGACGACGGCGGAGCGAGCGAAGTGGTTGAGGGTGGAGTGGACGAGGTCGCGGAGTTACTGCGGTGGTGAATTGGAGTGAGGTGAAACGAGAGCGGTGAATTCCGCGTGGCACTCGCTGGCGGCCTTTGCTTTGACGGCCACTGACGGCCGGCGATGGTGTCGCCTGCGGGACTCGACAGCGAAGCGGTCTGCATGGCTTGGTGAGCAACTGGCAATGCGGAGCGACGGCACGCGTCACGGGACAGCGAAACACGGCGCGTGGCACGGGCAGCCACCGACGGCCGGCCCGACCGAGCCCCACCCCTGCTTGAAGTCTGAATCGACTTGGTCGATTCAGATGCTACAGTGATGGCCGACACCCACTCAAAAACTCGATTCAAACTTGAGATTTTGCGTAGAAACTTTCCAAAACTCCAATACAAAAGTTGTAGATGGTACCAAGGGAACAACTTTTGTTAAAGTCACCAGGTTCAAAAAGATTTGGTTTGAGAGATAAATTCGATCAAACTTCGGCCAAAACTTGAACTCAGAAATTTTTCTAAGTCCCGGAATAGAATTGAGTTTAGCTAACTTTGAGCATGAAAAAGAAATAGCTAGAGTTTGATATCCTGGAGTTGTTCATGATTTTTGAAGAGTCCAAACTACCAGCTTTCAAACCATGAACTTGATTTGGTTTGGCTAGATTGAAAAATAAAAGATATGGAGCTCTAAAGTTGGCTAAAACTGCTGTCAGAACTCAGACTTAGCCAAATTTCAGCAGTGCTGAAATCAGTGGTTTGACTCAACTTTGACCATCAATTTGAGCAAGTAAAAGATGTTTTTGATCAAATTCAACATGCCTATATGAAAATACATACTTCAAAGTGTTATTTTCATGTTAGCCAAAAGTAACATGTTTAAGTAATTTTAATTTTAATTTGGCTTCTAAAAGGGTTAAAATGAAAAGGCTATAACTTAACCAAATTTGAACCAAATGAACTCAAATTCGAAATTTGACTTTTGAATATTCAAACTATCATGCCACTGAGTTCAAAAACAGGTTAGGCACCAAAGTAAAAACTCTCACTTGTCAATTTAATTTTCATACTAAATATGTAATTAAAACATGACATTCACATAAATTGACAATCATTACATTACAATAAATGCACAAACAAATGTCATGAGTGATGAGATGAATGATTTATTTGTCTTAATCATTGTACTAAGCCTATAAGTGACACGGGGTGTCACAGCCCTCCCCCCTTAAAAGAATCTCGCCCCGAGATTCCAGTGCAAAAGAGAATGTGGAATTTAATTACCTTAATGTGGAATCTAAAAATCCTGGATATTTGGAATTGAGATAAGATTCTTGTTCCCATGTTGCTTCCTCTTCAGAATGATGCGTCCACTGAATTTTATAGAATTTAATAGATCGACGTCTAGTAACTCTTTCCTTTATATCAAGAATCTTGAAAGGTTGTTCCTCATACGAAAGATCGGGTTCAAATTCAATTTCTTCATGAGCAATACCTTCAATAGGAACCCTAAGGCATTTCTTGAGTTGAGATACATGAAAGACATTATGAACAGCTGCAAGCTTGGATGGCAGTTGTATCTCATAAGCAACTGGACCACATTGGCTAATGATTTCAAAAGGTCCAATAAAACGAGGAGCTAATTTTCCCTTGACTCCAAATCTCTGAACACCTTTAGTTGGTGATACACGAAGATACACATGATCCCCAACCTTGAAAACTAAAGGTCTTCTTCTTTTATCAGAATAGCTCTTTTGCCGCGATTGCGCGGTCTTAAGATTTTGCTGAATAATTTTGACTTTATCCTCGGCCTCCTTAACCAAGTCTGGACCGAAGATTTTTCTCTCGCCAGTTCCCGACCAATTTAACGGGGTTCGACATCTTCGACCATAAAGAGCTTCAAAGGGTGCCATTTTCAAACTGGATTGGTAGCTGTTATTGTAAGAAAACTCAGCTAAAGATAAGCTTTTATCCCATCTCTTGTCATAATGGATGACACAAGCTCTGAGCATATCTTCCAAGATTTGATTCACTCTTTCAGTTTGCCCATCGGTCTGAGGATGATAAGTTGAACTTCGAATGAGTTTAGTGCCTAACAGCTCATGCAATTGTTTCCAAAAGCGAGCAATAAACGGTGAACCTCTATCTGAAATGATGGTCTTTGGAACTCCATGCAAACGCACAATTTGATCTAAATAGATCTCAGCATATTGAGTTGCTGAATAAGCATTGTTGACAGGAATAAAATGGGCTGATTTGGTGAGCCTATCAACAATAACCCAGATAGAGTCATGTTTCTGAGGAGTCAACGGTAAACCCACAATAAAATCCATGCTTATATCCTCCCATTTCCATGAAGGTATGGGCAATGGTTGCAAAGTTCCACCGGTTTTCAAATGACTAGCTTTCACCCTCTGGCAGGTATCACACTCTGCTACATATTGAGCAATCTCTCTTTTCATTCGAGTCCACCAAAAATTTTCTTTCAAATCTTGATACATTTTGCTGCTACCTGGATGAATAGAGAATTTAGAAAGATGTGCCTCATCAAGAATTTTCTTCCTAAGCTCATGATCCTTAGGAACTACTAGCCGATTATTAAACCTTAAAACTCCTTCATTGTCTTGACAGAAACATTTATACTTTCCATCATTCTCAGCTAACTTTTGCTTAATGATCTGTACTCCTTTAGATTTAGACTGAGCCGCGACAATCTGATCTTGTAAAGTAGGTTGAATCAAAAGATGATTCAAAGTACCCTGTGGAATAATTTCCAAATTTAATTTGTCCAACTCTTTCGCAAGAGTGGCATTTTGGGGTCTCAAAGTTATGAACTGACAATTACCCCTGCGGCTGAGTGCATCTGCAACTACATTTGCCTTGCCTGGATGATAATGAACTTCAATTTCATAATCCTTAATCAATTCCAACCATCTTCTTTGCCTCATATTGAGATCAGCTTGAGTAAAAATATACTTGAGACTCTTGTGATCTGTATAGATATTGCAATGAGTACCCATGAGATGGTGCCTCCAAATTTTTAAGGCATGTACCACTGCAGCAAGTTCAAGATCATGGGTCGGATAATTCTTCTCATGAGGTCGAAGAGCTCGAGAAGCATAAGCAATAACTCGATTATCCTGCATAAGAACACAACCAAGTCCTATGCCCGATGCATCACAATAAACATCAAAAGCCTTAGAAGTGTCAGGTTGAGCAAGAACTGGGGCAGATGTCAGAAGTCTTTTCAAGGTATGAAATGCCTCATCACACTTGTCACTCCATTCAAATTTCTCCCCTTTCTTCAGAAGTTCAGTGATGGGTTTGGCAATCTTGGAAAAATCTGGAATAAAACGACGGTAATACCCCGCCATTCCAAGAAAACTTCTGATTTGATGCACAGACTTCGGAGATTCCCAATCTAAAACTTTCTGCACATTTACCGGGTCAACGGCAATACCATCACCGGATACGGTGTGACCCAAAAATTTTACACTCTTCAACCAAAACTCACATTTACTAAACTTAGCATAGAGCTTATGATCCCGTAATCGCTGAAGGACAATTCTAAGGTGTTCAGCATGCTCTTCCTCATCCTTGGAATAAATAAGAATGTCATCAATAAATACCACGACAAATTTGTCCAGCTCTGGCATAAAGACTGAATTCATGAGATACAAAAAATAGGCAGGAGCATTGGTGAGTCCAAAAGACATGACTAAGTACTCATATAAGCCATATCGGGTGGAAAAAGCTGTCTTGGGAATATCACAAGGTCGAATCTTGATCTGATGATAACCCGACCGAAGGTCAATTTTTGAGAATACTTTTGCTCCAGCCAATTGATCAAAGAGAAGATCGATACGTGGAAGAGGATATTTATTCTTGATGGTGACTGCATTAAGGGGTCGGTAGTCCACGCACAATCTCAAAGTGTGATCCTTCTTTTTCACAAAGAGTGCAGGACAACCCCAGGGAGATGAACTTGGCCTGATATAGCCCTTGTCAAGAAGTTCTTGTAGCTGAATCTTTAGTTCTGCTAATTCATTGGGCGGCATACGGTACGACCTTTTTGAAATGGGTGCGGTACCGGGCTGCAACTCAATTACAAATTCAATATCCCGGTCGGGTGGCAACCCCGGAAGATCATCAGGAAAAACATCTGGAAATTCATTGACGACGGGAATATCTTCTAACTCAACTTAGATCATAGCAAAAGTGCAATTATCTGGAGAAGGTGTAGATGGCAAATAAAGTGTGGAAATACCATGACTAGGGGAATTTATTTCAACACCCCGGGCTGATAAATCTAAAACAACTCCGTGCTTTTGCATCCAGTTCATACCCAAAATAATATCTATCCCCTGATTATCCAGACAGATAAGCTCAGTGTCAAACACTTTACTTCCAATCTGGAGAGGAATTGGTTTAGTCACCCGGTTGGTAGATATCTTCCCACCAGGACTGGATATCATATAATTACAATTTAACTGTGCCACTTGTAATCCACATTTTTCTATGCATGCCATACTGATGAAACTATGTGATGCTCCAGAATCAAATAAAACAACAACAGGTTTATTTCGGACTTGAAACGTACCCGCCATAACTGGAGTACCCTCTGGAATAGCATCAATGGTAGTGAAATTCACACGGCCTTGCTTAACCACCATTTGCTTCTTGCTTTGACGATTGCAATGGTCATTAATTATTAGTATGGAATATATTAAAACATGACCAAGTAATGAATTATAAATATAAGTTTTAGTAAAATATGTTGATAAATATTTAAGCTTATTTCCAGAACAAATACTAAAACTTTTTGGTCGAAACAACAGCCTCTCAAGAGACAAAAAAAGAAACAAAGAAAATCAACGAGGTTATACAAACGTTTCTATCCATAAAGACATTATGGGTTTCCAACTTTCAGGAGCTCTTAGAGTAACCAGAGCAAATTCATGTTTAAAACGCCTTCTGACTGAGGAAAGTGATGGTGATATCCCTCTGAAGATGAGATCGTTCCTCTCCATCCAGATGCACCAGCACATTAGAATGATTATGTCCATTGAGAAGACTGTATCAAGCTGTGTGCGCAGAGTTGAGATGATATCTAGCACGTCCTGCTGGTTATAGTGCAACTGCAGGGTATTCCAGGAGGCTTGGGCGAAGTGACAACCAAAGAAGAGATGGAGTATTGTTTCTTCCTCCATTTCCAGGCAGAGAGCACAGTCATATGATGGAAGAGCCATATTTCTTCTTTTCAACAGATTTCGAGTGCTTACTCTATCATTCAACAGCAGCCAGAAGAAAACTTTGTGTTTGTTCTGAACCTTTGACTTCCAAAGCCATCTGAAGGCTGGGTGTACTTGCCTGTTCCCAATGAGATGCTTGTAAGCTTCGGCTGTGGTGTAGATGGTATTTCCCCAGGTATAGAGCCATATATCTTTGTCTCCTTCCATATCCAAAGCTTGTAAGTCTGCTGCTAGGCTCAAAGCTTGGTCATAAGCTTGTTGGGACAAAGGTAGATGGAAGAGCGTCTGCAGTGAACTTGCAGAGCAGGCTGAATGGATGGAGATGTTCACATTCCTAGCAAAAGAAAAACGTTCTGGGAAACTTTGCTCTGGTACTTTGCCTGACTTAAAGGCCCTCGTTTGGTTTTGGTAATTGAGTGACAACCTAGGTGGACTAATATGTGTGTTTATGTTGAGATACACAGGTGATTAGTCCATAGAGATGCACTAGTGCGAGCAACTAGAGTCATGTTGGTGAAGTGACTTGAATTCGTTGTAAAGCTCAACTAGTTGTTATAAAGGTGTGAATAAATATGAACATCATGAATTGATAAAGATCAAAAGGATGAGCATGATAAGTTATTGATCACCAAGGAAATGTTGTTGGATTGGAATTTCATATGGTGGTCATAATGAGGAAGTGAATATATTGAAGATGTGGTATGCAAGTGGTTTTGTATGACAAGATGGTAAAAGACAAGCAAGACTTGGCTGCGATGGACCATGCAAGGGTGAAGGGCAAGCAAGAGGCTTGACGCCGAGGGACCAAGGTAGTGGTGAAGGGCGAGTAAAGGCTTGGGTTGATGGACCATGAAATGTTATATGAAGCTATGAGTGATCCACATCAATCATATGAAGAATGCAAGAAGATGAAAAGCATATGTTGATCGATATCATGTATATTGATGAGATAAAGTGGGCACGCTCTATATGTTGATGAACATAAAGAGCCTTGAAGAAATTATGGTGATGAACAATATCCATATGGGCATCATGGAAGACCCAATGAATTTGCTCAAGGCAAATGTATGAAATGTAGGGCATTTCATTTTGCCGGTCTCGGTGATTAGTGGAGAAAAGACCGGATTGATAAGATAGAATGTCGTACTATTAAGAGGGGTCTTTATAATGCTTGAGTCTTTACTTGGTGTTGAAAATCTCAATCTTGCATATGCATACTAACCTTGACAAGGAACCGGTAGTTTGCTAAAAATCGTTTAGCAAATGGTTGATGGAAATGAGAGGTGGATATTGGATTGCTTTTTTGCCTTGATCCAATGTGTTTTGGGTCAAGAATTCAGTTGGGATGTGTAGTACTCTGAACAAGCTTTCCATAGAGTCTAAGATCACCTAATTTGGACATCGAGCTAAGAGTTATGACCTTTTTACTGAGCCTCGGTCGTGCTGAAAAAATGGACTGCGGACCGTCCACCACTTTTGAGGCAGACAGTCCGCGAATAGCAGACCGTCCGCCAATTTCTGGCGGACTGTCCGCAGTTGTTTTTCTGAACGGCGGACCCTTTTGCGGACCGTTACTCCATAGACTGTTTCTGGGGGTTCCAGGGCAATTTTATAAGGCGGACAGTCCGCGAGAGGCATAACGGTCGACTGAGAGAGGCATTTATTGAGAATATAGCCGTTGGAGTTCAAATGGCAGACCGTCCGGCCTTGTAGGGCGGGCAGTCCGCCAAAACAGAGTGTTTCGGGCTGTTTGAATGTAACGGCTAGTTTGGGAGTGTTGGCCTATATATACCCCGTCTCCTGCACCTTCGATGGGAGCTAAGCATTCCATTGAGCATCCTTGAGGTTGTGCAATTCCTCCCTATGAGTTTTTGCATGTGTTACACATAAGAGAGGGTGAGAGGCAACATTTGAGTGCATTTGCATAAGATATTGAGCTTTAGGCACTTGGTGAAGGGTCAAGTGAGTCTTGACTTGTTACTCTTGGTGTTTGCCGACACCTAGACGGCGTGGTGGTGCTGTGATCCGGTGATCTTCTCAAGAGAAGCTTGTGAGAAGGCCCGGTGTGCTTGTGAAAGGCTTTGTGCTCGCCTCACCGGAGTGGTGAAGAGCAACTCTAGTGGAATCGAGGTGTGGAGCGGTTCTTTGGTTCAAGCCGGCTCAAGATCAAGCGGTGCCTTGATAGAGTAGCGGTTGGAACATTGAATCCACCTCAACGTGGATTAGTGGTGACCGGCAAGTCACCGAGACCACGGGAAAAATTCGGTGTCTCTCCTTTGTTGTTTGTTCACTTGAGTTCATTTAATTTGTGCAACTTACATTCAAGCAATTTATATTCTTAGAAACATTTTTGCTTGATTGTCACCCTAGGATTGCAAACCTTGATCTAGACATAGGGTGTTGGTGCACATAGTTGAGAGACATATTTTTGGGGTGTAGTCTAGTTTTGACCGATCGTTTTAATTCCGCATTTTTATCAGTTAAGTCTTGTTAGAATTTTTAGAACCGACTATTCACCCCCCTCTAGTCGGCCTACTCGATCCTACACTGACCAACAGTCTGACCAAAGAGAACAGGACTTTCCATCACCCACCATTGGTGCAGCCATTTCCTTGTACTTATCCAGGAATTTTAACAGGTCCCTCCATCAAAAGGATCCCTTTCTTGTTTCAGTGGGAAGCTTTCCATTTGCATAATGGCATTCCCACACTAGATTCACCCTGGGTATGTCTTCCCTATTGTAGAATTTATGCAGACTCTTGAGGAGTAAAGCCTCATTTTGGGACTTCATCTGATGTACTCCTAAACCTCCTTCTGTCTTAGGCAGGCAAACTAGCTCCCATGCAGCTTTAGGTGGTGTTTTGTCATTGATATCTCCCCCTCTCCATAAACAACGCTTTCTGTATTTATCTACTTGTTCAATTATTGTCTTTCCTCTAGGAATGTTGGTACTTATGTGTACCACACAGGGTACATGATCAGAGTTTTCCATGACTAGAGGCCAGATTGAGGTATTTGGATAGCTTAAGGACCAAGAGCTGGAAGTGAAGAACCAGTCCAATCTTTCCAATAGGGGTGGATCTTGCTTGTTGGTCCAGGTGTACTTTCTGCCATTCAGATTTAGTTCAACCCAGCCTTGGGCACTGATTGCTTCATTGAATAAGAACATTTCTTGCAGGTTGCCTCCTGGCCTGTTTCTATTGTGCTGGCTTCTCATTAAGTTGAAATCTCCTACCACCAGCCAATCCATATCATATGGCATAGATATGTTCTTGAGCCAATCAGTGAAGTTTCTTTTTCCTTCAGCTGTGCAAGGCCCATATACATTAGTTAAGAGCCAGTGTGCATCATCATGGGCTGAATAGAATTCTACTGAGACAGCAAACTCATTGGAGTAAGCAAGGTGACCTTCAAAGACTGAGGATTTCCAAATTGTAATTATCCCCCATGATGCACCTACTGAAGATAAATATTCAAATCTGTCAAAGCTAGGTGGACAGAAGTGCTTTATGTACTGTCCATCAAATAATTCTCGTTTAGTTTCTTGGAGGCAAACCACATCACATTGACTGTCAGAGATTCTATGTCTGATCGAATCCCATTTCCCTTGTGAGTTTAACCCTCGAACATTCCAACACAAAACTTTCCATTGTCTAGAATTTGTCGATGCCATTAAACAACCTACGGGGGTAACGTGAACAGAGCATGCATAGCAAGTCTGCAGCTGTTTGCAACTGGAATAAGAGCATAGGTGGCTCCAAAAGGGAGCGTCCAGAGAACGAAATTATTACAGACCAGATAAAGGTTTCACACACTAAGGCAAAAGCAAAAGAACTTTCTGGAATTTCCCACGCTATAGGACTATCACGGGCATAAGCCACTGCTTCCTCACTTCTTTGCTTTCTTCTTAGCTTGTTTGGCTGCATCTGTATCATCTGTGTCTTTTGGGTTGTTCTTCTTAAGCTTTTTCTTCTCCACAGGAGCTAGGACCTTCTTCTTTTTCAGCAGCACTGATTCCTTCATCTTGGCTGGGTCTATCTTGCAGAATTCTGTTCCAAGATTTTTGATGACAGAGGAGGAAAGAGTGGGGGTCTAGGGAACAACCAAGGCAGTTGTTGTTAGGGCAACTTTTCTAAAACCATTGAGTTTCCCCTTTCTTCTGTCACTGTGCCTGACATCAGAATCAAGAACCCCTTTCTGTGCTTTTCCTGCTGCTGCTTGCTCAAGGAGTTTTTTGGACCATGGACCTGTGCTAGGGGAGATTCTGACTGGGCTCTGATCATGAGGTGTGACAGGTGAGGAAAGGCCTTCCATGTTCTTCTTTGGAGTTTCTTTAGCTGACATGATTGGTGATGCTGGTTGCTTCACAATAGCTTCAGGAGGTGAGGAAGGAATGGTGATTCCTCCCAACTTGTCACAGCTCAGTGCAGGAGGTTGCTCTGTGCATTTTGTAGGTATCCCAAAGGGAACATGGACCTCTTCTGCAGATCCAAGTTCAAAAGTAGTGAAGGCTTCTGAGGTGATGAAGTTCTTGGCCCAAGGGAAGCTGCCTGGGTTGAGAAGCATAGCTGTGAAGAAATCAGCCCAGGACTGTGGCACTAAAACATGTGGAGCACCTGGCCCAGGTGCCAGGAATTTGGCCCATAACCTTACAGCATCAGGGTGTTGTTTGAAGGAACTCATAGAGGGGGGAGGGGGTGGGGGGGGGGGGGGAAGCTTCAGAGAGTGAGGAGGAGCTCGGAAACTGAAAGGAACTTTTGGACTTGGAAATGTCAGTGGAGGGTACCATACATTCGGGAAATGAGGAATTGTCCTTGATGCAAGCCAAGCCACTATGTATTCGAATTCTTCCAAGTCTTTTGTTGACAAGTAAGGGGAGAACACCAACTAATTATGTACAAAGTTATTAGTACGACATGTATGTTACTATTAACAAATACAAATGGACATAGAAATTATGTATTATCCTCTTTGGAATTATTCATTAAAAGCTATAGGGTTTTGAAAAGGATCTTACTGTATACTCCCTCCGTCCCACAAAGAGTGCAATTTTAGCGTTTGAAAAAAATTCCACAAAGAGTGCAATTCTAGAGATTAGATCTCAACTACCTTCCTAATTGAGTGGTCAGAATTGATTTACATGCCAAAACTAACTTAATATGGCAAATAAATAAGGACATGATGGTCTTTTATCGCTGTCACTATTCTGTCCTAAAAAAGTTAGAATTGTACTCTTTATGGGACGGAGGGAGTATGTTTGCAATGGAAACCCCATATATAGAAATTTTTATAAAATATAATACAGACTGTGGGATGTTTTCACCTCAAAATCCAAATATCAATCCAGATACCCAAATGCTAAATTCGTTATATGTTGACCTAAGTTGCATGCCATGTCTCTAATTTTTCAGAGTTTCTACTGAATTGAGTGTGTTGCCTACCGCTGGATCTCAACATTGGCAAAAACTCAAAAAGACCCATGAAAACACACCATACGCACAACTCAATAGCTTGCCACAACATATCCTACTATCCCTACACAGTCAAGTCAAACAAAAAGATCCAAAAAGCTTGCTCACCAGTCACAACTTGTCATCACTTTCTACAAAATACACCCGATTCAGCAGCTCTCACTTTCTCCTCATCCACAATGACACCACAAGACTACAAGAGAGAAATCTTTGGAAAATGAAATGCATCAGTCCTGGGTACGCTCGGAAACAGTTCAACCAGCGGCGTAGCTTTAGTCATACCACACCGCCCACGTACACGTAGGAAAAAGGTGCGCCAACTGCTGCTCTGCTCTGTTTTCAGGGTGCGCTCGGAACAGGCTAACCAGCGGCGTAGCTTTAGCCATTTCGCCCAGCATTGTGGACGATGCCAGTTCGGCTGGCCGCACAATGCCCGACCCCGCCGCTAAACCCCATCGCGGCTCGCCGTTTCGCAACCCTAGCCGAGATGCCGCCCGATTCTCAAATTTCAAGTCCAGTCAACCCTAGCCAGGATGCTGCCCGATTTCCCGCTCCGTCCACCCTAGCCGTTTTAATGCCCAACCGACACCCCGATCCTAGCCCACCTAACAGTTGCGCTGCCCAAATCCAAACCCCAGATATTCCCCGGTATAGCCGTTATGCCGCCCGACCAAAAACACCGGCTACTAAACCCTAGCCCCGTGTAGCCGTTGTGCTGCCCAAATAAAACCCTAAATAAAACCCGGCCCATATGCTAACCGACCCAAAATCCCAGATATTAGCAAACCCTAGCCGTCATACCGCCCATAATATTCCCGGAAAATTATATTAATAATTTTCCGGAATATTAATAGAAATCCAATCAACATCCCTTAATTATTTAGAAATCTATTTCTAAATAATTAATATAATTATTCGGGAATTACTTAGATATCCAGTAATTCTCAGAATAATTATCCCTAGCCCTTTCTCCCACACTTAGAATTCATTCCACCGGCTAAACCCCTCCTAAGCCCCATCGTCCCATCCATTAATGGATAATCCATCAACAAATCCATCCAGATCCGTAGGTACGTTCCGGAATATCTATCTCCCCTTTCTCTTTCTAATCTATAGGCATTGATTGATATATTGATGTTATTTTATGTGTTTTATTGCTCGATAGCCTGACCGGGCCCGACGCGACGTTGAAGCTCCAGAAGGCCCGAAGCCCCGCCCGGTCAACATACAGTTTACGCCCGCGTACGGAACGTCTAAGGACCGACAATGAAGGCAAGTCTCACCAATAATATCACTTAACCACTAAAGTTTACCGTTCTTGCAGCGTAAGCTATGAGGAGGCATCACGTGGGTGAATGCCTGGCCCCGCCGTAGAATGCTTTGAGATTGGGAGTGGAAGGATGGCCTCGCTAGGAGGATCCTAAGAGCCGCTCTGATCTCAGCTAAGGACCGGTTCATGGGAGAGTCTTTCTAGTGCCCAGTACAACCCCGCATGCCAAAAAGGCACAGCCTACGGGAGTGCCTATTTATGTGAGGCCTTGATTCACACCCCACCAGCGGAACTTAGTAACCCAGCCCAAGGAGCCGTATGATTGGTGCAGAGTGCCGACCGGCGAACTGGGTAGCGTCTGGTGCCGAGTCGGGCACGCACCAAGTCGGGAACGGGTATGCTGGAGACAGCCCCAGGCAGAGGACTGGGACTGGGCGGCACGGGTCGACTAGGATACAGGGTCGGAGACCCTGAGGGCCGAGGGCCCTGATTAATGAGCTCACAGACCCGGGTCGACATCCGCGAGGCGGATGATTAGTGGCCCCTGCTTAGCCCCCATTATTACCTGTGGCTGGACCTAGGGAATGCTGACCAGCGATGGTCACCGGTGGGTACGAGTCTCGTAGGGCAGTACCTGCCTTGACGAAGGTAGGGACTGACCGAATGCGGGGTAGATAAGTACGACCTCTGCAGAGTAAAAATCTATCTTGATAGCCGTGACTCCGGAATGAGTCCACTTAGTCAAAGCCCCCACTGATTAGATTTATTTTTATTGCATGGAGAACCCGGACGGCAGGAGCGCCGATGACTGGGTTCTGGGGTTAATATCGGGACTGGCAGGGAGGAAATGCCCCTCCAGGCCCAACATTTATATTCTTTTAATTTAATTTATTATATTATTGAATTTGTGAGATTTGCTGGATATTCAACTCTGAATACTCACTCTTGCCTTTCATTGTCCTACAGGGTTAAGCTCCAGGGCAATATGGTGCTGCCACCCCACCCCGGTGGCGAACGAGTGCCCGCCGCCCTCCGCTCGTTAAATCGGTGTAAATATTTAACTTATACGCTATTTACTGCTTCTGACACTAATCTGTGTCGAAATCCGTATCAGCGTACTGATCCAGGGACTGATACGGGTGGTCGAGGGACGTCCTGGCCAAGGGGTCCCCACAGGGTGGTATCAGAGCTGTAAATAAATTCTTAGCACCATATAAGATAGCCCATACGCATTAGGAAGCCTAAAACCTTCTATTCTTTTCATCTTTTTCTAAAATTATCGAAAAATCCTTAATTCGTGCCCAGAATTCCCCTTACCTCGTGCTTAATGCCAAATGTTACTCTGACAAATACGGATCATAGGAATGAAGTTCGGAAGACGATCTGGAATATGGAAATTATGAGATGACCTAATCTGTGTCGAAATCCGTATCAGCGTACTGATCCAGGGACTGATACGGGTGGTCGAGGGACGTCCTGGCCAAGGGGTCCCCACAGTGGCGATGACATGGCGCCAGCAGGGACAAAACCGGAGTGGATTCGGGTGGAGGAGGTAATGTGAACGGTTTTGTGAGGTGAGGGATCCAAATAAATGGTTTTCGACTCCAGGGAGGAAACGCGGACTCGGTGCCTTGTCCAGGGAGGTAAAATGGACTTTTTTCAAAAAAAAGAACTTGCCAGAAAAAAAAACGAAGCCCAACCCAAAAACGACGGAGCGACGCCGCCGGAATTGAAGCACCCGCCGCCGAAGTACTTGCCGACTTGCCGTCCTTCCCCTTGATCTGCTGGCCGACCTTCCTCACCGTGGCCGCCATCCGCACTCTCGACCACCACCGTACCACCATCCGCCTATTAGTACCCCTTCTACTCAGAAGAGCCCGCAAGGTCGTGGGCCTCGACGCTCCTCTCGGCCCAATATTCCCAACGTCCGCATCTCCGGCTCAGAATGGGATGTCTTTGCCTGGCGCCGTGCGTGAGTTGTGTGCGTGCGTTGCACTGCTGGTTAAATACAGAGAGGGTGAAGCGAGAGGGCATCAAGCAAATTGTAAAACATTTATTTCCTTGAACTAATCATTCATCGTCCTGCCTCCTGGTTCTTCTCGCCTCCCTCCTCCTCCTTCTTCCCCAAGCTCATCTAGATCCGGCCCCTAACATTCTGGTATCAGAGCCTCGATTCTGGATTCTGCCCGTCCTCATCACCACTACACTCGCCTTCAACGTCACGCCGGTGCTATGGATCCCAACCTTCAGCGCGTTCTCGACCGCCTCGACGAGTCGGACAATAAGTGGGAGCGCCGATTCGACGAGTTCGAGCGCCTCCACTCCGACCGCGTCGACCGCCTAGAGAAGGCGGCTCAGGCGTTCGACGACTGGCAGCCCCGGATCAAGGCTCGGATCGACGACGTCAGCCTCGAGGTGGGCAAGCTCACGTGCCATTGGGATCGATCCGTCCGGGATACTGCTCCGGGGTCGTCGGGGATCCTCCCCAGGCCGGCGTCCGGGCACCCATCTGTCGCGGATCCACACGCCGACGGTCCTGATGGACACCGCCATCCTCAACAATTCCGGGATGATGGTTTTGGGACAGTGTTTGTCCAGACCCATCACCCGGGCAAGGGTGCGTACACTCACTCCTCTCACCCTTCCCCGCGTCACCCTAGATCTGGTTCAGCCCCTTGTGTTTTCCGCAATCCCCACTCCATGAGTGGTTCTCCTAGTTTGCCTTCCCCTGGAAAATTACCCAAGCTTGAATTCCAACAGTTTTTCGGTGAGGATCCCAAACTTTGGCTAGATAGGTGTGAAGATTATTTTGACATGTATCACGTAGATCCTTCCTCTTGGGTCCGATTTGCTGTGATGAATTTTCGGGGGCCTGCTGCTCGTTGGTCCCAATCTGTGGAGAAGCAGTTGAAACAAGCATCCTGGTCTGAACTTAGCACCATGGTCTTAGATAGATTCGGTCGCGATCAGCACGATCTGTTGATTCGCCAGCTCTTCCATATCCGTCAGACTAGCTCAGTGGTGGAATTTGTAGAGAGATTTTCGGAATTGGTGGATCAACTTACTGCTTACAATCGCTCTACTGATCCATGTTTCTTTACCATGAAATTCATTGATGGTCTCCGTGATGATATTCGTGCTCATGTATTTGTTCATCGCCCTTCCACGCTCGATTCTGCTTGTTCTCTCGCCTTGTTGCAGGAAGAAGCGGGTGATCCATCCCGTCGTCGAGACGTTCGCCGACCGGATGCGGGTTTTCACTTGAAGCCTCCTCCCCCTCGTGGCCCGATGCCCCTTCCGCATCCGCCACGGATTGACAAGACAAGTGTTCCTCCCGCGGCTGGGGTCGATTCATCTAATTCCGACGCCAGCAAGCTTTCTACAGCAGATAAATTTGCATCCCTGCGGGCTTACAGGCAAGCTCGGGGCCTTTGTGATCGCTGTGCTGAGAAGTGGCATCACGGTCACAGGTGCTCTCAGTCTATTCAGCTAAATGCTGTGGAGGAGATCTTTGAACTTCTCTCTGTGGAAGAACTTGATGCCCCTTAAGTCCAGTCTCCTGCCTCTGACTCTGGTCAGCTCTTCCTGGCGCTGTCCAAGGATGCTATTGCAGGAACTGAAGGCCCTAGAACAATGAAGCTGAAGGGTACTATTCAGAATCTCCCAATGCTGATATCGGTTGACTCCGGAAGCTCTCATACGTTCATCAGTAGTCATCGGCTTGCTTCTCAGCTAGTTGGGGTCACACCAAGACACGATCCAGTACATGTTCAGGTGGCCAATGGATCTGTTATGAAGTGTGAAGCTCATATTCCCAATGGGGCTTGGTCCGTTGATGGCTACGGCTTCAAGTCTGACATCAAGGTTATCCCTCTGGAACACTTCGATTTCATTCTTGGCATGGATTGGCTGGAGCTGTTTAGCCCCATGAAGGTGCACTGGAAACTGAAATGGATGGTTATCCCATATCAAGGCTCCTCTGTCATGCTTCAGGGTTTATTGCCTCCTACTCCAGACCAAGTGGTGGTTCAGGTTTGTCAACTTGTTTCCCCTGAGGTTCCCCTTTCAATTGCTCAAGACCTCCCACCAGCTATTGCAGCATTGCTGTCAGAGTTTGCATCTGTTTTTGCTCCTGTGGATGGTATGCCCCCTCCCAGATCCTGTGATCATGTTATACCATTAGTTCAGGGTGCAAAGCCTGTCTTTGTTCGACCATACCGTTATCCTCCAGCTCTTAAAGACGATATTGAAAAGCAAATTCAGGATATGCTTAATATGAGAATCATACAGCCTAGTAGCAGTCCTTTTTCTTCTCCTTTATTGCTGGTCAAGAAGAAAGATGGGTCCTGGCGTCCCTACGTTGATTACCGATATTTGAATGCCTTAACCATTAGAGGTCAGTTCCCAATTCCAGTCTTCGATGAGTTAGTAGATGAATTGGCAAGGGCCAGCTGGTTTTCTTCCTTGCCTTAATCTTCGTAACAAACAAGCTTAGCTGTCTACCCTCTACCCTATGAAACAAGTCAACTTGAGGTTGCCCATCACTACTTAATCCGCTACCTCAAATCAACTCCAGCTCCTCGTTCCATCATGAAAGAGTAAAGCCTGCTTTGGTTGCGCAAGTGCTCATTGTGCTACTGTGGAACTAATACACATACGCCATCCGTCTGCCTTCTGTTTTCTTAACGTTGAGGGCTGGCTGGGAGAGAAAGTTCGTACGTAGCTTGTTGAGCTCAACTCTGGGTTTCACCAAATCAGAATGAAAGCAGGAGAGGAATTCAAAACGGCTTTTCAAACTCATTTCGGCCATTTTGAGTTTAAGGTCATGTCCTTTGGTTTATGTGGAGCACCAGGAACTTTTCAAGGGGCCATGAATACAACCTTGAAACCATTACTCCGCAAATGTGTCCTAGTGTTTTTTGATGACATTTTGGTATACAGTAGAACTTGGGACGATCATCTGGTTCATATCAAGGCAGTGCTCCAACTCTTAGCAGCTGACAAATGG
Organism: Urochloa ruziziensis; assembly: GCA_015476505.1. Classification (NCBI taxonomy): domain Eukaryota; kingdom Viridiplantae; phylum Streptophyta; class Magnoliopsida; order Poales; family Poaceae; genus Urochloa; species Urochloa ruziziensis. Next base: position 12,281,535 of record CM027122.1, on the reverse strand, counting down.
CAGGTAAAGCTGTCCAAGTGTTCTTTCGCTCAGCGACAAATATCTTACTTGAGACACATTGTTAGTGCTGAAGGGATTTCTACTGATCACAGCAAGATTTCAGCAATCACTAGTTGGCCTTCACCAGTAAATGTTAAGGAACTGCACAGTTTCTTAGGTTTGGCTGGATATTACAGGAAATTTGTGAGGCATTTTGCTGTGATTGCTAAACCACTGACTTCTCTTTTGAAGAAGCATTCCTTGTTTCTATGGACTACTGATCACCAGGAAGCTTTTGATGCTCTCAAAACTGCTCTCAGCTCAGCCCCAGTGCTTGCTGCCCCAGATTTCTCCCAAGCTTTCTGCATTGAAACAGATGCGTGTGCCAATGGAGTTGGTGCAGTTCTGATGCAAAAGGGTCACCCATTAGCCTATATCAGTAAGCCACTGGCCCCAAGACAGCTGGTCTATCAACTTACGAAAAGGAGTATCTGGCCATCTTGTTAGCAGTAGAACAGTGGCGGTCATATTTTCAGCATGGTGAATTCATCATCTACACCGATCAGCGCAGCCTCATATACCTTTCTGATCAGCGGTTGAATACACCTTGGCAACAGAAAGTCTTTACCAAGCTCCTCGGCCTTCAATATAAAATTGTGTATAAGTAGGGTTCCTCAAACAGGGTAGCCGATGCTCTCTCTAGAAGACCCCATGAGGATCAGCAGCTGTGTGCTCTTTCTGTTTGTGAACCTTCTTGGACTTCTGCTATCATAGAGGGTTACTCTAGGGATGCTCATGCCCAAGCAATATTGTCCAAGTTGGTAGTAGATGCTAATTCTGTCCCAAATTTTCTCATCAGAGACGGCTTATTGAGGTTCAAGGACAGGATTTGGATTGGTGATAACCCATCCTTACAATTGCAAATCATCTCAGCCCCGCATAATGCTCCAGTGGGTGGTCATTCCGGATTCCCAGTCTCTTACAGGCGCATCAAGCAGCTCTTTGCCTGGAAGGGTATGAAATCGGCAGTCAAGGAGTTTGTGTCGCGTTGCCAGATTTGTCTACAAGCTAAGCCAGACAGAACCAAGTATGCTGGCCTCCTGCAATCTCTGTTGATCCCAACTTCAGCATGGCAAGTAATAACAATGGATTTCGTCGAAGGATTGCCGCGTTCTTCAAACAAAAACTGCATTCTGGCAGTCGTTGATAGACTGACCAAGTATGCCCATTTCTTGCCATTATCCCACCCCTTCACGGCAGCAGTAGTAGCAAGAACATTCTTTGACAACATCTACAAACTACATGGCCTTCCAAATTCTATAGTATCTGATCGCGACAAGGTTTTCACCAGCAACCTTTGGAAGGAATTGTTCAAGCTTCTTAAAGTATCTCTGACAATGAGCTCCAGTTACCATCCCCAAACCGACGGCCAAACCGAGCGCGTCAATCAATGCCTTGAAACATTCCTGCGGTGTTTCGTCCACGCTTGTCCTGCTAAGTGGATGGATTGGTTAAGCCATGCGGAATACTGGTACAACACCTCTTGTCACTCATCTATTGGCTGCTCCCCATTTGAGGCTCTTTATGGCTATTCTCCCAAAAGTCTGGGCATATCTCCTTCATCCAACTGCCAAGTTTCTGACCTCCAAGCCTGGATGGAAGAAAGGAAGGTTATGTCTGAGTTGCTTCAACAACATTTGAACAGAGCACAACAAAGGATGAAGTACCAGGCCGACAAGCACAGGCAGGAAAGGGTTTTTCAGGTGGGAGAGCAAGTTTTCCTCAAGCTACAGCCGTATGTTCAGTCTTCTCTAGCTCCTCGTGCAAATCAAAAGCTATCCTTCAAGTTTTTCGGTCCATTCAAGATCTTGGCTAAGATTGGGCCAGTGGAATATAAGCTCGAACTTCCTCAGTCGGCTTCGATACACCCAGTTTTTCATGTTTCACAGTTGAAAAAGGCTCCACCTCCTGGCCAGCAGGTATCTCCCACAATCCCTCAGCTTGATGATGCTTGGCAAATACCAGAACAGATTCTGGCCAAGAAATTGATCTCCAGAGGCACTTGTCAGTCCAGCAAGTCCTGGTCAAGTGGTCTGGTTGTCCTGACTCTGGCCACTTGGGAAGACATGGAGGCTCTCCGTCAATGCTTCCCAGCCGCACCTGCTTGGGGGCAAGCAGGTTCTCTACAAGGGGGGATGTTAGTACCCCTTCTACTCAGAAGAGCCCGCAAGGTCGTGGGCCTCGACGCTCCTCTCGGCCCAATATTCCCAACGTCCGCATCTCCGGCTCAGAATGGGATGTCTCCGCCTGGCGCCGTGCGTGAGTTGTGTGCGTGCGTTGTACTGGTGGTTAAATACAGAGAGGGTGAAGCGAGAGGGCATCAAGCAAATTGTAAAACATTTATTTCCTTGAGATAATCATTCATCGTCCTGCCTCCTAGTTCTTCTCGCCTCCCTCCTTCTTTTTCTTCCCCAAGCTCATCTAGATCCGGCCCCTAACACCGCCACCGCCGCTTCCTCACCCCCTTTCGCCGCGCCGTCGCCGCGGCCGCGACCGCTTCATCCTCCTCGGTCAGGCGCCGGTTCTCGGCGCGCAGCCTCTGGTCTGGATCTCGGCGGCGCTCGGCCTACCACTTGGCCATGGCCCTCGCGGAGATCCAGCCCGTACACTTGCTCTTGTATCAGTGGAGCACCTCGATCTTGCGGCACCAGCCGCGCCATCTCGGTTGGCTCGGCGGCGGCGGTGGCGGTCTCCTAGGTAGCGCCGATACGCCGGCGGCCAAGACTCGGCCGTATCCGATACTCCGATACTTAACGGTGCTTACCTAGTGTTTCCCTTGCTTTGTTTTGAAAGTCACGTATCGGTGGCCGTATCGCCATATCTGTATCCCGTATCGGAATTTCATAGGCGGTCTCCTCCTAGGCTGCCGGAACGCGTTCTATCGCCCAGCAGCACCAGGCGCTCCGATTCGAACACCTCGACCAGGACCAGGCTCAGCAACGCAGCTCGATCTTCCGCGCCGGCGCCCCGCCTCGTCCGCCAGGACCTCGCCATCCACCCACGCCACCACCACTCCGCTGCAACGATCAGCTCCGCGTCATTATTGTTGACGACGGCAGAGGAGATGGTTCGCTCTGGCGGCTGCTGGAAGGAAAGGCAGCTGTCGGCGTCGGAGCAGCGGTCGTCGACGTCGTAGTCGGAGACGGCGGCGTGGTGACTGGTGAGGATGCTTGGCCTTGGCGTGGAGGAGGGACTGGGTATAGCGGTCCAGCGGTCGGCGAGGCAGAGGTAGCTAGCGGTGGTGAAGAACTGGGGATCGGTGAGGACTGAGGAGAGCCAGGCGCCAGCTGCTGCGGCCGCTTCCCTTCTCAGCGCGCTCCGGCTCCGCGAAGGAGCGCCTCGTCCACCACCAGCGCGCGCACCCGCTGTTCGATGTCTGCTGCATTCAAACCAAAAGCAAAACCATCATCAGTTTCTCTCTTTCATGGTTGATGCATGATCCCGGGTCTCTCTCGCTCTCTTCTGGCGTAGATTGAACTATTGCCACTGCTCTTAGGCCATGCATCAAATTCTTTCAAGGACTGCGATTTTTCAATATAAAGGTAAGCAGAAAGTATTAGCTCTTGAATTCCTATATACTTCTGACAAATTGTTCATGAAAATAGAAGATTCAGTGTTTTTAGTAGGGACTCAGGGAGAATGTCAGACGGTCTTAAAAGATATGCAGATCAGTATATCCTAGACTGAAACAAAATGGATATTGTAGAATCTGCAATCTGGAATTAACCTTCCACATCACGAGGGGACACTTTGCTGCTGCGTCCAAACACAAATGTTTAACCCCTTTGCTTCATGTAGGGACATTAAGTACGTTTCCACAGTGCAATCATCCCCATTTGTTTTTTTTTTCAAATATGCACGCATTACACGACGAAATGTTCATCACAAGAAAGGAAAATGATTGATGTGAGGGCTAATTCTTGGATTAAACAATACCAAGGAAACCTTCAATAATTGGGTAAACAATTTGTAATTACTGCGGATAACAAGGATCAGGGTGGAACGCGATGCCCAGGGTTCAGTGCTACACGTTGGATCCAACACATGGATCAGAAACTGTATAGTGGAAGCAAGAGAATTTTTCCTATAGGGTTTGTTAACCTTTTTGCATTCTTGTACGATGCATTTGCATGTTTGTATAACGTTAATTGCCGTGAATTTTAAAACAAACTAATACAAGATACTTATACAGATAAAAACAATACGTCAAACGTACCTTACACATCATCACGGATCCACAATGCATGATGTGCCATTATGGATCATGCAAAACATCGTAAAAATCTTTCCTCACAGGCACGGCTTCCATCCTTGCATGGAAAAGGGAATCCACGCAGATGCAACGCGACAGAATTACTTAGCATTTAGCGGATAATACTTAATACAGGCATGGTATATCCACGCTTGCAACAGTATATCTAAGACAAAAAGGTCTTGTACATGTGGTTTTGCAAATCTGCAGGCAGCATCTCTGGCCTCTCGTATGTACCTGACAAACTGAAAATAGCAAACCATACACCAAACACGCCAATACGCCATGCAACTGAACGCCATTCTGTCACTGACTCACTCGCTAACTGCTGTATTGAGAATTCAGAAATTCAGAACGACTGATCTATCATAGTAGTAGTTGATGGTTTCATAAGGTAGATAGCACGTACATCAATATACAGTCACATAATCAGATGATCGGTTCAGCAAATAGAGGGCACGAATGGCTCCACAAGCATGATATGCTGTTCCATGCATCAAACTTATGCTATCACAGTATGCAATGCGCAAGTAGGTAACAGAATGGAAATGGAGACAGCACTTCCATTTCATACCCAAATACTCAAAACATGATGAACATAACAGAGGTAACAAAATATAGAGATAGATGGCGAAACTGTCTGCTGTGAAGTTTGGCTCCATTCACCGACACAAATTAAATCCACTTTCATAGTATTTGACTATTTTCTCTTAGCAGTGCCCCTACCAACAACATATGTCAGAAACAAAAGTTGCCCACTGATGCTCCAAAGTACATATAGACTTGAAGAAATCAGAACATTGAATTCTGTCTGTGAGAACCCATTGCTGGCTTATAAAGCAGCTGGCTTATTATAGCTATGCCTTAGCACGAGCATGACCAACCAACCATATCTTAAAGTCCCACATCCTTCTCGAACTTCTGGATCTGATTCAAGAATATCCAAGTTAACTGTACACAAAATATAATCAGGTTACTAGGTTAGCATGACAGAAACATGAAATAAGCAAGTTGTCTGTTTAGCAAACAACTGATGGAATATGTGCATTACCATGACATGTGGAGCAATCCTGACACAGTAGACAGGAAACCCGGTGTAGAACTTAAACGGGCCTCCACTCTTCAAGGTCTTCATGATACAGTCAAGAGATCCAGTATACGGGTACTTCCCATTGGCATCAGGCTGCATCTTCTGAATCTGTGTCTTCACATAATCAAAGGGCAAACTACAGGCAGATGCAAAGAATCCTGATACAGCACTTGCTCCTACAAGCAATACTCAGGATCTGTTAGTGAAACGGAACCAAATATAAAATGAACTGCCACAAAAACCATAACTAAAAATGTTAAACAGTGGATTCTAATATGAAAGATATTCCCTTTTCCTGAATAGAAGCTACTTGGGCAGCAATGCTTGATCAATATATATGACAGAAATATGTCGGTTGGAGCAGAAACCAGGTTGATGGAAAGCTACTATTGGTAGGCCCCTGTTCACTTCCAAGTTCCAAGAGGACAAAAAAGTATTGAAACCATTAAGCGCAACTGGCATTTTTATCGATAAGGAAAGCACAACTGATACTTATATTAACAATAAAACTGACAATAGCAGGTTGAAATTGCCAAAACAAAATCAGTTCATGAGCCTGACTAATCTGACACTTTGATTCCCATCTCAAAATGCAAGACATCACATAGAATCCAAGCACAAAAAGAATATGAACCTTACCGAGCACAGTAGATAATTCTCCAGCACCAAATTTGTCTCTAAATAATTCAACACTGTGATCGTAGGAGGCAAGCATGCCCATGTTTAGGGACATAGCTCTGACTACAGTTGGGCCTGCACCCTTCCAAAGTGCCAGAACACCTTCATCGGCGACAATACGGTAAAGTGCGTGAAAAGCATTCTTGTAGTTGCGCCGCTGGGCAGCTGGCAGGGTTGAATCAGCCTGCATCCTAATGAGTGCCAAATCTGAAGGACTACCAACAGATGCTCCAACTGCTCCAGCAGTGAGACCAATAAAAGCTTTTTGCACTAGAGGTAGTGGCTTTCCCTCATTTGCTTCAAGTGCTTTATTTGTTAGAACCCTGAGAAAATCCAGCATCAAAACAAAAACTCTCAGGAAGGACTTAGTGCCAAAAAATCATTTAGTATGAAAGTAAACTAACATAATCAAGGAACACTTCTGGTAAAGAAATATCATTGAGAAATGAAGCATAGGTAGTTTTCCTAGATCTAGTTTTAGGGTCATAGTTAAAACTACACTTGGCTTATCCTGCTTTGAGCATAATAATCCAGAGAAACACTACATAAATGGCCATATGTATTAGCCTGGCTAGGAATGATGGACCTGCTACCTCCACATGGGCGTTCCTTCTTGGGGAAAAACTTTAAAAGAAATACTTCACAAAAGTCGTGTGATGAAATCACTGTCAACATCAATCCTAAAGATGAGTCATGCTGAAGTGTGCACTTAGCTTGTTACATATGCTTTGGCGTAACACCCCCCAAATAACAGTATGCATGCAACAGTTTGATAACCTCAGAAATGGTTCCACCAGAAACAAAAGGTTTCCGACACAAATTAGTGAAGGCAATACTCCTTATTCTTCTTGTACATTAGAGATTGTTGGACGGTGGCGAAATAAGTAGACACCTGAAGGATCCAAAACGAGCGGTCGTGTACGTGGCTTGCCTAAGCAAACCAGCTGACAATCCCTGCGTGAAAGAAATGTAGAAACTCACATTGACAGGCCACCTCATGGCTGCAAATCAGTTCCAAAACTACCTAACATGATTCCTGTAGTAGCATATAACTAACCGTTCTACATTGGCAGCATTATAGTTTTCAAATTGGTTATTTGTTAATACATTACTCCATTTAATGGACTGTAGAGATAAAATATTATCTATTGCCATTTAAAATAAACATAACTATATGAATATTATCCTGAAAGTCAGTTTACCAGAGCCAATAGTCTTGTGGCCTCAGCTTCGTATGCCCACAATGCACCACGGCTCGCGAAACTAAGCCACCACATTATGTGCTCAGTCAGAAATACAGGCTAAATGCAGGTTTTTCAACAGTTTACAGTTCATTCCACGTTTCCATTTTCCCATGATCAAATGTTAAATAAAGTCAATATAAGAAAGGGAACATGACACCTAAAAGAATAAACCTTGTAAAAGGAACCGATTCCCTCATTAGCAAGCATCTTCTTGGTGACAGTAGTTGCAGAGCCCTCTCCCAATTGGATTTTAACCTGAAAATGTGGGGAAAAATTACAACTTATAAGGACCTTGATCTCAAGCCAAAAACCCAAACCTTTTTTTAGGGGACTTTGCCAACAACCCAAACCCCCAAACAACCCAAACCTGAGAGACTGTACATGAACAAACTTACAAGCACCTGCGTCTGGGACCAGTAATGCAAACCCCCAAGACTCAATTGGACCGGAAATAAAGACCCAGGTACTAAATAAACATGGCCAGACTCGCCAAAAGCAATTGTCAAAGAACCCAAAAAGGAAAGTCGCTAGACAAATGCCCGCATGAAGTTCAAATGAGCTACCTACTTGGTACTATCTAAAAGCCATGAAAACATCAAACTACTGCATCTTCCTTGCCGCAAACTAAACGGCCAAATAAAAAGTGTCTACTGTAACAAAACCACGAATGCATGAACCAAATTCTGAACCCTGTGGGAATGGTCCCTTTCAGAGTTTATCAGCAATAAGGCAGCAAGATCTCAAATCCACAAAAATCCTCCTCCTACGCAATCAATCAAACAGCTCTCCTCCACCGGAATCCCATTCAGACCCCGCAATACAACAGGAACCAGCCCAGCAGGGGCAGGAGCCCGATCACCCATCCACCGCACAGAATGGCCCCCAACCCCAAACCCCGAACACCGATGCCCCGTGACAGCCAGCCTCACGAACAATCACCACGCGAGGCGCAGCGCCGTACTGTCCTGCTAGTGCGAGGGACAAGAGCAGGGTGCAGGGGCGCACCTTGACCATGTCGATTGGCTGGATGACACAGGTGGCGAGCATGCCGGAGGCGCCGCCATTGACGAAGGGCTTCACCGTCATCCACGAGGCGCTTGACGCCACCGCAGCCTGCTGCTGCTTCGCGTCCGCCGCCATCTCAACCTCCTCCTCCTCCTACCCTCGCAGCTCGAGAGGAGAGAGAAGAGGTGAAGGAGGCGATAGAGACCCGCCCCTGCGCTGCGCAATCCCTCTGCGCCGGTTGCCATCGCCCTTTTCATGTCGACGACAGCCACGAGTGCCGACGGAAGCCGAGGCCTCTGCTTCCTCCGGTCCGGTCCCTCCTGCGCCGATGGAGGTGGGGTATCATCAAGCGCAGGCGTTTCATGTAAACGATCCACTCCCAGACTGCACGTGTGTTTCTACAATTTTCCATACTTTATTAGTTTCACCCCTTATAAACAGTGTTATATAACTTGCTTATACCAAGCAAAATCTTGAGTCATTTTACAAGAGGCATACCTATGTTGCCATGTCCTTATATTATGGTACCCGGGGAATATAATTAATTACTCATCAGGTTTTATGCTTTTACATTCGATGACTTTATTTGCAAAGGTGAAAATGACTGGTAGAAATACTCGTCGCCAGGAATTAATGTCAGCAATATTCTCAATAATCCAGGTGAAAGCAACATGTTGTTATACCAAGACTCGAGTGAAGACAACTAGATAAATTACTTCCCTTTTGCATACCCTAAGAATCATGATATGATATGTTAAGTATGAGGCCGGAGTCCAAAGCCTGAGCCAGAACTGAAGGTTCAGAACTGAGCAACTGATATCATAGAAACACGAAGGCCGTAAGCATGGTCAGAGTCGAGATCTTTATCCACTGAACAAATTTCTTCAGACCATGTACTTGTCAGCATTTGGTTGGGTGAAGAGAGCTTATGGACCATTGACGGAGTGGCAATCTGGCAGAGCGATGGCATTGCGAAAAGGAATAGGACTTTGGCAGCATATTCTCTTGGTCGCTTTTTATAACGCCAGTGCCACACAAACAGCCACAAGGACAAGTGGGGATTTAAGGACACTCATGGGCCAGGCTATTTGGGCTGTAGCCCACAAAGATAACCTTTTGAACCCATACCATAAGCTTCATCCGGCCCAACTAGACAAGATTCCCTTGTAAATCATTTGCGCGCGGCCTGAGCCTACTTCAACGGCTCATGACAATTCCAGGTATCTGACTCGCGGGTCCCACGCGACTGAGCCATCGTCTTCCTCAGTCTGCGACTCCGCGTGCGCCTTCTCCCATGCGTTAATAGATTCCTTGCAACCTACTCACAGCCGTTGGATGGGTCACGGACGCCGGATAATGGAGCGCCAGTTACATCGTGACTTGCCAGATGCAAGTCACTGAATCCGGCTCCCCCCGACGCCTCCGTCCTCCCCTCCGACCTTCCCTCCCGTCGCCTCCCCTCCGACACCCCCGAGGCCGGCCCGCTCCTCCGAACTCTCCCTCCTCCGACGCCCCTTCGCGAACCAGGGGCTGAGGCCGCGGGCAGCAGGTGCGGCCATCCCGTGGGCGGGCAGGCTGTGCCCACCCCGCGGGCGGCCAGGCGCGGCGGGAGGCCAGGCTGGGCGCACGCCGAGGAGAACAAGCGCCGCACGCTGCAGAAGTCCGACATCGCCGCCGCCGTCGCGCGCACCGAGGTCTTCGACTACCCCGTCGACATCGTGCCGAGGGACGAGGCCAAGGACGCCGAGGCCGCCGCCGCCGCCGCCGCCGCCGCGGGCATGGGGGCCAGGATCCCGCACCCCGTTGCCGGCATGCGCGTCACAGACCCCCTTGGGATATTACTACGTCCAGCCGCAGTAATTCGTTTCCCTCACTCCATGTCTTTTACTACTAGCTTCGATCCAGCCTTGCGAGTTTTAGTAAATTATTGAGAGTGCGCTTCCCTTGTTTCCCTTGTTCTGTTGCTGCCGCCCAATAACTCAAAGATGGCGTGATGATCATCTGATGTGCCCCCTCTTGAGTACAAGTAGTGATTCGGTTCAGATTTGACTATTTGAGGGAGGTAACCGGTTGTCCGGTTGTAGTTGGGAGAGGGAGGGCTGTATGATGGTGATGATTCATGCGTGACTTAAACTCCTTCCATATTTATTAATATAGTGTGCTACTCCCTGAATAATGTTATGCTTCGTCCTGTCCAACTTCGATTGTCCTGGAATGTTTATTACTCAACTCCTGAAGCTAATTGTGTTATGTCATTCTGGTCATGAGTTTTATGCAATGCATGGTGATTTTTTCATCTCATGATAAGATATAAATTTATTCGAGTATATGTATTGTCTTCATCTCTATTTATTTACCTAATATAGGTCTGAAATGGCATGTAAGGAAAATGACCAAATTATACTTCCCTGCAACACAGGGGCAAATGGGTCTTTTCCATGGCCAGTTAACAGCCGTTAGCAACATATGGCACTGAGGGTATAAGTTACAAGTTTCATGGCACTGAGGGAAATTTTAGAATTTTTTTGTGGCATTGAAGGAAGAGGCCGAAATTTCCATGGCGCTGAGGGAATTCACCCATACTTCAATGGGATAATGTGCTAGTAATGAACTGCTACCAGGACTAAATTACGGCTGTCACAATCGCTCTCACATGTGCTAAAGTGGCCAATAAGTTCCATTTGCTACTTATGGAACGCTACATTGCAGCGGTAGCGTTGCTCCAAGTTTCAGCTAGCTACATCACATGCCTCCATGAAATTGACACTCACAAGCACTGAAATATTTCTTTGATGTGCAGAATGGAATACTTGGATCTAATTTGAAGCCATTCGCTGGTTTCATGCTCAAGACAGCTCAGCAGGTGAGTTTGGTTTAGTGTTTTCTTCCCAAGTAATATTGGCCTGCTGTGCTTGAAATGCTAATGAAAAATTATTCTGCTGAAGATCCGACCCTTGTCACTCCGTGTGAGGGGATCTGCTGCTGCTTCACAAAGGAAGCTGTTCTCCCCTAAGGCAGCTGCAGCTAAATCAGGGGAAGTGGTGCGAATTGCAGTGCTTGGGGCCAGCGGTTATACTGGTGCTGAGGTTAGTCCATCATTCTGATCTCATTTTGTATGAAGATCGTTTGTCCTTTTTTCCCCTTATGTGATCGTTACACTCTTTGTTAACAGATTGTTCGGATTCTGGCGAACCACCCTCAGTTCGATATAAAAGTGATGACTGCAGATAGAAAAGCTGGTGAACAGTTTGGATCTGTATTTCCTCACTTGATATCGCAGGTGAGAAAGACTTCTCTTCTTCCTCCATTTGTGATCTTAGCCTAGTACATAAGAATAAACTAAACCTCTGGGTGGTACTATGTTTCTTCGTAGTAGAGTTGATATCGTCATTACTTATTTCTTATGTCTGTCAAAACTCTGGAGTATTGTTGATATTCTTTTGATCCGCAGGACCTACCAAGACTGGTTGCAATAAAAGATGCTGACTTTTCAGGTGTTGATGCTGTTTTTTGTTGCTTGCCACATGGTACAACCCAGGTTTGTTTATAGCTATTATATGTTTTTACATTAAACTCTTCATGCCTATCGCTGAACTGTATTAATGAAATACATTCATAGACTTTGTTGCGTAGTATTTGGAGCACTGGACCTTTTTTGAAAACAGACTCTGTAATGCGCTGCCTAATTGTATTTGTTTTATCAGGAAATTATCAAAGGCTTACCCCGACACTTGAAAATTGTTGATCTCTCCGCGGTATGATCTGAACTCACTCATGGTTTGTCTATGTATGACCTCAGTTGTTATTGAAAAACTACTGCTTTCAGGACTTCCGACTGCGTGACATCAATGAGTATGCTGAATGGTATGGCCATTCGCACAGGGCACCAGAACTGCAGGTTCTTAACTACTTTCCTCTTTAGCCTTGGCCATTAACTAGCACTGCCTTTGCTATTTGGCTATTTTTCTGTTCGACATTCTGATTGTGGCACTTGAGTTGTCATTTATTCTGAATGATATATGCCATCTATTTCCTGTATGGTACTATTTTGAGAATTTGGGTTTGGCTTCCATATTTTATTTTGATAGTTCTGTTTGTGTCACTATGGTATATTCCTTTGAATTTGTGTTTTTCCATGTTTTTCTTGGGATCTTTCAGGAAGAGGCTGTGTATGGTTTGACCGAACTTCATCGAGATGACATAAGAAATGCACGGTTGGTGGCAAATCCAGGGTGTTATCCCACATCCGTTCAACTTCCGCTTGTTCCTCTGGTAAAGGTGAGGTTCAATAGAAGTTTGCAGCATCCTACACTTATCTCTGATCATATTTGCAATTTAGACAAAATTCTCCAGAATATACCAGAATTGAACTGATTGCAAGCATAATCTTATATTTCTGAAACTGTGTATGTCAAAGTTTGTTGACAATTTATTAGTATCACTGTATCTGCTTTTTCCTTAGCATATTTTGTTTGCTTTACAGTCAAAATTGATCAAGTTGACCAACATTATCATTGATGCAAAATCTGGAGTTAGTGGTGCAGGTACATTTTTATTTTAGATAACCCATTCATTTTCCATTTCTTCTTAAACAATAAATGATTTGGTCTCTGATACATGCATCCTTTTAGGACGTGGGGCTAAGGAAGCAAATCTTTACACTGAAATCGCAGAAGGTATCCAGTCTTATGGAATAACAAGCCACCGGCACGGTAATTCTTATACACAACTGGCTACATAATGTTTTGATTATATCTGAGTGGTAATATCTTACCTCACTGACATTGATATACAAATAAGAGCAGTTCCTGAGATTGAGCAAGGACTTACGGATGCTGCTGAATCAAAGGTTACCGTCAGTTTTACTCCACATCTGATGTGTATGGTAAGCACTTAATTATGCACATCCTTTTGTTTTGCTAACACCATATTCTAGTCTCTTTTGTAAAATTAAGTCATTATGTCTGCTGTTTAACAGAAACGTGGGATGCAATCTACTATATATGTTGAATTGGAGTCTGGAGTGACTGCCAGTGATTTGTATGAACACCTCAAGTCTACTTATGAGGTCTGTTTTCCTGACCATGTAGGGTAGACTATGATAACTTAGGCAGGACCATAATTTCCACTGAAGTCATCAATTTAATGTATGATTTTGGACTCTGTAAGAAATATACTCTTGCTAGCATCAGAGTTCATTCATGAATTCATCATATCTTTTCAGGGCGAAGAGTTTGTCAAACTGTTACATGGTAGCAGTGCTCCTCGCACGAGCCATGTCGCAGGATCAAACTATTGCCTCATGAATGTGTATGAGGATAGAATTCCTGGAAGGGCCATCATCATATCTGTCGTAAGTGGCTTTAGTGAATCTTATCATGCAGAAGCATTTAGCAAAATAAGATCAAATACTGCGATGCATAGTCCTTATGTGCTCTGCTTCAACTTTGCAGATAGATAATCTTGTGAAGGGAGCGTCTGGTCAGGCTGTTCAGAACCTTAATCTGATGATGGGACTGCCTGAGAACATGGGGTTGCAATATCAGCCCCTGTTTCCTTGATCTATGCCAGTACTTCCATCCATGATGACAGCACTTGAGAATACAACTTCCACTCCATCAGTACTCTCTTGAGGCAAGGAACCCCCATTAGAATGCAATCAAGTCAAACTTGCTCAGAAGTGTTGCTCGGTTCGTGTTGTTTTAGCTTTTAGAGAATAGCGACAACCTAGCAGTGCAATGAAGAAAGATAGTATTAGATGAGTGGCTTGGTTCCAATAAAATCATACACCTTGTACTGCATTGTTGTCCCCTTGTTATAATCATCAAGGAATAATTACCGTGTAAACTCAATTCTGAGACATCAGACGCCCTCAGCATCATTGGATATAGTAAGGGTGTCTTCTGTATTACGTTCAACAATTGTTGGCTCACAACAGATATACTTTGTGAGGATTGAGGTGTTTTTTCTTGTGGGCTGCACAGGTTCAGTCTAACCGGGGACGCTCAATCCAGTAGTACCAAGCAGACCATCTGGCCACGCGCATTGCACAACGTAGCTAGTGTCGTTGCTCTGGCGAATTGGCATGGCATAGCGGCCATCTGGCAATAATGCTAAGCGATCGAACCGGCAAGTCGATCCATCCCAGAATCAGAGAGGTGCGTGTGCGTCCTGTGATCCTGTCCGAGGATAAGGTTGCTCTACTTGCTGCTAGAGCCTAGGCGGGGGCACTGCACCGGGCAAAGTGAGATGCAGGCCATGTACGACGTGATCCACGCTACAGTGTTAGCAAGCACAAGCGAACAACTCAGGCCGTCTCACGGGGTCCCCACGCCGGCACGGCCGGCCGTGAGCGCCATGGCAGACACCGCCTGGCTGCCACTGCCTGGCTCCCCTTTTCGTCAGCCAGAGCAAATCATTCCACAACGAGAATCCCCGCACAGTGTGTGTGATGTGATGTACCGCAACGATCTGGCAGCAGATGTCTCATGATCTCATCTCATGTCTCTCTGCATGATGCAAGCATCAATCCCGATGGTCAAAAAGCCTGCGGCTAGACATCGCAAATCCGCAATCAGACAGATGGCCCGCCCGGCCCGCTCCCTTTCCGATCGGAACACGAGGGAATCCAGCGCGGCGGCAGGACACATCGTTCCCGATCTGCGAGTCCTGGTCCTTCCTCAAGAAAACGATCGACAAAACCAATCATACACGTCTGCCAAGCGTACGCCAAGAACTAAGTAACAATCCATTGTTCGATGAGCAATGCGAAATGGCGCCGCGCGCAGTACGGCGCAGCTACTAAAACCCGATCAGTTCACTCGCCGGCAGTTGAGCCGGACCTCGCCGCCGCCGCTCCCCACCAGGTTTCCCATCCTCACCATGGCGGCGGCGAAGTCAGCCGCGAACGCCGTGCCATTGGCGGCGTACGCGCGCACGAGCGCGTCCGTGGTTCCGTTCCCGGCTCCACCGCTGCCGTAGAGCGCCTGGTCGGAGCGCAGCAGCACGCGGCGGTCGACCAGGTCCCGGAAGTATCCGTTGTCGAAGGCGTCGGGCGCGCGGGGCTCGAGCGGCGCGAGGTTGCCGTCGCCGCCCGTGAACGGGCACACGGTGGCGCGGAGCCCCGCGGCGAAGGTGGCGTTGATGGTGGCCGAGGTGTCGTTGTAGATGTGGGAGCGGAACACGGAGCAGCGTGCTTGGCCCACGGTGTGCGCCCCCGACAGCGCCGTCAGGTCCCGCGCGTCCAGGCCCTTGCCGCGGAACATGGAGACGAGCGTCGAGAGGCTCGCGTCGGGAGGAGGAAGGTTCGTGTTCGCGGCGTTCGCGCTCGTGTTCCGCGCGTCGCGGCGACCCAGCGGCACCACCCAGCTCGGCCCGCCCAGCTGCCAGGCGTCAGTGTCAGTGTGTCACCAAAGCAACAAGTTTCTGATGAGTTGGAAATTCCTTTGTTCTCGAAAGGAAGCGAAAAGAGATGGAGATCGAGAGCAATATATACCAGGTTGACGGCGTCGCGGGCGGCGAGGGCGAGGATGTCGGCGCAGGAGACGGTGGCGTTGCAGGAGGCCTCGACCTGTGCCTTGATGGCGTCGACGACGTCGTAGCCGCGGAGCGAGTTGGCGTTGGGCCCGGCGTTCTTCTCCCCCGCGAAGCTGCCAGGGACGTCGTCCAGCAGCACGGAGGCGTCGCACCCGTTGACGAAGCAGTCGTGGAAGAAGAGGCGGAGGATGGACGCCCCCATGCGCGGCTCCCTCCTGACCGCGCGCGCCATGCCCCGCCGCACCACGGCCTGCAGCGCCGGGCACGTCGCGCTGTAGAACCCCGGCGACAGCTGCTGCTGCGCCACGGCCGCGACGGCGAGCGCCGAGAGCAACAGCGCCCGGGACAGCCACCACCCCATCGCCGGCAGCCCGACCAAGCAGGCGAAGACAGGCAGGGTTGTGATGGAAAGCGTTCAATGAACTGGATGATGGAGTGCTCACTCAGGCGGGCGGACACGTATATATGGCGCGTGCGGGCGGGCCTGCAAGTGGAATTGTGGGAGGCGGTGGAGATAGAGAGGATCCCGGCTGGCTCCCCCTCTCTTTGCGGCTCGCAAGAGGACAAGCGGCGGCGTCCTGGCTCCGGGCTGCCCCGGCCATAGTCCAGGCCTGACCAGACCAGTGACCACCAGCCAGACACAGCGACAGCAAGCGAGCGGGGGCTGCGCGGCGCGGACGCTAGAGACGAGGCGAGCCCGTGGCGGCAGTCAGGCTGCTGCAGTTCTGTTCTGCGCACACGGCCAGCGCCAGTGGCAAGCCGGATGTCGCATGGCAGGTGGCACCAACCAACAGCGAGCATCGGTCAGGCAAAGGCCGTGCCAGGCTGCAACGCTGGCCGCAGGCCGGGCATGTGCAGCGCACGTATCAGAACGGTGTGGCGCAGCTCGATCGGCGCGCCGTGCGACGACGGGCACCAGCACCAGCAGTCTTGTGCTTGTACCACTGTTGCTTCATGCTGAGTTGCTACTGATGGGCAGACCAAGATCGGCACTTGAGCAGCGATCAATCGGAACGTGAGTGCATCCATGTGATACCTTTGGCATGGCTTCAAGGCTACGGCAGATGATGCTGCGCCATCAAGTGGTTTCTTTCTATCTCTTTCTGAATTTTTTTTTATATACTCGGTGGTTTCTTTCTTTGACTGAGATTCTTGGCAAAGATACGTGTCCGGACCAGCCGTACAATCGGATAGGGCACACCAGATTACACTGTTAAAATCAAAGCGTATATAGAGAGTACATATGCCATCATCATTACATAATAGATAGATGGATGGTCTCCTCCCGTCGCTGTGACCCGTAGACCCGTCCGATGCAGTATCAAACTCTGCAGCTGGCTGGTTCCAGGATGAATCTATTATTTCGTCAAACGATACACTCGAAAAGGAAATAGCTGTATCCCAGTAGAACCACATGATTCACCCATACGTGTGCAGTTCTGCCAACAAACATAGGCAGAAGATTACTGGAGATAGGCATGCATTCATACAAGCTACAATAGCACAGATTCCAAGTAAACCAACAAAGCGCCCGAAAGCCGAAACATCACAGCAAGTAAGAAGTTGTACTATCCATGAAATAAGTTCAAGCCAGCTTCAAGAGTCAGCATCACCTGACTCTGACAACACAGATACCAAAGTTTAGAAGCTACAAAAGGTTCTGATAAACGGCAAGGATTCAGTTATATGGTGAAACCGCTCAGCCGCAGTGCATTTGTTTATAACAGAATCTAGCCCATAAGATTACTGGACCAACAGCTAGAGCTAGTTATGGTTAATCATCATCCTCCACCTGTACATTCTGCAGCTTAGAATCCAATCCGTCCTCGTTGTCATCATCCTTGGCATCTTCGTCATCTTCCTCCTCATCACCATCATCAGGTTCCCCCTCAGGATCGTTTTCATCTAGTGAGCCCAGGACATCCAGTGAATTCTTACCAGCCTTCAAAATGTCTTTCACCTCATCAATCCCTTCATCAGAGATGAAATTACCATTGATGTTCAGTTGCATAAAACCAGGTTTATTTGCAACTGCCCGTGCAAAGCAGCGTGCCCCAGCCCTCTGAAACATGTTTGTGCTCACATCAAGTTCCTTAAGATCTGTGTGGCCAGCTTCCAATGATTTTGCAATGATTACAGCACCGTCATCCTTGAGTTCATTCTCAGCCAAGGTCAGCTTCTTGAGTGACTGCATGGCTGTTAGGCATTCTGCCAAAGCTGGGGCTGCCTTCGCAGTTATTTCATTTCCAGCCAATTCAAGGACTTCCAACTGAGGTGCTGACTGCTTGAGGGCATTGACAATAGCTACTGTACCCTCATTCTCAAGATTGAGATCGCTGAGGTAAAGCTCAACAAGATCAGGAAGCTTTGGAAGGGTTTTGCTGAGAGCAATCCCTGCATCAAGACCAAACAAGTTATCCCTAAGATCCAGTTTCTTCAGATGCGTGCATGTCCCTAATGCCTCGGACAAAGCGACACCACCATCAGATCCTATCCTTGTTGCTGAGCACCTGAAACTCTCTAGATTTGGAGAGCGCTTTACCATCTCAGCGACATACACAGCACCTTCATCTCCAGTCATGTTGTTGTACAAGTGCAGAACCTTAAGCTTCTCAGTTGAAGGAATAAGCTCAGAAAGTGCCTTTGCAGCGTCCTCTGATATGCCATCATTCATGACATAGAATTCTTCCAGATTTTCCTGTGACTTCAGGAGCTCACCGAATGCCCTAACACCCTTCTCACCCAGTGCATTGTCAGAGATGTTCAGATATGTCAGTACAGAACCCTCTAGTGCTTTGGAGAATATGCGCATAACATCAAGAGCTTCATCCTCAGGCCTTCCTGCAACAAAATCTGATAAATCCACCTCCGTAAGCTGATTCTTAACTGACTCAAGAATGGGTCCAGCAACATTAGCAGCACCAACACCAAAGCTCCTGTTGCTAAAGCAAATCCTTTTATATGAGTTTCCTGGTATAGTAAGTGGACTCAGCAGTTCCTTTGCTTCATCTGCCTCAATAAAGGCACGCTTGCCACCAGATATATCCAATATAGTATCACCAGGCTCAAGAGATGTATCAGCTACTGGTGCTTCTGATCCTGTAGTCCTTGGACCTTTCTTAAGAACTTCCAGCATCATCTTGCTAGTTTCTTTAGCATACAGCTGGACAGCAGAGCTCCCATCACCATCTGGTTCCTTGTTGAAATGCTCATCAGCAGATGTAAAGCACAGCTGCTCAATCGTTTCAGCATTCTCATGAGCCTCTTCCTTGCCTAAAAGTCCATACTTGTGGGAAAATATGGACTCTGTGGACAGGTTCTTGGTCATCCTCTCTACAAGCATGAGGCGCGTGCTTTCACTTGGTGGCCACAGCTTGATGGAGAACGTCCTGGGTTGGAATTCTTGCGCTGCCGAATCCATGTGAAAAAGCTTCAAAACTGACACGGCACCCTAACAGTGTACAACATGAAGTATTAGCCTTGCTGTGATAAGATAAGATAAGACACAGCACTAGCAACAAAAAAAGCAATATATCAACTATGTACAATTGAAGAAAATTGTGTATTTCCTGGTCTCCTGGAGGAGAAACCAAGCTTCAGTACAGTCGTCAGAAAACGAATAAAATTAAGCATGGTTAATAGACTAGTCTACACTACAGTACCAGCATCAATTCATTAAACAAAGATATAGGCTGACAAACAATTCACTCAAGTGGTCTGCTTACAATTGTATGGCCATGCAATCACTAGATATATGCCTACTGTTCGAGGTGTGCAGATCAAACATATGAGCAAATTATTTAAACAAAAGACATCAAAATTTCCTACCAATTTAAATGTAAGTACACTCAATTACATCATGCACAGTTACACCAATTACAATGAGAGTAAAGCACTTTAGAATTTCCTGCAGTGTCCACAAGTGCATCTTAGTCGAAGACAAATTAAAAAACAGAGCAAATGAGATCCATAGCCAACATCAGCGCAAACCACTTGGTCAGATTGATAAGTCCATATGATCCAACCCTCAACAGCTCAAAATATGTACTAAATCTCAAGATGGTAAATGAAAGTGGTACCCTCATACTCTGAATCTACCTACGTCCTATGAGCAAAATATTGAAATCCCAAATTGGGAACTGCAGTAAAAATAAATTTCAGAGTGGATCTATGGATGGTGGCGGGTGACCTGTGCTGGGGACTGGGGTCAGGGAGCTCCAATTGCTGGCGGAGCTGCGGCCGACAAAGGAGGAGCTGGCTAGGGCGGCCAGCTGCTCAAGGATACCGACGGCGAGATGTGGATGAGCAACCTAATAAATCAACATGAAGTATTAGCCTTGCTGTGATAAGATAAGACATAGTGCTAGCAAACAAAAAGCAATGTATCAACTATATGTACTAATTGAAGAAAATTGTGTATTTCCTGGTCTCATGGAGGAACCAAGCTTTAATACAGTCATCAGAAAACAAATAAAATTAAGCATGGTTAATAGACTAGAGTCTACACTACAGTACCAGCATCAATTCATTAAACAAAGATATGGGCTGACAAGCAATTCGCTCAAGTGGTTTGCTTACAAATGTATTGGCCAGGCAATCACTAGATATATGCTTACTATGCAAGGTGTGCAGATCAAACATATCAGCAAATTATTTGAACAAAAGGCATCCCAATTTCCTGCCAATTTAAATGTATGTACACACTCAATTACATTGTACACAGTTGCACCAATTAAGATCAGACAAAGCACTTTAGAAATTCCTGCAGTGTCCACAAGTGTATCGTATATTCTTATTCAAAGACATTAAAAATCAGAGCAAATGAGATCCATAGCCAGCATCAGTGCAAACCACTTGGTCAGATTGATAAGTTCGTATGATCCAACCCTCACCAGCTCAAAATATGTACTAAAATCTCAGGATGGTAAATGAAAGTGGTACCCTCGTACTCTGAATCTACCTACGTCCTACGAGCAAAACAGTGAAATCCCGAAATGGGAACTGCAGCAAAAATAAATTTCGGAGTGGATCTATGGATGGTGGCGGGTGACCTGTGCTGGACTGGGGTCGGTGGAGCTCCAATTGCTGGCGGAGCTGCGGCCGACGAAGGAGGAGCTGGGGCTGACGGCCTGCTGGCTCGGGCGGCCAGCTGCTCAGGGACACCGACGGCGAGATGTGGATGAGCCTAGCACGGGCCGACGAGGGCCGCGCGGACGGGGTGGTGCGGCGCAGCGACGACGAGGTAGATGAGCCACGGGACAGCCTCGTCTGCGCGAGACTGGGTGGAGGCCTGGAGGGCACCCTCGCGGGCGGACGAGACGAGAGGCTTTGAGGGCGCGGCGTGAAAGTTTGGGAGGGCCGAGGGGCGCGGGCGAGATTGCGAAGGTGAGCGGCGGGGGATTTCGGAGCGGCGACCGGGGAATTTTTGGGAAGACTAGGGTTTTGGAGTTGTTGGGCCCTCGTAAATTTCAGCGCAAGTGGGCTGGACTGGGCTCTCTTTGCCCATTGACCGTTTGACCCAGCAGAGCAACGACTGGCCCCTAATGGAAAATTGTAAAACGAATACCGACTGATTGGAGTTTCGAATATACACGTAATAATGACGTAAGCATTAAGAGGTATGTTCTCTGTGGCGGCCATGTGGGCCATTTGGAAGCTAAAAAATTCCTTATGTTTCCAAAATAGCATTGTCAATTATGTGGTGGTTGGGTAGGCATCTTAGTAGTGGTGGCATTGGCTGATGTCCACCGTGATAAGTTGGAGCTACCGGTCACCTTTGTGAATTGTGACAATCTCGGCAACGATCATGTATGACAGGCTTTGTAATTTGTGGGTTACCACTGATAGTGGGATGCTCACGGTTAGTCGTCCGGGGCAGCAGTGTTTATTAGGTTCTTCGCCAGTTTCCCTCCAATAATGAAAAGTGCAGCTATAAGATTTTTAAAAACCGTGTAAATTTTTAAAAAAGTTTTTTCTCAAAAAGAAATACGTTGGGAATGCTTACATTTGTACGAAGCACCTGGAGAAATACGAAACCCAATTCATGGTTGGAGGTAGCTGGAGGCTCTAGTGGCAAGGACTAGGAGGATCAGTTGTATGATTGGTGCGTCCCAATGGCTGATGTGAAGATTTGATCAAGTTAGATCCAAGATGCTACTAGACTAAGTAGGGGAAATAGATTCCATGCTGCCTCTTCGTGTTTCGATGATGCACGATAGTAAGTTTTTAGTCAAGTGGTGAGTAGTATGAGAGGTTTTACACATTTGTTACATTTTCATTAGAAAACGACGTACGTATGGTCAAAATTGCTACCGCGCATTGTTAGTGAGAGCTAAACGAAAAGTTAGTATTTATACTTTAGAATTAGGTTTGGGCTTAAAGAAAGCTCGTAGAACCGTCTGCCTTTTCATGATCGAAACCTTTTGTTCCGGTAATGAAAAGATGTCTCGAGTAATACCTGCCCCTGAATTGCAACATCATTTCCCAACAGGGACGGACGGTGTTCCCCTATCCATTGCTAACATTTCTTCCCCTCTACGGCTGGGCTCTACCCATTTGCGTGCCAGTAGCCGGCAATCCTGGTCACTGATTGGACGGCGAGCCCGATCCGGTCGACACATCGGCATCAGGTCCCTGTTCCGGTCAATGCGGGGATGTGACACCATCTGTCCTGCATCTGCGTCCTCGACGGCAATCATGGCCCACCACATGATCCCACCATCCCTGTTCCGCCGAGAAGATAAATGGCGTCCAGCTGCCTGAAGAGCTCGCGAGAGATGGAAATGGAACCCTACTCCTGTTCCGGATCATTTCCTATTTGGAGAAAGAATACCACTGGCAGCCGGAAGAATAAGGGCCGGGCAATCATTTGAGTTGAGAGCACTGAAAATCGGGAGAATGTGACGCAAAATTTGTCCCAAATATTTAGTTAGCCCGAATACTTAATTCGAACGGAGAAGCAGATGCTCCAACCAGAGTTTCTTTGATAGCCAATTACGTCAGCAGCCATTGGAATCTTGATAAATGATAATGGCCTCTCTAGATTCCTTTTTTTTTTTCCCGATGCCTATAAAATTATCTTGACGTTGCTAACAACACAGCAAGAGAACAATTCGGGCTAGTCAATGCAGGAGCACCCAAAGTCTAGTCTCCATACTGGAGAGTGGTGGAGGCCAGTGATGCCGGGGCACGGCAGGTTCCCAGAGCTACACAGGGAGGGAGGGGGACGATGGGCGGCAGGCAGGATGAGTCAAGGTCAGGCAAACGTCGATGTGAGCATTCACATCACGGAATGGCTTTGCTTGCAGGCCATGTTTGAACGCGGCGCGGTTGCAGCTAGTCATCCAGTCAAAGGCTACTCGGCGGCCGGTCATGGCGGTAGCCGATAGCTGCGGCGAGCTGCCACTGGCACTGCGGACGGAGAGGGATGACCTGTGTCAGTGTGTGCCACGCCGGAGGAGCAGGATATAGCGGCTCCGGGTCTTCCGAAAGGTCCAAGTTTCCGGCACGAGGCCGACGCTTTTCATCGAAAGGTGCAACGACCTAGCAGCTCATTTGTACGTAGTACAACTGAAAGCGCGGAATTAGCTGGTGGTCTAGCTTGGAAATGGAGACGAGAAATCCGATGCGCATGTGACACGGATTATACGGTCGCTTCGCTTGTGTGAAAGAACGATATATAGATTACCAGCAGCTGGAAGAAGGCTGAACCGCTGAAGCCTGAAAAACCTTGCAGATCTTTCTAGGCTTCCACCAGCAGCTACTCCCTCGCAGCGAACAAATGGCAATTAACTAGGCCATCAGGCAAAGATAGCCCGGAACCACCAGCTTTGACCGCATAATTGAGCCGGGCGCGGATTTGACTGCCAGCAGGGACAGGCAGTAGCGTCCAAGCTCCAATCCAACGTCGATCTCCAACCCCAGAAAGAAGCCCAGCTTTGACCGCACACAACACAGTCCAGATCGATCAAGTACAGTGTAACCGGAGGACGCAACGCAACGAGCTCGCGATCGCCATGTGCGCGTGCATGCGAGGCCGGGGCGTGTCGTGTGATCTGGAGCTCTGGACCAGCAGCTCCTCGCTCGCCCGCCCTCTTCTCCCGTAACCAATCCACATCCACCGCTGTGATCGTCTTAGCTGGACGCTGGACCATCCCAAACCAAAGTTCCCAACACCCCCAAATTTCCCAATCCCATTCCCACCCGACCGCTGCTGCTGCTTGCATTGCATCGGTCGTAACAGGAAGAAGAGGAGTGTTAACGGTCGGTGGCGCTACAGCGAGGACGCATGTGACGCGAGGCCCCAATTATTAGGCGCGCATAAACAATCGGATTCAGCGGCTAAACAAAGCCCCGGTGGGGCCGCGCTGCCTGCCGGGGGGCACGGCACCATCATGGCCAGGGGCATTCTCGGGACACCCACACCCCCACTCCTCGGCTTTGTGCCTTCGCTTTGACCGCCACCGTGTCACTTGTCACGCCGCTCGCACCCTGTCCGTCAGGTTCTTCCCCTCTCGCTCGTCAGCGGCCCAGCGGGTAGCTGCGGTTTCTCGCTTTTCGCCCCGGATCGCTGCCGGATGCCTGGGTCTGGGTGGTGGGCGGTGGTCAGGTTCAGGTGGTGCCGTGACGGCTGGTGGTTGCTCACTTGCTCTTGCTTTGCAAATTGCAACCGCGGCCGGTTCCTTGCTCCGGGCGGGGCTCGTTCAACGGAGGACTGGAGGAGGTGGTGTTTGCTTGTGCAGTTGTGCTAGTGGTGGCAGTTATGGTGCCCAGTCGCACGGCACCATACCAACTGCAACAGGTTGAGGTTGAGTGTGAGGTTTCCGGGTGACACACTGGCACGAGCCTTTTCGAACGACCCGGCCGTTTAACTTTCCTGCTGCATAGGCACTGTCGTGGCATTTCGGTCGCTGGATTTGTTCGCTCGGTAAAAAAAAAAAATCGTTCTGAAAGGCTCGGGTGTGGAATTTGGAGCGTGTTGAAATGGATGATTTTCTCCGATCTACTGCGTTCAAAGTCTTCTCTCTTTTTTTTTCAGCGGTCGCTATGAGTATAAGAATGCATATAAGGAAGGCAAATGGATTTTGGCTGTGGGTTAGTCGTGGAATCTGGAGCATGTTGAAGGAGTAGTTTCTAAAAGAAAATTATAATTCACTGCTGACTAGTTTTTTTCTCTCCAGCTACACTAGAACATGCAAAACAGATAGAATTGAAAACCGCACATGGTCGCAGTTCGCATAGAATACACATGGTTTTATAGCAAGCGGTAAATACCATTCAGCTGTAGCCACTCAACCCGTACTCATTTCCAGCGGTAGTAAATCGAATATATGAGTACTCAAAAAGGGCGTGTGGAATTTAAAATAAACAGCAAATTGTTGGCTACTACTGTAATAGCATGACCATATTTTGCACTCCTTAGACAAGGTAAAAGATTGTGTAGAAGAGAGAATTAAAACCCAGCCCAAATATGGTCATGTTCTTTTTAACAGGCAATAAATAGCAAATGAGCAGTAGCTAGACTCCTCACCTCATTACTGGCAGCAAGAAGAACAAGAAGAATATGCAGGGGAGGAAAGAATTAAAAGGTAGCTGAACTTTGCTCATGTCACTATGGTACTTGGCAAACAGAAGTGCCAATTCGTCCCACTCGTATCTTTTGGCAGACAAATTATGTTCTTCTTAGCTAGATATTTATTGTAAAATGGTTGTGTAAAATGAGAAGGAATTAAAAGCCAGACAAAAATATGGCCATATTTTTTTTATAGCAGGCAATCAACAATGAAGAGTAACCTGTCACCCCATTTGTGAACACAAAATAGAAGAATATGTACTGTCAAAAGGGAACATATATTTTGTATCCAATCTGTTCTCATGCTACTATAGCAGCTAGCAAATAGCAATGATTATTGTTTTGAAACACGTCGTCAACGGTTGGATCTTCTCCCTCTCACGCCTCTCACGACAAGCACACAAGAACAAGTATAAAGTAGACAAGAGACAATATAGGTGAAGCTTCTCTTTATTCCTCAAATCGATGTATTACAATAGGGGGTGCTCCTCCGATTATATAGTCCGAACTAAGGCTACAGATTATGGTAAGAGCCCACAAGCAACCGGACAAGGACTAGGACTTCTAGTCCTCCTTTCCTTCTTAGAATGTCCAGTTGTTTTACAACACTCCCCCTTGGGCGATTACCGCGAATGCATATGCCTCATCAAAAACTCCATCCGAAAACCCAGTGGGAAAAACGGTTCTTGGAGAAAAGAGTACATATCAACCGCAATTGTATTGCACATGTTGCCTCATCAAAAACCTTATGTGAGAAACCTTCGAGTAAAAACTCACAAAGGGAAAAAGAGTACAACATTAAACCTTCTGGTTATACACAATTCTATATTTACTATTCTCCGTGAGTAGTGATGAATCTTCAAGATTTATGCATGAACTTCATGATTCTTGCACTAATAATCTTCATGATCTTAAATAATCAAGTGGTAAACCTTCATAGTAAATTCAAAAATTAATCATCAAGTTGATTTCTTTTGAGTAACAACATGATGAAAAATATGCTCCCCCTCAGGACGACATCCTTTAAACTTCAGTGTTCAATAATGTCTTAGTTACATTTTACATAAATGTGCAGGAGTATAATAATTAGTCCTTCAAAGACTTAACTATGATAAAGAGCAATGCTTCAAGCATTAATAACCACTTATTAATTGTGCAACACAAAGTAAATTTATCCTTTCAGGGGAATATGGGGCTAATAAGTTTCAATTCACATATCTTCTAGATATTTGATTCCAAACTTCAAATTCAAATTTGAAATAATAGCAACTCTATCTAAGTGGATTTTAGTTTATAACCAATGATCTATTCACTAGATCTTCAAAGATGGCTTATTCCACTATAGATAAATCAGTCTTCACTTTGGCATTTGAGGGGATAATTCAAATCACCAATCACCAATATACCTTCTGTGGTATGTGAGAATACTTACTATCAATACTAGATAGCTATGCACAAGTGCTTAAATGGTATATTCAGAACCATATGATTCCTCACTTCATTCTTAATTTGTTTGGGTCTGTATAAAGTTAATTCATATCTTCAAGATTATTGGTGTTCATTCAAGAAATGACTGATAAGTCATTCATTGACTATATCCTTCAAGGATTTTGTAATTCTTCATGAATAGTATTTCTCTTACGTGAGAAATCCTCTCATGCAAGAGAGAAGTGATTTACATGATCCTTTTAACATGAGTTCTTCAATGAACTATTTTAAAAGTGTTATTCACAATAAGTCATTCTATGACTTTATTTCCTTCCAGGATTTAACTCTTCTAGAGATTTTAATATTCATTCATAAATATTATCTACCTTAGACATTTAATACTTAGTATGAGATTTAATTTTAATTCCTTCGAGGAATGATGATTCCTTCAAGGACCACCTATGGATTTTCCGAATCCATCAATTAACTGCATAATATTTAATTTATTCTTTCCATTTGCCAGATAAGTAGCAGAATATTCATTCATATATAATGGGAGTTTGTTAGTCTTTTGAAAGACCTATAAACCATTTCATTTCACCATATCATTATTCCATAATGACTTATGTAACTTGAACTTGCAGGTTCAAGTATATTCTTAATGGTTTAACCTCAATTGCATTTTTTTCATTGACCCGATATGAGCGCTTCATGCGACTCTGCCATGGACTTTATTTGTGGATCCCTGTTCTCGTTTAGAGAAACATTGCAATGATAGAGGTAATATTGTCAACATTCATTCTATTTCTCCCATATCTTCAGGATAAGACTATGATATAGTCAAATAATATCTGCGATCCCAACACAAAATAGTGCGCGCGCTTTGTAGTGTTAGGCTTTCATCTTCATGATGACCATTCTTAATTTGTGAGGTATTTGACCATGATGGTCTTCTTTCCGGAGTTCTATGGAGGTTTCAGTAAAATTTGTATGACAAGTTCATTTAATCCAAAACCAACAGGCGTCCCTGTAGATTTTAAATTAACAATCAAGCCATTTGCCATGGTGAGTATATTATTAAATGCCCGGGATATACCACACATAGCATTATGTTTACTACAAGTAAACTTAACTTCTGGTTAATAACTTCATGTCGTTTCTCCTAATCTCCAGTTTCTCATTTGTGAGTATTCATTATGTGCACATTCTCACTAGGATAAATTCCTTCAAAGAGTTTCACTTCAAGTGTGTTTCCACATTAGGTGGTGCCCTTCATGGGCTTCCTCACATTTAAATATTCTGGCATTATACTCAGCTTCATGCGAGTATGATTTAGTGCGTGTTTTTATTCGTGCTTCAAGCTTTCAAGAATATTTTATGAAGATCATTATTTCATTCAATACAAGGCATTCATATAGGCTTTCTCTCCCCCTAATGCCGGTATTACATCTTCATAAATAATAGCATACTTCCAATAATATCCCCATGAGCTTTACATAATGAAATTTCAGATCCATATTTTTAAACTTCAAGTTAATGCCCATGTATGCTAATATGGTGAAATTAATAATTTTCACGCACCTAATTTCAAGACTTAGGGGTTATTTGTTATCTAGTGAGCTAGACTTTATTTGTATATTATGCAATTTGGTATGTTCTGCATACCTACAAATTTGCAGTTCTAAAAAGTCTACAAGACTATTTTATTGTCTAACTTACTTTATTTAGCCTAAAATATTTCGATTCAAATACTCATACGATATACTTTAAGTAATTTAGAAAAATAAACTTCACGTTTATAGTTTGCAACATTAAATCTACACGAAATTTCTTTTAATTGCTTATTCATTCAAGAATTTCCCATATGCCTTAAGATTTTGAACCCATAAATACGAAATAGTTTTCCACACAATGAACTAGCAGGTCCATCTTTTATTTGTCCGCAAAACTCATTCTAATTGAGTCAATCAATTTCTAATTGATTGAATAAAATCACTATTGTCCTGATTTCAAATTGGTTTGCTCCCCCTGATCTCAACCTTCTTGATGACTTCTAGTCATATTGTACAGCTGCATGAAATGCACAAATTGGGTCAGCGTGCAAGCTGATTGATAGTGCGTTGTGATGGATGGCTGACCATCTTAACAGTGAGAGCTACTACTCAACAGGAGAAGCTTGAGTATGTATAGCATACGAGCTAATACAATGAAAACAATAGTATTGTGGCTTCTTAGCCAACATAAAGCGGAATTTTAATATAATACCCATGCAAAGGCTAATAATGTAGTAACATGCAGGTTCTCACATTATTGTGAAAAAACTATTAACAAGTCATTCTCAGTGACAAGTGGTATATATGGATTACGAAGGCTATACGCAGAGCTACAGACTTAGTCATTATAATGACCACAGCTACAGGCCAACTTGCGCGTTGGTTTGTCCATCAATCTAACAGGATGCAGCTCTAAACCAACAATACTACAAGATTAGGGATATGCCTATTAGATTTTTCAAGTTTATCCACGTTCTTCATGTCTCAGTGCCCCAAATTCCTTCCTTTTTCATATTGTAATTGCACTTCATGTGATGCTATGCTTCAAGCATGATCTATGATTTATTTCAAATATACCATAGAATTAAATTATACTGCTAGTATATACAAAGTATGATATGAAATCCACATAGTTGTACTATTCAATGTACAATAATATGGCTTGGGTTGAATAAACTTCAAGTTACAGGGCTTATGTATTTTAGTACATATTGAGTAATATACAATTTCTAGACTAAATTGAATCTTCTGAGCTCAATTAAAAAGCATGTACATTACTAGTTAATGTGCTTCACAAAAAATTCAATTTCTGTTCTACCTTCATGGTAGAAATGCACAATAACCGTAACCTTCATGGTTATTTGAGGCTTTTAGTGAAAAATTCATTTCAAATAATTATCAAATAGGCAATTCAAAGCAATTATTTACAATATTCAGCATGTAATTCTTTATTTATTTCATGAGATTAAAGTTTATTACTTCAGGTAAAAATTGCTACAAGCAAGTGGGCATAAGATAAGGTGAGAAAAACCTATACAGAGGTAAGAAACACTAATATATTCAATTTGCCCTTCTATTCTGGGAAATAATCTTAAAATATTGCTAAACTTCTAGTATGGAGCAAAAAGTAATTGTTCTCTCTTCGTGAGCATAACCAAATTCTTCATGAATATAACTAATAATGCACCTTATGTAGAAAATTCTATTTATGTATGGTTAAGGAGTGAGTATGAAACTTCTTTGTTTCAATGCATCTCCCCCTGATCCTAACATCACTTCAGAATGTACCATTTTTTCCTTCCAGTTCTATGATTTATGCATCGCATAAAAATATTTTCTATATTGAGTTTATGCATATTTTTCTTGAATTGCAAAAATACCTACGTGGCAAATAATGTGATTCTTCAAGAAAACACATAATTTTTGTATACCTTCATGTTTTTTATAAACTCAAATAGTTGGCATATTACTTACGAATTTACTGCTATTGTAAAATCATAATGCCATGTTGGAAGAAAAATACGTTGTTTCACATGGATAAAATTGTTATATAGCATTTCTTCTTGAAATTATACATTACTATGCTTTTAAACCAATAATTTAAATTTCTTCTAGAAATATTGGACTTCATGTCACTTCCTACATTATTCATGCAGTTGCTACAAGCACACTTCATGTGTTTAGATGCATGAAACAAGTGCAAAATTAATTAAGGTTGGTTAATCTATTCAACTGATAGTTTGTTTATTTTCCCAGAATTTTCCTAGCAAAATTATTTACCCCATTCATGATTGCTAGGAAAAATAAATAAACATGACACTCTCAGGGATGTAACATGTCTAAGGTTCTTCAAGATTTGAGAGAGGTCATGAACCTAAAACCATTTTCTATGATTAAAGGCGTTATTTTACTGAATTTATGCGTAATTAAAAAAAATATGCCATAAAGTGGTAAACAAAACACTAATTTACAAAAGTTTCAGACTGTAAATAACATTAGACCGCTTGATCTGCTGAAAACAAATCATGCCGACCCTCCCTGTTTTTTAAGCATTCAGCACCAGCACCGTGCTTTGATTGATTTCATATTCTTCTAGATATTTTTCACAAATAGCCTTTCTGAACCTTTCTTCTTTTTCTGTTAATTAATTAGCACACAAACCCTTTATGTCCTGAAGCCATATGGTGAGCAACGCTACTAGCGTTGTCTGGTCGGCGAGAGATGCATGTCGAGTACCAACGCGCGTGCGGGCGCGATAGAGCCGGGCGGCGCTGCGTGGCCAGCGGGGGTGGGCTGTAGCGTCTTGGCTGCAGGCGTTAGAGCGCGATGGCTGAGTGTGGCTACAGGCGTGTCGGCGAAACCAGCGTTCAGGCCAGCGACACCATCCAGTGGATGCCGGTGTGAGTTCAAGTACGTGTCGACGAGACTGTGGATGTCGATCATGGCTACGACTACACGTCGTGCTACTGTTGGCGGCGGCACGTCGCTGCGGGCGGCAATCTCATCGCGGATGTGGATGGGACTTCGGCTTCAGGCTACGAATTCGATTGAGGCTCGGATTCGGGCGGCTAATGCGGGCAGGATTCGATTTCTACTGTGCACGACTTCGGGTGATGTTGCAGCTTCAGGCTTGGATGGTGAGTTCGTCTTCGAGCGGGATTCGACAACGAGTCAACGACAGATCTCGTTGGCTTATAGTTGTCTGTTGGCGAGATTCAGCTTCGGGCTGTGCTCTCCTTTGGGCGGTGATCGTGATTGGTTGCGG
Organism: Urochloa ruziziensis; assembly: GCA_015476505.1. Taxonomy (NCBI): domain Eukaryota; kingdom Viridiplantae; phylum Streptophyta; class Magnoliopsida; order Poales; family Poaceae; genus Urochloa; species Urochloa ruziziensis. Next base: position 12,249,874 of record CM027122.1, on the reverse strand, counting down.
GTGTGTGAGCTCGGCGGGGCTCACGGAGCGACTGTACTGAGCGGCAAGTTTTGCGAGGCTCAGCTGCAAGCAAAGCGACGCATGGAGCGGTGGTCAGTTCGATTTCGGGCGAAATCGAATTCAAACGATGTTTCTTCAGGCGGACGACATCGTCTTCAAGCGAGTCGTGTAATCAGCGGCACATTCTGGTAGGTGCGCAGGGGATCGACGTGCTGATCGATGACCAAGAGGATATTAGCAGCGGTGTCACTTTCCTTTTCTAAATTTCCTCGGCGTCCATGCCAATTATATGGGCAGAATTCGGCCCGTCCACATTCATCCTTACGGGGATAATATGCCTCTCGTGCATCCTTTATGATTCTGTTACCCCGCGACAAACACAGTAGATTGAAACATCGATAACGAACGAACTTTTCGTTGTCTTAGTTCACGTCAACTCAATCTACCGTTACGTGTTTCAGACCTTTTATTTTACTAATATATCATGCCTCATGCCCTGACGTACAAGTCATAAACACGCTTGATCATGTGAGATCAATCAAGAGCAACTTATAAGCAAGCCAACTACTATTCCGTAGCAGATTGATTAGTAGATTAAACGCCCAACTCGAAGGTTGGTTCCACCGATCTAATCTACTAAAAAAACTTATATGCATACCTTTTTGATGCCAATTTGATCTACTCCACTTGCCGCGTAGGGCAGTTATCAGTAGATACATACCGCGTAGGGCATTAGGCATTGTCGTAGACATGCCTGCTTGATGACGAGTCGGTGCAGATCCGTTCGCTGGCGACGTTGATGTAGTCGACGTCGTCGAAGTAGTCGTCGGCGAGAACGACGGCAAGATTGCCGCCGGCAAGCTTGATGGCGACTCTTCCGGTGTAGTCGACGAAGAGCGGTCGTGCTGATAACGTGTTGTGAAACACGTCGTCAACGGTTGGATCTTCTCCCTCTCACGCCTCTCACGACAAGCACACAAGAACAAGTATAAAGTAGACAAGAGACAATATAGGTGGAGCTTCTCTTTATTCCTCAAATCGATGTATTACAATAGGGGGTGCTCCTCTGATTATATAGTCCGAACTAAGGCTACAGATTATGGTAAGAGCCCACAAGCAACCGGACAAGGACTAGGACTTCTAGTCCTCCTTTCCTTCTTAGAATGTCCAGTTGTTTTACAACAATTATTAGCCACTCCTCCCACCCTCATTTTTGGTAGGCAAACAACTTCTTATCCAGGTCCTAATCTACTGTAAAATATTTGTGTAAAAAGAGATAATCAAAATCCAGCCAAAATCTGTTGATGCCGCTATGCCACTCATTAATTGCAATTGATAACTGCCACCGTTCCCAGCCCATCATTTTTGGCATGCAAGCAATGCATTCCTATCCCAGGCTCTCAAAATTTAGCAGTAGAAACGGGCAAACTGCCACTGCTGAAAGAACAAGAGTGAGGAAAAAAAAACAATTAGCTGTTGAAACGGCTCACTAACTCTCTGCTTAAGAATACTCACCACTTCCCAGCTACTAAAACGAGTCAGCACGCTTATCGCTAAGCAGCAGCAGGGAAGCGGCTGTCCCAAGCTGTCCAAAGCGAAGCAAAGGCAAAGGCAAGCGGCGGCAGTCCTCGCAGGCCGACCGGTCAAAAGCCCTTGCTGCAGGTTGCTGCTCCACACCACCATCCCATTCCCAACCCAAGCGAACCACCCCGCAGCCGCAAGCAAGCTGCAGCTGCCCCCACCGGCCTCGGGCTCGCTCGGCGTGTGAGCGCGGCGACCTCGCCTCCCCCACCCCCGACCCATGGAGGCGCCGCCGGGGCCGGACCCCATGGCGCTGGACGTGAACGAGCCCCCGCCCGCCGACGCCACGGCGGCGGTTCACCACACCGGCGACGAGCAGGTGAGCGGGTGCCCCAGATCTGGGGCTGGGGTTGGATCTGCTGTTGGGGTCGGGGCCGGGCGCTGCCCGATCTGCTGGCTCTGTGCGCGTTGTGGCTAATGGTGCTTGTTTTTTTTTGTTTTGTTTTTTTTTTGTTGGGTGATGCAGAAGAAGGAAGGCGAAGGAGAGGTCCCGGGCCACATCATCTCCACCACCATCGGCGGGAAGAACGGCGAGCCGAAGAGGGTGAGCTGCGATTCTCTGTCTTGTCTCCCTCTCTCTCTGCCTGTCTGTTGCGCGGATGTGTGGATGAATGTTGCTGCTGCTAGTGGTTTCGTCGCTTGTTTGGTAGCGGCGTCGCGGCCGGAAACCGTCGTGTGATCTCTTGGGCTGCGCTGTGATTCTTGTTCTGTAGCTCATGGTTAGTTGCTGCTATTAGTACTGCTTTTTTTGGGCCGAAGTTTGGTAGATTAGCGCTGGTTTGTTGAGAAATTGTACTTTTCCGCTACTTTGGAGGCGCCGACCTGTGCAGATATTTCTGTGTTTCCTTGCCTTGTCAACAATTTAGCGTTTGCGGCTGAATTATGCGGCAGATTGCTTCATTTTGTGCTTTACTTGCTTCATTATTGGTGTCAAATATGCTTTTCAGTAGCTTGTTCTACTTTAGGTTTACTAGTTTTGTGCTTAGATTTGTTGTGTGGAGAATATAAATGTTCTGCTTTTAGCTAGCTTAGTTATTAGATTCGTGAGAATTGAATGCTTGCCTGCTCAACTAACCTAATGTCTTGTCTACTTTTGTTAGCCTCATCTTGTCCTATGGTTACTCATGTGTTTTTTTGTCCTTAATCGCAGACTATAAGTTACATGGCGGAGCGTGTTGTGGGTACAGGTTCATTTGGGATTGTCTTCCAGGTACGCTGGCTTAGTCTCCGAGACTTCTGTGCTTTTAAGGTCTTAGTATTTTTTGATGCAATGTGTACTGACTACTGAGTTGGTTTCAACATGTAGGCTAAGTGTCTGGAGACTGGGGAGACCTTTGCTATCAAGAAGGTGTTGCAAGATAGACGCTACAAGAATCGGGAGCTGCAGCTTATGCGCGCCATGGAGCATCCCAACGTCATCTGTCTCAAGCACTGCTTTTTCTCGACGACACCCAGAGATGAATTATTTTTGAACCTCGTCATGGAATATGTTCCGGAGACGCTGTATCGTGTCCTGAAGCACTACAGCAATGCGAATCAGAGAATGCCTCTGATCTACGTCAAGCTCTACATGTATCAGGTTGGCGAACCACTTTGCTCAAACTTGTTCAGTTGTTTCTATGTGCTTTCCTGCCTGACTAACGAGTTTTCTCTTGTTTTGTTTACAGCTCTTTAGAGGGTTAGCTTATATTCATACCGTGCCAGGAGTCTGCCACAGGGACGTAAAGCCACAAAATGTGCTGGTATGTGTTGCGTCTTACGTCAACAAGATTACGTTATTTCTGACATCTAGTAATTGGTTATGAATTGGTCTCTTCTTTCTTGCCTATACAGGTTGATCCTCTCACTCACCAAGTCAAACTGTGTGACTTCGGAAGCGCTAAAGTCCTGGTACGTTAATTTTCCTCCCTTGCTATTCTCTAGTTGGATCCAGTACTTGTATGAATTGTTTCAATATGCTTATGTCAGGCTACTTGTACTATTGGGTATTGGGTAGTGGTTTATGGGAAAAAGTTACATTTATCTTCAATATGTTGTTTTTGCCTTTTATGGCCACTCTATGATAGCAGTAGTAGTTAGATAAATCAAATGTTAGAGGATGAATTTGATATTGAAATAAAAAATATGGATAAATTTCCTACTTAACTTTTGTTTTACACACTGTTGATTTTCATTAATGATCTAGTGGATAATGGTGCCTCCTTTTGGGTCAAGTTTACTGAATTGGTTTGATCATGTGCTGTTGCCTGCTATGAGTTTTTTTTTTTCCCGTCATCACAGTTGCTGATGGTAGTCCATAATCATGTTAGTTCTCTTACATAATTCTGTGAAAAAGAATCTATATCTTGAACTTGACTGAGTGATTCCTAAATATGAACTTAATTGTTGGATTCTCTTGACGCTTCTGTTATTTTCACATACTATAATTGACCCTCCTATTAACCAGTTCCTCTTGTTTCTTTGTCAGGTTCCTGGTGAACCAAATATATCTTACATATGCTCTCGTTATTACCGTGCTCCTGAGCTCATATTTGGAGCAACTGAGTACTCAACTTCAATAGACATATGGTCAGCTGGGTGTGTTCTCGCAGAGTTACTTCTTGGTCAGGTTGGTTGCCTTCATGTTATGTTTAATCTCGATGTTTATGTACCTCAACTAAAAATATATCTACGATGTGATTCTGACCATCTTGGGTTGTGTTTTTAACAGCCACTGTTTCCAGGAGAGAGTGCTGTTGACCAGCTAGTAGAGATAATCAAGGTATTTTATAATGCTCCACTCAGCAAATTCTTTTATTCTTATGACTGTTTCTTATGCCCATGTGAATTTTTTTAGGTTCTTGGTACTCCAACCCGTGAGGAAATAAGATGCATGAACCCCAACTATACTGAGTTCAGGTTTCCTCAGATAAAGGCTCATCCTTGGCACAAGGTATTCATATGTTCAATCTTTTATGTCATGCCATTTACATATAGGGAATTGTAATTGTAGTCCAGTCTCACAATTGTTGAAGGGCACTTTGGTTCTATATCAGATCTGCACTTTGAATTCAAAATGCACTAGTGACTAACTGATTCTCTTATTTTTCATTTTTATCCTCCAGATTTTCCACAAGAGAATGCCTCCAGAAGCTATAGACCTTGCTTCTCGTCTCCTCCAGTACTCACCAAGTCTTCGCTGCTCTGCTGTAAGTACCTTCTTTTTTGAAACTTCGTTTATGTATTGTTTTTTTTATAAAGCTGTTGGTTGGAGGGAGTAGAAAATTGTAATGAGTCATCTGGCTAAGGTTGTTGTGTTTCTTATTGTCCATTTTACATGGTAATGCTTATTTGAAAGGTCGACATGTTGTCAATGATTTGTAGTCTTGTAGAACATAACCAATTTAAAATCCATGTGGAGGTATGTCCTCTTAAACATAGCTTCTGGTCCTGCATAGATATGATAGTTATGATACCCAGTGGTCCAGGAGGCTAGAACCAAGAGTTGATGAATGTTAGCTAATGAAGAGTGGGTGCAACTTTGTAGTCACATGTGCTTGTTAAGTGTACCAGGTAGTGCCCCACCTAAAGAGGGCAGCACTAATGCTCATGCTGTAGCTGGATCATGACATACAATCTTTATATTTGCATTCTGTTGATTATAATTGTACTTATGCATTTCTTGGATTGTATGCAGCTTGATGCATGTGCTCACCCCTTCTTTGATGAGCTACGGGCACCGAATGCACGCCTGCCAAATGGCCGTCCATTCCCTCCGCTCTTCAACTTCAAGCATGAAGTAAGTATATGAAACATGATGTACTGTTCTGTGGCGACCAAACAAATGCTGTACTGTTGTGCTCATCAGTTACGCTGTCTCTGCTATGCAGCTGGCAAATGCCTCTCCTGAGCTCATCAACAGGCTCATACCAGAGCATATCAGACGGCAACATGGCGTCAACTTTGGGCACACTGGAAGCTAGGAGGACAGGCAGCGCGATGTTCAACATTTTGGTCTTGGTTCCCCATTTGCTGGGCCGATGCAAGCGTAGGCGACATTGCACCATATGGAGAGATCGACCCAGCAGCACCTGAGAGAAGTAAAACTATGTAAATTATCTGACCGTGAAGTAGTGCCAGTGTTAAGTCAGCCACTGGCGCGTGTTGGTCCAGTAGTTGAGGTAAGAATGTAGGTGGTGGTGACTGGTTAAATGCCTAGGGCTGTTTTTGGTTATCATGTTCGTCAGTACTTCTCAGCAGTAGTGTAGCTGCTCCTGTTTTGTTCGTCCGCCATAATGTAAATGATCACCACCCAATTGCCATGACTGTGTTCTCTGGTTAATGCTTAGGCTCCTGATCGTTTTGTAGTTCAGTCAGATGCGTGTTGTGATGCAGCTCGAAGGCTGGAAAGTGGGAACAGCTCCTACTGTTGAAATGGAGTTGATTCTGGTGGAACTTTTGTGAAATTCTTGTGAACCCAACTTCCTAACATCCAAATACAAATGCATCTGTCGATCGTTCTGTTGGGCTGCTGGCTGGAACTGGAAGTAGCCTGACCAGTGATTTGTACATGCTCATTTTGATCCATTGCTAGTATACAAATTGTAATGGCATCCCACCAGTTATTATTCCTCTAAATCATACGGAGTACTAGTTTGCTTTTAGTTTTACATGGAGTGATCGATCGAAATTGGCAAGCAAACAGATGCAGCCTACAGTCGCGGCCGCGCCGGCGCCGGCGCCTCGCCGCCGTAGTCCTTGACCTTGCTCCACAGCTCCGGCCAGGTGGCCTTCCTGATCTCGGCCACGGTCTCCCCGTCCCAGCCCCTCGCCGCAAGGTCCTCCGCCACGGCGACGGCCGCCGCAACCACGTCCTCCACGCCACCGTGCACGGCGGCGTCCACGATGCCGCGCCGTGACGCCTCGGCGGCCGTCATCTTCTCCCCCTTCATGACCAGATCCCTCCTGGCGGCAGCGTCGGGTACCTTCTGCCGGATCAGCTCGCCGACGAAGTCCGCGATCTTGATCCCCGCGTCGACCTCGCTCATGTAGAGGAACCCGCGTGCCGCCCGCATGACGACGGCGTCGTGCGCCAGCGCGAGCGCGCAGCCGGAGCCCGCGGCGTGGCCCGTGACGGCGGCGACGGTGGGCATGGGGAGCGCGAGGAGGTCGGCGACGAGGGCGCGGAGCGCGGCGCGCATGGCGGAGAGGCGGTCGGCCGGGGCCGGATCCGGTCCCGTGCGCGCCCAGGCCAGGTCGTAGCCGTTACAGAAGAACTTGCCTTCGGCGGCAAGGACGAGCGCGCCGGCGCCGCAGGGGGAGGCGCGGACGGCGGCGACCGCGGAGCGGATGGCGGAGAAGAGGGCCGGGCCGAGGCGGTGCTCCCCCGCGCCGGTGAGGGTGATGACCTGCACCCGGCCGCGCCTCTCCACGGCGCACAGGTTTCCGGTGGCCATGTTTTTTCCTGACAGTAGAGCCTTCAGATCTCCCAAGGTCCCCAACCCCCAGCCAGACCCCGAATCCGTAACCGTATCGTGGTGCCGCGCCGGGCCGGCGGGAGATCGAAATCGTACAGGTGACGGGGCATGTGCCCATGACTCATGACCGACCTTTTAGATAAAATAAACAAAGCAAACCCGTCGAAATATGAAAACTCGCAAACGCAACAAGCAACACCCCGAGGAGCCGAGGAAAAGATAAGTTTCTTAGCGGAGAGAGAGGAGGGAGAGATGGCGGCGATGCGATCGGCGTTGGCGATGCTCCGCTGCGGCTCCTCTGCATCTTCGGCAGTCGTGCACATGGGAGGAAGAGGGGTGGAGATCAATCAAGTTTTCCGCCATGCAACGCCGCCGCTCCACCCGGCGGCCATCCGTGACCTGGTGAGGAGACATCATATACTTGGTGCTAACTAATTTCGGTGAAGCCTTTATCTTTGCATCTTTCTACAGCTCTGGCTATGCGAAAACCTAATCATGAGTAAAAACTACCCCCCTTAAATGTAGGCAAACTATTCCATCATGCGATTTCCGATGGCCAAAAATGCTCTTCGCTCTGGTGCGTGTGTGTGTGTGTGTTTTTTTTTCTTTTTGTGGTTTTCGCTCGTGCCAGTTTGGTTTGGATAGGCAAAATGCTCATTAAGTATATTATAGGCAAAAATCCCCAACGATAATTGCGATTGATGGGTATGTTGATGCATTTTCCTTTGCAATCTAAAAGGATTGATCATCGATGTGTATCTAGTTAATTTTCCTTTCCAATCCGAAGGTGGACTATCTTACCTGCACTGCCAACACCCTTGAGTGGTTTGCTATATATGAGAATTCGGTAGGCGTTAGCTATCCTCACCTGTCACTCGTACTCTGTTCATAAGGATTTTTAAGTCCTAAAACGGCGGTGGTGGTGGTGGTGGGTGGGGGGGGGGGGGGGGGGGGGGGTGGGGTGGGGGGCGTTCCCCAACACTTAATTTATTGCTTGCATGTCATGTTCTGATTTCATAGGTTTGATTAGGGTAAATGTTCTGAAGTTGGATGACTCAGCTGTGTAAAATGGAACTTCATTTATATTTGATAATCTGGTACCAATTTACCACAATCAGCTCTAACTTTGGAAATTGAGTTGTTGCTTGGTGACCACATATTCAGTCTCGTACGTATTAACCTGGGGTGAACATTGGGGTTTTAGTGCAGTGGATGTGTATGCGTCTGTTTCCTTTCTTGAGAAAGTAGTTTCATTTTTTTTTTGCCCTCTAAAACAACTTCTATGTGCAATATATTTTCATTTTTCTTGCTATACATTTATTAGTTAAGTCGAGTTGAATGATTTGATTACCAGCAAAATGTTTTTAAGTATGCCTATCCTATCTATTCATCAATTTTTTTTAAAATTTGTCCTCATCTTTTTCAGCCTTCAAGAAATAACTTTATGTACCACATTACAACTTTTATATCAATAATTCAATATATACTAACAGATTTGTACCGTAATGTAGTGTATATAATTTGCAATTTTTCATGCAGTAAATCTTGATGCTTTCAAACATATCAGTGTCAGGTTTTGAAAGTTGGACTCGATCGATTCTAGGACAAAAGTAAATAATGGGTGTATATTTATCTCTTTTTACGCTGTAAGCTCACACGAGGCACTACTTGGCTACTTCCGAATACTTATTCTAAGCACATTACAGATACCTCTAATAAAACACAGTCCATTTCTAGACCATCTGACCCTACTAGGGAAAAATGGCTCACCCAACACAGCTGACCTACATTAGCTGCTTGTGTTTCATGTACTATGTCTTATTATGGACTGTTTCTGTCTTACCTATGTGATGTTATGTTCGTTGTGGCTTTTATGTATCAGTGGCTATACAGTTTTTCTAATATAAACCAGGTGCCTGCTCAGCACAAAATTTATTTGCTACAGATTTTTTAAAAACCATGTAGTACACCGCGTAATGTTATCACTGGTTAATTTGATGACTTGAGTATTTGAATTTTTTTCTATGTTTGTCATTACAAATTTCATCTAGTTGCAAACTGTGTGTTGGCGAAGTTGCTTTAGGTGGATTTGTAACTTTGGAGTCCTTTGCATCCACTGTAATTGACACTTCCATCACTTGACACACTTGCAAGTGACAATTACATCAATAGGCATGGCATTTAGTTATGCATGTCACTTTAACTAGTAACAGTAACTCTATTATCACCCTAATGTCATTGTTTGAAGTTCTTATATTTTTTAACCTCACATTGTTAATCACCTCATGAGCTAGGGAACAACCCACCCTTCCCCCATCTCTTGTGTTGCTTTGTTTTCATTTCTACAAAGTTCTATTCAACAGTCATGTAGACTGTACATGTAAAATCTTTGTCACCCAAATTTGTACTCCTTCCATATTGGTATTAGATGATGTTTAGGACAACGACACGGTCTCCAAAAAGTAACTTTGACTTCGTATTTTTACAAAAATATTTATTCAAAAATAATATATATACTTTTCTAAAAATATTTCTCAAGACAAATCTATTCATATGGTTTTCACATTTCTAAACTCAACGACTTAAAAGTTATTTGTGATTTATATTCCCAATGTTTGACTAAAACCTTGTCCAAAACTTCATCTATTTCCTATATGGAGGGAGTATTGAACAGATCTATTTTATTTTGCATTCTGAGTCTAGCAGAAAAATAGAACTTGAGGCACATATTCTGGTGTGTTGTCCACCTGCTTACATATACTTGGAGTAGTCTTTTAATTAATCTTCTAGTATTAACTGAAGCACAACGCAAAGGATTCGATTCTTTAACCTGGTTGGTCGCTATGGAAGGAGCGGAACTGGAGGGTGTATGAGCGGAACCATTCGCGCTTGCCCTCCAAAGGTGTTCATGTGGTATTTATCCAAAAGGGATAGTCTTAACAAGGATAATTTAGCCGTAAACAATGGCACAACAATTTTGAGTTGTTATTTCTGTTCACATAATGAGACCACAATTTTTTATTGTCATCTTGCCAAATTTATCTGGAGAATAATTCTTATCAGCACCCACTAGCGTGGATCACATGTTTCATGGCTATTGCTTGGGATAAGTAAGAAATTTAGATCTCAGATGCAGGTGCAAGTGCTATCTATTAGCCAATTTGGATTTTTTAGGAATGAAGTCATTTTTGACAAGGGACTTGCAGGTACTTTTCAGAGAGACATATTGGATTCGGTTTTGGTCGCAGCTACAGAAGGTGGAGGACCGCCCTGCACTATCTAAGGGATGCAGGATGGTGGAGACTGCAGCCATGGAAATCTTTGTCAAGCATGGGTGGAGTTTCACAAACAGAATTACTATATAATTTGGAGTAAAGTATACGGTCGGCCCCTAAACTATCGTGGGTGTGTCATCCCGGTCCATAAACTCTCAAATCGACCGTTTAGGTCCTCAAACTTGTTCGGCTGTGTCATCCCGGTCCTTAAACTTGCAAAACGCCCATTTAGATCCTCGAACTTATTCCGTTGTATCATCTCGGTCGCTAAACTTGATTTTGAGTCTCATCTGGGTCAAAACATGGCGATTTAAAAACTTCATATAAAAAATATCATAATTTTTATATACAAACTCGAATGAAGACAAACTTTATATCAAACTTGTAGCCCTCGATGTGATCTACAACTTTGTAGTTGAAAAGTTTTTTATTTGAAGTAGTTTTATGTCCCAAAATTTAGTTTAAATTTTAAATTTCAAAAACTATAAACATACCAAAACATTTTTGGGACCCTAAACAGTTTTAATTCAAAAAATTTTCAACTACATAGTTGTAGATCGCGTCGAGGGCTACAATTTTGGTATTAAATTTGTCTTCATTTGAGTTCGTATGAAAAAATTATGAATTATTTTTATATAAAGTTTTTAGATCGCCCTGTTTTGACCCAGATGAGACTCAAAACCAAGTTTGGGGACCAGGATGACACAAGTGAATAAGTTTGAGGACCTAAACAGATGATTTGCAAGTTTAGGGACCGGGATGACACAACCGAACAAGTTTGAGGACCTGAACGGTCGATTTGAGAGTTCATGGACCGGGATGACACACCGCGATAGTTTAAGGACCGGCCGTACACTTTACTCTATAATTTGTTTTTCTATGGTGAGGATCAGGAGTCTTATTTGTTTTTGTCGATGCATCTGCTAGGATATTTGATGAGGACATCACCGTTACATCTACACCAGCAGCACCTTCACCCTAAGCACCACCTTCAGGGCCGATCACTCGGGCTCGTGCAAGAGAGTTGAACTACGTCATGGTGCTAAAGAATGAAGGATATGTGGCTGGATTCGGACTGCGCACGAACGTCAACTTGTGACGGCCGCCACGACTTCATCCGGACTCCATTTTGGGCGATCAATTACTTGATGGAAAGCTTATCAAGTCTACTTTCAGATGGATCCGGACTCACCTTCATATCTTCACCGAGACGGCCGCAATCGTCATTTTGAGTCGGACTGTTTTCTGTCCAAGGTGCTGCGCCACCTTATTTTGGCCCAATGGGCCGTGTATCGAGTTGGGTCCATTAGGGACGCGTCCTAGGGTTGTAGCACGACCCCAACTCCCTTGTGGCCGTGCTATTAAACCCTATAGCCGTCATTAGCATCCTCGAGTTTTGTTTTACATCTAGCTTTAGCTACACCGAACACGCACAAATACGTGCTGTCCTCGTGTGAATCAGAACTCCACCTTCGAGTGATATTAAGATTGCTCGTCTTCTTTTTCTTGTTCGTTCTTTGATTGCGTACAGGAAGTTCTGATCTTGATTGCAACAGGGTCGGTAACCACAGGAGTTGGTTCAGCGATTGCATTGGCGCTTCGGGTTCGCTCGTCGTAGTCGGATCGTGAGGGTCGACTTCCACCAAATCAAAATTATCCTCCACTCACCGAAAGATCGGGCACTCCAGCTCTATCAAGTGGTATCAGCTTTCCAGGTTGATCGGTGAGTTTTTATCGAGTGTTGTTCCATTACCTACAGTCCACAAAAACCAAAAAAAAATTCAGGTTAGACCATTGTCCCAAAACCTTTCTTCGCCTTGCACTTTCTTTCAATAATTTGCGTTGTTGAATTTGTGTGCTTCGCGTTAATTTGTTGCTGGTCACTTTGTGCTTCCGCCGCTTTCCATCTCCACCACCGTCGCCGCCGCCGCCGCCGACGCTGTCCTACCTCGCCACCAGCACCACCGCCGCCGCAATCATCATCACCAGCACCGTTACCCCCTCCAACCGAACCCTACTCGGTTTCGTTCCTTCCCCAAGCCGCACTCCACGCGCCGCCGATCCAACCGAACCCTACTCGGTTTCGTGTTTCTGTTTGAGGAAAGAAAAAAAAGAAAGGAAAGAAAAAAAAGGAAAAAAAAGGAAAGTTCTGAGAAGAAAGACAAAGGAAAGAATTAAAAAAAAAGGAAAGAGCAGTTCGTTTTTGGAAAGTTCGGTTTTTCGTTTGGCAGTTTTGTGTCGTTACGAACACCCGTTTTGTAACGGCCATAACTTTTCGCTCGGATCTCCGATTTCAGCGTTCTTTTTTTTCCCAGAAAGCTTACGAAATTTCCTATACAGGGCACCCCGCGTAGCGCCAGGTGAAGCCAGTTTCGAGGCCAAAAAATGCCGTTTACACAGCGTAACGCGGCCCGAGAGATTTTCTGTTTCTGCAGCCCACTTCCTTGTTGCCTTCCCTTGATCCATCGCGGGTGGCACTTGTTACCAGCAACTTTGTTACGTGTTTAGCACTATTATTCAGCTTTGCATTTATTGTTTGATTGTGCTAATCCTTGACTTGAGTGCAGCCTACCCAGAACTACACATATTCCTACGACGAGCAGACTTTTGTTTCTCCAGGCAATCGCTGCTCCAATCTTTCACAGGTGCCACTTGTTGTCTGCGATCGCCCCTGTTGCTTCGTAAGAACGGATAAGAACTTGATCGCAGCATCTTTGTGAGCTTTCCACCCACACCTTTGTTGTCGTAGGATCTGTTTTCTTGTGTTTGCGCTAACCATGTCAGGAGACGACGACAAGATGGACTCCAAGCTGCAAGGCATGCGAGCAGACCTTGATGGACTTAAAGACGACATAAAGACGCTGCACGAGAAGGTTGATTCCGCGCTCTCTTCATCCAATGAGCGTCTTGACCAGCAGGACCTTGCTCAGACAGCCGCCAAGTGTACATTTGACGCCTTGACGGCCCGGCTTGATGCGATGAACACGACGCTCACGACGATGAACGCGACGCTCACGGACTTGCAGAAGGGCTATGGTGGTGACACGGAATATGAGGATTGAGACCGTCAACCTCGTGCCCGCCGTGTGGTACGTAATCCGGTTAATGATTCATTTGCGAAGATTAAATTTAAGATTCCTACTTTTAATGGCAAGTATGATCCTGCTGCATATCTTGATTGGGAGTTAGAGGTAGAACAAAAATTTTCATGTCATGATATCCCTGCTACGTCTCAAGTTAAGACTGCTATTAGTGAATTTACTGAGTTTGCTTTAATTTGGTGGCGTGAATATAAACTCAAACATCCCACTGCTGTTCCATCTACTTGGGCTCAATTAAAAGCCGCTATGCGACATCGTTTTGTTCCTTCTTATTATGCCCGAGATTTGCTTAACACCATGCAGCGATTCCAGCAAGGCCAACGATCCGTTGAGGAGTATTACCAAGAGTTACAAAAGGGTATGATTCGTTGTGGTTTATTTGAACAGGATGATGCTGCCATGGCACGATTTCGTGGTGGATTGAACATGGAAATTCAGGATATACTTGATTATAAGGAGTATAATGATATGACCACGTTATTTGAATATGCTTGCAAAGCTGAACGTGAAGTGCAGGGACGCCGTTCGAAGACATATACTAACCCTTTTGCAGGAAGAAGCCCGTCGTCCAGCTCTACACCTTCCACTCCAGCACCTTCTACACCTAGCACTACGCCGCGTGAGAAGACGACGAAACTTGCAGCACCTTCGACGAAACCTACACCAGGCGCAGCTTCTTCCTCGGGACGTACACGAGATGTTCGGTGTTTTCGTTGCCAAGGCTTTGGGCACATGATTCGGGACTGTCCCAACACCCGTGCTTTGATTATACGTGACGATGGTGAGTACTCTTCTGCTAGTGATTCCGATGAACCTCACCATACTATGATTGCCACTAACCATGCAGATAATGAGGCGGTCCATGCTACTCCTAGTGACGCAGATAGGTATGAAAGTCTTGTTGTGCAGCGTGTTCTTAGTACACAGGTCGCCCCGCCAGAGAAAAATCAGCGACACACTCTTTTCCATACAAAGGGTGTTGTGCAGGAGCGGTCGATTCGCATCATCATTGACAGTGGTAGCTGCAACAACTTGGCGAGTACAGCGCTGGTCGAGAAGTTGTCCTTACCCACCCATAAGCATCCGCATCCCTATCATATTCAGTGGCTTAATGATGGTGGAAAGATTAAAGTAACACAGTCGGTACGTGTTCCGTTCTCCATAGGTGCCTATTCTGATTTTGTTGATTGTGATGTTATTCCTGTGGAGGCATGTTCTTTGTTACTTGGTAGACCTTGGCAATATGATACTGATAGCTTGCATCATGGTCGTTCGAATCATTATTCTCTCATGTTTAAAGGTCAGAAAATAATTATACATCCCATGACACCTGAACAAATTGTTAAAGATGACCTTGCTCGAGCCGCTAAAAATGGTAAACAACTTGTACCATCACCTTCTGAAATCAAGTTGAATGCGTCTGTTTTATTTGCTACACGTGCTGATTTTGTTGATCTTTGTGTTGATGAGCTACCTTGTTATGCACTTGTATGTTCTAGTGTGCTCGTTTCACTTGATGATGTACCATCTTTGGATATTCCCCCTGCAGTTGCTAACATTTTGCAGGAGTACGCTGATGTTTTTCCCAAAGATTTACCATCGGGACTACCTCCACTTCGTGGCATTGAGCACCAGATCGACTTCATTCCCGGCGCACAGCTTCCGAATCGCGCCCCGTACCGCACAAATCCCGACGAGACGAAAGAGATTCAGCGCCAGGTCCAGACGTTGCTTGACAAAGGGTACATTCGTGAGTCTCTTAGTCCTTGCTCCGTTCCAGAGTTACTTGTTCCAAAGAAGGATGGAACGTGGCGTATGTGTGTAGATTGTCGTGCTATTAATAACATCACTATTCGTTATCGATATCCTATACCACGCATTGATGATATGCTAGATGAGCTTAGTGGTGCCATTATTTTTACTAAGATTGATTTGCGTAGTGGTTACCATCAGATTCGAATGAAATTGGGCGATGAATGGAAAACAGCTTTTAAAACTAAATTTGGTTTATATGAATGGTTGGTTATGCCGTTTGGTTTGACTAATGCTCCCAGCACTTTTATGCGTTTGATGAATGAAGTCCTCAGGCCTTTCATAGGTTTGTTTGTTGTTGTATATTTTGATGATATCTTGATTTACAGCAAGTCTATGGAAGAGCATTTCGAACATTTGCGTGCTGTTTTTAATGCGTTGCGTGCAGCTCACTTGTTTGCTAACATGGAAAAATGCATCTTCTGCACACAACGTGTTTCGTTTCTTGGTTATGTTGTTACTCCACAGGGTATTGAGGTGGATAGCAGCAAGATTGATGCAATTCGGGAATGGCCTACACCGACGACGGCTACGCAGATTCGGAGTTTTCTTGGGCTTGCAGGTTTCTACCGTCGATTCGTACGAGATTTTAGCTCTATTGCAGCACCTCTACATGAGCTTACAAAGAAAGGTGTGCCTTTTACTTGAACTGATTCCCAGGAGCTCGCCTTCACTACATTGAAAGATAAGTTAACACATGCTCCTCTTTTGCAATTGCCTGATTTTGGTAAAATATTTGAGCTCGAATGTGATGCTAGTGGTATTGGGTTAGGTGCTGTTCTGTTACAAGAAGGAAAACCGGTTGCTTATTTCAGTGAAAAATTAAGCGGTGCTAGTTTGAAATATTCTACTTATGATAAAGAACTTTATGCTTTAGTGCGTACCTTGCAAACGTGGCAGCACTATCTCTGGCATCGTGAGTTTATAATCCATTCTGATCATGAGGCTTTAAAACATATTCGTACCCAAACTAATCTGAACCGTCGTCATGCTAATTGGGTAGAATTCATTGAGTCTTTTCCTTACATCATTAAACACAAGAACGGGAAGGACAATGTGATTGCTGATGCTTTGTCTCGCCGATATAATATGCTGTCACATTTGGATTTTAAAATTTTTGGTTTACACACTATGAAGGATCAATATGTCGATGATAATGATTTTAAAGATGCTTATAAACATTGTATGACTGGTAAACCATGGGGGAAATTTCACATGCAGGATGGGTTCCTGTTTCGCGCTAACAAGCTGTGTATTCCAGCTAGCTCGGTTCGTCTTTGTTGTTACAGGAAGCTCATGGAGGCGGACTAATGGGACATTTTGGCGTTTACAAAACGCTTGAGGTGCTGGCCACCCACTTCTTTTGGCCTCGGATGCGTCCTGATGTTGAGCGCTTGGTTGCACGATGCACTACATGTCAAAAGGCTAAGTCACGTTTGAACAACCATGGTTTGTATATGCCTTTGCCTGTCCCTACATTACATTGGCTTGATATTTCTATGGACTTTGTTTTGGGATTGCCTAGAACTAAGAAGGGGAGGGATAGCATTTTTGTGGTTGTTGATAGATTCTCTAAAATGGCTCATTTCATTCCTTGTCATAAAACTGATGATGCTAGTAATGTTGCTGAATTGTTCTTTAAGGAGATTATTCGTTTACATGGTGTTCCTAAAACAATTGTGTCTGATCGTGATGCTAAGTTTCTAAGTCACTTTTGGAGATCTCTTTGGAACAAATTAGGCACTAAATTGCTGTTTAGCACAACTTGTCACCCACAAACTGATGGACAAACTGAAGTGGTCAATAGAACTTTGTCAACCATGCTTAGGGCTGTTTTGGATAAAAATCTGAACCGTTGGAAAGATTGTTTACCTTATGTTGAGTTTGCTTATAATCATGCAACACATTCTTCTACAAAGATGTGCCCTTTTCAGATTGTTTATGGTTATATTCCTCGGGCGCCTATTGATTTATTTTCGCTTGATGCTGTGGACGTCCCACATATTGATGCCGTTGAACATGTTGACCATATGATTAACCTACATGAACAAACACAACAAACCATTGCTGCTACTAATGCTAAGTATCAAGTTGCTGGTAGTAAAGGAAGAAAACATGTTACTTTTGAACCTGGTGATATGGTTTGGTTGCATTTGAGGAAGGATCGTTTTCCTACTTTGCGTCGTTCTAAATTAATGCCTCGTGCTGCTGGTCCATTTAAAGTGCTAACCAAGATTAATGATAATGCTTATGTCCTTGACCTGCCTGCGGAGTTTGGTGTTTCCACTAGTTTTAATGTTGCAGATTTGAAACCATATGCGGGCGAGGATGAGGAGTTGCCGTCGAGGACGACTTCAGTTCAAGAAGGGGAGGATGATGAGGACATCACCGTTACATCTACACCAGCAGCACCTTCACCCCAAGCACCACCTTCAGGGCCGATCACTCGGGCTCGTGCAAGAGAGTTGAACTACGTCATGGTGCTAAAGAATGAAGGATATGTGGCTGGATTCGGACTGCGCACGAACGTCAACTTTTGACGGCCGCCACGACTTCATCCGGACTCCGTTTTGGGCGATCAAGTACTTGATGGAAAGCTTATCAAGTCTACTTTCAGTTGGATCTGGACTCACCTTCATATCTTCACCGAGGCGGCCGCAATCGTCATTTTGAGTCGGACTATTTTCTGTCCAAGGTGCTGCGCCACCTTATTTTGGCCCAATGGGCCGTGTATCGAGTTGGGTCCATTAGGGACGCGTCCTAGGGTTGTAGCACGACCCCAACTCCCTTGTGGCCGTGCTATTAAACCCTATAGCCGTCATTAGCATCCTCGAGTTTTGTTTTACATCTAGCTTTAGCTACACCGAACACGCACAAATACGTGCTGTCCTCGTGTGAATCAGAACTCCACCTTCGAGTGATATTAAGATTGCTCGTCTTCTTTTTCTTGTTCGTT
Source organism: Urochloa ruziziensis (assembly GCA_015476505.1). Classification (NCBI taxonomy): domain Eukaryota; kingdom Viridiplantae; phylum Streptophyta; class Magnoliopsida; order Poales; family Poaceae; genus Urochloa; species Urochloa ruziziensis. The sequence continues at coordinate 12,231,693 of CM027122.1, read as the reverse complement.
CTTTGATTGCGTACAGGAAGTTCTGATCTTGATTGCAACAGGGTCGGTAACCACAGGGAGTTGGTTCAGCGATTGCATTGGCGCTTCGGGTTCGCTCGTCGTAGTCGGATCATGAGGGTCGACTTCCACCAAATCAAAATTATCCTCCACTCACCGAAAGATCGGACACTCCAGCTCTATCAATATTAATATTTATTTTTTCTAAAAAAATTAGAAGAGGCAAAGCTCTAGGCTCATGCAGCTTTCACGTGACTTCTTTTAAATGTGCTGGCCGACTTGTCGTAGTTAGCTCTTTCTCTTTCTTGGTTAGGCTCTCTGTTAGTTCACATGACTTCTTTTAAATGCGTTGGCCGACTTGTCGTAGTTGGCTCTCTCTCTTTCTTGGTTAGGCTCTCTATTAGTTCCTTTTCGTTCGGGCATGACGCGCCTCCTTTGTAATTGAACTTTGTACTTTGCACCATTGTGTTATTTCCTTTGCACGTTCTCAAAAGAGGTGCACGGATTCACTTTGTCTACTCTCCCTCCCCCCGCAGGGCGACGGTGGGGCTCCCGGCACTGCCGTTTCCGGGCCTCCGTCCCACCCCCTCTCTTCCTCGTTGTCGTCCGACCGGGCCACCGGAAGCCCAACGGCCAGCGAGGAAGGCGACAGCGGGGCAAATCGGCCGGTGCAGGCCTCAGCGGCGATGGCTGGGCGACATGTTGGGGCCGGGACGGCGTAGATCCGACTTCCCCGTGCCAGGATCTGCTGCCTAGCCCGTCCCCATCCCCTCAAGGGTTTTCCTTGCTCGGCGGCGACCTGAGCGGGGCACGGCGAGTGCAGGCGCAACCGGCGCAAGGTGGTGGAGGCATGCCGCGGCGACGACTGGCGCGAGACCGCGGTGGCAGAGGCAGGGCTATTCAACGGCGGCCGGTGCGGGGCCGTGAGCGAGGAGGCAGCGGCCAGCCTGCACGATGACTGCACGACGGCGACGGCTAGTGGGCCGGGCCAACCAGGATCGATACATTACGTCTTCGGATCCACCACGGCCTAGTTTTCAGAATTCGTTTCATTTTCTTTATCGTGTCCAGGCCACCTAAAAATGTGCATCATACCCCGGACGGATTGCCTTCGTTTTGCTGCTGCTGAACATCATTCTGGTGTTGTTGACGACTAGCACAATGACACATGTCACAGGTACGTGTTTTAAGAAAAATATAGCGTGAAAAAAATCCTAATGGCTGACATGTAGCATGAGAAATAGTTTTGGCTGCTCACGTACATGACCCTTGAGCCCACGTGTCAGACCAATGGCTCCACTTGTCAGATTTGACGAATCATATCTTTTGTGTATAAAAATCTTATATCTAAAAGTATCTTAGCATCACAAAAAAATATATTTAGAAGTATCTTAGCAGAATTTGTAGGACTTTTATATTAATTTATTGGAAGCATTACATCCTCAAGCCTAGGCAATGTAATATATTTTTAGAGGTTGTCTATTACACTATGTTTTCCTCCCCACACTCGATATTTTTTTTTACTTCTAGATCTTGATCAGACGGTAGGTAACCCTCTTTCAACCTTGAACCATCTTTAATCTCCAACGAATTGATTTTCTTTCGCCACGGGGCCTCCACCCTGCCACGACAGGCTGGCTAAGGTCTCGCCGGAGCCTGGAGACCTTGAGGCGCACAGGTGAGACCCTTAGCTCGCATGGAGAGCAGCCTTTCTATCCCTTGCTAACGGCCACCAGTGTCAATGAGGCCTCCATCCCTACTTGATTCAACCAGCCTTTCCACAACTTGGCAGGCGGCGCCAACAGATTCAGCTCGTTTGTCTTATCGGTACAACCTAACCGATTCAGCTGCTTCACACAATATTATTGAATCAACTTCAGACCAGCCAAAATCAACCGACTTTTCAGCTCAGCCCACCCAAGTGAACAAGGATATATCATTGTCATCACGCCGCTCGCAGCCTTCTAAGTTTGGCAATGGAAAAGCTAGCTAGAGCCAACTCCCAAACCCAAACCCCTAAACCTCGTCAGAGATAGAGAAAGAGGTGGCACGGCCTTAGGCCACTCTGAGTGGAGGGTGTCATTGCACGGTTGTCAAGACTGAAACTTTGAGAACTGTGTCAGAGGAGTGTGATTACCATGACATCCTCTCATCCCATGACACTCCTCTCATAAATAACTCTGTCATGTCAACAAATTTGTTGATGTGGTATGATATTTAATGCTCATGAGTCATGACACTTTCCGTCGAGACTCGCCTTATATTGGCGAGAGGAGACCGAGGAAGAAGCAAAATCCGGGTGTGGCAAGGAAAACACTCATACAGAATAGCATTTCCCTCACACAACATGATCTGCTTGGCGATTCAATCATGGATGTTACGCACAGAAGGAATTTATGTTGACATGAACTGAACCCTCTTAATCAGATCATCACTAGAGCAGTTCAATTTGATCAATTGCTTCCTAAGGATAGGCAGCAAATAGGATACATTTCATCTAGATTTATTCACCCAGCTACATGTTCTGATTGTGCTACTCCCAGCGCAGCCGCTGACCGTACAAAGGCGGCGCGCGCCTAGAGCCGCGGCCGTGCAGCCGCCGGCCCGGCGCCATGGTCCTTGACCTTACTCCACACCTTGGGCCACACGGCCTTCCTGATCTCGGCCACGACCTCCCCGTCCCACCCCCTCGCCGCGAGCCGCTCGGCCTCCGCGACGGCCGCGGCCACGACGTCCTCGACGCCGCCGTCGACGGCCGCGTCCACGATGCCCCGGCGCACGGCCTCGGCCGCCGTCATCTTGTCCCCGCGCAGCAGCAGGTCCCTCCTCGCCGCCGCGTCGGGGACCTTCTCCCGGATCAGCTCGGCGAAGAAGTCAACGATCTTGATCCCGGCGTCGACCTCGCTCATGTAGAGGAACCCGCGGGAGCCGCGCATGACGACGGCGTCGTGCGCGAGCGCCAGCGCGCACCCGGCCGCCGCGGCGTGCCCCGTCACGGCGGCGACCGTAGGCACTGGCAGCGCGAGGAGGTCGGCGACGAGCGCGCGGAACCCGCCGTCCATGGTGGCGTGGAGGTGGGGCGGCGCCGTGCGCACCCACGCCTGGTCGAAGCCGTTGGAGAAGTACTTCCCCTCGGCGGCGAGGACGAGCGCGCCGGCGCCGTCGGAGGCGGCGACGGCGGAGCGGATGGCGGCCAGGAGGGCCGGGTTGAGGCGGTGGTCGCCGGCGCCGGTGATGGTGATGAGGTGCACGCGGCCGCGCCTCTCGACGGCGCACAGGTCCTTGCTCTCCATCTGGGGATCCGGCCGGCCGGCCGCCGTGAGCCCGTGAGCTTGAGGGGGATGGTGTGTGGAAAGAAATGTTCTCTGAATGGCTGCGTTATCAACGCCCTGTGCTGTGAAAAAAAAGAAGTATAGCTTTCTGGCGTTCTCTCTGATGAATCAACTCTCTTTGTTAAATAATGGACAGAGTTTGAGATGAGCAGCCTAATGACGCATCTGGCTGCTAACTTTCCCATATTAGACGGAGGATTAGCGATAAAACAGAAGATGTTATTAAATTGGTCCATGTTTAATTCATTTGAAATGTGCACAGTGCAGACCAACTTGACATGATTTTGGAAACAAATTCTGCTCTGTTCAGTACCGTTCATATGGTGTTCAGGAATCAGGACGTCAGTATCGCAGTCCAGTCCGCACAGCTACGTGCATCATGTTCATTTCAGCCGGCCCATGTTTAGTTTCAAAATAAATTTTTTCACCCATCACATCAAAACAGAATTTTAAACACATGGAGTATTAAATGTAGACGAAAAATGCAAAAAGTTACATGGATATTATCTAATGAGCCTACTTAATCCATGATTTGCAAAATGCTACAGTAACCATCCGCTAATTATGAATTAAATACTCTCTCATTATCATTGTTAGATTCGTCTCGAGATTTCCATTCTCTATGTAAGTTTTCACATGTTTTGTCTACATTTACTACTCCTAAATCGGTAAAATCAAAACCTGAAATCTTTCCACCGAAAACATTTCGGGACCTAAACACGGACACGAGGTGGACCATTTCCCGTAGTCTACTGGAGCTCGACTCTTTGAGAATTGAGATCCTATACGTTGGTCACTGGTTCGAAGCCTCCAAATCGGCCACCTTAAGTTTTGTGCTGGCAAAACGAGGTTGTACCAAACAAGTGAACTACCACGAGGTAATTGTAGAAGATTAGGAGTGAAACACATAGACAAGTTAGCGATGGAGCGAGAGGCGGGGGCATTCCGCATTCCTGGGCTAACCGACGGGACAATTGAGCACCCACTAAACACACTGCCACTCGATTCTACATGAAACACGAGCATGTAGCACATGATATCTTTGAAAAACGTGTTCCATTGATCATTGCATTAAGAACAAAAGGCATGGTTTCTTCCTAAAACAGTAAATAAAACTTACAAAAGATAGCAGAACGAATTTAGTTCGAATGGGCATCAATATTCAATACTGCTTCTGGCACGAACTGGAATAGTGACTTAAAAGAATCAGTAGGCGGATTTGAAGCGCTCCCAAAAAATGCCATTGATCAGAGCGGGCTGCAAATAAACTTACGTGACATGCCATGTAAGATAAGGACTAGATTGTTAACATTCGATTCTACAAGAAACACGAGCATGTAGCACAAGATATCTTTGAAATGACGTGTTCCATTGATCATTTCATCAACTTAAAGATGAACTTAACGTGCACAATTCTTAAGTAGGCGGATTTGAAGCTCTCCAAATAAATAAATGCCACTAATCAGAGCTAGCAGCGATCAACCGGACCTGTAGAAGGGGAACACACGGAAGCGGCCGTAGAGCGCGCCGTCGTCCCGGTAGAGGCTGGCGAGCTGGACCTTTTCGCCGCTAACGAGGTCGTAGCGCAGCAGGAACTTGTCCTTGTCGACGACGATGGAGTCGGTGCACGCGCCGGCGAAGTCCAGCGCCATCTCGTGCCCCCACAGCATGTTGAAGTAGTACGTTGACATGCCCTCCACCACCGCCTCGTGCACGCGCCGCCACGCCGCCGCCGCCCCGGCGCCGGCGTCCATGACCCACACGCCGTGGACGCCCTCGACGCCGTCGTGTGGGAGCATGTTGGAGCTCTCCTCGTCGCGGATGTCGAACGCGCACATCCGGAGGCGCCCGCCGACCGACCCCAGCGACCGCCACGCCCGGCCCTTGGACTCCTCCGCCTCCGGCGGCTCGCCGACCACCGACGCGCGGCCGCGGGCGGCGTCGTAGCGGACGACGTGGCCGCGGCGCCGGCACAACCAGTAGAAGCACGCGCCGACGCGGATCCCCGGGGACGCGACGCCGCCGAGCCGCCGCGCCGCGCCCTGCGCTCCGGGCACGTCCGCCGCCTCCCACCTCCCCGTCGCCGATGAGAAGGTCTCCGCGCGGAGGCGGCGGCGGCGCGCGCGGGAGAGCACCACCACGGTGAAGGAGACCCGCCCGGCCGCCGCGTCGAGGTCGTAGTGGAGACCCGTGGCCGTGTCTTTCGTCGGCGAGGTGGGCGGCGGCGGGAGCGCCAGCCATCGGTTGGCGGCCGCGTCGCAGACGTAGTAGCGGGTGCGGCTGCGCCCCAGCAGCAGCCTCCCGTGCGATGCCACGAAGGAGATGTCGAGCATGGGGACGGTGCACTCGAAGAACACGACGTAGTCTGGCACCGGCGAGGTCGCCGGCGGCGGCGCGGCTTCCTCACTTGCAGGGACGGCCGCCTCCTCTGCTTCGTCCACCGAGCCGTCATTCTCCGACTTATGATCAGGATCTTCAACGGCGGAATTGCCGTCGCCGGCGTCGTCGTCAACGGCGCCGCCACCGGACAGTTCATCAGGATCTTCATTGGCATCGTCGGAATAGAGGCTGCTGAGTATGAAGTTGTCCGTGGCTGTGTCACAAAGACCAGGCATCGGTGGCTTGATCTTGTGGCGAGATCGAGGCTCGTCGGACTTGTACTTGGGGTCGAGGGGGAGGTTGAGGTTGAGATGGAAGGCGTCGGCGGGGTCGGTGGGCACGAGGGTGAGGTGGGTGTACCCGACCTTGCGCCGGGGCTGGAGGATGAGCGCGCGGGGGAGGTCTTCGTCGACGAGGGACGGCGGCGTCGGCCGGGGGAAGAGGTGCCGGGACAGGAACGCCGGCCCGGAGATGATCTCGCGCCACCGCGGGCACACGAGGGTGAGCCGGTACGCGTCTTTGCTCGGCAGGCGGTGCAGGATGTCGGACACGACGCCGTCGTCCAGGTGCGGCGCCACCATGGGCGGGACCTCTTCTCCGCCGCCGCCGTCGCCGCCCGAAGTGATCGCTTGCGTCGCCGCCATGGCACGCCACGTGGAGACGATCAGCCAGCTAGAGTTGATCTAGCGTTCAGAACGGCCTGTACTATTTATTTTTTATGGAAAAAGAAAACGTGACGGTTACGAAAACATGGGTGCCGAGTCTTTAGCGGCGAATGGCGGCGTGCGGTGGAGCCGTGGAGGCCGGCGAGCGCCGCGACGGCGCCGGCGAGTCGGCGGCGGCCGGCCGGGGAGGACGGATGAGGCGAGCCTACCCGAACCAGGGGTATTTCTACAAATAATCGGATCGCGATCCAAACCAGGGGGCACTTTATAAAATACCGGGAGCTAATTGAAAATATTCGGATCGCGATTATTAATCGCGATCCGAATTAGGGGTCTATTTGTAAATTGACGAGGGCTATTTGCTAATATTTGGATCGCCATTATTGACCGCGATCGGGAGCCTGTCTGCAAATACTCTGTGCCGGCGGGCGCTGCCGCCGGCGAACTCCGGTGCCTCTCACGTCCCACCACCGTTCTTTGCGCGCTCCCCTCCGTCGAGTTCCTCCGGATCCCCTTGCACGCCGACGCCGCCTCTGCCTAGGCCACGCTATGGGTAACGGATCGAGCTCGCCGGCGCCACGACCAAGTCTCCCTGCGCGGCTGCGCCTCGCCGTCGCTGGCTGCCCTGACCTCAAGCGCGCGTGCTCCGGAGACTGACCGGCTACGATTTTGAATCTGTCCGCGATTTTGAAGCTTGGAAATGGAAATGGGATGACCTGCTCGCCATCGTTCATCCCCTTCCCCTCGGCTCCTCGCCCGACGGCCGGGGCCGACAGGCTCAGCCACCGGACGACGGTGATCCCAGCCCCAAGCCCCCTGTTGGATATGATCCGAATTATAACGTGTGTCTTGTGGGGACGCCTGGAGGGCCCACGGTTCGGGTTGTATGTTTAGCGGATTTGTTTCCGTATTTGACTGCAGTCAGTTTAGTCCACCTATATCTACATCTTGTAAGCCGCAAGGGATGAGAAGACGACTCATTGTATTCCCTGCGTTGTAACTCTCTCATTATAGTGAAGATCGCCGGTTGGCGCCCGTGGTTTTTTTCCCGCAAGGGTTTTCCACGTTAAATCTGTGTCTCGTGTTCGATCTTGTTTACGCATTATTTGCTAACAAGTGGTATCAAGAGCTTGGCACGAGATTGTGAAAAAAAAATTAGGGTTTCAGTCCCTGTTTGTGCGCCGCCACCGTTCGCGAGAACCTGTTTCGCTTCGTGCTTGGCGTCTAGCCCTAGGTGTGTCGAAGGACGGAATTAATTCCGTGTCGCCGTCGGTGAAAACTGACGGGCTGCTTCTCGTCTGCGATTCGGTGCTGGCATCGACTCTGAGGCAGATTCGACGTTTCAATCGCCTTCTCCGAGTCAAAGTCGTCGGCTCGGGTTCCATCTACAAATTCTGCTGCGCCGTTGTTGCTGCCGAGGTCCAGGCTCAGGAAAAATTCGTGCCGCTGTTTTTTTCTTTTCTGCCAAGTGCAGATCGGAGTTGCTGTGCACGTACAGTACATCGAGCGGAGGTCAGAGCCGCTGTGTTCTTTGCGCTGAAATTGATTTGGTACAATTCTGCTACGTGCACACGAGAGATCTACCAGGAGGTTCCATTAGCTCTTTGCTAATTGTACACAGCAGGTGTACACGAGGCTGCAGGTTTTATTCTAGGGTTCCATATTATACCTAGATTATTTACTGCAGATTATTTCTCTGGTTATTTTTCTCAATGGCTTCTATGAAGTATGATATTCCACTGCTGGATCGAGATACAAGGTTCGCTCTATGGCAAGTCAAGATGCGAGCTGTTTTAGCGCAAGCTGATTTAGATGATGCGCTTGAAAAATTCGGGAACAAGGATTCAAAGACTTGGACCGATGATGAGAGGAGAAAAGATCGTAAGGCCTTGTCTCATATTCATCTTCATCTTTCAAATAATATTTTGCAAGAGGTTTTGCAGGAGAAAACTGCAGCTGCTTTATGGCTCAAGTTGGAGTCAATTTGCATGTCTAAAGATTTGACAAGCAAGATGCATATGAAGATGAAATTGTATACGCACAAGTTGCAAGAAGGTGGCTCTGTTCTTAACCATCTTTCGGCCTTTAAGGAGATCGTTGCTGACCTACAGTCTATGGAGGTAATCTATGATGATGAGGATTTGGGTCTTATTCTTCTGTGCTCACTGCCTAGTTCCTTTGCAAACTTCAGAGATACTATTCTATATAGTCGTGATTCTCTAACCATCAGTGATGTTTATGAGGCATTGCAAGCCAAAGAAAAGATGAAACAGATGGTGTCTTCTGAAGGTTCCGCTTCTACTGGAGAAGCTTTGTCTGTTCGTGGCAGGACACAGAAGAGTTCTAACAATGGTTATAGAGGCAAGAGCTCGAATGGCTATAGGGGCCGTTCAAAGTCTAGAGGCAAGGATGACAAATTCTGTAAGTATTGCAAGAAAGACACTCATTTTATTTCTGAGTGTTATAAATTGAAGAACAAAGAGAAGAGAACTGGCACATATAGACCGAAAGGTAAATCTGATGATGAAGGTAATGCTTCTGTTGCTGCCACAAATGGTAATTCTGATGGTGGAGATGTTCTTGTTGCTTTTGCTGGATGTGCAAATAGTGGTGATGAATGGATTCTTGATTCCGCTGCTTCCTTTCATATGTGCATTAATAAAGATTGGTTCATCACTTATGATTCTGTTCAAGGTGGTTCTGTTCGAATGGGTGATGATAGATCACATCACATTATAGGCATTGGATCTGTTCAGATTAAGATGCATGATGGTATTATCAGAACTTTGACAAATGTGAGACACATTCCAACTATGAGCAAGAATTTAATCTCTTTGAGTACTCTTGATGGCAAAGGGTACAAGTACTCCGGTGGAGATGGAGTTTTGAAAGTGTCAAAAGGTTCTCTTATTGTGATGAAAGGTGATTTGAAATCTGCAAATTTGTACCGTCTTCGTGGTACTACAATTACAGGTGATGCCGCTGTAATTTCTAATTCATTATCTACTTCTGATGCTACTAATCTTTGGCATATGCGTCTTGGGCATATGAGTGAGCTTGGCTTGGCAGTGTTAAGTAAGAGAGGTCTTCTCGATGGGCATAGCATCAGCAAGTTGAATTTCTGTGAGCATTGTGTGTTTGGCAAACACAAAAGGGTAAATTTAATACCTCTACTCATTCAAGTAAAGGTATGCTTGATTATGTGCATTCTGATTTATGGGGACCATCTCGCAAGCCTTCTCTTGGTGGTGCTCGTTATATGTTGACCATTATTGATGATTATTCTAGAAAGGTATGGCCTTATTTCTTGAAAGATAAATCAGAAGCATTTTCAGCATTTAAAGAGTGGAAGACTATGGTTGAAAACCAAACTGAAAAGAAGGTTAAAAAGCTTCGTACTGATAATGGTATGGAATTCTGTTCACACGAGTTTAAAGCATATTGCAAAGCTGAAGGCATTGTTAGGCATTACACCGTTCCTTATACACCTCAACAGAATGGTGTAGCCGAGCGTATGAACAGGACTATCATCTCTAAGGCTCGTTGCATGTTGTCTAATTCTGGCTTGAATAGACGTTTTTGGGCTGAAGCTGCTTCCACTGCTTGCTATCTTGTTAATCGTTCACCCAGCATTCCTATTGATAAGAAAACTCCAATTGAGGTATGGTCTGGTTCTCCTGCTGATTATTCGCAATTGAGAGTTTTTGGCTGTACTGCTTATGCTCATGTTGATAATGGTAAATTAGAGCCTAGAGCTATTAAGTGCATCTTTCTTGGTTATCAACCTGGTGTTAAAGGTTATAAATTGTGGAATCCACAAACTCAGAAGGTTGTGATTAGCAGGAATGTTATCTTTAATGAATCTGTTATGTTGCCTGACAACCTATCTACTAGTGCTCCTGTTCAGCAGAAAACAAGTGTGCAGGTGGAGCATTTTATTGATTCTGATCATACATCAGAAAATGATAGTGTTGCTGTACAAGAAGCACCTATTGATGATAATTTACCAATTGTTGATGATTCTTCTGTTGTTGAGCATTCTTCTCCAGTTGTGCAGCCTCCACAACATTCTATTGCAGCTGATAAGCCCAAAAGGGTTTCTAAGCCAAGAAAAAGATTAATTGAAGAATGCAATATTGCTTATGCTTTAAGCGTTGCAGAAGAGATTGAAGGTGCAGAACCTTCTAATTATTTTGAGGCTATTACTTCTGCTGATTCTAACAATTGGATGACCGCTATGCAAGATGAGATGGAGTCGCTTGAAAAGAATGGTACTTGGGATTTAGTAAAATTGCCCAAGAATAAAAGCCTGTTCGTTGCAAATGGATTTTCAAAATGAAGGAGGGTATTTCTCCGGTTGAGCCAGCGAGGTATAAGGCAAGGTTGGTTGCTAAAGGCTATAGCCAAATTCCAGGTATTGATTTTAATGATGTCTTTTCCCCAGTTGTGAAGCATAGTTCTATTCGCACTCTTTTGAGTATTGTTGCTATGCATGATTATGAGCTTGAGCAGTTAGATGTTAAAACTGCGTTCTTACATGGGGAGTTAGAAGAGGACATTTATATGGACCAACCTGAAGGTTTTATTGTTCCTGGAAAAGAAAACCTTGTGTGTAGATTAAAGAAATCCCTTTATGGCTTGAAACAATCTCCTAGGCAATGGTATAAGAGATTTGACTCGTTTATGCTCTCTCATGGTTTTAAGCGGTCTGATTATGATAGCTGTGTTTATTTGAAGACAGTTAATGGTTCAGCTATTTATTTGCTTCTTTACGTTGATGATATGTTGATTGCTGCTAAAGATAAATCAGAAATAGTGAAATTGAAGGCACAATTGAGTAAAGCATTTGAGATGAAGGACTTGGGTGCAGCTAAGAAAATTCTTGGTATGGAAATTATCAGAGATAGAAAATCTGGTATGTTATACCTCTCTCAGCGAGGTTATATTGAAAAGGTTCTTCGTCGTTTTAATATGCATGATGCAAAACCAGTGAGTACTCCATTAGCTGCACATTTCAAATTATCCTCTGATTTATGTCCAGTGTCAGATGAAGAAATCGAATACATGTCTAAAGTCCCATATTCGAGTGGAGTTGGTTCACTTATGTATGCCATGGTTTGTTCTCGTCCTGATTTATCTCATGCATTGAGTGTTGTCAGTAGATACATGGCTAATCCTGGCAAAGAGCATTGGAGAGCTGTTCAGTGGATTTTCAGATATCTTCGAGGTACTTCTAGTGCTTGTTTGCAGTTTGGGAAATCTAGAGATGGACTCGTTGGTTATGTTGATTCTGATTTTGCTGGTGATTTGGATAAGAGGAGGTCTCTCACAGGTTATGTTTTCACCATTGGTGGTTGTGCTGTTAGTTGGAAAGCAAGTTTGCAGGCTACTGTTGCTTTGTCCACTACTGAAGCTGAGTATATGGCTGTTTCTGATTCTTGTAAGGAAGCTATTTGGTTGAGAGGTTTATACTCTGAACTTTGCGGGGTTTCTTCTTGCACTACTATACATTGTGATAGCCAAAGTGCTATTTGTCTCACTAAAGATCAGATGTTTCATGAAAGAACAAAGCACATTGCTGTGAGATATCATTTTATTCGAGGCGTTATTGCTCAAGGTGAAGTTAAGGTATGCAAGATAAGTACTCATGACAATCCCGCTGATATGATGACTAAGCCTGTTCCTACAGCTAAGTTTGAGCTATGCTCACGCTTAGTTGGTATTAAAGTTTGAAGTCCTAGTGACTTTCGGCGTCGGTGATTAATTATTATTGAAGTGAGTTCATTGTTGATACTTCATTTGCTACAAGATGGAATTCGTCTCAAGGTGGAGTTTGTTGGATATGATCCGAATTATAACGTGTGTCTTGTGGGGACGCCTGGAGGGCCCACGGTTCGGGTTGTATGTTTAGCGGATTTGTTTCCGTATTTGACTGCAGTCAGTTTAGTCCACCTATATCTACATCTTGTAAGCCGCAAGGGATGAGAAGACGACTCATTGTATTCCCTGCGTTGTAACTCTCTCATTATAGTGAAGATCGCCGGTTGGCGCCCGTGGTTTTTTTCCCGCAAGGGTTTTCCACGTTAAATCTGTGTCTCGTGTTCGATCTTGTTTACGCATTATTTGCTAACACCCCCAACTACACACAGGCTGGCCGGAAGTGTGCGCAGCAATCAATGATGTTCTCCAATTGAGCCTATTCTCCAGTGTTTCAGTGCTGGTCTCTGCAACTTTCAGATGGTGTTTGATGTTCCTCCGACTCCGAGTGTGTGCTTAGAGCTGCATCCACCATGGTCACCGCTGATGTTAGCACAGGTCCCTGGTAACAATATGATGCAACGTCCAATGCCATGGCCCTTCAAGATCAGCTGGCAAGGTGTGTTGGTGCAGTCGAATACACCATGGCCAACTCATGGATGGATAAATCATGGATAAAGACAGTGGTTCCTAATTCTGTGCATATACTGGTGGTTGCTAGAATAAGACCAGAGCTTGTGATGTGCTTTCATAGTGAGCAGAGTGTTGATTATATACTTTCTTGTTCTGGTGTTCAGCTTGGAAGGTGCTTGCTTGAATTATCTGACAATGTAAACAGGTCGAGTGCGGATAACAAGGATTGGTGGCAATCTGTGCTTGTTTCAAGATTACATATGGCACTAAGTGCTATTTGGTGGCGTACTGTTATTCTCAGTTTCACTAGATACATCAAGTCAATGCTCATTTGGTTGCTGCCTTTCCGGATGGCAAGTGGCTCCATTTTACTGGGTTCAGTAGCAGGTAAATGGAGAACAGGGTTGTCACCAGAACCTTGGCCACCACATGTTAGCGACAATATCATTTGCAACGAAGAAGAATTCTGGCACAGACATTGGTTATTCAAATGCAATCAGCATGGTGTGTTTGTGCAGCAGACAACTCATTAGCCACTACCAAGTTGGGACCTCGGTTCTTGAAAGCCCTATAATTGAGTTATCTTTGGAACGTTCAGTAAAGGAAGAAGTTGAATTGGACAATTTATTAGACACACACTGGAATTTCTACAACAAATTCAGTTGGAAATATAGTTCTGGGGTCAAGTGGTTTATTTTCTGTAATAATCAAGATGACCAGTTTCAAGACCAACTCGTGCATGTATTGTTAGCACCGGTCGGTTTATTGACAGAGTGGTGCTTTCACAATGAGAAGATACGGGAACACATGGAACTGGACCATATGCTTGAGCCACTTGAAAATGCAACACAAGTCGATGGTTGTTTCGTTGCAGTTTGCAAAGAAGCAAGACGCTCAGGACCAGACTCTACACACCAAGATGAGGCTGCATATATTTCTGGTCCACAATTGCATCTTGATTTCACACCACCAGCTCTAACTTATGAAAGTTTCACCACGTCATATAATGCTATTGGAAGGGATTTAGGTGTTGGCAACATAATCCTGCTAAAGTAGTTGCCATTGTGGCAGAAACAAGGTGATGCACCATTGACTACCAGAGTTGTGACATTGCTCTTGCAGCCATGGTGGTGGTGCAGAAATTCAAAATCTTCATGCATTTCAGATAATGGAACTTGGATACTGCATTTCTGTATTCTGAAGAGGTGGCTATTGCAAGCCATAACATTGAGCACTCGGGTTATTTCAAGATGTCATAACATTGGCAGAGAAACAACTTGTTTCCTGCTAAATGAATCGAAGCAACAAATACTCAAGCTACATGGAGAAGCCAGAGTGCAAATGTTTGAATTTGGGCAGTGCATTTGTTATCTCAACCTGCTAGACGGTTCCTACAGTGGTGGCAGATTGACATTCAGCATCAAGTTGTTTCAAGTGCCATGGGATCCCGGTGAGTGGTATTGTTTTCGGCTTGTGGGCAAGCCGAATTTTATGGATGGAGGAATGTTTGGCGAGTCCTGAATTCGATCTATCCCCTTTCTCTCTTCTTCCTTCTTCCCCATGTACCCATCCAGAGCTTTCTAGAACCTTCTAGAAACCTGTAATCTGTTACTGCTTGTCCAATTTCTAAATCGAGGGGCTAGAGTTTGTGACACAATGGTGCAGAGCGCAGGTAAAACAGCGACTCTCCTTCACTCAATAGCATGGCATCGACGACAGCTAGCATGTGATCCAACAGGCCAGTGCAGTGCGTGCGTTACCTGGCCGTGGATGATGGAGGCGATGGCGAGGTACCAGGCCGTGTAGGTCGTCATGACGAGGCCAAGGAAGGACCAGATCCGGTAGTTGTGGAAGGACGGGGTGAACACCGTGGTGGCGCAGCAGGCGCCGAAGATGTACGTCCACGTCCGCTTGTCCAGCTTGTCGTTGATGTAGTAGATGTTGCTGCAGGCCGGCATATATGTCGTCACTCACAGTAAGAATCAAACACACTTTCACTACTATAGCAACCAGCACTCTCACTACTATAGCGCTATATGCACGGTACCTTGCACAAGCGATGAGCTGGATGACAGAGCCGAAGAGCAGGAACGTGCAGTTGAAGGCCAGGCCGACGTTTCTCCAGTGCCTCCCGAGCAGGCCGTCCAGCACCTCGAACCACTGCAGAAGATCGATGCATCATCCTTGGGTACGTTATTCAGAGTTTCAGACCAAACTCTTTCAGATGGCTACATGCATGTCAAACAAGACTAGATTGTCTAGCAATTAGCAAATGCAGCTGCATGAAGGCAGAAGGCCGGCGCGCGTTTCTTCTGACCTGGATGACATGGTTCCTGAAGTCGGCCTTCTCCCTCTCCTTCCGGGTCCGGTACTCCACGTAGAGGATGCTGATCAGGTAGGCCGTCCAGCTGCCCAACAGGCCGTAGAAGAGCTGAAACAGGATGCCGCTCAGCATCCCCAGCTGCGAGGAGGAGTAGGGCAGGGTCGGGAGCACCTGAGCCACCTGCACAACAATGGAAGCACAAACAAACATTCGACGCAAGCACGCGTGAGATCTCTACTGATTAAGCTAGCCTCTTCTGCTGAGTGAACAAGCCAGCACGCGTGACCGCAAGAAGCAGGTCGTCGTCGTTGTCGTTACCTGGTTGGAGGCGCAGCTGAACCAGGCGTCGTAGGCCGAGCCGCCGTGCCAGAGCAGGCTGGAGAGGCGCGACTTGACGGTGTTGGAGTCGCCGTCCTGCTCCATCTCCACGTACCGGCCGACGCCGCTACAGAAAAGATCCCACTTGCTTGCGTTTTTCTTCGGAAGGAAAAAGTTTTGTATGTCATCAATTCAACATGACTTGCAAAAGTAACTTGGATACTGTATGAGATAACGAAACGACAGTCCCAGCACATGTAAAATGGAATGATGTTCTTGGCATAAAAGGGAACTCCATGGTTGTATGATTTGCTTATATTTGTACACCAGAAAATGAATCAAGCTACCCACTTTGCAGAAGATTCTCAAACTGTGTTAAGTTTTCATAGTGAGTAGCAACGTACATGCTGCACACATGAATGCAAAATTCGTTCAATAGCCTCTCAATTCTCAAACTGTGTTAAGTTTTTTTTGAAAGAAATATTCAGGATTTCAGCCCACCTGGATAATCCATGTCTACTTTAGTAGCTTCTATATATTTCCCCGCTTCAAAAATTCGATTCTAGCATATTTTTTTACTATTACCGTTGCACAATTTCACAGGCCAAGTCGCGCGTTAACTGAAATCCAGCATGATGTTGCTTCTGTTGCCGACCATTCTGTTTCTAAATTTGTTCAGCTTCTGCCAATTCACGAGGCACATCCGATGATGCAGCGGAAGCACCGCAATTCTTTAGCCATATCGTTTCCGTGATTTGATTACCCTGTGCCTGTGGAGTACATGATTCATGAAGTGGCAAACTGCCAATGGCTCCCTTCATCCTGAAGCAGAGGAGAGAAAGAAAGCACCATCCGCGCAACCTGAAGCTCCGGCGCGCCCCCTTGTCGCCCCGCGCCTCGTCTACAGCGCCGTGGCGACGGCCCACCACCACCCATCTTTCCAAGAAACCTGACACCAGCAGGCGGCCACCGCGGCAGGCACCCGTCTGTTTCGCCCGCTCATCGATCGTTACCGCGCCACTGACTTGTTCATCCGCCGCCACCGCCGCATCACGTCCGACGAGGATGCCGTCGCGTTCCTGCAGGCGGCGCAATACTCGGAGCACGTAGACCTTGCGACGGAACGCCATGGCGCACGGCGGAGCGGCGCTGTGCGCGGGCAGCGGCGGGGGCCGCGACCCTTGGCGCTGATGTAGGCGGCGGCGGATGCCTTGCTGGCGCCCTTAACGTCTAGCTCAGAGCGTGTTTGTCTTCCTAGCCTCGCTTGTCGGCTCTCGGCTCGCCGGCGGGTGGCGTCGACGCAACCCAGGGGTGGACGGTATCCCAAATACCGTCCAGGGTGGACGGTATTTCATTTACCGTCCACCCCCTGGGCAGCTAAGGGCCATCCAATCCGCGATCCACGGCCTAGATACACCCGATACGGGCGGACTCTAGCGAAGCGAACAGAGGTCCTCTCGCCAGGGCGTGTGATCCCGCGCGCGGCGCTGCTTCGCCGCCGGCGTCCGGCGAGCTCCCGTGCCTCGCGCGCACCGAGGTGGTGTTGGTTCGATCGGACCGGGAAATCTCGATTGCTTCTGCTCGAGTGGCAAATAAGATGCGTCTTGTTCTTCGATTCTGTCAGAACACCTCCTGAACACCTCAGTTCGTTTCTCCAGATTTCGTCCATGGCGGCAGGCTGGAGCCGGGGATGCATCGCCTTGGAGAACTTCACTGTGTGCTGGCCAATGCTTAGAGGATGATGAAGGACACTGTTCTCCAATCGCCATCATTCATCCCCTCGGACCCTGTAACTCTCTACTCGATTGACCGATGTCTGTAATGCGCAACTTGCGCGTCTTCGAATGATTGTCTTGTTCTTCGATTCTGTCAGAACACCTTGCAGATTTGCAGGACAAGTGTTCCAGCTACATGGTCTGAAGCTTCTCTGATCTTAAGCCTGAAGGATGATTGTCCGCTTGATTTGCCAGACCTGTCACCTGTCCTGAGCGCTCAAGTGCTCCAAACCAGCATCGGTGTTCGGTGGTTTGAGCGCGGTAGCGTAGATTTAGGCAATTAGCATCCTGATTTTGCAGCCACACGCTATAACTATCAGCTCTTCATCAGTAATAGAGCGCTGCGACTAAAGAACAGAGACAAGTGCACATTGTTTTCAGTGACCAACGATTTTCTGATAAGTAATTACAAGACCAAATATAGACACAAATTACCAGTACAGATCAAATTCAACAAGCTTTCCACAATTTGAACTGACATAAACAAGGGAGCATTTATCGGAAATGCTTGAGAAGAGGCCAAGCTTCAAGTTTTGCAGGTCTGAGCAGCTTGCCAAATGCTGCAAAGCTGAAAACGTGGGACTTTCAATAATGAACTAGTATTAGAGGAAAAAACAATCGAGTATTCATGCATTTCCCGAAAGGAAATCAGGGTAACCGCCATGTCTAATTGGACAGCTCTGACCGTTTTTCCCCGCTTGCACGATCTCACGACGGATCAAGGCGCGCGTGTCAACTGAAATCCAATGTGATGTTGCTTTTGTTGCCTACCATGCTGCGTCTAGATTGTTCAGATTCTACCGATTGCAGTGGCAATGACTCACTTCACCCTGAAACAGAGGAGAGTAACAAGTTCCGCCCAACATGAAGTTCCGGCGCCCCACCTAAGCCGCGCCGGCCATCACAGCACGGACACGGCCGGCGACAGCCTGCTTCGTCCCGCCAGTCTGAAACCAGCAGGCTGCAGGAAGCCGCCGGCGTCGTCTGTCCCCGCGCGGCGGCGGCGCACTAGCTTCTCGGAGGACACACAAAGCGCGCCGGAACGCCATGGCGGCCGGGCACCAGCAGCCGCGCCTGACGCACGGCGGAGCGGCGGCCGCGATGCTTGGTGCCTACGCAGGCGGCGGCGGCGGCGGATGCCTCGCTGGCGCTCTTAGCGTCTACCCCACGGCACTTTCGCCTGCCTGGCCTCGCTTGCCGGCTCTCCGCTCGCCGGCGGGTGGCGTCGCCGCAACCCACGGGGTTGGACGGTATCCCAATTACCGTCCGGGCTGGACGGTATTTCATTTACCGTCCATCCCCTGGGCCGGTACAGGCCGTCCAATCCGAAATCAACGGTCAGGAACTCAGGATACACCCGATAGAGAGTTACGGACGGACTCTAGCGGAGGGAACAGAGCGCTACCTTCGCCGGCGGCGTGATCCGGCGCGCGGCGCTCCTTCGCCGGCGGAGGCGTCCGGCGAGCTCCCATGGCAAATGTCGATTCCTCTTTCTGTCCATGGCGGCAGGCTGCTGGAAACTGCACCCCCCCCCCCCCCCCCCCCCCCCAACGCACACACAAAAGAAGCTCTGATTTTCAGCTGTAGGTGATCTGACAATGTTTAGGCCACGAAGGCCAGTAACAGAGATTCTTCAACACCTGGACAGTCATCATAACGGAAAAACTCTGAAAGTTTGCGCATTGCATTGCAGCCTTCCAGGACAAGTGTTCCAGCTACATGGTCTGAAGGTGATCGTCTTCTTTCTCTCGTCTGAAACCTTGCACGACTTGGCATTACGGAATGGTAAGCGGAACAAAATGTTGACATGTTCAATGGTCCACAAAGACAAACAGAAGACGGGGCGAAACAGAAAGTCTGAGTTCTTAATTGTCTGAGGTTCCAGTTGCAGCATCATCCACGGGACAACAGCAAGACTTGAGGAATAACACTGCAAAGATGAAAATGTGGGACTTCAAATAAAATGAACTCTCTTTCAATTACCGGCAATCAGTGAGATCAATGTCCTTAAGATTGGACTAGAGTGTTACGATTTACTCTAGTCCCTCATTTGAAAGGCTTGTTGAAGATCTGAACACAAGCCAGTGTTTTATTTTCAGAGGTTTCTTGCCGAGCAGAGAACAGAGAAGGCTCGTTGCGAATTGGCTGAATAATTCACATGGCATAGTTCAGTTAAGCAAAACTGCGTTTAGGTTCAGTCGGTAGAACATATCTATTGTCTTAGTAAAGTGTACTATGGTAAAATTTGGCAACATTTTTGTAGAGAATAAACCGTACTTTGGATCATTCCAACAACAAAACAAAACACTATTTCACAGAATAAGCCAGTCATTACTATTTCTGCGTTCTGCCGAAGTGAGAATTAAGCTGACAGGGCCACAAATCATTGGAGAGCAGAAATGGGATAATCTTATATCAGATGGAGCTCCAACTGGATGATGGACTGTTTGCGATTCTTTTCTCAAGAATGGTGTTTGCTGACTCTGAACTCGGTTAGGCATTTGTAATGGCATTTGGGGAGCCAAAATAGTTCTTCGAAGTTCATATAAAGCAACCTCGAAATGCAGTTGATTCCAGTGCTACATTTCGTTCAGTAGCCTCCCAAAGTCGCCCGGGGGGGAGGTGTTTCATACAGCAGGGTATTCTCTTTTTTTCCATTTCCTAAAAGAAATACTCAGGATTTAATCCCACCTGAATAATTCATGTCTAATTTAGAAGTTTTTATTTTTTTTCAGCTACAAATATTCGATTGTAGCATACTTTTTACTATTACCGTTGCACAATCTCACAGAGCAAGGCGTGCGTTAACTGAAATTCAGCATGATGCTGCTTTTGTTGCCGACCATGCAGTCTCTGTCTCTCGATTTGTTCAGCTTCTACCAGTGCACGAGGCACACAATTGTCCATCCGATGACGGTGATGAGGCAATGGCTTCCTTCATCCTGAAACAGAGGAGAGAAAGAAAGCGCCATCCGTGCAACTGCTGCAACCTGAAGCTCCGGCGCCCCTTTGTCGCCTCGTGCTTGATCAGACCGCCACACCGGCGGCGACGGCCCATCACACCCCCACTTTCCAAGAATCCAGACACCAGCAGGCCGGCCGCCGCGGCACCGCCTCCGATCCACCGCCCCCGTCCGGCCGCTCATCGATCGTCAGCCACCGCCCACGGCCCACCGCGCCACGCCGCCACTGACTTGTTCATCCACGGCCACACCACGTTCCCGGCTTCCTCGCACGCGGCGCGCTACTCGGAGCACGCAGACCTTGCGACGGGAAGCCATGGCGGCCGGCGACCTGCAGGCGCGCCTGGCGCACTGCCGGGCGGCGACGTAGCCGGCGGCGCGCGACCGGGCAGACAGAGGCCCCGCCGTGGTTGGTGACGACGCAGTCGGCGGCGAATGCATCGACGGCTCTCCTCCCTGATCTCGTTTGCCGGCTCTCGGCTCGCCGGCGGGCTGGCTTGCCGCCGCATGCGGTGGCAAGGGGGCGGACGGTATTCCAATTACCGTCCGGGGGTGGACGGTATTTCATTTACCGTCCACCCCCTGGGCCGCTACGGGCCGTACAATCCGAAATCAACGGGCAGGATCCACCCTTTGCGGAGCGAGCAGAGCGCTGTCCCCGTACCCCGCGCCCTTCGGCCCTTCGCCAAGCGTGGTCCCCCGCGCGGCGCTGCTTCGCCGGCGTCCGGCGAGCTCCCGTGCCTGGCGTGTACGAGGCGGTGTTGCTTTCGATCTGACCACTAAATCTCGATTGCTTCTGCTCGCGTGGCAAATCGGATGCTTCTGTTCTCCGATTCTATCAGGTCAAGTACATCTCAGTTCGTTTCCTCTTTTTGCCCATGGCGGCAGGCTGGAGCCGGAGATGCATCGCCTTGGAGGAGCTTCAAAAGCCTTGTCACTTGGTCAGTGCTTAGAGGAAGATGAGGCCTACTGTTCTCCATCATTCATCCCCTTCCCCTCCTCGCCCGGCACCGACAAGTTCAGCAAGGACGACGGTGAGCCCGGCGCTGCTGGCCATGTGCTGGCCGGAAGTATGCGCAGCGATCAATGGTGCAGAGCCGAGGTAAATCAGCGACATCTTAAGCTCTGAATTCATTTGTAAATTATCTTACAATGTTTGGAACATGGACAGTCATATGTCATCATAACGGCAAAATTCTGAAAGTTTGTGCAATGCGCATTGCATTGCAGCCTTGCAGGACAAGCGTTCCAGCTACATGGTCTGAAGCTGACCATCTTTCTCTCATCTGAAGCCTTGCAGGACTTGGCACTACGGTATGGTAAGCGGCCAACAAACTGATAAACTAAACAAAATGTTGGCTTGTTGATTGCTCCACAAAGACAAACAGAAGACAGGGCTAGCTAGACAGAAAGTTGGAATTCTTAATTGTCTGAGCTTCCAAAGTTCATATCAAAACCGGAGGGCAAGAAGTTCCGGCATCCCCACCATCGGCCGCGCTCTGCATCGCGCCGCCCCGCGTCAGTCATCACACGGCCGGGCCGGCGACGCCTCGCTTCGCCCCGACCTTCCTCCCACGCGAGGCGGCGGTGGTGCACTAGCTACTCGGAGGACACACAAAGCGCGCCGCGCCGGTACGCCATGGCGGCCGAGCACCAGCAGCCGCGCCTGGCGCTTGGCGGAGCGGCACTTGGGGCGGCGGACACGGTGCTCGGTGAAGACGAAAGCGGCGGCGGATGCCTCACTGGCGCTCTTAATGTCTACCCGAGGGCATTTTCTTCTTCATGGCCTCGCTTGCCGGCTCTCGGCTCGCCGGCGGGCGGCGCTTGCCGCGACACAGGGGTGGACGGTGTTCCAATTTTACCGTCCGGGGGTGGACGGTATTTCATTTACCGTCCACCCCCTGGGCCTCTACGGGCCGTCCAATCCGAAATCAACGGCCCAGGATACACCCGTTGCGGACGGACTCTAGCGAAGCGAAACAGAGCTCCTCTCTCGTCAGTACCCGGTCCCGCGCGCGGCGCTGTTTCGCCGGCGTCCGGCGAGGTCCCGTGCCTCTCAGAGTTGGTTCGATCGGACCGTAAAAATCTCGATTCGCTTATGCTCGCGTGGCAAATCGGATGCGTTCTGTTCTTCGATTCTGTCAGGAGACCTCGTGAACACATCTCAGTTCGTTTCCTCTTTATGTCCATGGCAACAGGCTGGAGCTGGAGATGCATCGCCTTGGACAAGTTTCGAAGCGTTGGTCACTTGTCAGTGCTTAAAGGATGATGAGGCTACATCGAATCAACCAGGATCTGTCTGCAATTTTGAAGCTAGGAAATGGGAATGAGATGACCTGCTCGCCATCACTCATCCCTTCCCCCTCGCCCCTCCTCGCCTGGCGCAGACAGGCTCAGCCACCAGAGTACCAGACGACGGCGAGCTCTGCTTCAGAACTTCTCTTTGGAAGGAAACTGGCCCCCAAAAGGGCAATTTGAAGCTCTGATTTGAGCGGCAGATGATCTTACAAAGTTTCAGCCACAAAGGCCAGTAACAGACAGCCGTAGTAACGTCAAAACTCAAAACTGGTTTACGCGTTGCATTGCAGCCTTGCAGGGCAAGTGTTCCAGCTACATGGTGTGAAGCTATCTTCTGTCAAATAATGAACTACCCTCAACACTGTTCCGGGCAATCTCCTGAACATGAGCACCAGAACAAGCCTGTGCTTTCGATGCATAAGCCTGTGCTTTCCATGCATAAGTTTCTTTTACCAAGTAAAGAGAAGACTCGATGTGTCAGGACCAAGACGATATGCATAAGTAAAGAGAACAGAAGCATCTGTTGAATTGGCGATGCCGATCTTCAGAGCCTGACACGATAGCTAATGAATTGACCGCATAATCATGGCGTCGTTCAGTTTAGCACAACTTAGTCTAGGTTGAGTATCAGTTGAAGATATCTATCATATCTGTTAATTCAGCACCATTCATGTAGCAACCAAATGGCATTCAGGATTACCCAACAAATCAAAACGTAATTTCACAGAATAGGCCTACTATTTCAGCCAAGGGAGGGGGTGTTGCGAAAACAGTTAGAATTAAGATGAAAGTATAGGGCACCCGAGAAAGGATCCAACTCCAGTACAGCCAAAACTGAGTAACTGACAATGCACCAGATAAACTTAAACTCAAGTTCTAAAGAGGGGCACTAAACTCCTGTGATGCTTAGACGGTGTTGGCTTGGGCCTTGTTGAGGATCACACCCTCGTACTTGACCTGGAACCACTTCATGGCATCCTCCTTGGTGACCCTGTGCTGGATACCAACACGGGACTTGCACCTGCGGCGGCGGGCAACACGGTACCCAGCACGCTCAAGGACGACGTAGAAGTCCATGCCGTAGATACCGGTAGATGGGTCATACCTGAGATGATGAAACAAAGAGTTTGGTTATTAGCCATCAACAAAATGCTGCACTTCATTAAGCAGAAACTAGGCACAGGAAAAAGGAAGAATCCCCTGCAAATACACTGAAATTCCTATTCAGGTTGGAGAAATTTGCCACAAACACACAAAGCCATGTGCAGACAGTAAAAACAACAGTGGAATAATGTTCTACAAACTGAAATCAAGTGGGAATGGCACCATATGCACAGTTTAAATCAAGGAGATACTCCAAGATACAAATAACTCAGTCAAATAACTCACGGCAAAATATGTTCGCTGCACCACAGTGCTACAAAAATTTGATGATAACCCTGGACAAGCATGCTAACCATTTCGACTTGCCAAGGACTTCAGCTAACATGGCAACCCTGGTACAAACAAGCTCACACTAGACTCAAACTTAATGAAATATTACACTGGTGTCGCAGTTTCTGAAAAAGCTATTGGCTATTGGTACTTACAAGAGAACAAAATATAGGAAATAGTGTCTTGCATTAATGGCTATTGGTACATGGAAAAGATTTGGATGTCATCAGTTCAATATGACTTGTGAAAATAAGTTGAATACTGTATTAGATAATGATACACTAGTTCTTGTAAAGTGGAATGGTGTTCTTGTATGATTTGGTCATATTAGTACACGACCAAATGAATAAAGTATTCACAAACTGTGTAAAGTTTTCATGGCGAGTAGAAACCCACATGTTGCCCACACAAATGCAAAAATTACATGTTATTTATTATACTTACAGACAAGCAACAATATCATCATAAAAGCACTCATTCAAACAACAAATGCATCAGATTTAAACCACTGGAGAGCAGAAATGGGATAATCTTACTTGATGCCAAGATCAATGTGCTCCTGGATACCAAACCCAAAGCAGCCAGTCTCACTGAAGTTCCTCCTCAGCAGCTCGTACTCCTTGACCTTCAGGCCGCTCTCCAGCAGCTGCATCGCCTTCTCTCCCCTCACCGTCACGTAGCACGCAATCTTCTCATTACGCCTGATGCCGAACGACCTCACAGTGTACCTCGCTGCAATATCATAACCCACCACTATGAGCACCATCAACCCAAAACCACATATCATACTTGTATTACAGGTTTAAGCAAATCACCCTTGGAGAACACCGGGGACTGCCCACTCAGCTGCTCAAGCACCTGACAAACAATCAGTGGAGGTTAGAGAACAGTGGTGGAGATTGTGAAGGCAAAAAATAAAAGCATTTACACACAGAGACTTCAAAACAATTGGGTACATTGACCAGCTCTATTTGGAACTATGAGAATAACATCTACCCACGACTGATGTGACAAGGAATCATATTCCTAAGCATTTGGACGGCACTATTATGGTGAATATAAACACAATACGAGATTACATTTGACGGCTTGAGGAAGAATAAATTCACACAAAAAAAAAATGGAGCACAACTAGATGCGATTCAGAAATACCACAATACATAGCTGAAGTAAACTAGGATGTAACACAAGCGCAGAGCATATGAATCAGAGCGCAGACACTAGGGTGAACTTGGAGGGGGAATGGGCGAATACCTTGGCGGCGCGAGTGAGACGATCACCGCTCTCACCGACGGAGATGTTGAGCACGAGCTTCTGGACCTTGATCTCCCGCATGGGGTTCGACTGCTTCTTCTCCGACGCCTGTAATCGCAGAAATCAGAACCAAAACCAACCCACGCCGTCAGAACCGCAGGCGCGAAGGGAGGAGCGATTCAACGGAAGAAAAACAGAAGGATACGGCACTAAGAGCAGCGCATCTCCGGGCGGGGAGCTCACCATGGCGAGATCTGGGAGGCGACGGCGAGAGAGGTGAGATGGTTCTGCAGTGCTGCGCTTCGCGGCGGCGGCGGGGGACGAGGAAGCTTTATAAGTAGACACAAAGAAACCCTAAATCCTCTGATGCCGCGTACAATTACGTACCTGCCCCCGAGCAATGTAGTGAGTGCAGGGGTGTTTCTGTAATTTCGTGAAGCGAATGGCAAAAAAATTTCCGTTGCCGGGACTCGAACCCGGGTCTCTCGGGTGAGAGCCGAGTATCCTAACCAGCTAGACTACAACGGATTTCTGGCAAGCTTGTAGAAGTACACTTATTGATGGACAATTTACTACGATTTACGCTTCCCTCCGAGATAAAATTATAGAGTTTATGGCACGTTTAGTTAGAAACTAAATTGGCCATACATTCTTGCCTAAGGCTACTATGGTTAGTCTTGACACACTTTTGTGGCAATAAAATTGACCACCCAACCTTAGGAAAAGTTTGGTAAAAAAAAAATCACTCTATGACA
Organism: Urochloa ruziziensis; assembly: GCA_015476505.1. NCBI lineage: Eukaryota > Viridiplantae > Streptophyta > Magnoliopsida > Poales > Poaceae > Urochloa > Urochloa ruziziensis. Next base: position 12,205,810 of record CM027122.1, on the reverse strand, counting down.
GGTGGGCCAAGTGACTAAAAGTTAGGCAGGTTGAGTTGTGGCGGAACCAAACACTGACTAAGAAAATTGTGGTTGCCTAAGCTTAGTTGTGGCAAACTTAGGGTGACAAAGTTGCCCTTAGTAATATGTAAGCTATTTGTTTAGTAAATTATAGGTTATTTCTCATGCCTAAGCTTTAATATTCTGGGGAGGATTGTATCCTAAGTTCGTAACTCATGCGAACGGCATAAATGGTTTTGGTACAACACTGATGTAATTTCGAAGGTTCCTTTCTTGTGTTTGTATTTTTTTTTTCCCCCTATGTATGACCTCTGTAGCAACTTCTTGCCTGGCTTCTGCTCAAGCTGGGGATTAAGATTAATGGACCCTTTTCTCTCTTTTTAAAAAGGGAAGCCAAAAGGTCTCAGCGTATAAAGATATCCCAGTTGGTCGATTTTCAACAATACAGATGCAAATCTGTAAGACTGTAACTAACCAGTAACCATGCATCACACTGTCCTTGTTCACATAATTATAGTACTTCAGAGAACAACTACGGCTTCATACTCAGTAGTCAGTACCACTACTCTACTAGCCTTCAGGATCACATCATACATTTCTTTTTGGCAAAATCTCATCATACATTTGAAGGGACAATAAGGCTCAACTCAAGAAAATCAATCTAGTCAACACAAAAGGAACAGTTCCAGTGCCCCCCTAACATCTGCCTACTCTTGATCATGGACAAGCTTATTACATGATAACCCCTCTCAAACGTTCAATCAGCTCATCCTTCTTTAACTTGGAGTAACCCCTCATCCTTCTCGCCCTCGCCAGTTCCTTCAACTCAGCCATCTTCATGTCCTCCAGATTTATCACCCTTCCTTGTTCCTCTGAAAATTCATCGGCACCACCATCTCCATCCATACCTTGTGTACATCACAACATAGTAAGCAGATGTGATATCTAGAGCGCGAAAACAAGCAGTTTCTGCTTCAATTTATAATCCATATGCTTGCAGCTGGATTAGTGAGCTCTAGTGACTGTGAGTCACAAGTAAAAGTGAATCACACATCACAAAGGCCCAGTTTCAGAGTGTAACTCCAGCAGTCCAGCATCGTTCTGCATATCATAGAAAAGATTGACACTCAATGCTAGCCTACCACATACTGACATACCGTATGATTGCCTCATCTTGCCAACCTCTTGGAACGGGTCAGGCGACGTCTTCCTCATCCTCCTGGAAGCTTTGGGCGAGCTCTCGGCAATGGAGGTCTGAATGTCTCTGAAGAAAGCAATGAGCTCCTCCTTGCTATACTTTCTGACAGCGTCTGGCAACACAGCCCCATTGGCCTCTGATCTGATGACGCTGACGGTAGCGCAAGGTGGGCGCATAAACCTTTGCCGCGGGGTGGTAGAGATGAGCAACCCATCTGCAAGTTCCATCAAGTTAAGTGGCTGCACGAGATACAGTATTACAGTCTCTTTGTGACGTGCTGTTAATGGAGCAAGCATGATGTTTTTGCACAACATTTTTTGTTTAATTTGTCCAAGAGCGGTATAAGACATGCTGCAGAGTCAAAATTTCATCGAGAAGAAAGCTCCAAGAAAACAACGATGGGAAGAATTCAGAGACAAAACAAATTGCCAAGTAAAATGCTTTTTCCATTCACCTTTGTGAAGCGCAAACGGTGATGCGAATCTGGTCTTTCCGAAAGGGTTTGTTGTTGAGATTTGGTGATGCGGCAAGACTATGCCTCCCATTTCTTCTTTCTCCACCAAAGAAGAGACTGTCCTCGAAGAGACCTGCTTCTATCCGCTTCCTCGCCACATGCTGATGACGATTCACAGAAATGCCCTCCACAAGACAGAGAATTCATCTGCTATTTATTGGGAAAGCCTAAAACTGTCTAGTGGTGTCCCTTTGTTGCAAGTTGCAGCTAGTAATGTTAGGGGGGCATAAGGAAAATTGGACGACAATAATCCAGAAACTGTCCATTACTAGCAACGAAACTAAAACTGCAGCCAATCACGACATTTCACGGCAAAAGAAATTAGCTATATCAAGAGTTTGCAGCCACTGCGGCACCCAAAGGAGTGCAAGACAAGGCGTGCAACAGAGAGATCATGCTGATATAGTAAAACAGGTTACATGACTATGCTGCTGAAAAAAATCAGTCATTTAACTGCAGTTGTTCGTGGTAGGCTGGTAGCATATATGGTGTTCCAGTACCATCAATTGCAATCCACATGAGCAAATAGATAAACACATCTAATTTTGAAAGCCATTAATTCATTTCAACATACAACACAGATATACATGCCGATTGTAGCTAGAAGCTATGAAAATACAAAAAAAATATCACAGTAAGATCTGTCTCGGAGCTCCATTCCATCCTCCAACTGATATTGCAAAGTGCTAAAGCGATACTCAGATACCTATCTGATTTTAGCTGTGGCATCGTGTCTCTGGACACTGGAGTCTGTGAGTAACTCGAGACAAATGGCCAGTCAACATTCACTACATCAGAAAATTGTTCAAAAACTGACGGCCGACATTGATCTATCTATGGAAAATTGTATACTTTGACCACTTTGGATGTGTCGCACACAATCAGATTATCTGAATCAGTTGTAGTAGTACACAACCAATTTACCTGCAACAAATTTATTGGGTCTAAGAACTCGATTTCCAAATGCAACAAATATATTTTGTTCTAAATTGTGCATATAAAAGTGAAGATCCAATTCTGACCTTTTTCTTCACATCAATATCCAACACCAATTCAGCATTGCTGTTTGTTTCAGAAGAAAATCCTCTGGACCAATCCCATATCTTCACCGATGCATCATTGCCGCCAGAAACAAGGAACTTCCCTTTTTCACCGAATGCTGAAAATGCACTGTTAAGCAGTTGATTAGTTAAAAAAAAAGGAGATATGTAAGTAATACATTAACAGAATGAAGGGACTTACACACAAGACACAGCTGCAGTATGCCCACCCATCGTGTAATCAAGATGGATCCTTTTCACTTGACTTTGATTACTGCTTCCATCTCCAAGTTCAGTTCTTTTTGAACTCATTGTTGAAGTTGCGGCACGAGGTCCTTTTGATTTTGCAGGCGCCAGTTCATACTCGAGATCAACTACATCAACAGCACCATCCCCCCTTGCAACAGCACAAACTTTGTACAGCCCACCCAAAATGCCCTCTTCAGGAACTGCTATTGAATGAACAAAAGCAGGGTTGAAACATTGCCCCGCGCTACCGGAAGAACTGCCATTTTGTAACTCAGGTGATCCTGAAATTAAATAATAAATTATTGTGTTGATTCGTCCGAATTGGAAAGTAGTTTCAGGTGAAAACAACACAGTATACAATTTTGTAATAGATCAACATATTTTTTTTATTGCTACGTAAAGCAAGTTGAGTCCCTTTCTGACAAACAATATAAGGGCTCAATTTACCATGCTTAAAGCAAACATATGAGATCCTGTAAGAACTGTTAGAATATTTTATCATTGAAGACACAGATAGAACTTGGAACCGCTTAAGTAATGCAAGCTATTCAGACGCATTTAATAGAAACTAATGGATGTACCGTAATCGATAGAAAATAGTGTTCGCCCTCTGGAGAAATCCCATGCAGAGAGCTTCGAGTCAAGGCCACCAGTGATTGCTGCCGAATGAAATCTATCCATTAGTGAGTATGAAACACTGAAAAAATTCAGCATTAATGAATTCAAGATTTTCTCTAGTATTTGCTTCCTAATAAGTTAACAAAAACAGGAGTAACAAGACTACACGATTAAGCCAAAAAAAAACCCGGTAAGCACAAACCTGTCCAAGGTCTCCAAGGAATGAATTGAACACTGCTGCAAATCTGTACAAAAATCACTAAGGAACAACTGATATACAGTTTGCATGAAGTTTTAGTATAGTTTAAATGTAAAATGGCAATGCTATTCAAATCAAAACTATTGAAAGCTTCCAGTTACAAATAAGGATACACTTGTGTGGGCTTCCCTCAATCTTTTATACAAGCATTTTTGAATGGTATTGACAATCTGCAAAATAAAAACAGAATCTCAACAATAACATCATTAAACAGGAATACAGAACTAATCCTGTCTATCAATGTGCTTTTATGATCGACTGCACATATCTTTCTTCTAACTTGAGGGTCATTCATTCTACTGTGCTTAAGTTCTCACTATCAACCCACTATAAAAAAAAAAAAAAAAAAAAAAAAAAAAAAAAAATCTCCTTAGTATCAAAACGATAGGAGAAAAGGATAAGCCAGTAAATTTGCCCATAATGACAAAGGTTCTTACATCTTATTTGATATTCCAACATGCACATCTTGTGCCTAACTACGGGTGCACTATTTGTGTCATTTTGGAAGTTGAACATTCCAAAAGAACTGCCATTCAATACATTTATCACCTGAAACTGGAAAAACAGTGCACAATAGAATTTGTTTTATTGATCCTGTAAAAGATACTCTTTCATCAATTTTATGCGACAATGTCAAAATATCCAACACCAAAATGTGATGCATATGGTATTTCATATTTGGTAAGAAATGACAGAAACATCTGCGGTAGACTTCAACGTTTATGTGCATACACTTGCAACATACTCAATACCTTAACATCCCCACTGTCATCTGCAGCAGCGAGAAAACCTTTTGAGCTGACAGCAATCTGCATCAACAGTGTAAGTATCATATACTGACTCTTTAGCTGAATAAAGAGAGTTCATCTCTGTTGATCTGAACTGTATAAGAGAGTTCACACACTGACAACAGCAATTAATGCTAAATAAAGGGTATTTTATAGTATTTACCTGATTGATTTCATCTCTGTTGTAGTTATACGTCTGTAATGGCTTTGATTGAGGTCCCTACAAGAAAACCACTGCAATCATGTTACTGACAAGGAACCAAGGTACATGCAGATGCGGCATAACAGTAAAGTTGTATCGTACGCTTTCAAACTCGGAATAAAAAATTGGATGCTGAACTTACCATACGGACATCAAAGGAAAATATTTCATTTCCAGCAGAGGCATACACAAAGTCTTCATTTCCTACATGAACAATAAATGTAAGAATAGACGTTTGTATGCCCACCAAATATTCGTTTCAGGGATGCCTGTACCAAGATAATCAGATTTGTGGGGGGGGGGGGGGGGGGGGGGGGGGGGCTTACTGACCTGGTTTAAAGCAGATTGAAGAAATTGGCTTATTTGCTGCCTCAATGGTGAAAAGCACATCTTGGGTTCGCAGATCAAACCAGCAAATGCATCCATCCTGAGGTGGTAGGAGAAGTCATGACAACATGAGAACTAACCGAAGGGCCAGAGAAAAAAAAGGGGCCGTACAGTACAAAATCATATGCTGAAGATATTGCAAATTTGCATTAGGCTTGCTACCAGCCCACCAGTGAGGAATTTCTGAAGGAATGGAGGCCTACGCAAGGAAAGTGTCTAACAGACTATAAACACAATACCGCATTTTCCTAGTACAGTGATTAAGATGTTACCAATGCATGGTTTTCTCTTCTCTGCCTACTAGTACTTTCTACCGCATGAATTCTTTATCCCGTCCTATGAATACTTTTTACCATCAAACGAAAAGTTTGATGATATGATAGATGAATAGCCAAAGACTAATGGTGTGGCATAAGGTTGCTACCAAGTAGTTTACTTCGATGGAGACAATGATAATGGTCAATGAATACTAAAAAAATACCCTTGCCATTAATTCGACAAGGGTATTGCCATTCAGTGCGTCGGTAGAATGCAAGGATGCCAAGGAGGAACCGCTAGACCCAGAACGGGCAGTTCAGTTGCTAAAGCGTCAAATCGGGTGGGGAAACCACGCGCCAGCATTGGCAGTAACCAAAAATTAGCTTAACTGATCCCCTTCAAGAGACCAAGAAGCGCCCGCACTGAAGCTCAAAGCCTCCAAGGAGCTCTCAGCAGCCAGTGCCCGTGAGATGTTCGACTCATGTCTTAAGCGAAAGACACCATGCCCTAGTTGCCCTGCAGCTATTGGCAGGGCGAAGGATGCTCATGGACCAGGGCGCTTCGGACAAACTCCCAAGCGGGACGCCGATTCTACGGCAAAATCTTCTCAGAGGAGTAGAATACCAGCGTGAGCAGAAACGCGTACCTCGCCGGCGGACGCGACGACGCCCGGGCGGGCGGAGGACGCGACGCAGCAGGTGACGGCGCCCTTCTTGTGCCCCCGCAGCCGCCGAGGTTTCCGCTCCGTCGCTGCCGCCGTCGTCGGCGAGGGGGGCGGCGCCGCCGCCGATTCGGTCTCCGACATGGCGGCGCGTTGCTGGTGAAGTCTCGGAGCTTGTTGTCCCCTTCCCAGAAGGGCAGAAGCCGAACACACCGGGAGGCCGAAGAGAGGTTGCGGGGAAAGGAGCGCGGGCCGTGCGTTTGGGATTTGGACGGTCCAGATCCCTCGGTTTCGGCCCAGTTTCCAAGTGGGTAGCCGGGCCGGCCCAATGCGGCTTCCATTCATCACCCAACTCCGGCGACTCCCCCGCCGGCCGCCGGCGAGCACTCACGGTCGCGGTTGCGTGACTCCTACTCCTAGGCGGAGCTACATGTACTTGTTAGAGTTGTTGGTGTCAGCTGACACCGACGACTCTAAAAAAATCAAGGCTAATTATTGTGCAGTATTCTTTATAGTTTATATAGGGAGATGACACCAGCGTCTAATGGAACTGACACCGGTGGTTCCGTCCGCTGGCACCGCCCGATGCCGTGAAGAAATCAAGGATAGCACATGAACATACGCATGGTGCTGAGTGATTCAGGGGTGCTACAACAAATGCGCAAGAATTACTCAACCGACCACAGAAGATGTCTGTGATAGCTTAAGATGTTTGCTAGTCATCTAAACGTATGTATTACTCCACAGACTACCTGGACTCCTGGCCAGATGAACGGTACGGTGCCGAGTGCTAGCAGTGACAGATGAACGGCAACGTTATGCCATCAAGAACTGCAAATGCAGAAGCAAGCTCAGAGTCTACCAGAAGGCCACTGTCTCGCTTAGTTTTGCAGCACCGGGAGAATCTAACCCTCGAACAGACATTCAGATACACATTATTATTAGACCTTGATTGGCTCAAGTCATAACAGGTAAATGCGTCCATAATAACACAAAAGTTTCACACTGGACAGGCACCAAACGACACTCGGTGGTGCTACAAGCGACCATACACCCAGGAAAATGCCTCGACTGACCACAGAAGAGGACTGATAACTTAAGATGTTTAACCAGATAAGCAGAATTGGCTGATATATTATACTCCACAAAGGGAGATACTAGGATAGATAACCTCAGGAAACCACAAAAGTGCAGCCTGGCAACTTGATGATCCGTCTTCATCTTCATCATGAACGTAGGATTTTACTTGTCGTTTTGAACACAACGACAGCTGGTATCCCTAGAACGAACAGAGAATACGCAAAGAAAATCCTGTCCCTGTCTTCTAGAGGGGCATTTTCCATACGGTCTCTAGCCCTGTAAAAAAGGGAAAGGTTGCACTTCTTAAAATTAAAATTAGTGTACAGATTAATTATACATACGCAGATGCTAAAATAGTTAGGCCAATCTCAAATGTAGTTCCATGGAAGGTTTAATGGGCATTAATTACTATGTCACGTCAGCAAAATTGCTGACTTGTCAGAGTCATTTATTAGTGTGAGAGGAGTTTCATCCTCATAAAACTCATCTGCTCGGTTACCTAGTTTGTAGTCCAGGTGTGCCATAAAACTGTGCATTGATATTGACCTTTATGGTATAATAATTAAGGACGCAACGACGATGAATAATAATTTCTTTTCTTGAATGATGCAGAATTGCGGATAGAGCTAGCAATGATTTCTACCCTGTACCGTGATTTATTTTCAAAAATGCTAATTATAGTCTCACCTAGCTTACAACTCTTTCAACGGCATGGACTGATTGGCACTGCAATACTAGTACTATGTCAAGATGTAAACTTGGTGAAATTAATCAGTATTTTTAGAAAAGTCACATGCAGGGTACAAATCTACTGTAAAGTTATGTTTTATTATTTTAACACTTGGTGGCATGTGAGATGAGTAGGTAATCATTTATTCTGACTACCTGACAAAAAAGAATGGTCCTATCTACTACTTATGCAGTTTCCATCAATATGACAAAACAAATTTACTTGCATTCCATCTCTAAAGGACTCAAATGAATTCACGAGGTGAATGGCTAACTCTCGCATGAGAGAATTCAACAATGTACTAGCTCCAAACGATGCATGTTGTAAAGCAGAACATATGAATAAAAAAAGAAAACTTATCATACAAGTCGTCCCTTTATGCTATGTTCATGCATGTTGCAACTAGTGAAATAGTTTACACGAGAAAACATGTATTCATGTCAATATACATGCCAACTAGCATGCATATCAAGAACTCATTCAGTATCATTCGCCACAATCAATTAAATAAGATAATCCGAGGGGTACTTACATGAGATCTCTTCCAGCTCATAGGTCCCGTCGGATTCTCCCACAAGTTCATCTTGTAATAGTCATAGTCATAGCCATCTAGAGAGCATAAATGACGATCGGATCAAAAAGGCAAGCCATTGAGCAGCGACATGCTGCTACCTAAACAATAACCAAAGGGCACTGATCCCCTCGTGTGAACGATCAATCCGGCATCGGGCTAAGCTATCCCAAATCACGAAAAGCTGATTCAAAAACCATATCGCAGCCAAGAACCTGGCCCAATCAACGACCGGCGCGTACGATTCCTAGATCTGGAGAGGGGACAAGACTCAAGAGAAGGTGCGCGCATGTGTCGTACCTGCGAGACCGCGGCAAGAGATAAGGCGAGCCATGAGGGAGGGGGCGGAGGAGGAGGAGGAGGTCGCCTTCGCCGCCGCAACCAGACGAGAGGCCATGGCTTTGATTCGTTTGGCAGTAGGGTTTGGGGTGAGTTGGTTTGGTCGGTCTCTGTTCTTCTCGCTCTGGAGGTTGCGGGGGAAGAAAGTAGCGCGGGCCGTGAATTGGACGGTCAAATCCCCTCGGGTTTCGGTCCAATTTTTCAAAGTGGGCCTTGCCGACTCTCAAAAAAAAACAAAAGTGGGTCTAGCCGGGCCGGGCCGGCCCAATGCGGCTCCATTCGATCACCCAACAACTCCGGCGACCAGCGAGCTCTCGCGGTCGCGGCTTCGTGGTCCTACGATGGACGCCGATTACACGAGGGCTGAGATGGCTGCTGATGCCTGGATGTCCTGAACGACTTTAAGGACAACTTCACACGAACTGAGTGCTACCAGTGACAGATTAAATCGTACCGTTATGCCAGCAAGAGCTGCAAATGCAGAGGCTCGAGCTCTGGGGGAATCTGACGACCGTCTAAGAGCAACTCCAGCAAAGCCCCTACTTGAGCCCCAACTCAAAAAGTAGGGGCTGAGAGCTAAAAAATGCACTCCAGCAGAGCCCCAACTCAGGTCCCTATTCTAGGGAGGCATCTACTTTCCCTTCCCGAGCCCCAACTCCCACGGGCGTGTAGGGAGGCCCCTACTCGGTGGTTGGTCGTTTTTCACAGCGCGCCACGAAGAGGAAACGAGCGCCGCCGTTCCATGCTGCTCGCTCTTCGGAGCCATCCCGCGCGCAAGGAAGGCGGCTCAAGCTCAATGCTTGAGCTCCCATGGAGGCACTCACTCAGGAGATGGCGAGGGAGTGCAAGGTTGATTTGAGGTGGAGATGGAGGATGATAACCGGCAGCAGAGAGAGGAAGAGAAGTCGTGAGGATACCGATTTGGTGCCGGGGTCGCCAGATCCGGTCGATTCGATGCCATGGCGGCTGCCCGGGCTCGAGCTCCTTCGCCAAATCGAGTCCAGGGAAGCAAGCACGGGTGCCCAGGCTCGGGCTCGGGCTGCTCCACACGCCCCGCCGGGGCTCCGCCGCCGCCGCGCCCTCGAGCCCCAGCGGTTGGCCGGGGGTCCGCCGCCATCGGGCCCTCGAGCCCTAGCGGCCGGCCGAGGCTCCGCCGCTGCCGCGCCCTCGAGGCCCCCGCGGTCGCCCGGGACTCCGCCGCCGCCGCGCCTTCGGACTCTCCTGCGGCCGCCGGCGCGAGTTGTGGGAGAACTTCAGTAGCTGGATTTGGGTGCTCGAGCGCGCGAGAGAGAGAGGAAGGTCGGGGTCGAGGGGTGGAAGAGAGGCGTGAGGAAGAAGAGGACGGGGGGAGAAATATGACCCACTGACAAGCGGGTCCCACGTGTCAGGTGAAAAGTTGGGGCTGTAAAGTTGGGGCTATTGCTGGAGTTGATGCTAAAATTAGAGCCCCAAAAGGTTGGGGCCGGCCCCTATTCAGTAAAGTTGGGGCTCTAATTAGGGGCTATTGCTGGAGATGCTCTAAGAGAACATTCAGATACAAACATTGTTAGGCCTTGCTTGCGTCGAGCCGTATAACAGGTAAACGCGTCTACAAGACAATAGAAGTTGCACACCGGACAGGCACCAAACGACTAACGACATGGGGTGACCCATGTACACATTGCTCAAGAATGCCTCAACCTACCATAGGAGCTGTCTGTGATAGCTTAAGATGGCTACTATTCTTCAGGAAGGATATGCTGAGGTCCTGAGCTGGATATGCCAAGCGAAAAATGGAAGGAATGAGCTAGGAGTACTAATTCTTCTTGATCTTCATGTTCTGTCGCTAGAACCAGCAGCATGATTCGTGCACTGCAGCAGGCAACAAGAGGCAAGAGACGTTAGCATTGTTAAGCAGCTCATGCGTGATGCGTCCTCTGCCTCTGCGTGCAGTCGTCCGTCCCAGAACGCGCGCGGCCCGGCTTGTTATCAGTATCACCATTCACCAGAGCTCCAGTTTGCTATTTGGTCATCCTGGAACTGGAATGGGCCTCATTATCAGGCACTTGAAGCAAATGTTTATTACAGCGAACAAACAGCAGTAACTTATGATAAAACCGTTGCTATTTCGAGTTGAAGCAATTTTTTTTGCTTTGATGCAAGTGGTGCCGTGGGAAGGTTCACAATACTGAAAACCTTGGGGCGATTAGCATCTCAGATTTCATTGTGCACCGAGAATCGGTAACCTGCAAACCGGTACAGTATGCAATGGACTAAGAGCAGTGAGGGAAGGCACAGTCAAAGTCTTCCAAGGGCTACCAAACAGCAGTAGTCAGTTCCATTATGATGCTGACATATCATATAGTGGAAGTTAACAACAGGCTACAGGTCACTCAGTATTTGGTCGCCAACAACAGATGAATGGGACCGTGTTTAGCAGGGCATCGGCCAAAAAAGTCCAATCCAATTGGTTCGCTGGGCACTAAAGCATAAGCACTCAGCAGAACCCCACGCGGCCACGCCGAGAATAACGAATATGGAAGTTGCCGTCTCGCCGATGACTTTGGCCGTTTCAAATGCCAAACTAACTAGTACCCTGTCTAGTCTAGTTGTCTTCCTCTCCGGATGCATGTCTTCCTTCTCTAAAGGGAGCCTAGAGCGCTGCATCTTGCGTGAGAGCATGGCTGCTTTGGGCTTTATCCTCTTCGTCTTCACCAGCGCCTGCCTAGCCCTCCAGACCTACTGCCAATTCCTCTTCGACACGGCAGACTTGTCCACTGTTTGGGCCAGCAGAGTACCGGACATCCTAGGTGGTTATAAGCAAGCCACCGACCCTTGCCTGCTCCGTTTCCTAGATATCCAGGGTCTGGATCACCTGAATTTCTTCGGTGCCGGTTTCTACTGTGTTTTCCCATGCAACACCTTCATCTTTGGAGTCTTTGCCATTACTTCCATCAGAGACTATAACTTCTCTGAACCCCAATTGTATGGAGAAGAACACTCGGTGCTCGTCGTATGGTCTGCCAACCGTGACCGCCAGGTCCGGCAGAATGCAACACTCGGTTTCACAGACAACGGTGATCTGGTCCTCCAGGATGCCGATGGAAGCCTTGTCTGGTCCAGCAACACATCAGGCCGGTCCGTCGTCGGGATGAACATGACGGAATCTGGTAACCTGGTGCTCTTCGACCACAACAATGTGACGGTATGGCAGTCCTTTGATTATCCAGCGGATGCTCTGCTCCCCGGCCAACGGTTAGTCGCTGGCAAAAGCCTCACTCCCAGTATGTCTTTCGACAATTTGACTATTAGCAGTCAGTTCAACTTCACTGTTCGTCCTGATGGAGTCTACGCTTTTGCTGGCTATCAAGAGCCACAGCTCTACCACAGAGACACAAATCCAAGTTCTGCTTCGGGGAGAAATAGGCAGACATATGTGGTTCTCACAAGCGGGAGCTTGAATTTGGGTGTTTCTGCGCCCAAGGACAAGGTAGAATATGTAATGTATTCCTTACAAATCTCACGGTCACTCCAGTGCATCAGGTTTGAGTCCGACGGGCATCTCAGACTGTATGAGTGGACCAACGATAAGTGGAGTGTAGTACAAGATATTCTGGATCCAGACCAATGCAATTACCCAACCGTTTGTGGAAACTACGGTATCTGCTCTGGTGGTCAGTGCTCCTGCCCTATGCCAAGAAGTACAAATGTCACTTACTTTAGGCAAATTGATGACCAGAGACCCAATCTTGGATGCATCCTTGACACCCCAATTTCTTGCCAATCCATGGAAGATCATCAACTGATAGAAGTCCATAATGTTTCTTACTTCAATTACATTGATCAGAACGCTGAAGTGCTCACTGATGAAGAGAGTTGCAAGAAGGCCTGCTTGGGAAATTGCTCTTGCCATGCTGCTCTGTTTCAGTATGACAAAGACGGCTTGAATGGTTCGTGCTTACTGGTATCAGAAGTCCTCTCATTGGTGGGATCATCACCAGGCACAGCATTCCTGAAAGTACACATCACAAAGCCACCACAATGGGTGAAGAATCGACGTGTTCCACTTCTACCTTACACCCTTGGAGGGGGCACTGCTGCCCTTGTACTATTTGTGATTGTCTTTGCGGCCATAAGATGGAGGAGAAATGAAGAGGAAGCTGATGAGGATGAGTTTGGTGAGCTCCCTGGAATGCCAAAAAGGTTCAGTTTTCAGTCGCTCAAAGTAGCAACAAAAGAATTCAGCAGCAAGATTGGGGAAGGAGGGTTCGGTTCAGTCTTCAGTGGGGAGTTAGACGATCGAATAGTTGCAGTAAAAAATCTGCATCGAGCTGCACAAGGAACAAATGAATTTCTCGCTGAAGTCCAGATAATCGGCGGCCTTCATCACATCAATCTGGTAAGACTAATTGGTTTCTGCGCCGAAAAGGCACATAGGTTATTAGTCTATGAGTACATGCCAAGAGGATCTCTAGATAAGTGGATCTACCATGGAGATAACAAAGCTCCACTTGATTGGCACACACGACGCAAGATAATAAGTAACATCACAAAGGGTTTATCTTATCTTCATGAGGAGTGTCGGCAGAGAATTGCTCATCTTGACATCAAACCGCAAAATATCCTGTTAGATGACAACTTTGATGCTAAAGTTGCTGACTTTGGGCTGTCTAAACTTATAGACAGGGATCAGAGTCACGTGGTTACTAGAATGAGAGGCACACCTGGATACATGGCGCCTGAATGGTTAACATCACAAATCACCGAGAAGGTTGATGTCTATAGCTTTGGTGTGCTGGTCATGGAGATCATCTGCGGAAGAAAAAACCTAGACTATTCTCAACCTGCAGGTAGCATTCAACTCATCAGCTTGCTGCAGGAGAAGGCAAAGAATGGCAAGTTGGAGGATTTGATCGACAGGAACAGCGAAGACATGCACACGCACAAGGATGAAGTGATTCAGATGATGAATCTTGCAATTTGGTGTCTACAGAGTGACAGTAGTAGAAGGCCTGCCATGTCGTTGGTGGTGAAGGTCATGGAAGGAGAAAGGCAAGTGGAATCAAACTTAGAGCACAACTTCTTTGATCTAAGTGCTCTGAATGCTGTTCCGGTTGGAGAGGCCAATTTGTCAACTCTACCTATAGCATCAGCACTTTCTTCCCCCAGGTGAAAATATGAAATTTTTGGCAGAAGGTAATTAATCCTGCAGCAAGGCTCGTCTATGTCGTAGAAAGTCATTGATAGTGTGTTATGTCTATTTGTACTGCAAACATTCACTTGTCACATAAATTGATTGCGTGTGTCAATAAATTTTACCTCTTGAAGGTGTGCGGGTAATGATTGCCTTATTTGTGAGACCTGACACATCTGCTGTATATGTAGATTTGAAATGGACCAAGGATTAAACAGAGAAATAATGATGAATTATGCATGAACGATTCATGGTATTAATTACTAGCATCGTCCCCTCTCCATACGACTTGTTTAGATGCAGCATGCAATGCAAGGTAAAGATAGAGACTAGAAAGGATGAGTACGACTGCTTGTGCTGTTGAATGGCAGGAACAGGGGCAGCAGCTCTCCGAGAAAAAAAATCATGGCATACTTTGTGGGGCCTCGCAGTTCCATAGCAAAAGGCCTCGCTGCAGCATTTCGCCGAACAGGTGGGCGGCGAGCCCACGGCCACGGGTCAGGAAGCTGAGCTCGTCCGGGGAAACGATCGCCTTGGTCGCAACAACCGCGTGAGGTACGAGCGGTGGTGGTGAGTGCGCGCCGCCGAAGCGTGCGGAGGCGGAAGGCGGCGACGGGCCGGCCGGCGCCCGGCGCAATGGCGCCCGCGCAGAGAGAGGTAGAGGCGTAGAGCGCCAGCAGAGCAGCAGCATGCGCGGCGATCGGTGCCTCGTTGACGTTTGGGCCACCAGAGCAACGATACCGGGCCTTAACCCTTCTCATCAACGTGGGCCGGCATCTCCCCGACGTTTCAATGACTGGGGGCCCACCAGCCAGAGAAACATACGACTCGGATAACGCGAGTATATATACATACACAATACTCCCTCCATATTGGTATTAGATGATGTTTAGGACAACGACACGGTCTTCAAAACGTAATTTTGACTCCTTATTTTTACAAAAATATTTATTAAAAAGTAATATATGTATATTTTTCTAAAAATACTTTTCAAGACAAATCTATTCATATGGTTTTCATGGTTTTCATATGTCCAAACTCAACGACTTAAAAGTTATTCGAGATTTACATTCTCAATGTTTGAATAAAACCTTGTCCTAAACTTCATCTATTTTCTATACGTAGGGAGTACAACTCGGACCCAAGGAAGAGAGTATATACAGGCGGCGTATATAGGACGATCGGTCGAGGAGGAGAGTCGTGACAGACAAGAGCAAAAGGAAGATAGAAAGGCGCGGTTGGAATAAGCGGCCGGCGACATGGAGGAGAAGGCGGCAACAGCGGCGGCGGCGAGGCCCAAGACGGCGGAGGAGATCGCCCGGGAGACCCTGGACATGGTGCGGGAGCAGCGGGCGCGGGAGCAGGAGCGCGACCGGCGGGACCAGGTGCACGACGGCAAGATAGACAGGCTGCAAAGTGGACTCGACTCGATTGTTGCGATGGTTGGTGTGTCCATGGTTGTCGCTGGTTTTGTTGGAATGCTGTCATAATTTTTAGTACGTATTGTCCAAGTCTCCAAGAGGTCAGTTAGTTGTACGGAGCTACTAGCTCACGTTATATATCGATCGCGGTGCATGGCAGTTTCTTTTGTTGATGCAGCTGCATGCTGTCGGATCGGATGAAGCTCCGACTTTAATTATTTGTACGTTCATTTAGTCTCGTAGATTCTTTTCTTTTAGAAAAATATAGTCATATTGAGAATGCTTGTCAGTTGTTACGTGCATCACCTCTGAGTTTTTTCTCAGAGTAAATCCAACAGTTGGCAATAGTGTTACATAAATGGTCTACTGGGCTCGATTATATATTCATAAATGACACAGTTTTATAGAACTGCTAGATGCCAGTGCCTGTGTGTGTGGACTAGAGGCAAAGAAACTCGTGCATGGTAAAAAAAATAAAAGAAAAATTGAACAGTAACTAGAGACCCTAGAGCAGCAATTCTTACCGCAATACGAGAATCAACTAAAAGTGTTCATTGATGAAAGGTGTTTTCTGGAATAGTGATGGGTTTAGAGACAAAAAAACATCGTTTTATTTCAGATCTTACTAAGGAACAAAATTTGAGTTTTATTGCTATTTCTGAAACTGTAAGGAGAAATTTCAGCGACTCATTCCTTAGAAACCTATGTGGGGCAAAGAATTATATTTGGCATGTGAAAGAGCCTAGAGGACGCTCTGGCGGAATCCTCTTGGGTATCGATCTTGATGTTTATCACATAGGGGCCATAGATGAAGGAGATTTCTACGTAA